>JAVLUX010000042.1:6670000-7870000 GCA_032164185.1 Moxostoma hubbsi
ACTCCTGTGTCGCCCCCCGTCGTCTTTCTCACAGATGGTGTGCAAGTTTGCCCCTCCGTGTTGTTGCAATAACCTCAGGGTACCAGATTTCTCACCCTCACGCTGGGGCGCACTGTTTATACAACTGGAGATGCCTTCACACCAAAATGTCCATAGCAGCCTATACCCCAATGATTTGGCAAACAGCACCATGGTTTCCCCAAACCCCCCTCCTAAAAAAAACTCAAGTCATTTGGCACTGCCACCATCATCCTGCCCCGCCCCTGAAGCTCTAGCGCTATATAAACCAGAAGAGCGACTCTCCTCCATTCATTCACTGGCCTGCGGAGGACAACGACTCATCCACATCGTCCAGACCCCATCTCCTCCTAAACAGGACTATTTTGGACTATCGCCTCGCAAAACAGAGATGACTTCTGCCTATTTTGCCACGACTCTTTCCAATAATATGAACACTGAGATTCAGCAGTCCGACAGCAGGTGTGCATTACCTCTTCCATTATTCAATTTCTTACATAATAATAACGATGAGCCCTGATCTTTCACAAGCACAACTAAGAAATTTAATTCGCAACACATCTATTATTACACATTTTAGATATATCAGGCTCCTATATTTATCATTATCTTATTTTTTTTATTCATATTTGTCTCTTTGGAGTACATTTTGCAGTATTTACTGACTGACTTGGCCCAAACAGCCGTTTAACTCTATGTGATATGTGCATTTTACGTAGTCGTTTAATTGACATTTCCCATGTTGCTTGTGTCTTTTCCACAGCCCGGCTTCTCTGTGGAGACCATGGCTGGTGAACAGAAAGGATGCACAAACGAAATGCCGGAGAACCAAGCTGGCTTGTGTAAGATCTCCTACACAAATGGTCATTTATTGGGCTCCAAAAGCAGATTTAACCATTTTCAGCATGTACATTCTAATGTATTGACTCATATAGATATTTGGACTAGCTGCAGGTAGCTTTATGGTAACAGACAGGCATGTGGTGAGCATTAGGCCACCAGAAGTTTTGAACGTCAAGCTGTTTCATTGACACTGAGCTACACAGTGACACAAAAGCAAAGTGAAGTTGAGAGCAAGTATTGCACAGAGACACTCTGCCATATGGCACCAGTGTCTGAGTGTGAACGCTGAGCCTGTGCCCAGAGATGAGGTGTATGGGAAAACAGCTCTCAGAAAGCAAGTGCTTGCCTGCCAAGATTTAAGTAGACACCTCTAGATTTGGGGAGGCAGTTGGAGTCATTTTCCCACAAACACTTTAGCCTGACACCCTCCATGTCACAGCTTTTGCATCCTGCCCAGAGTGTTATACACCCATGAAGCTGGCAGTGATATCACCTCATAAACACTGGACAGGAAGCATTGTTTGATGGTTTGTGTTTTATACATGTGGTCTTACACGTCTTTTCTAACTCTTTAAAGCCCTACTCCAGGCCAGCAGTACCCAGCAACACTAGAACAACAGATGGCAAAACACAGTCTTTCCAACACCCTGTCAGGTCAGTGCACTTTTCATTTAGGTTGAGCAATGCTCTTGTTTTGTTACACAATGTCATTTTAACCTAAAACCCTAATCCTTTTCAAATAAGGCTTATTTTTCTGTGCCGATAAACCCATTTCCAGCTTATCATTGTGCGTTCAGGAATCTAAAACTGATATCACAAGCTTGCCGGTGTTAGTTTTGTAGTAACACTGTAGTAAAAATCTTTATTTTTATTTTAGGCTGTACTGGCCCAGATCAAAATCCTTTGACTACCTCTTCAGTGATGGCGAAGCTCTGCTCCGAAATTTCCCTGTGCAGGCCACCATCAACTTCTATGAAGAGTCAGACAGTGAAGAGGAGGAGGACAGCTGTGATGAAGATGAAGACAGCGACACAGAGGAGTATCTAAAACTGAGCAGTCACTTCACCAGTTACAACTGAGTGTTCAAATCTGCCCTACGATTCTGTGACTTTAAACTGGGGAAGCTTATAAATGTAACATTGGCACTGGATAATACCACATCAAGCTCTATTAGAGAAGACACTCCATCAATAATTCAGTGCATTGGCACGTCTTCCTTTTGAGCGTGCAAACACAACCAGAGTGATTTTGCTGATACTGATTTTTTTATGCCAGAAACTTCAAGCACACTAATGCAATGTTTGAAGAAAAAAAAAAAATCCCTCAGAAGAGAACCGATAAGTCTTGGATAAAAGTAATTCCTGTTGGAAACAGCAAAAATGCTATCCCACATTGGGAAGTGTTGTTTTGGAGCTATCTCAGGGTCCTTACCTTCTTTTGTACATAAAATTATATTTCTATTATTATTCATCCATAACTTATGATGTATGTACATAAATTGTATGTATATGTATTTATGCCATATTTTTCTACTCTTGCATTTTGATTTAAAATAAAATATATTTAAATGAGTGCAAACATCTCTGTCCTTTGTTAAGGTTTGGAATCTTTGCCTCAGATGGCAATTTTTTTTTACTTAATCATGTCCTTTGATGTTCTCTGACCCTATCTTTTGGCTAAAAGGGGTCTGCTGTTTGTCAAGGTTACAAACATAGAGGTTTGATAAAGAACAATGACAATGCCCTCCTAAGAATGTGTGATGTTGAAGAATTTCTTTCTACAATAAATCCATAGATTAAAACTACCTGCCTTGACAGTTTTACCACTTCTAACAGACGATGAAAGAAAAAGCAGTTCCCTATATAAGCACAATGAAAATTTTAGTCAACCAACATTTAAGACATTTAGGATAATACGACCTTATTTGGTTGCTCGATTTACAAATTAGTACTATTTAATTTGCAACCCTTTGACATTCTGTTATCAATATTCACACAAGTCCATGTTATAAAAATTCCAGCAACAAAAGAGTGAAACGGGAGTGGTTCAGCATTGTGGGAAATGCTGTTTTTTTGGCACAAGGCGTGGCATTGCGAAGGACCCGTGACTCTATCCTCAGTATCATTCTCTTTCTCTAATAAAAATATCACTAGGTGGGTTTCCTCCAAATCCATAACGATGAAAATAAAATATTAATGTCTAGGCAAAAACGTGTAGCTGTTCTTAAAACAACATCGGAGAGCAGCAGACGTGTCTACACACAGACTACACTACCCAGTTTATTTCCCCCATTCCCTAAGTAGAATGACTTGCGTACGACTAGTGAACGACATCATCCGTAGAATTTCATTGGGCAATCAGGGGGAATCCGTGTTTCCTATTGGTCCATCTACATGTCAATCAAACGATATCTGTGACTCATGCGGGTGCTCCACTCTTGGAAACAGGGATGGAATGGACGAGCAATAGCAACAGCCTGGAAGGTAGGCTTTATTATTAATTTGTGACTCCTCTAAAGTTACAAATGTACAAATAATTGTATTTTGTTCTATGACCATTAAAAAACGAAAGTGTTTATAACACAGATATCGCTGTGTTGTATAAAAATGCATCTTTAATCACACAGAGAGCCCCTCAAAGCACTATAGTCAGCTGCTCGGACTGAATATGTATCTGATTAATATATATTTTTTGGATTTTAAAGAAGCTATATGGCATTAGAAATTGTAATCACAGTAAAATGTTGGGTCAATATTTTCTAAACCCTTTAGCACATAAAAGTCAATCGCACAATGACGCTTTAATGTTTTTTTATGTCTTATTATTTTTCTTAGTCATTCTATTTTCGTTTGTTTTTATTTTATTTGGTTTTTAAGACATTATTAAACGTGAAATTATGTTGGAAATATTTTTTTGTCTGTTGTGGAAAGCGATAGTCACTAATGAATTGAAATAATTCGCTAGTAAGGAGTGAGCTCAAGCTCGGCTGATATAAATTTAGCAGCGCATCTCTCTATCGGCCCGCTCCGTTGCTATGGGAACCTCCTCCCCCGCACCTCCTCCCTACCCCATCAGCATATCTTATGTGTGAAATAATATCTTATATATAGATTTATAAAGGTAGATATTAGTTTGCAGATAGCTATGTTCTGCTGTTCTAATGATGTTTTAAAATCATGTTATGTTGTGAGTAAAAGGCATTGGCCTGGTGTTAAAGGGATAGATCACCCACAAATGAAAATTCTCTCATCATTTCCTCACCCTCATGCAATCTCAAATGTGTATGACTTTCTTCTGCTGAACACTAACAAATATTTTTAGAAGAATATCTCAGCTCTGTAGTAGTGCAAGTGAATGGTTACCAGAACTTTTAACTCCAAAAAGCAAATAAATGCAGCATAAAAGTAGTCAATACGACTCCAGTGGTTTATTCCATGTCTTCAGAAGCAATATGATATGTTTGGGCGAGAAACAGATCAATATTTAAGTCCTTTTTTTTTTTTTTTACTATTAATCTCCACTTTCACTTTTTCATTCTGAAAGTGAAAGCTAAAGGTGAGATTTATAGTAAAACACAAAAGTATTTAAAATTGATCTGTTTCTCATCCAAAGTGATTGCATGGCTTCAAAAGACTAATTACACCACTGGAGTCATATTGACTGCTTTTATGTTGGCTTTTTTTGTTTTGGAGCTTTGGCCACCATTCACTTCAGAGCTGAGATATTCTTCTAAAAATCTTAATTTGTGTTCAGCACAAAAAAGTCATAAACATTTGGGATGGCATGACTGGGAGTAAATGATGAGAGAATTTTTATTTTTGGGTGAACGAACCCTTTAAGACAATATTTGATTTTATTGTTAATTTGTTGTTTTGTCTATGTACTGAACCACAGATCAAGTAAAATGACTACAGTGACATAATTAATAAATATATGCATTTATGAAAACTTTAAGTATTAAGACAATTCAAACATTTTAATGTATATTTTCTTCTCCCCAGGTCATAATAGGCCTGCCTCAGATTGAATTCTCTAGTGGTAGCATGGCAGCAGGTATTTAGGCCTATATTTAACAATTTCAACAAAGTCATCATAAAAGGCTTTTTATCTCTTATTAACCCTTTTTTGTCATGAAAGAGCCCCATTGCACAAAGTATAGTACATTTTGTTGTAATTTATTAAAGTATCAAAAGATTGGTTTAGTATCTTTAAGCTAAAGTTGAAGTTTGAATACACTTAGGTTGGCGTTATTAAAAAAAATAAATGAAACCACTCCACAGATTTCATATTAGCAAACTATAGATTTGGAAAGTCGTTGGACTTCTACTTTGTGCATGACAGACAGACAGATTGTTTCACTTTTAATTGACTATATCACAATTCCAGTGGGTCAGAAGTTTACATACACTAAGCTAACTGTGCCTTTAAGCAGCTTGGAAAATTCCAGAAAATTATGTCAATCCTATAGACAAATAGCCAATTAGCTTCTGATAGGAGGTGTACCGAATAGGAGGTGTACCTGTGGATATATTTTAAGGCCTACCTTCAAAATCAGTGCCTCTTTGCTTGACATCATGGGAAGGTCAAAAGAAATCAGCAAAGACCTCATAAAAAAAAAAATTGTGGACCTCCACAAGTCTGGTTCGTCCTTGGGAGCAACTTTCAAATGCCAGAAGGTACCACGTTCATCTGTACAAACAATAGTGTGCAAGTATAAACATCATGGGACCACACAGTCATCATACAGCTCAGGAAGGAGATGATGCATTCTGTCTCCTAGAGATGAATGTAGCTTGGTGCAAAAAATGCAAATACCAGAATAACAGCAAAGGACTTTGTGAAGATACTGAAGGAAACAGGTATATAAGTATCTATATCCACAGTAAAACGAGTCCTATATTGACATAACATGAAAGGAAGAACCCACTGCTCCAAAACCACCATAAAAAAGCCAGACTACTATTTTAAAGGTCACATGGGGACAAAGATCTTACTTTTTGTAGAAATGTCCTCTGGTCTGATGAAACAAACATTTTGGCCATAATGACCATCATTATGTTTGGAGGGAAAAGGGTGAGACTTGCAAGCCGAAGAACACCATCCCAACCATGAAGCATTGGGACTGCGGCAGGGACTGGTGCACTTTACAAAATTGATGGCATCATGAGAAAGGAAAATTATGTGGTTATATTGAAGCAACATTTCAAGACATCAGCCATGAAGTTAAAGCTCTGTCACAAATGGCTCTTCCAAATTGACAATGACCCCAAGCATATCTCCAGAGTTGTGGCAAAATAGCTTAAGGACAACAAAGTCAAGGTATTGGAGTGACCATCACAAAGCCCTGACCTCAATCCGATAGAACATTTGTGGGCAGAACTGAAAAAGAGTGTGTGAGCAAAAAGTCCTACAAACCTGACTCAGTTACACCAGTTCAGTCTGGAGGAATGGGCCAAAATTCCAGCAACTTTTTGTGAGAAGCTTGTGGAAGGCTACCCAAAATGTTTGACCCAAGTTAAACAATTTAAAGGCAATGCTACCAAACACTAACCAAGTGTATATAAACTTCTGACCCACTTACCATGTGCCACATTGAGAGCGCAAACCCCTAATAGTGACCATGAGGAGGTTACCCCATGTGACTCTACCCTCCCTAGCAACCGGGCCAATTTGGTTGCTTCTTTACTCGCTGAGCTACCCAGGCCCCCTGAAATGAAGTAGTCCTAAGACAGGGAATGTTTTCTATGATTAAATGTCAGGAATTGTGAAAAATTTTGTTCAAATGTATTTAAGGTTTAAAGGAATATTTCACCCAAAAATTAAAATTCTCTCATCATTTACTCTCATGCCATCCCAGATGTGTTTATATTTCTTTCCTCGGCTGAACACAAATGAAGCACATAAAGGAGTGTAAAAGTAATCCATAAGACTCCAGTGTTTAAATCCATGTCTTCAGAAATGATATGATAGGTGTGGGTGAGAAACAGATAAATATTTAAGTCATTTTTTTCTATAAATTCTCCTCCTTGTCCAGAATGTGAAAGTTAAAGTGGAGATATATAGTGGGCAGGAAGGAGAATTTATTTTAATAAAGGACTTCAATATTGATCTATTTCTCACCCGCACCTATCACATCACTTCAGAAGATATGGATTTAACCACTGGAGTCTTATGGATTACTTTTATGCTACCTTTATGTGCTTTTTGGATCTACAAAGTTCTTGCATTGAATGGACCTAAAGAGCTGAGATATTCTTATAAAAATCTTAATTTGTGTTCAGGAGAAGAAAGAACATCATACACATCTGGGATTGTGAGTAAATAATTTTTTGGTGAACTATCCTTTTAAGGTTCATTCAGATTTCTGTTTGGTCTAAATATAGCCCAGTATTTCATGACATGCCTTGTTAAATTACATAAAACCTTCACGTTATAGATAGGGCTACTCTAGCCCTTCTTGGGCTGTGCTGGACTGATCTACACATTAAAATAACCCACAGACCATATTTATTTATAGATAGAACAGATTTTCATGAGATGCAAAATGATTCTGAAAAGAATATTAAAATGGATTTTCCTAACAGTAATCTCATATATTTTATGGCTAAGGCATCTTTTTGCATTTGACAGACATGATCCATTGGCAAAGTAATAAACTGGCAAACAAACATACACAGGAACAAACAGAGAATTGCCATGTTCTGAATTTAGCTGTGTGCAAGTCATTTGCTGTGCACATTTACCCTCAGTAAAACTTTAAAAAGTATTTCTGTCTCTCAGCGTTCCTAGATGGGAAGGATGCAAACTCACTCCTCAAACGTTTTCCACGGGCTAATGGATTTCTGGAGGAGTTCCGGCAGGACAACATTGAGAGGGAGTGTGCTGAGGAGAGCTGCAGCTTTGAAGAGGCCAATGAAGTGTTTGAAAACAAGGAGCGAACGGTAAATCCTGCTTCCATTTTTAGTAGTCTCAACCTGTGATGGCATGTCCACAGACCGCCCACTGCTTTCACTGACCCTCTGAATCATGCTTCACAAAAAAATGGCAAGCACTTGCCAAAATCACAAGCTCCAATCAGATTTTGAGATTGTGCAACTTATGGGAGTCAAGGTTCATATTTAATTATTTTTATTTCCTGTTTGCCAGGAAACAAAGTTAAGTTGACAAGGTACCAGTTTGAGTAAGTACTTTTGAGGAAGAACTAACTGCAAGAGTTGCCAAAAGTTGTGAGGTTCATGGCATCAAAGTTTTAAAGATATTCAGAGTTTTGTCTGAGGCCCTTAATAGCAAGTATGGTATGGTTTGTTTTCTGAGTTATTACTAAGAAATAATCAGTAGCCTACTTATTATTTCAGAATGGACTGAAATTCTGAGGCTGCACAAATTTTCTTCTAATTACTTCAGTGTTTTCTCTTCAGCAATTCATTGAAATTGCAATGGCATTTTTTTAGTTATATAGTTATAAATAAAAGTTCCATATGCACAAAAATGCACTTCCTCTCACGCTCACGATGGGATTTATAAAAAGTAAACGACATGAAATTGTGCGCAACACCACACAAGCTCTATGACTTGCATACGCACTGTTTTGCTGTGTTTGGTCAATTAGTGACGTCACTGGCAAAGAGTGCAACTAAGAACGAGTGATCTTCCTCGTCTTTCATTGTAGCAGATGTGCCATCCTGTCTACAGATGGATTGTGCAAATCTAATGAAGCTTAATTATTACTTGCCAAATATGTGCACTTTAGTAGTTAAACTGAACATGAATAATTGATACATGCATTAAACTTATGTCCTTGAAATCAACATGAGTTAAAATAAATAAATGCAGATGATTGCAGCTTTGAATGCCAATTGCAGCATTACCGCTTCTTGCAGATTAAGTGCAAGCACGAATCAGGAGGGAGCGTGTGTTTCTGGACTATGCTGATTTTTTGACCCACACAAAAATACACACATAAAAAAATCAAAATGTTGTGAGAATAATATAATAAGATATATTGTAGATATACCAATATGTATTCTTTGATTACGAGTCTTAATATAATATTTTGTTTCTCAGGTAAATTGATCTTGTTTAAAGGACGTTTAGATATTTCTATACTAAAACAAGACAAAGATAAGTTCAACCAAAAATAAAGATTCTCTCATAATTTACTCACCCTCATGCCATTCCAGATGTGTATTACTTTCTTTCTTCTGCTGAACACAAATTAAGATTTTTTTGGAAGAATATTTCAGTTCTGTAGGTCACAAGATTCACTGTACAGTTGAATGAGTGAATTGCAAGTGAATGATGGCCTGAAATTTGAAGATCCAAAAAGCACATAAAGACAGCATAACAGTAACCCATACAACTCCAGTGGTAAAATACATGTCTTCAGAAGCGATATGATAGGTGTGGTTGAGAAACAGATCAATATTTAAGTGTTTATTTTACTAAAAATCTCTACTTTCACTTTCAAATACGTCTTTTGTTTTTGGCGATTTCCAGTCTTTGTGCATATCGCCGCATATTTTAATAAAGGACTTAAATACTGATCTGTTTCTCAACCACACCTATTATATCGCTTCTGAAGATATGGATTTAACCACTGGAGTCTTAAGGATTACTTTTATGCTGCCTTTATGTGCTTTTTGGACCTTCAGAGTTCTAGTCAACATTCACTTGCATTGTGAGGACCTACAGAGCTGAAATATTCTTCTAAAAATCTTTGTGTTTTGAAAGGTTCATGAGGATGAGTAAATGATGAGAGTATTTTTAGTTTGGGGTGAAATATCCATCCATCCATCCATCCATCCATCGTCAACCGCTTATCCTGTACAGGGTCGCGGGGGGCTGGAGCCTATCCCAGCTAACATTGGGCGAAAGGCATGGTGAAATGGGTGAAATATCATTTTAATAAATTCGATTTTAATGCCAACAGTCAAAAGCTCAGTGTGACACATTTTTTGTAACAAAGTTGTAAATAAAGCGAAAAATGTTTTGTAAAAATTATTTTAGATTATTTGTATTTATTTGATATTTAAATGCTTGAAACATTTTAACCAAAATCATTGCTAATCTTTCTCTTCATTCTTAGATGGAGTTCTGGAAGAACCGCAGCATCTTTACAGTGAACAGCAATGCTGATTCACGCTCCGAGCACCAGGACACTGTGTACATGGTGGTGCCACTACTGGGTGTGGCCCTTCTCATTATCATTGCACTCTTCCTTATCTGGCGTTGTCAACTGCAGAAGGCCACGCGTCGGCGTCCAGCCTATACCCAGAATCGTTATCTGGCCAACCGGAACACCCGCAGCCTTCCACGCATCCTGGTGCACCGTGACCCACCCTCGCATTCAGACTCCCATGCCAATGACAGGCCTAATGTGGTAGTCAGTGGTGTGGAGAGGGGCAGAGCTTCTGTTACGACCCAAGACGCCCATCACCACACTAACCACTCTCAGAACAATCGCTCCTTGTATGTACAAGATTCGTCTTTGTCAGTAGCTTCACACTTGTCTGGGGCGACCCCACCACCATCATATGAGGAAGTCACTGGCCACTTAGAAAGCAGCAGCGATGAGACTACTGCCCCCTACAGTGATCCTCCGCCCAAATATGAGGAGATTGTTCTAGAAAAGTAAGGGCTGTCATAAATAGGTATACATGATGGTATGTCTCGCCACCACATGTTAGGGAACATTCGATGTGATGCACCGGTTCCTAAGCACTTATCCTAATGTGGGTCTCACATGCGGGCTATATATTTGAACTCTTGAGTTGTCGTGAGCAGTTGCCTTGTGTTGTTGATAGGTAAGTGGACTGCATAGTAAAATGTGGTCCTTTTTATGAAATTGCATCCCCAAAGTTACATCTTCTGCCTTCACATTCGACAAAAAATAAGACAAAAGTCTTACCTCTGTCCGTGCACCACTTCACTTTTCCTCTGACCTTTCTTCACTTGCATAACGTGGATCTTACAGGCTCCAGTGCAAAGAAAGCACCTGTTGGGCACCCCTATTATCACGTTTTGGGGGGGGGGGGTCATGACAGCATTCATTCTCTCCATCGGACAATGATCATTTTCAATGTTCACTTTCCAGTTGCCCCCGGGCCCAGCTATGCCACTGCCTTTCACGCATCAAAGCACGATTCTCATGAATCTGGCTTCAGTTGCTAATAATGAAGAACAAAATGTTTAAAAGGAAGAGAGAAAGAGATATATCCCTTATTGAGAGTTTCCAAGCTTCCTTTGTGCCAAATCATAATTGCAATTGGCAAGTCAGGTATGAAGCTTCAGAGTCTGCTTGCAAATGAAAGGAGAATTCACGTCAAATGCCAAATCTTATTGCTGTATCATAGGAATGATCAGACAGTCAGTACGTTTACATGCACTTTAAAAGTCAGACTAAAACAATAATTTGCCTTTTTGAAATGTGATGTAAATGCTTTAGCTTTATGGAAAACGTACAGTTTGGTTATTGTGAAGTCGGACTAACTGACCTAGATAATGTGAGCTTGGCTTCATCCAGAATGTACTGTAAATATGTTAAAGGAATATTCCGTTCAATTCAAGTTAAGCTCAATCATCAGCAATTTTGGCATAATATTGATTACCACAAAAATGTATTTTGACTCATCCCTCCTTTTCTTTTGAAAAAAGAAAAAATCTGGGTTCCAGTGAGGCACTCAAAATGGAAGTGAATGGGGCTAATGTGTCAATGTTAAAACAATCACTGTTTTAAAAGTATAGCCAGAAGACATTATCTGAGTGTTATAAAATTACTTATGAACCCTTTCTGTGTGGTTACAACCAATTTTACATCTTCATTGCCATGATGATGTAATGTCAACAAACTAAAACAACTGTAAAAACTATAATTTCAACAACTTTACAGCTCAAATATCATGAATTGTAACAGAATAATTCATGTATGTGCTTTTATAAAATTATAAGTATTTTAAACATTTTTGCCTTTAAACCCTCCAAAAATTGCCCCATTCACTTCCATTGTAACCTCCACATCACTGTAACCTCCATTGCTTTTTATAAAAGGGGCATTCAGTGGTTCTGTAGCTAGCATTAGCATCGCTCACTGTTGATAGGACAGTGGTGTTAGACGCTGTACTGCCATCTATCAATGTGGATGAGGATGATCATCTCTCCTGCCCCCTCCAGCTTTGGAATATCATTTGCATCAGGAAACTGTCGAGTTTGAATTAATTTTTAAAGTTATTTATTACTACTATAATATAATTGCTTTACCTAAAAACTAAAATCAGAATTCAAGTGAACAGACTTCTACAGTTGGACAGATTATTATTGTCCCTCATATCAATAATCTTTAGAGACTGTCTAAATTTCACGTTATTTCTAAAGACAGTTATTACCTTTATTAGAGAACTGCTTAGCGTGAAATAAACCTCAATTATCAAGCGATACAGAATGTCACGGTAAAGGAAAGATTCAAATTGTTTTTGATTCTCAAATTTTGCATGTCCATGAAAAATGTATACTGTATGGCGACCTTGTTTTGTTTCCAAACAACCGAAGTCACGGTTTACACAAAATCTACAACAATCACTGTGCCAAGCTACTTTGCACTAAATTAATGAAGATGTATTCAGTTTCATAGAGGTGGAGGTAGACGGCCCCCCTTACTATAGCTGTGATAACAAAGAAAAGAAAATGACACGTTGCTTTCCGTTTGCGTTTCTAAACACTTATGAAAACTGTCCATTTCTAACATACTTTGACTATGCACGTCATTTTAAAAAGTTTGAGGGAAAGTTGTATGAGTTTTCTGTAAATTCCACTGATATTATTTTAGAGAGTGGTCTAAACAATTAATGTCTTACCTGTCCAACAAAAAATAAGCAACATTGGCATCACAACTCAGGTTTTTCTCCATCATCAAATCTTTCCACCTTGTGAATGCCGCACCGATGTTTACTCTATTTTTCTGCCTTTTCCAGTCTTTCTGTCTTGTTTCAGACCTTTTTCGCTTCTCTGGCAGTAATGCTACTGAATCTCCTGATGTCTCCGCTTCTATGGCACAAAAATAAATATGTTCCATTGTGTTCTTTGCATCACCAAACAACACTGCACTAAGAACAGCCAAGCATATCTACATAGGCCAATGAGTACGAGGATTCTCTTCTTCGACATTTAGTGAAACACAGTGGGTCATGTCATTTTAACATGGCGAAACACATTGAAGGTGGTGACCTGCACCATGTAGAATAAAACACTTTTTATAGGAAACTAGGATGAGAACAGTCATCATCTCATGTGAGTGTACACCGCTCAGATCACCCTTCACAAAAACACAATTCATTCGTTGATGGGTAAAACTTTTTAAATTACTGAATGCACCTTGAAAGAAAAGTGATAATGTGGTAATCAACATTATGCCATCAATGCCTTCGATTGAGCTTAACTTGTATTGAACCTGGAATATTCCTTTAATGGGACTGCAGTCGGCTTAAGACAGGTGAAGCACGATGTGTACACTTTGTCCAATTTTCTACTAAAATATCTTAGCATCCTTAAAACAAGATACATTTACTTCAGAATTTACTTTAAATTACATAAGAAATTAAGTCTTGTTATTCATCCATCCATCCATCCATCTTCAACCTCTTATCCGAAGTCGGGTCGTGGGGGCAGCAACTCCAGCAGGGGGCCCCAAACTTCCCTATCCCAAGCCACATTAAACCAGCTCTGACTGGGGGACCCCGAGGCATTCCCAGGCCAGTGTGGAGATGTAATCTCTCCACCTAGTCCTGGGTCTTCCCCGAGGCCTCCTCCCAGCTGGATGTGCCTGAAACACCTTCCTAGGGAGGCGCCCAGGGGGCATCCTTACCAGATGCCCAAACCACCTCAACTAACTCCTTTCCACGCAAAGGAGCAGCGGCTCTACTCCGAGCTCCTCACGGATGACTGAGCTCCTCACCCTATCTCTAAGGGAGAAGCCCGCCACCTTTCTGAGGAAGCCCATTTCGGCCGCTTGTACTTGCGACCTAGTTCTTTCGGTCATGACCCAGCCTTCATGACCATAGGTGAGGGTAGGAACAAAAATTGACCGGTAGATCGAGAGCCTTGCCTTCCGGCTCAGCTCTCTTTTCATGACAACGGTGCGATAGAGCGAGTGCGATACCGCCCCCCCTGCCCCGATTGTCTGGCCAACCTCCCGCTCATGTCCCCTCACTCGTGAACAAGACCCCGAGGTACTTGAACTCCTTCACTTGGGGCAATACCTCCTTCCCTACGCACTCCATAGGTTTCCTGCTGAGAACCATGGCCTTGTTTTTTCAGATAAACCAAATAAAATGTAGTGAGGTTTATGCTTAAAACAAGAAAATTGTTTGCCAATGGTATAAAAAAGCAAATTAATTGAAAGGGCAAAATAATTTTGTTCTTTGGATGGGATTTTTTTTCGTCTTGTTTTACAATTTTACATTTCTCTGCCATCAAGACTTATCTTATTTAATTTTGCTTCTCAAGTAAATGTATCTTGTCTTAAAGGGGTCATGACATGAGGAATCACATTTTACTTGGTCTTTTGACAAAAGAGTTCATTGTCTTATTAAAAACATACTGTAAGTTTCAGAACTCTAAACTTCCTTCTCACTGCAAAAAGAGTTGAAACCAAGCTGCCAAAAACACCTCATTCTCTACTTCCTTGTTGTTGTGAAGTCACACTGTGGTAGGCATTTGCATCTGACTGCCTCAAAACACAACACATCAATGCGTCTTTCCCTATAATCACTTCTGTAGCCCATCTAGTAACAGCGAGCAGAGAGATGAGACTTGTGTCTCTCCAGAACAAAAATGGGCGTTTCTCAATCTGTGGACGTTTTCAAACCGGTATGAGCATTTTTTCAAGCACTTTACACAATTTGCCTACTACATTGAGATTCCCTACTTCCACTGGATAGTTGAAAAATGGCCATCTCAGTTTGAAAGAGCCCACAGATTAGGAAACACCCATTATTGTTCTGCAGAAACCAATACTTCAGTAAGATGGCAAGGAAAGAGCAGGTCAGTCAATAGCAGAGAGCCAATAAGAACAGTGGACGTTTACTATCAAGTCTTAAAGGAGAAGCAGCACCAAAACAGAGCGTTTCTCACAGAGGACCAAAATGAGGGTGGGAAATGATCATGTTTTACAAAAAAAATAAAAATACATAAATGTTCGAACTTTTCGAACTTATCAAACTTTTTATTTGAAAACAAGACAACAATGCTATGTAAGAAAATTATTTTTGCAGTGTATTATTGGCACTTTCTTGGCTGACATCCTTCTTTTAAATTTTTGGTTACGCATTGTGTCATGGCTTGGATAGACAGATGAAGACTGAAGCTTGATTATAAATGTGCATGTAAACGTACTGAGTCCATATAAATACACATTGTATGACAAAAAATATTTCTTCTTCTTCATACTGCCATCAGTATGGATCCTGTCCTCGACCTATTTTTATAAAGTCAGTGATTTCATAAGCAGTGTTGATTTCCATGACATATAAGACAAAAAACAAAACACATACTAAACCCTGTGAATTCTTATACCAGCAGTGTGATCCATGCCAACATCCATAGAATTAGTAATACAAGTGTTAATTGTAACTAACAATGAAAAGAACAAAAGGAACACAGTTTCTAAATCACATAAATGTAAAATTGAAGATGACAAATACATCGTCAGATATTACATCCATTTACGAAAATGCACATCACATATGCACACTTAAAGGCAATTTGCTTGTTTACAGACACATACACAAAGAAATTTAAATAGAACATATGTAACATGATCTTATGGTTATTGAAAGATTTTACCTCAAATGCTGTGCTCACGCAATCACTCACACAAGACACAAATGCACAAAAACTCCCTTAAAAACCTACGTTGAGGGCCGAGTCATTGGATAATACAACATTCCAGGACCTTGTTCTTCCCCTTATTCACAGACTGTTTACAATATGTTTTATTACTCTTTTTTATAATGGCTTAAGAAACTGTGTGAATTTGTATAAAGCTTTCCGTGACGTCTGACATCACCAGGTGCTATACTGTACTATAATGCTGCTTGTTCTCACCTCCTCACTATCTGTTTGTGTATGTACATCTCTGTGACATATGGCTTATGCTCAAACTAGTCAACCAAACTGCCCATCTCTTACATGTGGCTGAATCATGTATTCCAGCTCAGGTTTAAGCCAGTGAACTGCTGCCGTTGCAGTAAATGTGTAAATAATCTCTTACACTGCCAATCTTCAAGTGACTGGGCCACGTTGATGGTTTGGACTGGTATTTGTAATGAGCATTGCAATGAGACTATTACTGTACCAGTTCAATTCACATGCAAAACTGACTTTGCAAGTGGATCAAAGTTGGGCAAAGCACTAAAACTAATGGAGCCTTAAATATTATTACAAGTGATTAGGTTTTCATAATGCTGAAAAACACTATATTACAAAATGATAATGGTAATAATAAAAATCCAAACATTTAAAGGGTTAGTTCACCCATTTACTCACCTGCTTGATGTTCCGTATATCATAGGGGTTTTAGAACAACAAGAGGGTGAGTAAATGATTGCAGAATCTGCATTTTTAGTGAACTGTCCCAAACAATTACTCATCAAAATCATTTGAAATAATAAACGGAATGGACTGAATACATAAACAAGCACAGTATTTTCAGAATGGGTTGGGATAGTGGGGTTTTTAATTAAACAACCTTGCATCTGATCTCAGATCTTTAAAGAT
This sequence comes from Moxostoma hubbsi, assembly GCA_032164185.1. Lineage (NCBI taxonomy): Eukaryota > Metazoa > Chordata > Actinopteri > Cypriniformes > Catostomidae > Moxostoma > Moxostoma hubbsi. Next base: position 6,686,630 of record JAVLUX010000042.1, read on the forward strand.
AGAGGATGGGTACCTATGTATGTGTAGTCAAACTGTTGACGTAAGTCTTGTGGACCTCTTAGCCAGCCACCACAACAATCAATCCTAGAATGCTCTGACAGGCTGACTTCTGCACTGACGGAGCAACCTCTGCATTGGTAAAGAATGGCACAAACTGCAGATCAGTTTCAGGCATGGTTGCTGTTGAAAGTAAAATGAAAGTTAGACCTGTATGTTACAGTGTCACATGAAGTAACAGGTTTCTGATGTATCAATATGTATGAGGTAGCAAGATATGGAGGTAATCTATAGTGTGGCTTATTTTTGTGTTTATTTTAGACCAAGTTTGTTGTGGAATATGAGTGTGTGTGTATGTGTTCAATTCAACAGTATGCCTGTTGCCAGCACCTATGTTCCTGTCTTAACATTTGTGCTAGGAAGAATGTGCCACAGGCTGCAGTTTATATGCTAAATACGTTATTTCGAATACCAAAACATAATGCACCATAATTGTTCTTTAAAGTCAAAATGCATGATTTTATCATCAATTTAAATTCTGCAGTTTTTATATATATATATATATATATATATATATATATATATATATATATATATATACGGTATATATTCTTCACTGTGGCCATGTTAACTTGTTACACATCTGGTTACCCCAATTCTGTGTTTTCCTTTTAAATACATTTTATCAACATAAGTACTACTGTTATTGTAATTCATAATTATATGACATTATATGTACATTTGTGTATGTGTTGTATTAAATGTCCCTCGTTAAAGGCATCATGGCTATTTCTATACCAAATGGATATAATATATTCAAATATCCATTTATGTTGAATATACAATACATATAACCAGATCTGTGGCACACACCAGTCAGTTGCATAGTAAACTTATGCATGAATTTATTTTTATTGATTTTTTTGCTTTTGTCTTATTGAAAGTAATTGCTCATATTAAGCTTCAATATAATCATTAAAAACACTTTTAAAAATCTCACTTTAATTAATTTTGAGTGCTTTGTGTTTTCAGGTACAGGCTTGTTATAAGTACCTATTAATGAATGATCTCACCCAAAGAAATTACCATTTTGTGCTTTTAGTGGTTTTATGAGGTTTTAGTATGCTGTTAATTAGACCTTAAATGCATTTTAAAAAAAAAGGGATTTGGAGTCTTCCATATCATATCAGTATTAAGCTTTTTTTTCTTTTAATATTTGTCTCACGTGGATTTTAAGAGCTTCCAATGAGATTGACATTTGAAAAAAAAATTAATTTTTTTTGTTCTGTAACAAATATGATTTTATGCTTAATCTAAAATAATGTATGCTTCAATTAATCATGTCTAGATTTACTGTAAAAATGATCTTTGATGTATTGCATTCAATCCAGAATTGCGATAAGAGGTCACAAAACATTTTGCTCAGAAGTGTGGATTTATAGTCATGATTTATGCCCAAACATTCTTATTATAATGTAGTCTAATAAAAAACTGAAGAGATAAAACAACCTTTTTACATTTTAAGTCAAGAATGTTACCTCTGAAAACTTTTTTCATTTCCCCCAGATTACACTGTTCAATGAATGTTTGAAGTGCCAATTTTCTTATTGTGAAAGCACTGATGTTTATGGAGAATAGTCTATTAAAGAAAAAATAATCTCTTAATATCTGTGTCTGTGCTGTTTATTTGATAAATAATATGACAGTGTTTGCTTATTGTAATTAAAAGCTGCTGTAAGTGATTTTTTTTTTCCTGACACCAAATGGAATTGCAAAAATAAAGTTTGCTTCCACCCGTCTACCATAGTTCAACAAACATGTAGCCACACCCAATCTCACACTATAGAGAGCTAAAGTCTGGTTCTGGAAGGAAAAATCCTATAGATTTTTTTTTCCATAGAAGAATTGATTTTCACACCACCAGCAACATTGCGTGAGACAGTGACACCATCCCATGAATTTTTAATGAGAGCACAGTGACTTCCAGCGACACGAGCAGTTGCGACCGTTGGCAACAGAGATCACTTCAGAAAATGTCAACTTAATGCAACTGATGAGCAACTACCAATGAGAGTGAAGACAGCGGAGCTCACGTCATCTGTCTCCTGGCAGACTGGAAACAAGTGCAGGCAAGACGGAGAAGTTTCAGCTAATTTGATCAGTATTTGTTCTCATCTGTGATCAAATTTTCAAAAGCTATATCCAGGCGTGTAGTCCTCCAATAACGTTACAGCAATGACAAACAGTAGGAATGGCCACTTGCTACACAGATCGCAGAGTCTAGCAACACAAAGTCGCTGGCTTTGTGAATGGGGCTTAACTTATAAACCTTTAAAGACAGACTCAGAGGATGAGCTCCGAGATTGTTCATCGACGGTATGCTTCCATTGAAGCCATCAGTCCACGTTATTTTAACTTCATTATTTAAAAATCATGTTTAATAGCGGAATATCTTGTAAACAACTACATTACCTACAACTACCCATGGTCCAGCAGAGAAAGCTTCACCAATGACAGAACCACGGCCAACCAATCCTGCAAATGTGCCTCGGAGCGACCGCCCACTTCCATGACACACTGTGAATGGTAATCGAGCCCGTCTCTCTTTACCCTTATACAATTTATATATTTGTACATTTTGCAATAAATGTAAATTATATTTTTCTAGAATCAACAACCTAAAATCAATAGTTTTACATATTCCCATAGCATTTTTTTCAAATATATCATTCACAATGCTTCATGGGATTGTAGTTTGTGTCCTTATGAAAGACGGTAAGTACACAGCCTTGTACTTTTGTCTTTTTGATTGATATTCAAATATTTTTTGCCTCAAAACAAAATTTGTAATGTTGTGATTCACCTCGGAGCTGGTTGGTTTTGTTCATGGCTTACAACTCCTTTATGGAGGATTATATTAGAAGCCTTGGCTGAAAAAGTAGGCGGGCACAGATCAGTCTGGTTCCAGAAGTTAAATCTCATTAATTTCATACAGTGATAAATTGATTTTCAATGCTAACTTATAAACCTTTAGAGGCAGACCTACCATGAATTTTATTGATGGTAAATGCTTCCGTTGAATCCATATTTTAACTTCGTTGTTTAAAAATCGTCTTTAATAGTGGAATTCTTGTTGAACAACTACATTACCCATGGTCCAGCATAGAAAGCTTCACCAATCAGGGAACTGCAGCCAACAGCATGCATCCTACGAAATAAGACCAGAAATGACTGCCCTCTTCCATGACGAACTCTGAATGAGACAAATGTGTCGATCTCCCTCTCAAAGCACTTATATATATATGTTTATCGGAATGTTTCACAATAAACATAAACTATATTGTTTTTATACTTATAATTAACAATCTAAAATCAATAGTTGTATATATTTCAATAGTTGTATATTCGATTATGTTATTCACAATGCTTCATGGGATTGTAGACCATGCCCTCATGAAAGACGGTAAGTACACATGCTTGTATCTTTGTTTTTTTGTCAAATTTTCAAAAAAAATGTTTCCCTTAAAACAAAGTCTATAATGTTGCAATTCACTTCAGAGCAGGTTGGTTTGGTTCATGCTTTACAATTTTCTTAACCCTCCAATGTTATTCTGTCATTTTTTACCTACATACATTTTTAAAATGACTTGGTGAATTTTCCTCCATTTGCCAAATGAACATCCCAAAAAAACAAAAAACAAAAGAACTAATTGGTCTTGGTTCGAGAAGTCTAAGTGGTCGTATAAAATTTTTTTTTTTAAAAAATTGACCAACCATTAAAAATTAATAGGAAAGACCAAAACCAGAGCAATTTTTTATCTGTCAAATTCAATCAATAAAATATCCACAATGCTAAACACACACACACACTCAGAAATTAAGGGTTGAGACGATAACACACTCAATGCAGAACACAGACACACACGGCATCAATAAGTGGAGTCATCTTTTGGTCATTGCTGACATCACAAGTCATGTGTTGTTTTCCAGCTGATGCTGCAAACTGACACACACACACACACACACACACACACACACACACACACACACACACACACACATTTGCAAAATACATTTTTACTTTATAAAGTTTGAAATTGCTAAATGTTGACTCTGATTCTTCTGTTTTATACTCTAACTGAATTTTCAGAATTTTGCAATAAATTTGTTTCTTGATGTTAATTTTCTTGACATTATTATGCATTTACTTTGAGTTATTACATTTTTATGTTTTAAATAAATTATTTGTAGAAAAATGCTTATTCTGTGTCTTCTCTTTGTAACATCATGGTCAGGTTTCATGACAAGCATAAACTGTGAAAACTGACACTTAAAATACATTTTTAAATGCTAAAAATTTGACAAATAATAGTTTGATAATGTCTAAATATATTTCCAAATGCATATCTTGAAATAAAATGCAAAATTAGGTTACATAAAGCCATCAGACTACACAGAGCTATCTACTGGCAGTTACTGGCATATCATGGTTTTCAAGTCTTGTTATTTATATTTTGTTCACCAGATGCCAACAATCTGCCTTCAATTGATGTCATATTCTCCTATTTTCTTCATGTTTCAACTTATAGAAGTGTAGTTTCTGTATTTAAAAAAATAAATAAACAAATAATAATAATATATATATGTACATGCCAATTAATGGTAAAATATTGAAATTTACATGTAAATAACATCAATATAGCATAAAATCCCAAAAGAAATGCATAATTTTATTATTCTTCAGGGAAGACAAAAATGGTATCATTATCATCATCATCAAATAAAAAAAAAAAAAAAAAAAAAGGTTACACATCTAAACCTTTGGGTCAAAAATTACATTTTGAATATCATAGGAGGGTTAATGGGGGATAACTATGGAAGAAATTAACGGGAAATATAATTCCGGTGTTGTATCGTATTGTGTTCCACGTCAGAATCTGTTTACCCCTAGCCCCGATAGGGTATGGGATTATGGTTATGGTCAGCTTAAGGTTAGATAGGAAAGTGTAGGTTAGGGTTAGGATAAGTAGGGTACAGTAGGGTGAGGGTTAGTGTAGGTAGGCTACAGTAGGGAAGGGTTAGGGTAGGTAGGGTGAGGGTTAGGGTAGGGTGAGAGTTATGATAGGTAGGGTACAGTATAGAGAAAGGTTAGTGTAGGGTGAGAGTTAGGATAGGTAGGGTACGGTAGAGAAGGGTTAGGGGGTAGGGTACGGTAGAGAAGGGTTAGGGTAGGTAGGGTGAGAGTTAGGATATGTAGGGTACGGTAGAGAAGGGTTAGGATAGGTAGGGTATGGTAGAGAAGGGTTAGGGTAGGTAGGGTGAGAGTTAGGATAGGTAGGGAACGGTAGAGAAGGTTTAGGGTAGGTAGGGTAGGGAAGGGTTAGGTTTGTGCATGGGGAACGCATTCTGACAGCGGAGAATGTTACCATCACATACTGTTCCCCCCATACAGATGTGCTGGGCAGAAACAGAGTTTAACAAAACACCGGAATCCAGACGGCTTAAAAAGAAGGCGGTGACTGTCGCTTGGCAGAGATCCGCCTTTAAGTTTTCTGATTGGCTAACTCGCGTGGTCCGCTGACATATACTTTTCGCTGTTTACAAGTGACAAGTGTGGTTTCTCATGACAGCTATTTCAGTGATATGTCAGCTAGTATGTAAATTTTCTTCGTGGTATCCCTAAAAAAGACATAACGCAGCTGATTGTGAGGCAGTATAAGTGAAACGTAGACAGTAAGAAAGTATGCTCCGCCTGTTTTTGCTCTTCATCATGTGACGTCACATAGTCGACGTGAGCTGCATGAAGGTGGGTTAGCAGTTTGGTGGAAGTTTAAGATGCGTTTTTATTCGTACTAAACATAATTTAAGCACTCTTATTTAATTTGTATATTGTATCGCTTGACATGGGGTTGTAGATACGGCAAAAACCCCGAAAAACCGTTTACATCGATCCATAGACATAATTACACCAGATATTTAAAGTTCGAGTTGACAAATTTAGCCTCATGTCATGAGCTTTTATCAACAGGTGGTTGGTTATATTCAGGACGATTAGAAGTTATATAGAATGTGTGAAACATTTTATTTGAAACTGTTTAAACGATTTTGGTCAGATGTCTGAATTATCTTATGCTAATTATGCTAATCTTAACGTTTGACCTGTTTTTGAACACGCATGGGCCACTGACCGCTCGCTTAGCGGTGTATAACAGCCCATAGACTTTATAGTCCTTTTACACACGTAAGATTAGATATAACCTCAAGATCGTGTAATTATTTCTTAAAGTGTTTATTTTGCTCACGTAAAGAAGCCAACATTTGATATTTGGTAGTGCGGTCAGTCTAATTCCCTTTGCTGGCCTTTTGACCTCTCTTTGCACTGCCCATGTAATATCAAGTATATTCTTCACCTTTTTATGAAGCTGAAATCATATAAACTGCATGTATTCAGGTAGTTATGGCATCACCGGGGTATTTTGATGATGGTCCGCCGATGCGTGAGAGTGACCCGTACTTCACCGAGGTCATCAGCCAGAGGATGCGCGTGCCCGATCGGCTTTGGTTCGGTCCCGCGCGTCACATGCACGAGCCTGCGGACAAAAGACCTGAAGATATACCTGCAGCCTACAACATGCACATACCCGACAGACTGGCCTTATCAGGTGAGCAAAGATAAATGGGGCCTATTTAATTATCAAATGATGCCACTGTAGACATGATCTACACCATATTCAGTCTAAAGCATATTATTTGTGTGAAGTATATAACAGTATTCACATGCTTCAAACTTGTACATTTGTATGTATTTATATGTCACAGGACAATACATTTTTGTAATTGCATACTTATGTTTTTCAAGTGTTTTCATAAGCTGACATTTTTGACATCTTGACCTAGCCTAAATCAAGACAGAATCACATAAAATAAGATATTTATCTTATATTGGTCCTTAATCAGATATTCCTGACCTGAGTCCACGGCCTCTCTTCTCCAAACATACTTCATCATTGTGGGACCTGCAGCATGGATCCTTGGACCGGGAGGTGTACATGAGAGAGCCTGTCCAGGTAGTGCAATGCGAATATAATTGAATAAGATGACCATACATGTTCAGATTCGATTAAAATATAAATTAAGAAGTTTTAAAGCTCATGGCCTTAATTTTTATGTTGCACAGAGTCCTCTTCGTAGGTCTTATAGTGACCACGCTTTTGGCCGGACCCCACCAGGAACCCCCTCGTACTCCAGACAAGCACTTCTCTCCCAGTCTCCGTAAGTCCACCATTTGCTATTTTCGTTAGGTGCTGAAAGGTGTAAACATTCAGCACACAAATTAAAATTACATTATGTCCTAGTGTGTTTATTGAACCACAAAGGCTACAATTAGACAAGATAAATGTATAGTTTGCATGTGCTGTGTGCTTCAAATTAAATGTGTGGAGCCGGTTTTGGTTTGTTTTTTTGAGACTAGATATGGGTGATAAAGATGACAGTACCACCAGCAAGTAAAAATGTATGACTCTGTGATATAAGGAAATAAAAATATTTGTTCTTATGCATTTTAAAAGCATGGTGAATCGCATCTTGGTGCTAATTTATTGATTCATACAAAAAAATTTATATAATGATATGCAGTCATATTGAAAATAATCCTGAGATTAAACCGACAGAGTGCCTCTGACTAAATCGGAGAAGAGCTGCACACATTTACAACTTCTGCTTCATCTTGGAAAACTGAAAGCAACTGCATTTAACACACTTATGTGCAAAGTCCACTTGATGGTTCTTTTATATTTTGTTATATCCATGGTTCTCAACTAGTTCTGTTTGAATACATATTTGTCTCTGTTAATTGTACAAAAGTAAATTAAATATATCCTTTAAATCAAGCATGGAAACTTAATATTATTATGATCAGCAATTTTTGAGGATGAGTGAATGTCACGCAGCCTGTCCACCTTGTTAGCATCTGCCTAATTTGGCTAGCTTCTACCAATTGACAGATGAATTTGTAGGAGAATTTAATTGGGCTGCCTTTTACGTCAACAAACAAAAGATATGGTAAGCGCTAACTTTGCATGGTTATGTTGTGAGTTGCATTTTTTTATTTGCATTGAGCATTGTTTTTCCTTGCTGTCCTCATCCCTCTCAGAATAGACTTGCAATCCTCCAGTTAAGAGCCACTGATTTTACTGTAGGCTTCAGGCTCTCTGCTAAACGCTAAGCATCCACTAGATGGCAAAAGAGAGATTTATGGTTTTACAGTACACGTCATCTCTGCCATTCTTTGGCAAAACTTTAATGCATGGCATAAATAGGAGGAACATGCTAGTTTATCAGACAGTATTTGATAAGGCTGTTGTAGTCTATAGATATTTTTACATAAATTCAGTTCCCACATGTGCTTAAAATCTGACCAGATTTTTAACCCATTCAAATAAAAGCATTCAGGTTTGTATTTTTATAGCTGTGCAGTGTTAGTGTTGTTTCCTTAAAGGGATAGTTCACCTAGAAATGTCATAATTTACTCACCCTCATGTTGTTCCAATCCTGTACGGTTTTCACTGCATCATTCAGTGAATGATGACTGAGATTTAGTATTCTGCCTAACATCTCCTTTTGTTTTCTACAAAATAAAATAATTCATATGGGTTTGGAACACATGAGGGTGAGTAAATGATGACATAAGTTCATTTTTGGGTGAACTATCACTTTAAATCAGTAGTTCTCAAACCTGTTACTGGAGGACCCTCAGCACTACACATTTTGGATATCTCCTCAATCAAACACATCTGATTCATCTCATCAGCTCATTAGTGGAGACTCCAAGACTTAAATTGGGTGTGTCAGAAAAAGGCAACATTCAAAATGTGCAGTGCTGGGGGGGCCTCCAGGACCAGTTTGAGAACCACTGCTTTAAATAACTGTGGTCCTCTTGTTGTCTGTTATGTCTGTACCTCCCTCGGCCTGTCCACAATAGCCGCAGTGTTGGACATCCACCTGCTGTACATGCAGACCCGTCCCCACCAAAGCCCCTGGGGCTCCCCTCCATCCCACCTGACCTGCTGTCCCCACAGAGCATGCTGCAGGCTGCCAAGGAGCTGGGGCAGCAGGCCTCTCAGAAAATCCTCCAGACTGTCACCAAAAAATACTCCTCCAGGTGACGCATCTAGACAGTCCTCATCCTCATTATGGGCTCTAGCTAACCAGGCTTAAAGAATGTTCCAGGTTCAATACAAGTTAAGCTCAGTTAACAGAATTTGTGGCATAATGTTGCTAACCACAAAAAATATTTTCTCAACCCAAATTTATGTAAAATGTGCTCTGTTACAGGAAGGCACTTACAAAAGAAGTGAAAGGGGCCAATCGTTAAACATTAACCTCCTGAGACCCGAGTGTGACTTGTGTGTGCATTTTCCATTTCCTTTATGATTTGTAACTAGTAGCACCTAATAAGCCAGAAAAGAATACAATTATTGTAGAGCAAATCGATTTCCTAAAAATGTATGTCCACATATGTGGACAACGGGACTAAGTTGTAACATTTTAAATAATACCAAGCTATAGAAAGTCATATTTCTATCAAACTGTTTATAATGTTTCCAGTAGTGTTGGTTATTCATGTTTCTGAGACATTACATCAGAAATTGGCTTAAATAATTCTGATTCAAAGTAATGGCCAGCATCATCCAATCTCTGCCAACTAGTGATGCACTGAAATTAAAATTCTTGGCTGAAACCGAATTTTCTGGACACACTGGGCCGTAAAACGAAAAATTATTATTTTAAATTGGACTTTGTTTGGAATAATTTGATACATTTTACATGCTATTATTAGGGATGCACCAAAACCACTTTTTCTATAACTACACACTTCAATATAATATAGAGTAGACAGAGAAGAATTGCATCAAAAAACAAATGTGTAGCCTATTAAGAGAACTTTTATTATAAACTTTTACTACTCTACTGGATAATGCAGATAATTAAATTTAAGTAGTGGTAGGATTATCACTTTATTTTTATTGTAATTTAATAATAATAATAATAATAATGAAGTTATATTATACAATAATAACAGTTCTGGCTTTTATTTTGGCAGGATATTCCAAGAAGATCTTTTAGCTGCTAAAAACAGTAGCTTCACTAGCCATTTGTGTGCATGCTGCTGCTATGGAAGTGTATCAGCAACAAAGCAGTGCCCATTCACATAAGCAGCACTGTGCATGCAGACGTTTTATATATATATATATATATATATATACTTATTAATTTAATATTATTACATGAATCCTTTGCGATTCACAACTTTTGTATGGCTTCCAGAGACTTTTAACATAATGCACGAGTCTTATGGACTGCTTTAATGGTGCTTTTATGCTTTTTAATGTCATATTGGAGCTTGACAGTAACGTCTATGACACACAATAACACACGTATCAGAGCACTGGAAAATGTCTCAGTTACATGTTGCAGTTAATCTGCAATTAAAAATTTTTTCCCGAACTTGTACCATTGTGCACTGGATACACAACCTGGCAAGTTTGGTGAAACTCTGCCTTTGATATTGACCCTGCCTGAATGTCTAGTTGGCCTTGTTTGGTCCAAGAGTAATCGGTGGGCTATTGGCCCCAAGAAAGCCCAGAGTAGGTACGATTAAGCACTAGCACACTCTCAATTGGCCCGATAGTGGAAACGTGGCTAATGATTCTCAATATGCACAGTGAATATCAAAATGCATTTATTAATGTTAATTAATAGGATCGTATTGCACAGTGATAACAAAATAAAATATAACCAGATTGATATTAATATGAAGGGAAATGACCAACAGATGTTGTGGATGAGATTTTTATTTATTTATTTTTTTTAACTTTTGATGGAATAATGTCCAAAAATCCACATATGTGGACAATGTGTGTGTCAGCACGATAACATGCGAAAAAGGAACTTTTCAAAATGACATATCAAACGAAACTAGAGACGCTACTCTTTATGCTTAAACATGTTTCAATGAAAAAAAACGTAGAGGTTTCTCACCAGAGGCACTTTTGTTGGCTGTACACCCGTAGAAGCACTTAGAGGAAATCAACAACATGCTGTTGTCACGTGACTCGTTGCACCACAAGTTTGGCCCTTAAATTACAGTCTACGGACTTGTAAACTGTATTTAATCGTTTTAAATGAATTTAAATTGTGTTTCCTATAGCAATGCCAAAATACAATGTCCATGCATGTGACATTAAAATATACACCGTTTCAAAATTATAGCCACAAGTCATAAACATTATACATGTTAACATGATTTTAAAATGATAAAAATCCCTTGTGTCCAGTATTACTACTACATTGTCACGATGACATAACTTCAATATACCCTGTAATCTGGTAAGTGCTGTAATGCTGGTAAATCCCTGATTTCATTACACTGAAATCATGTAAAAAAAAAAAGTTGTTTACATCTTGTGGTTAAACTTTTGAAACTTTATGTTCTGGTCTTATTCACTTTCATTGTAAGATTCTTACTGTGACCGTGATTTTTTTTTTAAAACATTTTTTACATGTATACATTAGGTTAGAGTCAATAATTGTTTTGTGGTAATCAACATTATGCAACAAACCCTGTCAATTGACCTTAACTTCTTTTAAACCTAGAATATTTCTTAAAGTTGCAAACCCCCAACAGCAATGTGCACTGGGCTGTTCAAGCTTCAGCAGTTTGCTTTGACCTTGAAACCACTGTAGATGGGTTTTGTTGTTTTGATTTGCTGTAATAATGGCACGGTTTGAAGCTTAATTAGACAGAGGGTTCCCACAGTCTAGACATATCTGGGAATTTTAAAGTTGTGCTTTTTCAGGAAATCTGAAATCTGCGTTTTTTGTTTTTTTTTCCCCTGAAAACTAGTCAAATCTTGCAGTAATAATTGTTTAAATCTATTACTTAAAGATATAGTTCAACCAAAAATGAAACTTCTCTCATTTACTTGCCCTTATGCCATCTCAGATGTTTATGACTTTCTTTGTTTGCAGAACACAAATTAAGATTTTTAGAAAAACAGTTCAGTTCTGTAGGCCCATAGAATGCTGGTGAATGGTGACCAAAAGGTCCAAAAAGCATATAATGCAACATAAAAGTAATCCATACGACTCCAGTGGTTAAATCCATGTCATCAGAAGTGATTATGGTGTGGGTGTATTTAAGTCCTTTTTTTACTTAAAATTTCCACTTTCACATAGGGCTGCTCAATTATGGCAAAAATCATAATCATGATTATTTTGGTCAATATTGAGATCAAGATTATTTAACACGATTACTCATTGACTTTGGAAACATCATGCATTTATTGAACTTTAATTGAATTTTTTGGTATTTTCTCCCCTTTTCTTACCAATTTGGGATCCCCAATTCCCAATGCGCTCTTAAGTCCTCGTTGTGGCGTTATGACTCGCCTCAATCCGGGTGGCGGAGGACGATTCTCAGTTGCCTCCAAGTCTGAGATCATCAATCTGCGCATCTTATCACTTGGCTTGTTGAGCACATTACAGCGGAGACGTAGCGCATGTGGAGGCTTTACGCTATTCTCCATGGCATCCACGCACAAATCCCCACATGCACCACTGAGAGCGAACCACATTATAGTGACCACAAGGTGGTTAACCCAACGCGACTCTACCCACCCTAGCAACCGGGCCAATTTGTTGCTTAGGAAGCCTGACTGGAGTCACTCAGCACACCATTTATTGAACTTGCATTACCTTGAATTTAATGTAAACTGCTCTGCATATGGGAGGAGCCTATTGTCATGTGATAATTATTATTTTATGTTACGCGTGGTAGTCAAATAAAGAAAAGCCTCCATCGCCACCATTTACAGCAGGGATGTTTATAATTCTATGAAATGAGATCTAGTTTTTCATCATGTTATTGCATCAAGATCTACCATGTACAATAAAGGCTATACATTATCACAATACCAACATTTCAGCGGACTGTAGTGATGATTCTCAATACCAGCTTCAAAACCACAACAAATAATAACACTTAACTAATATGTTCATTACAACAGTTTCAAGTTCTTAATTATTCAAGACTAGTAAACAGTCAGTAATAAAATAATGATAAAAAAAACAGCAATGAATGGAAATGGACTAAATATAATAGATCAAAAAATACAAATGAAGATTTTTTTTTTCTTTTAAGTATTTTTAACAGCAGTATCAAGTATTCAAGTAAACATTCAGAAGGAAATGCAACATAAAACTACTGCTGGTCTCCACTGTATGATTATAACACATTAATACTTTTTAAAACTACTAAAGTTACCAGTCAATAGCAGTGAGTGTTTTCCTGTTTTCTTGTTCTGGTTGTTTGATTATTATAATGATACACTAGACGGCAGCAGGTCTTTTAGCTTACATTTATACTCACAAGTCTGACTTTTTAATACAAATGCTTTTTTTTCTCCACTATTTATGTGAATATCTCACCAAGACGGGCATTTTGGGGAATTTTTAAATGTATATGACATTTACGCATGTTCAGCACACACATATATGCCGCCTGTCAATCAAACAGGGTGCAGCTGTTACTGGATCACTAGCAAATTATACAATTACGTGCTCTGCATTATTTTCAACAGCAGAATAAGAATATTAACTTTCTAATAAGTGACACAGGCCTAGGCTATCACAAATATAGCCAGTTATTTTTTCGTTGTTGTCGTTTTAATCAGTCTGCTTGTCCGGTCGGGCAAGTAAAATTCTCTTTTTGCCCCTTCTAAAATCCACTTGTCCTGGACAAGCATTAATGTCGAGCCCTGATTAAATACTGTTAAATATTCTCCGATAACAATTTTTTCTTCTGCAGTATAGCTCCTAAAATAAATGTACGTTGTTTTAAAGGAGTTTTAGATATTATCTTGGAAATCCAAAAAAGTCTAATCAAAAACGTATTTTGTTCCAGTGTATAATAGGGAAACACTACACCTTTATGTTCACTTTGATCTATCTTTAACTTAAAAACCTTTCTCTTAATAGAGCTGCATATCATCGATTTACTTCATGATGAGATACACACCATGAACGTGACACATATATTATGATTCTACTTCGTGAGCCATCATGTTATAATCTAGCTGCAGCAAACACACGTGAGTGATGAACGTCCCCGCCCCAGAGTGTACATCAGCCAACATTCAATCTTTCCTCTGTCACTTCACACAACTCATAGACGCGGCGCAGACCACACAGAGAAATACCAGTTTCTGAGTTTATTTTCATAACCCGCTTCCTTATTATTTGAACTTTAATAAATTATGCTTTAATGGTATCACCCGGTGGGTGTTTCATTGCAAAATGGAATGTGGCGCAATAATAATTTTTTCTCAATTATTTTATTTTCAGAATCGTTGGAAGCCAAAATTGTAATTGAAGATAAAATTTGATTAAATGCCCAGCCCTGCTTTCACATTCTTCATGCACATTGCCACCTACTGGGCAGGGAAAATAATTTATATTCAAAATCTTAGACTTAAAGACTTAAATTTTGATCTGTTTCTCACCCACAATTATTATATCGCTTCAGAAGACATATGGAGTCTCTTTGATGACTTTTATGCTGCCTTTATTTGCTTTTTGGACCTTAAGTTCTGGCCACCATTCACTTTTTTTGTATGGCCCTAAAGAGCTGAGATATTCTTCTAAAAAGCTTAATTTGTGTTCTTCAGAAGTCAGTCAAACATATCTGGGATGGCATGAGGGTGAGTAAATGATGAGAGAATTTTCATTTTTAGGTGAACTTTCCCTTTAAGATTCAAATGGAAATCTGCTCCAGCGATCTCAGTGAAATCATTTAAAAGTGCATTATCCAGTAATCATGAACTGGCTGTAAGGGTCATGGAAAAGTCATGGCATTTCATTTGTCAAAATTGTGGGAACCTTTTAGGCCTTATAAAGCGTTTGGCTATGAAATGAGGGCTGTCTGTAGTCATTACATTTTATTGTCTTTCAAAGTTGCCTCTATAATTTGAGCTAACATTTCAGTCTTTGCCTTTAACACCTTCTCTGTTAATCTATTAATTAATTTATATTGCAACTAAGAAGCACCTTACAGCGCTCGCTTACCACGCTTTTAGATCCCCTGTGTGAGTAATTTAGTATGGACTTGAAGTAACCTTATTCAGTGCCGACTGTTGTGGTTCCTGGTATCTCTTGTGTTTTAAGGTTTGGTTACCCAGAAAACCACCCCTCCCAGGCAGTGGAGGTTCAGCCTGATCAGAGCAGGACAAGGTGACAGTGGCTGTTTGTTTACTGTTTGTTATTCAGTAACACAATGATTTTCTCACACTGTTTATTGGATGCAGTTTTCCATGTGATAGTGGAACACCACTTTATGGTGCCCTCAAGGCAAACTAATGTTTCCTGTTTAGCTGTTAAGGGGATTTTAGGCAGAATGACACCCTCAGTCACCGTTCACTTTCACTGTATGGAAAAAAGATGCAATGAAAGTGAATGAGGATAACATTCTGCCTAACATCTCCTCCTGTGTTCCACTGAAGAAAGTAAGTCATAGGGGCTTGGAACAACAGGAGCGTGAATTTTCATTTTTAAGTGAATTATTAATTTAATATAATATTAATATAACTACCTTTAATATAACTTTCTGTCTCTACAGTGCCTCACAGGAGTTCTGGCTGAGCCCTGAGGAAGACACGGGAACTGCTGTTGAATTTATGGTGCTCCGCAGACAGGTCAGTGCTACAGATTTAAGGCCTATACACCAGGTGCAAAATATAATTGAAAACCATACATGCCCTATAGACCTAGGCGCATTTGACGGTGGACGGGTGTCATCATGGGCACTCTGACCAGTAACCATCACTCCCGTAACCATCACTAAAATTTTAGACCTTCAGTATACCTTCCGTCGGTTTGAACCAGACGGGAAAGCCTTCATTGCCCTCGCGCATCGATAAACTTTGGGCGCCCAACACTCGGGTTTGTGGCCAGTTTGTGGTTTGTCCCTCCTCAGACCACTCTCAGTAGGTACTCACCAATGTTGACCAGGAGCACCCCACAAGCCTTGCCATTTCAGAGATGCTCTGACCCAGTTGTCTGCCTGTATTTGGCCTTGTCAAAGTAACTCAGGTCTTAACTCCTGCCCATTTCTCCTGCATTCAACATGTTGACTACGAGGACTGATTGATCGCTTCCCATCTAATCTACCCAGACCTTAACATGTGGCCTTGTTAGGAGATAATCAATGTTATTCACTTCACCTGCGAGTCGTCATAATGTTTTGGCACATCAGTGTATATATGTCAGCCTATAATTAGTCATTTGTCATTTGGTCACAAGAAAAATGTTTTCTATGACTGAAATTGGTAACATTACCAAATTATTGATGTCATATTCCATCATAAAGGCAAATGACCACAGAATGGAGCATGACTGCCTTACAGTGACATATTTAGTCTCATGTTGATTTTTTTTTTCTCATTGGGTTTTATTGGTTCAGGTTGTGAAGATGAGCAGGCGGATAGCAGGACTGGAGAGACAGAATGCCGAGCGCAGACAGACAGAACTAGTGCTGTTTTCACTGCTGCTGTCTGCCTGCCTGATCAACAGCTGGCTGTGGATGCGCAGATGACGTCACACTACAAAACACTATAGAACACTACATAAACAGACAGCTCTACATAAAGCTCTCATATAATACACAGCAGAGCTTATTCTGTAGATCCTGTGTGACGTATGTTATAGTGATTTATTAGGGTAAACCTGAGTCATCCCCATTATGGTAAACGGATGGCTTAGAAACCACTCCTGTTAAGCACTGTCATTATTATGGTGAGGAGTAAAGTCTGTCATCCACTCATGTTTGTAATCACAGCAATGACATGGTGCACTTATGGAGACGTGGTCCATGAGTAATTTGAGGAAAGTCCAGCATATCCTCGCTCTTGTGATCAGACAACTGTAGTAGATAACGTTTTTTGCAGTGACGTTTTGATTTGTTCTGCATGTGTTTTAAAAGCCTTGCAGGTTTTGTTTAGACTATTTATGAAGTTACACTGATGGAAGTTTTGTTTAGCTTTTATTCAGCTCACAATTTAACCTGTTTGCTCAGCCTGATGTATATTATATATTTAAAATAATAAAAATTGGAATTGTTCTCACGTCTCATTGTCTCAAAGTCAACATGAAATGGCATTCACAACTCATTTTACTTCTGTAATGAGATGTATTTGAGTGAAACAACGGGATATTCATCAAAAAGAAATGTAGGACGAGCGATTGTATTGTATACGCCCACTTTTTGTTGTGAAAAGTGTCCGTTACAAACCAGATTGGGTTCAGATCTGAATTTGATTTTGCAGTATACAATGTTAATGCTTGTTTTTCAAAACTATCATTATTGGTAGCACTTTAAAACTGTCAAAAAATAGCCATTACCCTTAATTGAATGTGAGAATCATCAGTCTGTGTGAGATGAGCAAGTGTAAGAATGGCAACTGGTTAAACAGTTAAACAGTACTCCAGTCAAACATCACTTGAAAGAGAAAGTCCATCCTCAACCTAAGCACAATCGCCAATCTTCAACATAATGGAAACTCCCAAAACGCCAATATTTTAATATATCAGAACTTTAAACACGAAAAATTATCCTTTTATCCTCATCATGCTCAAAAATGCATAAAAAACCATTTAAAATAACTTAATTTCAAGGTCCCATTCAGTCCCATGGAATGATGCTGGGAAATGGAAATTCCCTGCCCAGTTTCATCAACGCTACAAGTATTATTCATGTTGTCCAAACACAAAAGGATTAAGTGAACTTTAACAATTTAACTTGATTGAACACAATGAATTGTTGCTTTAGGTCATTTTAAGTAAACTGAACCTGCAAAAATCCTTTTTTGAGTTTAAAATTGAATTTGTTAACATTAGTAAACGCAGTAGGTTTCATGAACTAACAACGAACAATATATTTTTACGTTTAATCTTTATTAATGTTAGTTCATAGTGCATTAAAGTTAACACAACTTTTGATTTTAAAAATTTGATACTATTGTTGAAATTAACATTAACCAAGATTAATAAATGCTGTGAAAGTATTGTTCATTGTTAGTTCATGTTAACTAACGGAACCTTCTTGTAAAGTGCTCTCTTTATTTACTATTATTGTAACAAAGTTGACAGTAACTACATTACCCAGCAAAATATTACTGTGTTAACTGCTGAAAAGATTTCAGAAATGCTACGTTACCTGCAACAGTAACCTAAAACAAAGTCGAAATGGCTATTTGTTTCAAAGGTAGTTACATCTTGATTTAAGAATACAGACAAGTGATTTGTCTTTTGAGTTACGAGCATTAACAAGTCATTCACAATAATGCTAGGAATGTGTTCTAGGAAAGTAAAACTGTCAATTTTGTTCTCACGTTGACTTCAAAGTTGTCTAAAAAGTGGAATAAGATATACGACGACATATCAAATGATCTATTTTGGCAAATAGAAGAATGGAACAACTACAAACAGCTTCGGATCTGTTTATTAAAAAATTAAATTAACCAAGAAAAAAGTTATTTGAAACATATTTGACTATAAACCAAAGTAAAAATGTAAAGCCTTATACAAAATCTGCATGAGATAAGACGGGAAGAACTGATTAACAGGAATACAACTGATGTAAAAATGAATCATGATTGTACAGTAATAACATTTTCAAGCAGCAGCTAGAGTGACATTTCAAATGAAACAAATACTAGTCAAATGAACAAAAGCATTCCTTTGCTAGGAACAAAAAATACATACAAATGCCCACTGATGGGACAAAATGGTAGATACTATTCAAAAACTGAAAAACAGTAATACAAAAAACACATTCTCAATTCGTCCTGAGACAGACTGTAACACATTCTCCTTTAGAAATTCTAATTTTAAAGTATCAAATGTAGCAAGACCATCAAAATAGGATTGATAAGGTTGAGACTTCAGTGGAACAAACTGACAAAGGTGCTCATGACATGACATGACAGGACTTAACGGTAACATTCACAACACGGTTAAACTCGAACTCTAAAGTTTAGTTTTACTTCAGTGGATGACTTCGTTTGATATGTTACAAGGCACACTGACAAAATCTTTAAGGCATTTTTGTTGATGACATTATCAGTTTGCATTCACTGAAGCATATTGTATATCAGTATTTTGTTCCACCTTAGACTCAATCAGCTCTTCTTAGGTCCATTGTCTTAGTTTGTGCCCAAATTAGATGTGATCTTCAAACTTAAAGTAACTTTTCTGAATATCGAGTATAAGAGCAACATGATCACACGTGAACTCGGCATGATGTTTCCGATAGTTTCGGTACCCTAGGATTGGTGACTGTATGCCAGAGCGCTGACACGCAGCATTCTTATCAGACATGTTTGCAGTGGTTTCAGTCATAAAACACTACTTTTGACCATTTTGACAATGCCAGACATGTTTATCAGATTTTAGAGAACAAATAACTTGTTTTTATCCCAAACAAGTGAGATAAAAGCAGGTGAATACAAAATGGATTGTTAACAGAAATCGCTTGTGGTGAACAAATTAGAAGTTGCATGTGAAAGAATTAGATTTGTTTAGTTGAAATCGAAGGATAAAAAAACTAATTTTGAAAATAGTTTCCATATAAGGAAAATTATTCCAAGACACAGAGATATAGTGAAAACGGATTTAACAGGTTTAAACCTTCTGTTATGTTAGGGTCATTTTTGACCCGTTTAAGATATAAAAAAAAAAAAAAAAGTGAAAAACTTGACTTAATCTTGAGTTTGGTCAAAATGATTTGGGTTTTTCCTCAACATTAACTAAATGAATATATATATATATATATATATATATATATATATATATATATATATATATATATATATATATAAATATATAAATATATATATATATATATATATATATATATATAAATCAAATGCGTTTATATTTATGGAATGTCAGACTTTTCGCTTAATATGTAATGGTTGTCATTTCGCTAAATATGCGCCATGATTCAGTTTTTTCTTTAAAATATAACTAATTTGTAAGTAATCTAAATACTGTAAATCTTTAAAGTAAAGCTAAGGACTGTACACAAGTAGTACCAAAACTGACATGTAGGTGGTGCTACTATATAACCCTGTGTTCAGTGTGAAAACACATGGGAAAGCCTGTCAGTTTTCATGTTCATTATTTATAGACGAGTGTGCTATGAATCTACTGAATATCTATTGAACTCTATATGGGTCATTTTTGACCCGAACATCAAAGATGTTATTTTGAAACATTACAGAAGGGTTAAACACTTATTTTGCATATGTATGCATAATCATGTAGGTTTGTCTTTCAGGCAAAAACCAAACTGCTAAATATGTCAACAAGGATTTCTAGATGAAAGTTACAGCACTGTTATTCTTGTCCTACAGGGGGTAGAATTTGTTTGGTGCCAAATCTGAAAGTATATAATTAGGTTTCATTTATGATCATCACTGATAAGAAAATACATTTCAAATTAAAAGTAATTTAAAGTTAAATGAAATTGCCAATGCTTTTGAATTTGGTGAGATGATGATCTGATGTACTGTTGGCCAGCACGGCAAGAATAGTTCTCCCAAAAATGAAAATTCAGTCGTCATTTACTCACCCTCATGTTGTTCCAGTATGACCTACTTTCTTCAATGAAAGGCAAAACAAAATGAGATCTCAGGTCAAATGTTAGTCTCAGTCACCATTCACTTTCATTGCATGGATTAAAAAAAAAAATGCAATGAAAGTGAATGGTGACCAAAACTATCATTCTTTCTTACATCTCCTGTAGAACTGTTCAGCGGTGACTTTGAAGGCATACTCAGAAGTCTAATATACCATGGGCTCCCCCTGGATTTTCCAATGGATTTTTATAATGGGGTTTTTAAACTTAATAGTTAAATAAGGTCTGTGGTCAGGGGTGGACTGGAGGGGGGTGCGAGGAGGTTCGCTGTCCTTTTCTGCATATCGCTGACCCCTTCAAGATATCTGTATAAAATGGCGGCTCATTTCAGCTTATCGCGGCCCGTTTCGTGGCCAGCCCGGTTCTCCCAATGGCCAGTCCACCCCTCATCCGCCCCAATGTGCATCGGCCCACCGGAAAAATGCCCGGTATGCCAGATTACCAATCCAGCACTGTCTGTGGTAAACATTATTTGACGATATGTGGACGTTTTGTTCTACAATATAAATTACACAGTCATACCTCAAACGTGATTTTTTTGTTTTTAAATATGTAATTTATATTGTAGAACAAAACGTCCAGGTATCAAGTAATGTTTACCACAGACCTTTTTTACTCATAAGTTTTAAAAAAAAACATTCTAAAAACCCATAGGAACATCCAGAGGGAAACCATGGCGAATTCTCATCCAGGTTTTTGGACTACAAGCTGAACGCTCTATTGTGTCCCATAAAAGACTAAACAGCCATATAGGATTGTAACCACATGAGGGTGAGCAAATGATGACAGAATTAGCGTTTTTGGGTTAACTATGCCTTTAAACCTGTTTAAAACAGATCTCAATCAAGAAGGCTGACAGTAAGAAGGCACCTCAAGAAAACATGAAAACCACAAAGCACATGAATAAGTAATGAAAAGTGTTAAATTGAGGGATTTCACAGAAATTCAACAATTATATGGGAGAATCTCATATACGCGGTCAGAGTTATGTCCGTGTAATTGTGAATTAGGTTAGATCCACGTAAAAACCTGATGAACAATGATTGGCCCCGTTTAAACATTTGTGTATAATGCGTCACCTTTACGATACCTTTGGTCAAGCGCTAAACATGCATCTTGCAACCATGAGACTCAAAGACTGGAAATAAAGCTTTTCTGCTAAAGTAATAAGTTTAAAACAACATGAGGGTGAGTAAATGACTTTCTAAAACTGAAAAGACTGGTTCCCATCACATATTAGGTGTGGTACCTCTCATCCAAGGCACATTGAAGCTGCTGTAGTTCGACTGGAATGATGGACCTCAGTGTTGACTGAAACACTACAGACTCACATAGACAAACCCAAAACCAGTTGGGTCATTCATACTTTCACATACATATAGTTGAGCTTTTGGACCACAGATAAATGCTTGTTGGTCCATTGCACTGAACCGTACAGAACATTCTGCACAGACAATGTGTACAAAAATAAAATAAAAAATCCCTACGACATTCAGTTGTTTTCCCGCCTGTGTTTTACAGTATTCTGATGCAGTATTTACATGTAGCAACCGTTTTGCTAGTTACCATACTACTACATACTCAAGTGCCATGTTTGTAATATTAGTACTTAAGACAATAAGAAAAAACAAACAAAGTAGTGCAATGAATGTACAAAAATGGTTGCCAATATATTTGGTCCGAGAGTCTGGACAGGAGAAAAAAAACAGACAATACTATACAAAAAATACTCTGTTGATTGTAAATGATGTTGTATATTGTGGCTCGCAGTTCTGTACAAAAACAATCATGATCGCATTCCCCGACATCCCCACTGTCCCCTGACAGATGTCTTGATCCAAACATGTAACGGATATAAGTGTACTTCACCTGTTTTGAAAGTTGTTTATGAATGTGTTTGTGTGTTTGTGATTGTAATCAGATGAGTATTTCCACCATCTCATTGTCGACGTCTTGCGGATGCTGCGGTGGAGGAAGGCTCTGTTGAGGGAGAGACTGTACTTGCGCTCTCGTCCTCTCTAGTGTGCTGGTATGAAACACTGGCACATCTGAAAAGACAAGAATATATTTAGTTTCATTTACTGAGATGCTTGTCATATCTGAAATGTTTATACTGGTGTTTTCTCTAACAATATTATAGAGTGCTGAATCTAAAGCCTGACAGTGTTAAAATGGTATTTTAATATAGAAAACCTACAAATATTGGTTGGTTCCCAGGTGGAAAAACAGAACTCTGTAGTAAACACTGGTTTATACCATGTAATATGGTATTTTTGAACTGTGAATGTATTGTGTGTGTGGAGAAAAGTGTTACCGGCAATGCGGTCAGGGATGTATACGGGGCTTGGGCTGCTGATCCGGCTGGGGCCTGGTACACTCTGCAGGGCTGGTGTGCTTGGCTTGCTGGCCTCCTGACCTTTGTCTGTCTGGGTGCAGCTGTCCCTACTGCCCGTCTTTGAGTGTGTGGTGGGCAGGACTGGCGATGGAGATGAGGAGATGGACTCTGTCCTCAGAGAATCACCTCTGAACTCTGGACCCAGCAGAACACCTGTTGCAAGAGAGGAGAAAATTAGTGTATAATGACTATATTCAGAGGTGAAGCTTTCAAAAAGTTTTTTTAAATGGATGACAATATACATTGGACAATACAGGGTTTGACATTAAGCGCCGTCATGTGATTGTCAAGTAAATTCACTTGCCCGTAGAGAAAAGGACGTTTAAGTAATAGTTACATGCTCAAGTAACATGTAAAAGTTTCTGTTGTGTGCTTTCTAAAATTATGATGGATGCCCAACCTAATAGTATGCGATCATCTCGATACTCTGCGACAGAAATATACACCGCGCTGACTATTATTTTATGTATGGAAGTAAAATAAAGAACAGCCTCCATCGCCATCATTCTATGGAATGAGGAAAAATCTACCATACATAATATACTGTATACATTGTCACAATACCAAAATTTCAGTAGTCGATAGTGAAATTTTCACTTTTCATTGTGAAATGAAAGTGGGATTCTCGATACCAGCTTCAAAACCAGAACAAATAATAACATTATTTTGTTATTTCTGTAAGAATGGTTTCAAGTTTCATTGTTTCAAACATTACTAATCAAATACGACATAAAACTACAACTGGGCTTAACTGTGTGATTATTTTTTTATCCCAATTTGGAATGCCCAAGTCCCACTACTTAGTAGGTCCTCGAGGTGGCACGGTTGGCGGAATCCGGGTGGCGAAAGACAAATTTCAGTTGCCTCCACTTCTGAGACCGTCAATCCTCTCATCTTATCTCATGGCTCATTATGCATGAAACCGCAGAGACTCACAGCATGTGGAGGCTCATGCTACTCTCCGTGATCCACGCACAATTTACCACGCGTCCCATTGAGAGTGAGAACCACTAATCGCGAACACGAGGAGGTTACCCCATGTGACTCTTCGCTCCCTAGCAACCGGGCCAATTTGGTTACTTAGGAGACCTGGCTGGAGTCACTCAGCACACCGTAGATTTGAACTCACAACTCCAGGGGTTGTAGTCATCAGCATCTTTACTCGCTGAACTACCCTTTTCTGTAGGATTTTAAACATTAAAGGTTTACTCCTTTAGGTTTTACTTCTAAAGAAATGAAGAGTAATTTTGAAGCGCATGTCTAAAATCTTGATCACTCATGTGAGATGAAGAGTTCAGTCATATCAGTAAACATATAAAAGCTGTTATATTCTACATGGAGAGGTTCTGCACATGGGGGCTACCATGTAAGGATCACACAACCAGCCGAATACTACTTGTTTAATCTCAGTAACTGCCCTGTTATTGGACAGTTTCATTCATGGATTAAATTCATCCTGGTTAATGAATTTTTACAATGTTGTTGGTAACTGAAAACTTCTGTGTTTGAATTATACATCATCCATGCCACTAGGCGTCATTGTAAGCCAATGCAAGTCACTTCGACATACTTAAAAAAAAATGACTGAGTGCACCTTTAATATTTTTTAAAGCTACCAAATTCATCCAGTCAGGAGCAGCTAGTGGTTTTCTTGTTTTCTTGTTATGGGTATTTGATTAAAATAACGACACAGCGGCAGTTCTATTCGGTTACATTTACATGTCTGACATTTTAATACAAATCCGCTTGTTCCTCACTGTTTACATTTACTTTAGACATAACTCACATGAATTCCTCACCAAGACAGGCATTTTGGCAAAATTTTGAATTGTATTTGACATAAGCCGTCTGTCAGTCAAACGGCTTGCAGCTATCACTGGATTGCTAGCGAATTATACAATTACATGCTCTAAATTATTTACAACAGCAGAATAAGAATATTTGTAATAACTTTGTAATAAGTGCCACGGGCCTAGGCAATCCCAAATATAGCCAGTTATTTTTTAGTTATTGATGTTTTAATCAGTTTACTTCTCTTTCACTTGCCCCTTCAAAAATGTACTTGCCGGCCAAGCATTAATGTCGAGCCCTGCTAATAATGAATAAATAGTCACATTTTAAATTATTCTATTGCAATACATTTTGTGCTATAACTGGAATATATTTTGTGCTGAATAAGGTCCAAATGTACATTCTAGTGTTCACAAAAAAGCTTAGTACAAACTGCCTCAACAAACATAAACAAATGGCAACTTGCCATTGATCAGTGTGTTAACCCTGTTGGTGTTTATTGGGCCAGTGTGAAAATAACCCAAAAAATTATTTCCCAAGTTTCCAACAGCCAACTTCAGAATGTTTGAAATGTTGGTGTGTGTTGATCCTTTTTGGTGGAGTGTGAACCAGCCTTACCATTGTGATATTAGTATATACAGAGGATTACTAATTAACAACATGTACTTGATGTGTAATTAATTGCTTACTCTGTGGAGTAAATTGTAACTACACATTTTTATTATTGATTTGTATGTTCTGACTTATTTGAAAGTTTTTTTAAATTTTCACTAGACAAAAAATTATCGAGAGCGTGGGATTTGAAAATGAAGCAAGCCGGACTCGAACGTGTGAGCTTGTGCACCACCCATCAGGCCATCTCTGACACGTAATATTTGTAACATGAACACTGTCCATAGAAATCTAAAATGATTTACCACAAATTATTCACTTTTTCAAAAGGATATAAGGATTTCAAACCAGTGGACCTCAACTGGTTTTGCTCCACGACCCACATTTTACATTGGACATCAAGTTACGAGTTTGATTCAACACTCTCGCCTTGGATGTCAAAAACAAAAATTATAGGAAACATTTTCTCCACCATATTAATAGTTGATAAGCCAAATTATTGGCTATCCTAACTATGCATGATTATTTTATTATTTGCATTTAGTTGTTTTTTTTTTCCTTGTTGGCCAAAACCCAATCAGAACATGATTATAAACCAACCATATAATCATGGATAATTAGGACAGCAAAATAACCAGTTGAGAACCACCTGATTAAACTGTCCTGACTGTAATGCATTTGTTGACTCTTACCAAGACTGCCCTTCCAGCTGCGGTCCTCCCTGCGCTCCTCCGTTATGGGGCTGCTTCCGCTGAGCCCTAGAGAGTGTGAGAGCAGCCCAGAGCTGCTGGAACTTCCGGTGCCCATGGCGATGGACATGAGTGACTTGGAGGGCCGCATGGCTGGGGCATCTAGTTTGCTGGCTGGTTCTTTGCGTGAGCGCTGGTGTAGCACCTTTATCATAGCGTCCTTCTCGATGATCTGAGCGTGCAGATTCTTGATCCTGCTCTCCATGTCCAGACAGCGGCGGTTGGCCATCAGGATCTCCTCCTCCTCTTTCTGGATACGTGCCTCCACTGAAGTGTCATAGCTGCTGCTGGGGGAGTGGCTGATGATGATGGAGGACGACGTGTCTCTGTATAGGTGTCAGACGTTAGCTGTTAAACACTCATGCATGCACACACCAAAACCAGTGATAAACAGGGCTATTATATGTTTTTCAACTTCAGTTTCAATTTCAGTTAGTTTTAAAGGTGCATAAATAGTTTATTAGCAATTTGTTATCCTGTCATAATTTCCAGAATACAGTGATACGTCAAATGTCTGATCTGCAAGACTAATTTAAGTCGGACCAGCATCAATAATACACAAAAACAATTTTTCACTTACATACTTTGTTTCACATTGTAGTGCTTCTTTATAGTTGCAGTTTAGGTTTTTCTTATCATAAACTGGTGTTTTTGTGTCTATTTTAACAAAAATATTTAGGTAGTAAAAATGTACAGTCAACCTAAGAAGTTTATTTTGCGATAACAACTGGCTGACTGCACATTATCCCCCTCATTAATCCTCAAGTATACTTTGGTTAGGCGTATGTGTACAGGATGTGAGACTCAAATTTTGTTATCAGCAGAGTGTTTGACCATTGAAGACGTGTGGCCCGATTTTCCTGACCGCGCTGAACGCACAGTATGCGGATGCGCCTGGAATCATTTACATTATTTAGTGGGTCCACAAAGTGGCAACACCCACATTTTAGCCATTTCTGCCTCGAAGAAGAATTTAAAAATGTGATCGCCACTTAACAAAAGGAGACAAATGTGGAAACAACAACAGTGATCAGGAGATACCTGCGTTTGTATAATTCAAGTCAGAAGGAATATGAAGACATCTTTATGGATCTAAACTCCAGAGGAGATATTCCAGTGTTCCAACCGGGCCTGTATTTGTGCACACAGTCAAATTAAGTACACTTTGCATCAAAACCGAAGTATACTTTGGGCTTAAATGCACGGATGTGCGGTTGTTCCTCAGAAATATCAGACCGCTAGATGGCGCCATTGACCAAAACTAATAAAGTATTCCAAATACCCATGTAATAAGTGCTAATATCTTTGAGAAGCATGTGTAACCTACAGCATTCCTACAGTTTTAGTGCAGTACACTTGTTTACCTCTGTGTGGCCACAGAAGCAGCAGCATCCAGCGCAAACTGTCTCATGACGCTCTCCTCCAAGTATTTCTGCTCCCATTTGGTCATGTCGGCCTCCAGAGCCAAAATCCTCTCCTCCTTTTCTCTCAGGTGCTCCATCAGAGCTGCAGTGCTGAACTCAGGACCAACTGTGTTCTGAGAACCACCCTGCCTCTGAAAAAGAGAAACAGAGGTGTAACTTCTTGAAAAAATAGCTCACAACCAAACTACTGGGGCATTTGAAAACAACATAACAACATAAAGCCCCAACTTTACATAAGTAAAGTCCAAGTAAAGTATACATTTAAATTGTTTTGTTGTACTGTGATAACTAAGCGTTATCAGTCAGCCCTGAAGTAAAATAATACATTGCAGATATATCTGTTTTACATTGTACTCTTCAGGGGGGGAAAAAACATGATTTAAACATCTAAATTACTAGTGCTCAACCTGTGGTTCTTGAGCCACAATAATAACATTTAGTATCACTGTAACTAGTTAGCTAACTAGCTTAGACTTAATGCAGATAATGATCAGTATCAAATGGTGTAGGAAAGTGTGAATCTCTGCTTTGTGGTGCTGTAATCTCACAATTTAAGATTTAGGATATATCTTGATTATAGGGTGACTTGCAACAGAAGAAATTTGTAATGTTGGCTCCTGAACTAGCTAAGATCAAGTAGTTCGGATTAATACTACCACTAATCTGAAGTATACAGATCTCATCTGAAAGTTGTTTTAGATGTCCAGGTTGCATGATCAGCACACATGATGAATGCCCACTGTCTGGA
Source organism: Moxostoma hubbsi (assembly GCA_032164185.1). Classification (NCBI taxonomy): domain Eukaryota; kingdom Metazoa; phylum Chordata; class Actinopteri; order Cypriniformes; family Catostomidae; genus Moxostoma; species Moxostoma hubbsi. The sequence continues at coordinate 6,715,098 of JAVLUX010000042.1, forward strand.
CACTTCTGGACACAATAAAGAATACAGCTGTCTGCTGCAGTCTGCTACTCTCTCTCTCTCACACACACACACACACACACACACACACACACACACACAAGGCTGAGCTCCAACATTTCCTCCATATTAGGGGCCAGTAAAACACTAGATTAGACACACAGGAAGAGGGTATGAAGGGAAATGGACAATCTCCACAGGGACAGAGAGCACAAGAAAGCTCCTGCTGACTGCAGCTGAGACTCATCCATGTATGGACGATACTTTAACAGACTGTGTGTGCGCGTGTGTGTGTGTGTGTGAAAGAGACACATTCGCTACAATCCACTGGAGGTTAATACATTATGTTTACACTGTAATTTTGAGTGTATTAATTGTAAACTGCCTCTATTCATTAGTTTCAGCTCTAATATGATTGGCCGGCCTTCAGGGAGTCAGGGTGCACAGGTTTTATCATCCCATTGTCGGATTTTGGATTTAAAAGGTACCAGGTTGAGTGCTTTTGAGAATTTGACAAAGTTTGCAGTGTTTATGGCTTTAACTCTATTGTGGGCTTCCATAAAAATGTCGCATGTTTTAAGCGCATTTCTAAAAATTAGAAAAATTAGACTTTCCATCCACTGTCACGTGCATAATCTTGAGGGAGCCACCTTGTCATGATGGAGCAGCTGAATGACATCCTTTCTTTGGGGTGAGTTTTATTTGCAGGATTGGAGCAATTGTGCCTAGATTAATTAAACGCTGCCAGGAGACGCTGTATAAAAGGTGTAATACCTGATATAATGAGGGCTGAAATGGGCTGTGATGCCCACACGCCGCCAGCCTCTGCAAACCTGGAAGTGCCCGAGCTCAAAACTGTTCTTGGGGATTGTGTGGACCCACTTTATTGACCAGCTGTGGGTTAAAGACTTCCGAATGTCAAGATATATGTTTGATTTCTGTCCATTTGTTGAGCCAGCACACTCATAAAACATGCATCATTGGTCAAAGCATGTCATCGTTTAGCGAATAAACTGTTTTCAACCCCTTAATGTGCATTTTAACGAATGCAAAACTCTCTTCTTCCTAATGCGTAAAATTGCAAGCAGATTTTGAGAGTTTGTTTGAATGTCAAGCTTTTCCATTCATAATTTCAATATGTGCATAAAAATAGTTGGATGGAAACTAGGTCTATGAAAGATATTGTCTGAAACACAGCAAAACAAGATATCTTTCAGAACAACTGAATATTCTGCTCTCAGGGTTGAATCCATTTTCAGATTTACCCGTCACTAAACTGACATTTACACTTCAGCAGTTAATTAATATTGGGCTTAATAATAAAATTAGACTTAGAAAATTTTTACAAAAAAAATTTGCTCAATCTACAATAATACGCTTTCGTTTAAAAACATATCAGTCTCGCATCCACTCTGGTGCGGCATTTTCCTCAATTGAAAACAGAGACATTAAAAAACGATCCCTAGTACACATATACATTGGAAGACAATATACTTTACATTCCAAAAGATTCAAAAATTTATATTACATCAATTAAGTGAAAAGCAAGTGTATAATGTCAATAATACAGTTTAAATGAATCTTTGTTGACTATGTGCAATATTAGACTCTTGTTCATTTATTTTTTTATTTATTGGGTCTAAAAGCAGAAATATGTTGGTCAGATGACCCTTTCCTGTCTAAGTGGATGGTTCTTAGCCGAAATGTGACTTTATGCTAATAGTCAAAAGTTTGGCTATTCAAAACAAATGTTAATAGATAGAGCTGGTCAAGTGTGTGTTTGTAAGAGCGTGTATCTCGTACCTGTTGCATGCGAAGTGATTCCAGCTCTCTCTCGAGCCGAGTACGTAGCCGGTGCTCGAGTTGTTCTCTCTTCTCACAAGCGGCCTGAAGCTGTGCTAGAGCCTGCTGCATCCGCTCCACCTTCTCCACATACACCTGCTTTTTCTTCAGCTATACAAACACAAAAAGCAGGTCAGGCCATGCTGCAACCAGAAGCCTGCCCACCATCCTCCCAACAATGCTCCCTTGTCTCTTCCAACCCCTCTCTCCTCTCAAAATCCACCAGTGGCCATAATTGAAGCCAAAATGAATGGCCCAATTTAGCTCAGGGGGGACAACATAACACAGAGGAGCCAGAGGAGAGAGTACAGAAGTATTTGGCTCCCGTTTGGAAGGGGTGGGTGGAGAGGGCAAGAATTCAACCATTTTCATGTCCTTTCATGGCAGACAACTCAAGAGGCTTTGTTAGGGGAACAAGCGGGCTCTTGTGACAGGGCAGAACAAAAGTGGAACAGCCTGGAGCATTTTGGGACATAAGGGTGCACACTCCGTTCAGCAAGGGCCAAAAGGCCATCTGGGAGCAAGCCCAAGGAGCTCAGCCACAGATTCCAACTGTAACAGATACTCAAGAGCGGAGTTCAGAACAGTCAACACTACTTCAGTTTGAAGTTTTTTCACTCTTTCTCCCCTATTGAAGATTATTTTATTTTGGCCTGAATAGACATTGTGTGGTTTCAGAAAAAGTTGTAGCCAATGGTTCACTCGAGCTTGAAGATCTTAACTGCAGCAATAAAATGACGAGAAGAACTTCAAAGGACTTGAGGTTTGAGATTAAACATTGTGGTGGAGGTACCATAGATATGTGTTTGTGGATAAGTGAGCTGTGACTCAATAAAATGTCCATTTGAATTAACATGAAATCAGAACTGACCCCATTTAATTTCTTAACATATGCTAATGATCTTATTGTGCACAAATAATCGGTGCACATTTTTCCAATGCAAAATGACCTTTTCGCCTGACATCACCAATCCCTCTTGTTATTTTCAACCTTTCCCTTCCGTAAACCCAAAGGTAAAATAAGTTGAGCACTGTTTCATGTTGACTTTTAAAGACATTTTTATATAAAAATATACAATGAGCAGAAAATATTTACTGATTAAATATAAAAAAATAATAATAATTTTGGTCCCACTTTATATTAGGGATCTTTTTTTTTACTACCATGTACTACATTAATATACAAACAATACATAACAGTGTATCTATTGTTTAACTATATGTTATTCTGTTACATTTGTTGCTAATGAGGTTAAAGTACAGGTAGGTTTAGGAGTTGAGACTGGGTTAGGTTTTAGGGTCAGGGCCCGGGGTAAGGTTAACAGTGTAACTACACATGTAATTAAAAGCAGGTATTTAAATTAGATGGTATTTAATTCATTTAGTGTTCACATGCAAACAAAATGTTTGTGAACAAAAAATGTTTTTTTGAACAGAACGATGAACATCTATATATATGCACTAAGGTGCACTAATAATTACTAAAATGCTACAGGGGTACCAAAGCTTACCTCCTCCTCAAGTTTGACCACTTTGGCTTGGGCGTTGTTCAAGGCCTGATCACGGATCTCTATGTGCCTGCGCTGGTCCTCATTGGTGGAGCGAAGTGAATTCATCTCGATATCCAGCTTCTCCTTTTCCCTCTGAGTCTCTTTATCTGATGGTAAAATAAAGTCAGTCTTTACAATCAGTCTCTTTCTAGATATCTCACATGATGTTCATGCATACAAATAAACAGTATTTCAAAACATATCGTAAGTGCGGCCCATTGGTTTCAAGGGCGTTCTAGATTTCCTGTAAACTGCCAAGTCCACTCACTCTGAGTCAGAAGCTGCGAGATGGTTTTTCGATTGTCCTCTGTGCCTTCACACTCTTTTGCGGCTAACTGTTTGTTGGCAGTTTCCATTCGCTCTATAAAAAAGAGAGAAAATGCCATTATACTTTCCCTCAAATTTACGGTTCAAAAACCTGACATTGCTTGGAAAAGTTTGTCAATGTGATAAAATCAGTTAATGTAGAGGAATGCATTCATGTGAAACATCATATGGCATCGCATAAAGAAATGTGTGGTTATTATTATTTGGGGAGAAGACCACAATCAAGTCTTTCCCAAGTACTAATCCCAAAATAGTAATAATATTACGCTGCTCAGACTCTGAATAAATATTCAATATTTAGTTATGATAAATGCAGCAAACAGCTATAATTATTTTAACAGATCCTTTGTGTGAGATACTCCATCCCGCCAAAATAAAAAAAGTTTGTAGTTTGTATTCCAAGCCTCTGCACACAAATAAAATTCCATTGGGACTGGTTGCTCAGCGAATTGGAAAACAAAAATCTAACAAACATTCTACATGAGCCCAATTCCCAAAGAGTGGTCTTGACATATTTCACAATGTGCTGTTAAGTCAAAAACTGTCCCAAATAAAAGGGCCATTATATAGAGGGGGTTGCTGTTTTTGTGCAATGGCAAACCATTCATCAAGAGAGCAGGCTAAACGTTAAAACAATATTTCCCACTGCGTAAAGTCAACCAGACTGTGAGATGACCATTCCAGAATCAAACAACTTTCCACTTATTAAAGCCTCTTAATACAATAGATTTCTTAATATCTAGATTTGAAATACAGACGAGAAGATAAATGGAAGAATCGTCAGTAAAAGTGAGTGGTGCATGTTGATCGTGGCCAGGGCATTGATACCCCAACTATGAGCAATAGCAATAATGACTCTTGTCTTAGAAAACACCACTAATTATTGATAAGGCATATACAAAGGCAAAATCGAAGTTTAAACACAAGCAGAAGTGGTACATCAGGCTGCAGTAAGTATGAGAAACATGGAGTTAAAGAAAGAAGGGCAAGATAGAGGGAAGAAAAACATGCTGTAAAAATCTGGGAGCTCCCTGTGGACTTGAAGTCTGGGCACACTGCCATAAATCAGGGCTTCTCTGTTCTCCGCTGGACTAAAGAACACTGTGAGGCATGATCGCTGAGGTGGCCACGCTCAAGCAGAGCGAGCCTGCTGACAGAAGCAGAGACAGAGAGAGACTGTTGCTTTGGACTCCATGAGATACTGCACAGGGCCACGAGACATCAGACAAAAGAAGACAAACTGAATGAAAATTCAAACGCCTTGAGCTTTAGAAAAGAAAAAGCAGCCTCACTGAATGTGAAAAACAGAACGTTGGAGCCAGGTGAGACCACTTTGACATTAGTGATGTTAAAATACTTTCTCCTGTCCCAGCTTAATATGCAGAGACAATTCTAAGTAGGTTGCTTCCACCAAAAAGTGTAACACTTTGGTTCTGTGGCACTTCAAAATATTGCTGTTTGAGTGTCCTGACCAGCTCGACAGCAATGGAGCTCAACCAATAGAGTACGTTTGGTACGGAACAACCTGTTTTTTTTTCTTTACCAATGATAGACAGGGGAGTGATTGAGAAACCAAACCAAAAAGTCATTATTTTTGCTATTTTGTGTAAAGGTGCTAATGCAAAAATGTCACACTTCTACTTTAGCCAAAGTCTTTAGGAACTGTGCTGTCAACCATAAACAGATGACGGAAATAAAACACAAATGTGGTATAAGCTGGAGTCATACATTTTATATGAAAGGAACAAATGTGCTTAACTCCTTTGTTATTTTGGTTGTTCCTGAATGTCAAAAATGACTTGGTCTGGTATTAATGAGACCCAGACATCTTAAAAGCATGAACCAAAATTTTAGTGCAAAAACTTGTGCAATATAAAATAAAACTTGGAACCCAACTGCTTTGGAATCTTACGCAAAATAAGATCTGATACAGTGGCCAAGTAAAATTAACGAATCCCTTTTTAATATTCTTAATACTCCTAAAAAGAGTATTAATAAAAGGGTATTTGAAAATGTTGTTTTATTATTTTGCCCTGTTCTCACCTCTCAGGTCTCTGTTGAAGTCATGCAGCCTGCGCACCTCCAACTCCAGCTTATTCCTCATTGTCTTCTCCAGAGCTTCCCTCTTGGAAGATGATTTGGCCAGGTTCTCGTAGGCTTCAGACACCATCTGAATCTCAGTTTCCAGCTGCAGAGCAAAAAGATGGCATTAACAATCTTGTGGAAAGATGAGATTATGAATGTTTAGAATTCAAAGGGATAAAACCCCTGCAAAGAAACCTGTTCAGGGTGAAAGCTTGGATTGTGATTGCCTTAGATTTTTGAAAAAACATCTATCATCCCTTCCCAAGAACATATCCATGTCTACTTAGATCTTTGAGTAGGCTAATTCCCTGTATTTGGTTTCAGCTGTCTAGCAGTTGAGACATTTACCTTCTGTTCTACATTCTAGCTGTTCAGAATATCCTGGTATACTGAACTGGGTTCCATATGCTCTAAAACTTTAAAATGTTAACCTTCAAAGATGTTCTTACCTTCTGCAGTTTGGACACCTTCTCCCCACTAACTTCCAGCTCTTGCGTGAGAAAGCGGTTCTCCTCCGACAGCATGTCCACCATCTGCTGGGCCCTGGCAAGCATGGCATACGGATCCCCCTGCATGGAGTGTGGGTGTGGGTAGTGTTGTCCTGGACTTTGTTGCTGCTGTTGAGGGCCTTGCTGGTGGTACTGGTGCTGGTGCATGTGAAGGCCCCTGGGAGCTGAGCCGTAAGGATCATGAGGAAATCCATGGGTTCGCTGTTGGGGAGGGTGTCCTGGACCTGGGCCGTATGGATCACCTTGGTGTGAACCGAGGCCCTGTGGGGTTCTTGCACCCATGTGGAAGGGTGGTTCTCCTTGATGGCACATAGGTGGAGGAGCATGGGAAGCAGCCAAAATGCTGCTGAGAGCGGAGGACTGGCCGCGGGACAGGGAGCCCCCTGAGGTAACAGATGATGAGGGGCTGTGGTGATGCACTGACCTTTGAGAGTGACTTGAGCTCTCTTTACTGGACCTAATATGGACAAAGCAATGAATCATGTTCAAATTGTAATTGATTAAAATGTATAACCAAAATCAAATCTCAATCAAAATTTTAAAGATCGACAGAAAATTGGTTTGACAATTTTTCCGTGTAACCAATTATCGGTTCCTTAATAACATTTTTAAATGTTCTTTTAAAACATTTTTATCTATTTTGATAGATTAAAATATATAAACATGTTAAAATTAGAGATAGACCAAATTGGTTTGAACAATATTTTCTACCGATATTTACACTTTTTTTTCTGTAACCGATTTTTTATTCATTAATATTGATTTTACTGATATGGCAAAAACTTGTTCCTTTGTTTGAAATTGTGACTTTGTTCACCAACAATAATATTGTTATAAATAATTATTGTTGTAGTCTAAAGATTATCATTGTGTGTATAAAAAAACAGTCCTGCCTATCGTTATAAAACCCTGAAACCTTAAAATTGGTATCGTTTCACCAAAAAATAAATAATGGCCAATCCTTACAAAATAATACATTGAATTCTCAATAGCATCTGAATAAATTATGCTGATCCAAACTTGCATATGCAGCAACTTCTTTTAAATTAGTTAAATTATGGTTAGGGACCAACAACTTTTGCAAAATACTATGTAATACATTCCAACTGTTCACAAAAATATGTTTTAAAGGTCAACATTCCTCTGCAACATAATGGAGAAACTGTCATGTTGTGACATGTTGTAGATGATTATTAGAATTATATATGCATTCTTTTGCTATATACTACACACTGGCTTTGAGGTTAATGAATTCAGGGAAACAGGCAAAACTTGCTTTTCCCATAATGCCTGACAACATGTCCAAGCACTATAGGGAAGGGCTGTTTAAGACTCATCATATGGAATTTTTCAACATCTGAAGTTTGTTGATTTTTGAAGAAATGTAATTAGTAACTATATTGAGTTGTGCTTCAAGGTATATTCTTCCAATTCCCAAACAATTCTCAAATGTAAGCATTTTCTTAGGACTTTAAGGAACACTCACCGGAAAGAACCATACTCAGGTGGTGGCTGGTAGCGGACATGGGGAAAATCGGTTCTGCCTGGCTGGCTGGTAGCGCGGTGGTCTGGATAAAAGTGTCCTGGCTCTTGGTGCTGAGGCTGATGGTGCTGCTGTTGTTTGGGTGGAGAGGCCATTCCTTTAAAAGGATAGTCTGGTGGAGGCCCCCTATGTTGTGTTCCTGTTGGTTTATAGTAGTCTCCAGGCAGTCCAGGTGGAGGCAACTGAGGGGAGAGTGGAGAACTGGTAACAGGCGCATGGGCCTTGACTCCACTGGTGGCCAAAGACAGCTGCATTAATCTTTCGCTTAGCGAACGCACGTGGCCCTGCTTTAGATCCTTGAGTCCATCATCTTGGTGCACTTTCCCTCCACTCACTCTCTGTAGTGTAGGCCGACCCTCCGGGGGTCGCACTTTAGGGTTGCTAACGGCAGTCACGTAAAACGCAGCACCTACCATCGGAATTTGCTGCTGAGGCTGCTGGCCACGGAAATACTGCGACTGCACTTTGGCCTCCTCGTAAGTGGGTAGATCCTCAGGATTGAGCCCCTGCCCACTCACACAGCTCCCGCCGCCCGATCCTGTGCCCCCACTTCCACCACCAACCCCTCCCACATTGCGCGTGCTTAGCTTCTCCATGCCACTGTCCGCCTGCAGCTCCTGGCCCTGAGGCTCCTGCCTTGCGATGTGCGGGACCATCGAGTGCTCGTCCCCTGGGCTGCTGGGGCCCGGATATCCACTCACTGGACCTTGTTGCTGTTGTTGCTGCTGCTGCTGCTGCTGCTGCTGTTGTTGTTGTTGTTGTTGTTGTTGTTGTTGTTGCAGGGCAAGGTAATTGCGACCCTCGCCATAGCGCATTTGCTCCTGTAGGAGTCGCTGCAGGACCGTGTGCCCACTTCCGCTGCCGCTGCTAGCCGAAGTGTCTTCGGAGGCTGCTGCCCTCATTTCCAGCTCTCGTGACTGGCCCACCTCATGGAAAGAGGAGCTTCGGGCACGGTCCAAACTCCCTGCATAAAACATCAATGTACAATTAGTGATAAGATTGGGCGCTAACTGTTATTATAGGCTGCACCATATTGAAACATCAAGAAAGCAGATGCCAATGGTGTAAAATTCTGAAAATTATGAAAATGATTGAATGAGACTGAGAGTCCTCTGTATGGGTTTAGATAAATGCCTGAAATCTCAGACCCCAACTGTCCCAAACTCTTCACACGTTGACAGCTGGGCAACATAATAGGTAATATAACCATATTCTTTAAAGTGACCGTTCACCCAAAAGTGAATATTCTATCATCATATATTCACTCACATTGTTCCCCATATAACAATATCCCCATATTTTTGTCTTCCATGGGACCTGTATGAGTTTTGTTCATTTGTGGAACACAATGACCCGTTAACATGCACAAAAGTAAATGGTTTATTCCAGGGTTTTTGCTGAAAGCGGCATTCTAATAATACATAATGTAAACGGGAGTGCCGTTTTCCTTATACCGTTTAAGTGATTAAGAGAAAGCGGTTTAACACACTTAGGGAGAACGCGGCTTTAGTGGCCATGTACATGCATATGTGCCTTTCTGATGGGTGTTTGAAGATTGTGCATGTGCATGTGGAGCAGACCACATGGTCATAGGATGTAGCCCTACATCATACAAACAAGTCAACACAATGGAAAGAATTCAACATTTCTGGGAGTACAGTGGGAAAAGGGAACGTTACACACACACTATAAACTATACCTAATTATACACACACCAATTTAAAATATAGACTACTCTCCCTCATGTATGCGTAATGTAATAGTATGTGTATGTAATGTATAGTATGTGCGCTCAAGTACATTTGGAGAATCCCAGAGTTTATATAAGAGGGAAACCCCACTATTGCAAAGCAATTTCGCTGCAGGTCGTGAAGGACAGTTAAGGAAACCAACACAGCAACAACTTTAAATACCTAGAAATAAAGCAAAGAAATAGAGAGTAAAATATCGAATGCCCTCGGATGCCATGTTTGTGGAAATTCTGTTGCTTTGGAGAAAGCTGCTTGCTGACTAAGCCGCATGCAAAAGGGGGTAAAGAGAATGCTGATAACACAGTGCATGTATGAACGTATGTCTATTTTGAGACTTATGCAGTTTATCTCAATAAAAGGCTTTCTGGTGTCCATGTAAACAAGCTCATTGACATTAGATGTTAAGCAGAATGTTGCTAACATCTTTTGTGTTCCACCTAAGAAAACTAAAATATTACAGGTTTAGAACAGAGGATGAGTAAATGATGACAGAATGTTCAGTTTTGGGTGAACTATGCCTTTAAGGCCAAAAAACGTAACTTTTTACAGCTGATCATTCATGATACTGTGTACTACTTTAAATATGACCCTAGATAATCATGATACTCAATTACTACCAATTTCTCCCTTGGGGATGAACAAAGTTGTATTGCACTATAGAAATTTTTAAAAGCCCAGAGGTCAAGGTGTTGAAGTCCATCCCTGATGCAAATCATGATATCAATATGCTTTATATACCACCATTGTACAAATTTCTTTAACATGCATTGCCGTTGAGTCATCCGATTATCCAAAGCTTTAAACGTGTCCCATCTCACTTTTGTAGACTTGAGCTGTAGACACTTACAAATATCACACAGAGCAATGTAAAAGTGAGCTGTTAAAGCATACAAAGCCATTAGGTGGGAACCATTCCATAACTTAGTGCCAATGTTGGGCACAATTTTTAGTATCTATAAATCACTAATGTGATATGAATGGTTGATCTTTCATATACTGCTGGTTCCTCTAAATCAGTGATTCCCAACCAGAATTATGGATACACTACTTACCTGGGGGGGTGGGCGCCACACTTAGAAAGATTTTGAATTTGTTTTGTTAAAGCTTTAAATTTAAAGTTAATATAAACAATTTGTCTGTAGGTAGGTCTAAATAACACATTCAGTTCCTTTTTAAAGGAAATCAAACATAATATGAGTTACAAGAAGCACATTTTAGGCTTGGTGTTAATGAAAGGGTACATAAGCATTAAGGCCCCGGAATACGTCATAGTAAATCAAAGAATGAAAGGGTGTGACGTCATTTCAAACTAAATCTGACAAAATTTAAGGCATTTTTTAGTTCGTTTCGGTGGTTCGTAACAACTCGCCAACGCAAACTTTATGGAAAACTTTGTACCAGCTGCTAAACACCTCATTGCCATTGGTCCAAGTCATCGGTAGTTGTGGCCTGGAGCACAGTCAACATGAGCACACCAGCATGCAAAGTTATTAGCGAGCTGGTGCAAACTTAACTACATCTATATGACTGTTTGCATAGAGACATTTTCAGAAAACATGTCAGGTAATTTTTTGGTTTAATTAGTCTATAAAAGGAATCAATTCTACTTACAATATACTCTAAGTGCCCATTCACTCTGTTGCTTTATATGATGCCTCACTCATTTGCTATTTGCAGTGAAAGCTATTCACACATATGCCCACAGTAAGATATGCCTCTCTTATCATCATTCTTTTATCTGTATTCTGCCCATTGACACTCTTATGCACCCATATTTGAAGTAGTATCAGTATCATCATAAATTACAATAACAGAGTGTAACTGGTGCATATTATGGCCGCGTATAGTGTTTTAGCGCATTTGCACCATGAATACAGAATGTAAACACGACAAATTACACATTATCTACTGCATACTGCATATATTCATTTAAATCATAATCGCGTTAAAAAAAGTTTATTTTACTGACCTCATGTTAATTCTACACAAATAAAAAGTAATGAAATCATTGATAACACATTTTAATGTTGTATAACTATGTTTTACAAGTAGTCTAGTGCATCCTCTTTTTTAAATGCTTATCTAAACACCTCCCCCAGTGGCGTGGCCAGTGACTGAATGTTTGTAAACATTATACTGTTTCAAACATCTTTTTGGCTCTGAGTAAAGAACGAAATAGAATTTTGCAGAGAGTATACCGGGGCCTTTACAGATGGGGCTGTGGGGGAACCTAAGACACAAAAGGTTGGGAAACACTGCTCTAAACTGTTATAACAGAATGGTTTCCACTACTGGCCTTGAACAGAGTTTATAGTTTAGTGGTTATTGCACCATCTAAAAAGTAATGAAGGGTAACTTATTACGTCTATTGTTTTCTGATATTCTCCGCATTCTCAAGGAGGATGAGGCTTTTTTCCGAAACATCTGTGGTGAATAAATACATAAACGTACAGCGAGTCAGGAGCCATCAGTGTACAGCTGCTTTTCAATTCAGAGAGCCAGAGAGAGAGAAGAGAAAAAGAGACTGAAAGAAGAAAATACTTTAACTTCCTTTTCCTGTCATTCTCCCACAAATGGCGCTTTTTCGCTCAGTGATTCCTCAGAACCAATGACAGAGATGGCAACAAAAAAAAAGCAGGAAGAGAATGTGAAATAATAGACAAACAACAATGGTTAAGATGGATGAAATGACTTCTGGCTACTGCTGATGGATATATGGCAATTTACGTAATGTAAAGCAGAAATGTTTGGATAATTAGCAACATGATATTTGTCAACAACTTACTTATCATAATTTTTACTATCATAATGATTTACTATTTATCCAATGTGGTTAGAGTAAATAAAAAATGGGATGGACAAATCCTTGGTTTTAAAAGTAAGTGTTTCAAAAACCTTTTAAGGTGTTTTAAGTTGTTAATATCGAAAACAAAAAGTGCTATCACTGCATTTTAATAGCTAAAATTGAAATCAAATAAGTTCTACATTTTGGAGGCTGGAAACCCATGGTAGAACGGAGAAGAATTGAACTAACTGTTAATACATTCTAATAGTTCCTTTTGTTCCCAATCAGCTAGGTTCAATTCTTAGTCTTTACTAACTTACTCTACTGTATTGGACCAGGTCACCTACCTGTGTGGCTGCTTTTGTGCGTCACTATTGGCTGCTCATGGTGCTGAAAATCGCTGGAGTCACTGCTCTGAAGAAGCTCCTCAAGTTGCTCCAAAACACACAGGCGGTCCGTGAGGTCCCGAACGCCAAGCCACTCTAGAACAGGAAGGCAGCCTTTCGAGTTAGAACAATGGGGGTGGGGTCAAAAGACAACCAGAGGGGCTTTTGCTGGGTTGAAAAGAGTATATTTCGTGTGGAATACAGGGGATGTAAAGTACATCCATTTCCTGATTGTGACAGAGCCAAAAAACAAATTCCCTTTTTTTACCCCTCACAGTCATTAGGGAGCACTGCAGCTGTGTGGTACACAAATACCACCCTGAACCACTTGACTGAGACCAGTCAAAACTTCTGACACACATGGATAAACTATGGTTAAAATAAGTGAAGCTGATTACAGATCAGAGGGCACTGAAAGAATGGGGCAGAGGTTAAATGCAAACGCAGGATGTGAGGATGTGCATAGTTTTGAGGGATTACTCGAGGGGATTTAGGCTGGCGCAAGCCAAATGTTTCGAATCTAGTATGTAAAATAAGATGTTTTAGGCAATGACAAAAGTCTGTTGAAAGAATTGGAGTGAATCTCGCAAATATATATAATATGAAATCTCAATGAGCACTTTATTAGAAACACCTGTACACCTACTTATTCATATGATTATCTAATCAGCCAATCATGTGGCAGCAGTGCAGTGCATACAATCGTGCAGTGCATACAACCATGCAGATACGGGTCAGGAGCTTCAGTTAATGTTCACATCAACCATCAGAATGGGGAAAAAAATGTGATATCAGTGATTTTGAACAAGGCGTGTTTGTTGGTGCCAGACTAGCTGTTTTGAATATTTCTGTAACTGCTGATCTCCTGGGATTTTCACACACAAAAATCCCTAGAATTTACTCCAAATGGTGCCAAAAACAATAAACATCCAGTTAATGGTAGTTCTGTGGACGGAAATGCCTTGTTGATGAAAGAGGTCAATGGAGAGTGGCCAGAATCGTTCGAGCTGACAGAAAGACTATGTTAACTCAGATAATCGCTCTGTTTAATTGTAGTGAACAGAATAACATCTCAGAATGCACAACACATTGAACCTTGAGGCAGATGGGCTACAACAGCAGAAGACCACATCTGACACTTTTCGAGGACCATAATGTTCCTATTAAAGTGCTCAGTGAGTGTATATACTTATTTGATGACAAAATGTTCTCATACTCTCTGCATAATACATTTCTGAGTTGGCAACATAACAACAACTTAAACTTACACACACTCTGTTATGAAACCATCTCAATCATAAAATAAACCAGACCTCTCTCTCTAATATCCCCTTACCTCTGCAAAAAAAGAAACCAGCTTCAGATGCCTCCTCCCCTCACACCCATGCTGACGCTCGAACTTTAAGTTCCTTGACTGTTTCAGATAAACAGTTTATTCCACAGCCAGCGTGCCCAGAAGTGAATTCGGGGAATCTGACATGCCTGAAAGTCCACAGATAGGTCTCTCAACATACGTTTCCAAAGGCTCTGACCTCTGAGTATTGCCATGGTTGTGTCAGTGACACAGTGTGCTTTTGTTTTAGTAATTTCCAGGTATGGAGCATGTCAAACATGATTCCCAGAACTACAAAACTGGAAGGTTTATCTTTCATCCTGACTTCAGAACACAGTTCCCTCAAATTAACTAGAACAATGTGCACACAGCAAAAGCCTCTTAAAGGGATAGTTCACCCCCCAAAAAATATTCTGTCATCATTTATTCACCCCCATGTTGTTGCAAACCTGTATGAGTTTCTTTCTTCTGTGGAACACAAAAAAAGATGCTAGGCCTGAAATGTATTTTAGTCTCCGTCACCATTCACATTCATTGCATCTTCTTTCCATAAAATGAGAGTGAATGGTGAATGAGATTGTCATTCAGCCAAACATCTGCTGTTGTATTTTATGGATGAATAAATTATCATCTTTGAGTGAACTATCCTTTTAAATCTAGATTAAGAATAATTTATGCCAGGTGAATAGTCTAGTGCTTTTTTCATTTCAGCAATCATTTAGATTAAAAAAATGAGACATTCCTCCTTTAGTGCAACCATAACAAGAAAATTAAAGTAAATACAAACGAAATAAAAATTAAAGGTAACACAAATTCAACTCACAAATAGTTAATTCTCCTTTCCACCACACACGTCCTCAGTGTGAAAACACCACCGAACACTTTTAATTGTTGACAATTTGTCTTGAGTCGTACTCCTTTGTTCACATGCTAAATGTTAATGCTGCAGTCAGCTCACTACGCTGAACAGCCTAATACATTCCATCAGGTGTGGCTATGAGGATAGGTGAGCCTGGATCAGCGCCATTTATTTACACACCTTCAAACCTGCCTGCCTCTGTTAGCGCTCTAACTTACATTAACACAAATACTGCTAATTATCCGACACTGGGTGTGTGATACATATCTGAAATCTGACTAATATTATAGTTACAAAAAAACTACTGGAACAATGAAAATACATTATATTTTATACAAATCATTTTTGTATGATGCTTTGATGCCAAAGCCACAAAAGTGATAGACTTTATTGATCAAGTGATTCAAGGTTGGAAACATTAACATACATACAAGTGTGAGGTTATGCCGATCTCACACTAGTCATGTTTCCATCCAATCGGAATGTAGCAAAAACATTTAGCAAATCAAGTGCCGTTTCCATCCTATGTTTTCAAGAGAAGAAAGAAGTCACTGACAAAAAATTGAAGTTGTAGCCACTGGGAATCGTAAATGATTCCTCTTATCATAGGGCAAAATTGTCAGTGATTATGCATACTTAGTGTGACATGTTCATTGGCAGCCGATTGAATGCCTCTGTGATGAATCTTAGCCTCAAATGAGGCTGTCAAAAATCTTACAGTGTGCACCCAGCTTTACTCAAAGGTTTGCGATTTTCGATTCTGAGCTACATTGTCATTATAATTTCCACAAGGGGTTTTCAAGTGCAAATAAAATTGCCCAAGGTTAGTTTGACCTTGGACAAGGTGTTAGCAATAACTTTTTGAAAAAGTGGGCTGTTTACAGATTATTTGGGCATAGCACCCCATCATCCAGTTCATTGGCAAATCCCTGAACTTCAGGCCAACATGAGTAGTGGTTCTACCTGCCAAGAGCAATTAAATAACATAGGAACAGGTGGCAAACAATAAGTTCTCCTGATAAGAAACTGAAACACCTGGCTTGCTGCAACACAGCCAGCAGCTATTCCTTCCTCATATTCTCTCTAACCGCTGCTGCCGCCCATGTCTCATTCAGAGAGTTAAACAGAACCAAGAACAACATGGTTACTGGGCACTCTCCTGCTGTCAAGACGTCAGAAAGAGTGCAAGAGAAACAGCCACACATTTCATTAAAGTATATCTCATATACCAGCTTTATTAGCAGTCATCTACACACACTGACCACTTTATAATGAACACTTGTACACCTACTCATTCGTGCTATTATCTAATCAGCTAATCGTATGGCAGCAGACCAATGCATAAAGTAATTCAGATATGGGTCAGGAGCTTCATTTAAAGTTCACATTAAGCATCAGACCTGCAGCCTCAGCTTTCTGTTCTTGGCTGACAGAAGTGAGCCTGACATGGTCTTCTGCTGTTGTAGCCAATTCGCTTTAAGGTTTGACGTGTTGTGCATTCTGAGATGCTATTCTTCTCACCACAATTGTACAGAGGGGGTATCTGCTTTACTGTAGCCTTTTTGTCAGCTTGAACCAGTCTGGCCATTCTCCGTTGACCTCTCTCATCAGCAAGAACTGTCCACAGAACTGCCGCTCACTGGATGTTTTTTGTTTTATGCACCATTCTGAGTAAATTCTAGAGAATGTTGTATGTGAAAATCCTAGGAGATCAACAGTTACAGAAATACATAAACCAGCCCATCTGGCACCAGGTATCATGCCACTGTCCAAATCACTGAGATCAAATTTTTTCCAAATTCTAATGGTTAATGTGAACATTAACTGAAGGTCCTGACCCATATCTGCTTGATTTTATGCATTGCACTGCTTCCACATGATCGGCTGATTAGATAATCACATGAAAAAGTAGGTTTACAGGTGTACCTAATAAAGTCAGTGAGTGTATAATTAAGCCATTTGTAGATTAGACAATTGTAAACAATCTGGCTCTAACAAATATTGTTGTTTGTTTGAGCATCCAAACAAGCATGACACAACAAAACTGGCTTTACCAATGGCACGAGTTTTGGTGACTATCCATTTTACCGACCAATGAAAGACGAGGAGTGTTAACAATAATAATAATTCCTTACACTGGGGTACACCCCTACACTTAATGAGAAGTGCCATGGGATTTTTTTAATAACCACAGAGAGTCAGGTCCTCGGTTTAACATCTCATCCAAAAGACTTTTTTGTCTCTTGCTTTTTTACAGTATACTGTCCCCATCACTGTACTGGAGCATTAGGACCCACACAAACCAAAGGATGAGTACCCTCTGCTGGCCTCCCTAATACCGCTTCCAGCAGCAAGCTTAGTTCTCTTATGACTCAGTCAACTTGACATTTTGTATTAATGCATATGGGAGTGCCTTCATACACAACCTATTTGAAACCTCTCTATAATAACACCAATATTTTAATATTGGCTATGGTGTTTGATCCCCGCCTATAAAAACAGGTGCATAGACACCATGTCCTCAGAATTTCTTCCTCCAAGACAGTAATCATCTCTTGTCTCGAAGCCCCCTAATTTTCGACGTCGACACACACGGGTCAGCCGATGGAATCTTCACGGCAAAGAGAAGACTCTCCACACCCCTGCAGTGTTCCGGCGAACATTTCTCTGTCTGGGCCCTACCTGCACAGAGTCAGCTCACATGGAGACAGACTGTCCTCACTGTGAGGACATGAGTCTCAAGTCGCTTCACTCACAAATCGCCCTCGTTCTGAGGAACGATTCAGCCTCTTGCACCCTCTCACCCGCCTCTTCTGTGATACCCGAGGGTTCACACTAGGAGGCATGGAGGGGCCGAGAGGTTGAGCAGGATGAACTTGAGATGGATTTCGTGCCGGCACAAGCCCCATGAGCCCCTCAATCTACTCGAATTGCAGTTTTCCCAATACGCTATGTGCAAGACGAGCTCCGGCCCTCTGAAAATGCTTGCAGCCTCGTCTCGTTGGGTGGATCTGACGCTGGGGATGATGATGATCTCATGTCTCTCGCCACATCAGGCGAATGGTCAGTGGATGATGCAACCGCCCCTCCCCCCAGCGAGGGCGAGGACTGTGTACACGACACTGACAGGGAGATGCTTCTCGTCCTTACAAGGGCGGTCGAAGAACTTAACCTCGAGTGGTCTTCCCCAGAGGAACCTGGGCACTCTTGGCCTTGATGAGTGGTTCTTGCAGTCCGGACAATGTCAAGCGACCGTATACTGCAGATCTGTCCCGTTTTTCCCCAAAGTGCACAGCGAACTAAGTCCTAGCACGTGCCCTTCTCAGCACACACGCGCCGTTCTCATGAACGTGGACCACTGGGAAAAGAACAACTATGCCCAACAACACCCTGTGGAGGAGGCGGTAGTGGCACATCTCTGTCCTACGAGTAACAGGGCATGGAAATCAAGTCCCGTACATTCTTCTAAGCTGTGTAGACGGATGTCCACACTTGCAGGAAAAGCCTACTCGGTGGCAGGAAAAGCTAGATCAGCACTTCACGCAATGGTAGTGCTCCAGGTATTCCAAGCAAAGCTCCTCAGAGGATGGACAAGCAAGGATTTGATCCAGAGACTTTCAAAGAGCTACAGGCTGCTACAGACCTAGCACTGCATGCCATGAAAGTCACAGCGCCGGCCATCGGCAAGTCCATGGGCAACCTGGTCGCCCTGGAGCGGCATATATGGCTGACCCTCACGGAGATGAGTGAAAGAGACAAAATATCTATGTTGAATGCTCCAGCGTCTCCAGCCAGCCTCTTTGGCAGAGCAGTGAGTAAGTTTGCTGAGCGTTATGTCACAACTCAGCAGCAGTAACAAGCCATAAGACACTTTATGCCCAAACGGAGCATAGCGCAGACGGCTTGACCCCGCTCTGTCTCAAGTCAGCTAAAAGAGCACTTTTTCACTTCAAAGCACACACATTATGCGCAACAGCTTCCCTATGGTGAGCGATGCATTATATCATACGGTGAGCAAACCAAATTGCCGCCTGTACCATTACAAGAGCCCTAACGGGCATTTCAGAATGGGTGCAAAAAACAAACGAATTTGGTTTTACGATCCAATTTGCATGCTGGCCACCCCGCTTTCACGGCATTCTATCTTCCATAGTTTCATCCGAAGACACGCCCATGTTACGAGCTGAAATACACAATCTCATCTTGAAAAACATGAATTGTGCCAAATTATCAAGCACATAAAGGGTTTTATGGCCGTTATTTTCTTGTCCCAAAGAAAGATGGCAGACTCCGGCCAATCCTGGATCTAAGACATTTAAATCACGCACTTATAAAGCGCCCATTCAAACTGCTTACTCAGAAACCGATCTTATTGCATATACACTCACACAATTGGTTAGCATCGATAGTTCTGAGAGAAGCGTACTATCATATCCAAATTGTACGACACCACAGAATGTTTTTGAGATTCATGTTCGAGGGAACAGCGTATTAATTCAAAGCCCTGCTCTTTGGGATATCTCTGGCTCCTCACACATTCATGAAGTGCATTGATGCGGTTCTCGCCCCTCTGAGACTGAGCGGCGTACGCATCTTGAACTACCTCGATGATCCACTGTTACTGCCGCAATTAGAGGCCCTGTTATGCCAGCACAGAGACTTACTGCTTCAGCATCTAAACAGCTTTGGCCTCAATGTAAACTGGGCAAAAATCTCCTTTTTGGGAGTCCAGTTCAAACTGGGGAGAACACTTCCTCTGAAGCTGTTTCAGAATGCATTGGGACTTATGGTGGCGGCATCAGCCGTCATCCCATTAGGTCTCTTACACATGAGACCTCTTCAGTGCCGCCGTGTGCCACAACATGCTTGGTGCCAAGGGTGCATGCACGTCACTATATCCCGCCACTGTGTAGCTGCATTAGTACCATGGACACCTCCTGCATTTTACCAGCGAGGTGTCGCACTGGGGCAAATTATCAGGTGGAAAGTGATGACTACGGATGCTTCCAACACATGTTGGGGGGCAGTGTGCAATGGGCACCCGCCTTTCGGCACCTGGACAGGCATGAGGAGGGTGTGGCATATCAACCGCCTAGAGCTATAGGCTGTAATTCTAGCCTTGAAGGCTTTTCAGTCAGAAATACCTAACTGTCACGTCCTGGTTCGCTCAGAAAACATGACAGTTGTGGCATATATAAACCGTCAAGGTGGAATTAATTCACCGCCTCTGTTGAAACTGACAAGGTACCTCCTCCTATGGAGCGAGCGTCATCTCCTCTCCCTGAGAGAGACATATGTCCCAGGCCACCTGAATTACAGCGCTGACCTACTGTCACGCCATGGGGTGATACCGGGCGAATGGAGACTTCATCCTCAAACGGTGTTGAGGATTTGGGAAATATTCGGCAAAGCAGAAATCAATCTATTTGCCTCAGTGGAGAATACCCACTGTCCCCTTTGGTCTTGAGTGGTAAAGTCCGGGAGGACAAGGAAACTTTTAGTTGCACCGAAATGGCCCAACCAGTCATGGTTTCTGGGAATGATGGAGATGCTATGCAACTCACCATGGAAAATACAACTGAGGAGGGATCTCTCTCCAGGTGTAGGGCATGATCTGGTATCCCCAGCCCCAGCTGTGGAACCTGCATGTGTGGCCCCTGAAAGGGACATTCTACATGCACCACGCGTTCAGTCATGAACACAATTTTACAAGCCAGAGCACCATCCGCAATACGCCTCTATGCACTAAAATGGAAGCTTGTCACTGATTGGTGTCTCTCGAATAGCAAGGACCCTGTAAACTGCCCTATACATGAAATTATAATATTTCATCAAGAGCGATTAGACGCAGGACTCACCCCGTCAACGCTCAAAGTGTATATGGCAACTATATCTGCATATCACACACATCAAACGCGCCTTAAAGGAGCAAGAAGACTAAACGCACCTCGGCCGGCTACAGTTCTGACTTGGGACTTCACTTTAGTCCTAAAAGCTCTCGCAGGGCCACTCTTCGAGCCTTTGGACCCTGTTGATTTGCGCATGCTCTCCATTAGAACCACACTACTGCTGGCTCTGGCCTCAGTAAAATGGGTAGGTGACATGCATGCACTATCATTCGACAATTTATGTCTGGAGTTTGGCCCTAGTCTTTCAAGAGCCGCTGTCAAACCCAGAAAATGCTATGTACCCATGGTAATGATCACACCCTTTAAAATGCAGGTGGTTCACCTTCAGGCCTTCTTCCCTCCCATTTAATTCAGACGAGGAACAGTCATTGCATTTGTTATGCCCGGTGTGGGTGCTACATACATACGTTGAGCGTACACTCCAGTTTAGACTGTCTGATCAGCTCTTTGTATGCTATAGAGGACACACAAAAGGAATGTCCATCTCTAAGCAAAGACTTTCTCACTGGATTGTCGAGGCAATTACCCTGGCTTACGAGTCGCAGGGTCAGAATTGCCCAATTGGTGTTAAAGCACACTAAACTAAAGCACACTCCTCATTGGCATGGATGAATGGTGTGTCCTTACAAGACATACGTTTTGCAGCAGGATGGTCCTTGCAAAACACGTTCGCAAGGTTTTACAACCTATACGTAACATCTCTTTCTTCATAAGTCCTCTATGTTTAGAGCACTTGCTATTCATTGGCCATATAAATTATATATATATATATATATATATATATATATATAACTTATGCCCCTCCCTTTAAGTATGGGCTCCCCATCATTAACACAACCGCCTGCATTCAGGTCGTTATAATTATCATAAAGTCACAAGCACTTTCAATATAAATAAACTCCCTTCCCGACTGGGTTCAAAAGGAGTTAATTATACTATATGACTATAGTTCATATATTTATTATGAGCGCTCTCCTCCTGGCCATCCCGAAGATCACTCACTGTGACATGCTCATGTCAGTCATCGTCAAATAGGTTGTGTATGAAGGCACTCCCATACGCATTAATACGCAATGTCTTGTTCCTTTCGTCTCAGGGAACCGAGGTTACACACGTAACCAAGATGTTTTCCCCAGAAGGTCTCCCATCAAGGTACTGGCCAGGCTCAACCCTGCTTGGCTTTAGTGGGCAACCAGGCAAGAGCTGCAGGATGATATGGCTCCTGTTAAGAAATCTGTTCTTTTTTTTATCTCGTGCTGGAGCATTGCATTTTTTTAGATGTTGTGTCAAGTTAAAAACGTAAAAATACATCTCGAGACACCTACGTTCTGCTCTATTTAGCTTTTTTTTTTTTTTTTTTTAAATAATGCATTTGATGTGAATGGCCCCTAAGGAGGAACATTTTCACAGTGACACCAAAGATCTTGGGTGACTCAATGCATACAAGAAAACTTTATGAACTTTTAACATTCAAAAACCAATTTAAAAGTGGCAGCACTTCTTATTTTGAAAATAATAAAAAATAAATAATTGAGCCATAATATGGTTTAATACACATGTAAGCCCATATAAAAATACCCCCTCTGGCGTGCCAAAATGTGCCGATAAAGTTGAGCAAACATTCTCATTTATTATTATCTTGACAATGATTTATTTGGTTATGCAAGGAGAAAAAAAACATGTCTGGACATCAGCTATCAAGTTGCTACATTACTAAGTTTGTAGGGGTTCAAAACTTCATATTTTAAATTTCATGACAGCAAAAGATCAAATGATTTAAATTGGATGAATTCCTCTCACTGTAACCTGGATTCTGCAATGGTCTGGTATATTTTGAATGAACCCGACACTGTCTAAATATTTACCTTTCATGCACAAGATTCCCAGGGCCCCCACATAGACAGTGTTTACTCGGGTAATACATCAAGAATGTGGCCCAGGGTAAGTTTAAGTGTGGGCTTGGTGCTGGCACTCGGTCAAACAGCTTCTGACAGTCCAGTCCCTTACTGCTCCCATTACTCTGAAACACTCCAGGCTCTTGGTACAGTGCTAACAGATGTTCAGGTTAAATTCTGATCCAGGATTGATGTTAATGCTTAAATCATTATAAAGTTTTGTTGCCATGGACCCACACCCACAAAACCATTACAATAGGACATGCTTACTAAACTTCTAACATTTTTCCAAAATTACTATGTAGTTTATTCTTTCAACACAACTCCTCCTACACGTCAGTCTTATGACCAGAAACTGATACAACAGAATTACTCACCAAACAGCAGGTTTAAGGAGAACAATATGTACTTGTGTTTAGGATTTGGCTATATAACTCAAATATCTGAAATGTATTCAGTATGATCTAATTTGCAATATAAATTTAACATTCTGATATCGTGATGATTTTAATGCACATTTAATATGGCCAGTAAGTTATTTTAAAGATAGTGATTTCCTGACAACTTCAGTCATAATTTCTTAATTTTAAAACCCTCTGGCATTTATTTTGGCAGAGCACTCCGGAAGTCTCTAGGCTAGTTGACAGTAGTTTTAAAATGCTTCTGATCAGATGAAATGCTCCTCCGGTTCCGTTGTCAAGGAATGTTTTAAGCGAACTAATCTAATATTACATCTGAGATGGAGTTCATGTGAAGCACTCACATATAGCGGGCCACAGTGCTAAAAACAGCAGTGCATCAACAGTGCATGCTATGAGTCTGTGTCAAAAACAAAGCAGCGCTCATTTACTGAAGCACCCTGCACATGCAGACTTTATATTTATGTATTAAACGCATTTCACAAAACTATTGTCTGGCTTCAAGAAACTGAATATAATGCACGAGTCATGTGGACAACTTTAATGGTGCTGTTCTGCTTCTTTAATGTCATATTGAGCTTAATAATAACAGCTATAACAAACAATAACAAACAATACTAGAGCAATGGAAAGCACTCTTTATTAATATGCTAATAACCAAAAGAGAGATCACTTCACTTCTGGCATGTGGACTTTCATGTTAAACATAAACAATGCATTTTCTCCATGTGAGTAACCGGATTTTAAAGTTACGGTTTTTGTTCAAATTTTCAGCCAAGATTTTCTGCCTTTTTTCTTATTCAGTGCATCCCTTATAGTGATTGAATGACTCATCAGCGTCATTACTGAAAAATGTTCAGAGAAGTCCCAACTTTATTTATAAACTTTTTCAAGGCATTAACAGAAAGCTTCATACAATTAAAGTTAGAACTTTTCTCCCAGTGCAGCATTTTAACGTTTTAGTTAAAAAAAAATAAAAAATAAATAGGTAAACCTTGATGTTTAATACAATGTACTGGCTCATTATCAAAACATGGTGACCAACATGTACCTTGACTTTTTCAGTCATGAAAAAGATTTAAAAGTCAAGAAATCCCATTTAAAAGGCATCTTTCTCTAACCTAACCTTTTATAAAATTATATGAATTGGTTTGACTTTTACACATTTTGTAGAAAATATATTTGAATTTGGCAATTGTCAAACCTTCATCTGGTACACCACTTCTCTGACATTTAAAGTTGTTTCTTGTTATTTTTTACAATTGCTTTCCTCATGTGAAGCATGAGTGAGTAAGCATTAAAAATACAAAATATTGTGGAAAAGAACTTCCAAGGTCAGAGTTCATAGGAAGAAGAGGCTGCTTAAACGTGCACATAGTGTCATCTTAAATGATTCATTTAAATTGAATTGGTGTTACAATTTCTGATCAGTAAATTTCATGTTCATATTAAATAATTTATTGGGGGGGGGGGGGGGGGTAATTTTAGTCTGATCAACGGTGAATGTGTTGAGATGCAATTGACACCATCTTATAAAAAATTTGTCAGTGGTGTTGACACCTTCATATACAAAAAAAAAAAGGGGGAAAAAAAAAAAATCCCGATTACGGTTAGCCACGGTTAGATACGTACATTTTAAGTAAATGGGGCCAGTCCATAAACATTGAACTACACATTTTTAAAAGTATAGCCACGGAATGAAAACAATATACATGTTGACATGATTTTAGTGTGATACATTTTGATTTAATGTTTATGGACTAGCCCCATTCACTTCCATTAAAAAATGCCTTAATCTAATCTTTTTAAATAAATGTAAGTTTGTGGTAATCAACATAATGCCACAAATGCTGTCAATTGAGCATTACTTGTATTGAACCTGGAACTCAACAATAAACAACTTTTGAACATGTTCTTACTATAGACCTATTCACACTCATCTAACTCAATAACTTGAACATTTGGTTCCACTTTTCAGAGAATAGTGACACAATACAGCAGGATTTTCCATTATATTTTCTTGTCTCACTTCCCAACCTTTGGAGCGTGAAATGATGAATATTGCCGCCGGCAACAACGGTAAAACGTCTAATGCTGATGAGTGGTAGAGCCGCATTCCACGAGGCCCAGAGTTTCACCACGACAACCTCCTGACATAAAAACATAAAAGCGGGAATGATCAGATGGCTGACCTCGAAAAAACTTTTGTTAAAGGGATAGTTCACCCAAGTTTTGTCATCATTTACTCCTCCTCATGTTCTTCCAAACCTGTATGACTTTCTTTCCTTAGTGAAACACAAAAGGATATGCAAGGCAAAATGACAGCTTGACAGTGTGAGGGTGAGAAAACAATGACAGAATTTATTTTTTGGGTGAACTATCCCTTTAAGGCTGAGTGAGCAACCCTCTGATAGCATTAAAATGCCACCCCCAACTTTCACAGGCAGCGTTTACATAACAGGGAGCATTAGTGGAAGGTTTCCAGAGGTTTAATGAACTCCAGAGAAATCCTCCTTGTTAAGAGTTCTTTTATGCTTTATGTAGGACATGATAACGCTGACAATATTTTTATGGGGAAGGAGGAGCTAATGGAGAATAAAGTGTGTGAGTGTACAAATGAGGGTCTTGGGGGAGAAGAGCGATGTATGATGATGAGGTCACAAGAATGCCATGAGGGCAGCAGATGAAAAGTTTTTGGGAAGAAGTGAGAGATGGTGGCACTAAGAATCGAGAACATCTTGTAAATGGATAGTTCACCCAAAAATGAAGATTTTGTCATTTATGTGGTTACAAAATGACAGCATTTTCATTTTTGGTGATCGGTGAACAAACTGTTTTAGAACAAATTTACTACTTCTTACACCACGACTCCAATGAGTGGACAAGACAGTGACAAAGCAACAGTCCAAGAACAAAGACACATGCAGACAGAGAGATTAAGGCAGAGGGGGAATTGAGAAACACATGGCATGAACAGAGCAGGAAACGCAACATTCCTTTCTGGAAATATCTGGCACTGCAACCATGAGTCCATTACTCCCAGTTTGAGAGATTTTCACATGGCAAGACTGGAAAAGAAGTACTCCAAGAAACTCTGACACATCTGACACTCTACCTCCGTTTCCATGTTCACTGCAATATGGCTTCTCTGAATTAATCCGCCTCCTCCCTCGATTTGTGCTGCTTTCTTAGAATTCGCCCCTGTGATTAATTTCACAGGATTGCGTTTTTTTTTTTTTAAACATGTCTGATGGGAAGTCAGGCTGACAGAAACCAGAGGATGGCACTTGTGGCCAGTATTAAGCTTGTGGTGGATTCAAGAGAATGTGCCTAATTTAATTATTAAAGAATTTGCTTTATATTTTCAGACAAAGTCACTTTCATTGGACGAAAATTAGATGCAAGTCAATGGTGACATTCTGCCTAACATTTTTTGTGTTCCACGGAAGAAAGTCAAGCAGGTTAGGAATAACAAAAGGGTGAAAAAATGACAGTATTTTCACATTTGGTTGAACTATCCCTTCAACTTTTAAAAGGATCGAGGAAATACTGTTATCTTTAAAAGGTCACATTTTTGACCTTTAGTCAAACTATAAAAGAAAAAAGGAGGCGCAAAAGAGGCCAAGCAAACCTGTGTGCAATTATGGCGGAAAATAACTTGAAAATAAAAATCCAACATGAGTCACCAAATAACTCAATAAAATAAAATTTCTTCTCTTCCTTCATACTCCAAATGCAACAAGGTTTCTATAATGTGGTTTTCCCCCACAAGTCCCTGATACAGGCCCAAGTATTTGGAAACACAGCGTTGCTCCCCTCGACTCCCTCTCAACCCCCCACCCACTCCTCCATCCAAACCCTTAATGAAAAGCATGTGGTGGGGAGAAGAGATCCCTGCTTCATATTTGCCACTCAAGCTCTGCACTAGTTTCTTTCCCTTAGCAAAGAGAAAAAACTAAAAGATAAATTCAACAACCCCCACCACCATTCCCATTTTGTGAGAGGAATAAAATTACATCCATAAAATCTGAATTTATAACCTAAGTGACATTTAACACAGTTACGGTCATGTACAACACAGGTGTGGCCATTGCAAGCATGAAGATCTTGGTCAAATATATCTAGTGTATAATTTTAAGATTTTTGTCACATGCCTTTGCTAATGCACATTCAGGCTCAACACTTATTTTTTAAAACAGGAGTGTAGCTTGGCACTGCTAAAATTGCTGCCATAACACTAGGGTTTTGTGAGTGGCTGAGGGGGTATTACTTAGGTGTTCTGAATGGTTGTTCGCACATTGAAAATTGGTTGCTAGGGCGTTCTAGGTGAGTGCTAGGTTATTCCTTACTATGGCTGTTAGCTGAGAATAGCTCTTTTAGAACTGGTTAAATTTTTTATTTTTTTTTAACTGGAATGATTATAATAAAGTATATTTAAAAGTTTTAACAAAATAAAAAATCTAGATAAAAATAATGTAGTCATGTTTTCCACAGTTGTTCACTCAAAAAAAAAAAAAAAACTCAGGTCCAAAAAGCATATAAAGTCAGCATAAAAGTAATCCATATGACTCCAGTGGTTAAATCCATATCCTCACAAGCAATCAGTCCTTTTTTTTTTTTTTAATGATCAATACCTACTTTAAAATTCTTCTTCTTTTGTTTTGGGCAATTCACATTTATGTTAAAAAGGACTTATATATTGATCTGTTTACCACCCACATCAGTCATATCACTTCTAATGAAATGGATTAAACCACTGTCGTATGTATTACTTTTATGCTGACTTTATGTGCTTTTTAGAGCTTGAAAATTTTGGTGCCCTTTAACTTGCATTGTATGGACCTAGAGAGCTGAAATATTTTTCTAAACATCTTTGTTTGTGTTTAGCAGAAGAAAGAAAGACAAACATATCTGGGATGGCATGAGGGTGAATAAATGAGAGAATTTTCAATTTTAGGTGAACTATCCCTTTAAATATTATTTATTAATTTCCAGGAAAGTTTATTATTATAATAAGATACTGAGTTATTACTATTAACAGTATATATCTGTCCTTTTTACTTCACCTTCATCACATGGAGCTTATAATTGTTGGAAAACTGAAAGTGTACTGCAGTGTCAGTGGATACTTGACTGTTTAAAATGTTCCTCATTACAAATTCTCTGATAAGCTGTCACCTCCTCCATTTCTGTGATACTGTGTCACAATTTTGGATTTGTAATCATGTTTAATATCTTAAAGCTGTTTAAAATGTTTAATTACCATGACATCACAAAGTAAGCAACCGTGTGGTTCTTCAGAGTTGCATGGCATTTGAATGGTGGATATGAGCTGCGCTATAGATTCTTATACGCATCATTTAAGCATTATATTGTATTGTATTTTAGATTGTAATAATGTTTGTTAAGGTAAGGCAAATGAAAATTATTGCCAATTACAATGGTATAGAATAAATTGAATTATCGCTAAATTACTGGTTAAATTATTAGTCTATGTACAGTAAATAATATTGCATATTCAATATTCAAAGTTATTAACAGCTGATTTAAGTCGACCAAGTTACTGCGTTCAGTAAGCCCTCATGGCTAGACAGGGCACCATTCAGAGTGGCAAAACAAAAAGTGAATTAATAGCATCGTGACGTTCATGAAAATGCTTTATTTTCTATACCCAGCAAAATCATTACAATAATATCTTAAATATTCAATATATCACCTAGCCCTAGACACCATGCTAAAATATTCTGACTGTGTTTCCTGCACTACCATTCAGACGCACTGCAACACGGCTATTAAATCAGCAGCGCAAAACATGCAGCCCTACCAGTTTAGTCTGATAGTCAAAACAAATGACTCTAATAATCCGGTTCTTTTTAATCTCGTAACATACAGCGTGACCAGTATAGCCTGATTCCTGAACCTACCACCCAAACAAATTACTCTTATCATCTGGTTTTTCTTATTGCATGACAACCATTCATCCATAAGTTATTCTTTTTTTTATGTTCTACTTGAAAATGAGCCAACAGCGGTTACTGTTAATGTGTACTTAAGGCTTGTCAGACCTAAATGAGAGCAATGTGTTATTAAAGATGCACATTGTGAGTTTTGTTGCAATTCGGGTTTTTTCTCCAGTATAGATCAGTATTGTTAATTATTTGCAATTTCCATCTTTATTAGTTACTGGGCTAAGTGAAAACAACCCACCCCCAAATGTTTATAATATTCTCACTGATATTCTTCCAACATAAGTGTATAGAATTTTTCAACCATTTCATTATCTGCTAGGAGATAACAGCGCATCTCTTCCAAAAACTGCATGGTTTAAGGTAGGCTATCATTCATGTGAGCAGCACAAACGGCGTATAATGAGCCAAAAATCACAAACGCACTGCTAAGCAAGCACCACAAATGAAACTTTTTTGGCAAGGTAACTCTAGCAATATAAAGCCAGTTAACCAGATGGTCAAGTTGGACATCCTCAAAAGTCTTAAATTTTCCATTCACCATTCGGTTTCTGTTTCTGTTTGACCCAAAACAGTAAGCATCTTTCATACCTTACTGGACCATCTGGAGTCGAATTACTTTCTGGCTTGTGGTGGATTCCCACAAACAATTTTTTGAGTGACACATCCTGCTTGTGAAATTAGCAGCCCAGAGATGAAAGAGTGGTGAGACGCTGTACCTCGCCCATGTGACTGTGTCTGAAATATGGTGACACATTCCACCAGAGAGGTGTCTGGCTTTACTGCCCTGAGGTGAGCAGGTAAGCATCATGCTGCATGGTTCCGTGGAAGGCATTGGGTTACACAAGACGAGAAGGGATAGTACTTAGATAGTACTGATTGTTAACGCTAGGGCTGCAGTTAACAACTAGTAGTCGACCGATATATCGTAGAGGCGTAGAGATTATTTTTTACAAAGTTAAAGTTTAGTGTGAAATTGAGTAAATATAGTGCTAAATAGGAGTTTATCCATTTTTTTGGCTTTTGGATTATGATATTTACTATATTAAATTGTGTGATATATCAGCATTGTATTGGCCAATCGGCCACCCTGCTCTCTGGATATCGGCATCGCCCATATATAATATAAAAATATTATATGATAAGATGTTTGCTTGATAGTCCTGAGTAGTTTCTTAAAAAGCTGAATTTGGTCAATAGGCATAAGTCATACTGCATTTACCGCTTATACGACTGTTCAGTTCCCATGTCAATGATACTGGTTGGCAAAGTCTTCTGCACAACCAATATTAAACTCTAAACATATAACATATAACATGTGTATGTGTGTTCACATGTGAGGGGGGTTTTCCAAAAGAATCAATCAGTGAGCGCATTTACATGTACAGAAATATGCTGATAACTACCAAAAATTAGCTTTTTCAATAAATTCAAGAACGAAAGAGAACAGCATTTACATGAGACCTGTAATCATCAGATTATTATCATCTTTAACGCTGACGTTAAAATGTAAGTGGCATGTGCACAACACTTGCGCACACTGGATTAGCAGGTAAGAACGCTGGTAAAGGTGTTAACATGTAATGTGGAAAAAATCTATATGTGCCAACTGTTTTTTTTCTTAAACCGTTTATGACCTTATCCCGATAAATGAAAATTGTGCGGATTTACAAGTTGTTGGCTTAAGCATAATCAGTTTAAGATTGTGCATGTGACTTGTTCCTCCTTTTCTTTAAAAACAAAACAAAAACGAGGTTACAGTGGGGCACTTACAATGACCATGTTTACAAGCACTTAAGAAAACGGTTTAATCCAGGGTTTTTTCATAAAGCGGTGTTTTGAAGCATCTTGTAAACGAGAACGCTGAATTCCTTTCGCCGTTTAAGGGAATAAGAGAACGTGGTTTAACACACCCAGGTTTCTCCCGGAGAAAGCTGCTTATGTGACCATGGCAACAAATAAGCAGCGTTCTAACAGGTTTTTGAAGAGTGCGCATGAGCATGACTGGAGCACAAATGTCGTATGATGGAGCCTAACAAAACATTTGTGGGAGTTCAGTGGCAAAAGCACATGCACAATAAACTATAACCATTTATAAACACCAGTGTAAAATATCGACAGTCCCTCATGTTAGCGTATATGTGCTTATTCATTGAGGGTATCCCAGAGTTTTACGTAAAGGGAAACTCCACTATTGAAGCGTAATTCCGCTGCGGGTTGAGATAGAAAGGTAAAGAAACAAACACATCAACTTCTCTGGAATATCTGGAAATAAAGTAATGTTTGTTATTTACACAAACACAGTGGGGAAATTATGTTGCTGTGAAGAACGCTGCTTACATTGACCGAGCCGCATGTATATGGGGATAAAAAATGCACCGCTTAGCAGCGTTATGGTTTACATGCACTGTATTTCTCGCTTTCTGGTGTCCATGTAAACGTAGTCAGTGGAAGTGAATGGGGCCAATTTTTGGAGGGTTTAAATGCAAAAATGTAAAAAGCTTATCATTTAAAAAAAAAGCACTTACATTAATTCATCTGTTAAAAATCCTGTATTATGGAGCCCTAGGTAGCTCAGCGAGTAAAGATGCTGATGACTACCACCCCTGGAGTCACAAGTTCGAATCCAGGGCGTACAGAGTGACTCCAGCCAGGTCTCCTAAGCCAGTGGTTCCCAAAGTAGGGGTCGCGACCCCCCGGGGGGTCGTGAGACAGCGAGGGGGGGGTCGCGAGATGATTTCCAGAAATCAAAAAAAAAAAAAAAAAAAAAAATATATATATATATTTATTTATTTTTTTACAATTATGGATACAATATGCTATTTCTAATCGTTTTATATATATATATATATATATATATATATATATATATATATATATACATATATATATATATATATATAACGATATATATATATATATATACAATATGCTATTTCTAATCGTTTTATATATATATATATATATATATATATATATATATATATATATATATATATAACGATTAGAAATAGCATATTGTATCCATAATTGTAAAAAAATACAAAAATAGTTGTTAAATAAAAAACATGCAAATAAAAAAAGCCATCAGCCTTTTCATTTTCGTCAGATAGAGTTTTGACGGAAAACTTAACGAGGACATTCTGTTTTGCACCGCGCTGGAGGGAACGTGCAAAGGCGAGGACATTTTCACAAAACTTGACAACAAACTAAAAGAAGAGGGACTGTCTTGGGGTGAGTGCATTGGTGCAGATGGTGCTGGAGCGATGCTGGGGAAAAAGAAAGGTCTTAAAGCAAGAGTCTTGCAAGTGGCGCCTCACATAAATTTCACGCACTGTATTATACACAGAGAAGCTCTTGCGAGCAAAACACTTGACCCAGAACTTAAACGTGTTCTTGAGACTGCGATAAAAATGGTCAACTACATAAAAGCGCGTCCACTCAATATCAGGCTGTTTGCCACTCTCTGTCACGAACTGGGATCGGAGCATGTGTGCTTGCTGTTCCACACAGAAGTCAGGTGGCTTTCGCGAGGGAATGTGCTCAGCCGCCTGTTTGAGCTGCGGGACGAAGTGCGCTTATTTCTGATGGAACATGGGTCCCAGCTCACTGACCACCTCACTGAACCTGACTGATTAACAAGGCTAGCGTATTTGTCTTGCATATTTGAAAAACTGAATGGCCTTAATATGTCATTGCAAGGTGAAAACACAAGCATCATGTCACTGAATGATAAAATCTACGCATTCACGAGAAAACTTGAGCGCTGGACTGAGCGAGTTGAAATGGGTAGGATTGACACGTTTTCTGAGCTGGATGAATTCATTGAGGAAAATGAACTGAGTGTTAACACCTTCAAGCCCTGTCATCTGACATCCGACCTGGAGGACGCATTGGTTGAACTGTCAAGCGACCGAACCTTAAAGACAGCGTTTAATTCCAAGACGCTGGCTGAGTTTTGGATTTCTGTCGAGAGGGAATACCCACAGCTATCCAAGGCCGCTATGGATGTACTGATGCCGTTTGGCACTACCTACTTGTGCGAAAAGACTTTCTCTGCACTCGCGTACATTAAAAATAAATACAGATCGCGACTGAATGTAGAGGATGAACTCCGAGTGGCGGTCTCCAAAATTAAACCAAGAATGGACTTGCTGTGCTCCAAGCATTGTGCCCATCCATCTCATTAGGTGATGTTACTATTTAAATAAAAGTAATGAGTAAATGACTATAAAACAATATTATAGTTGTTTGATTGTTCTGTTCTTTTTTGTTGTAAACATGCTCGTGTTTAGATAGGCCTATTTGTGCGTGTGCGCAGTTGTGCGCAACGGCATTGTGTCCAAATCTCATTAGGTGATGTTAATATTTAATATAAAATAATATAATGGTTGTTTTGACTGTTGTGTTCTTTTGTGTTGTAAGTATGCCTATTAGTGCGTGTGCACAGTTTCACGCAATGTTTGTATACTTTAACCACCTCCGAGGATAGTAGCTAGGGGTCGCGAGTCACTCGCACCTTTATTTTGGGGGTCGTGGGCTGAAAAGTTTGGGAACCCCTGTCCTAAGCAACCAAATTGGCACGGTTGCTAGGGAGGGTAGAGTCACACACACACAGGCTAGGTAGCACCTAAGTAGCAATCCAGCTAATATGATATCATTGTGTAATGAAAAAGACAGCACTGGCAATGCAATACAGCTATCAACTGAACACAACAGCAACTCTGACATCAATTAATGACCATGAAGAGAGTCAAATGCCCGAATGCATTTCCTTCCAATTACTGGTATGAAATGATATCTGTGATAATTATGGAACTCTAACAATATGAAAAACATATTATTATAGTAATTTTAGCCATATCGTCAAGCCCTAGTTATATGGACACAACAGATTCCCTTGAGGGGGGTTGGGGGATATAGTATTCTCAGTTGGACACAACCTAATTGTAAAACTTCAGTAAGGAGTGCAGGCTTAGAGTCCCTAAAGTTTAGTGGAAAAAGGCAGTTGGATGATTTGGAGGCTGAGTCAGCAACCAGAACTTTGGCCCTTCTCAAGTGAGTGTGGAGGGGGAAGTGAAGTTAAAGGAAGTGAGGGATGGAAAGAGGAGGGAAAAGAGAAAGAGAGCTGACATTCCTACACCGTGAGTCAATGCCACTAGGCACTTTTCTGGCAGTCGTTCGCTACCTTTACAACTAAAAGCACTGGCTTTTCCTTGGCACTGTTGTGATGACAGGAAGTGAGAGGAGGCCATCTGAATGCTGAACGTCCAACTAACAAAGCAGTGAATGTGTGATGGACATATCTCGGAATGTTGTTTACTGCTACCCCAGTAACCCTTTTGGAAATCTGAGCAAACAAGACCTCCCAACATTCAGAACGAACCAGAGCACTTAAATTGAACCCACTCAATGAAAGCAGTATGAGGCAGGACCTATTTATGCTCCTGCTAGCCAGTTAAATAGTAAAGGGCAATTAGATTCACCAAATAAAGACGAGTCTAAAAGCTTGACAGTTGCTCATAAGTATCATGTTTTGATTTCCAATAACACATGACTGCATTCCTGCCCAATGTAATGTGCATATCTGTGTCCAGCTCCCCCCTTGCCCCCAGGCAGCATTCCTTAGAGGAGTGGGGTGACATCCGACAGCAGGGCCTCTACTTATCCCCCATGAAGCTTAATTCATTACTCTACATAAATCACAATGACAAAGTATTACGTTGTTATGAAGCATCAACTAATTTTTTTTAATGACCCTTTTTAACAATCAGGCAAAAGTTATCTTATAAATATTACTTCCATATAAAATATGCATATTATGGATTCATAATTTGTATTTACACATTATTAATAGCAGTGTCTGAAATTAATTTTTACATTAAGGGGAAATATCTGCCCCCTAAATGTGATTTTCAGGGGCAAGTTTTCTAACCTTTCAAAACTGTCTCATCCATTTATGTCAAATACATCAATTTAATAAAATAAAGCAAATTCTCAAGACTGAGAGAGTAAAATTACATCAACAATATGTTATACCATATGTTTATACCAGGCCTACAATAAGAATATTAAGAACTATATCAGATGTTATATATAAAAAATAAATAAATAAACAGAAGTATTCATTATGAGGGCAATATGAATGTATTTAAGCCATAAGGAGGAGGTTGAAATTGCAGCAAAGGTGTCAGTGGAGGACATGTAATTATTTTCACCCAGTACAAGTAACAGCAATGCCATTCATTCACTGCAAGAGGATGCAAACAAGCCAACGTTAGCATTTCAAAATGCTAACAAAATTATTATAAAATGTACATGACTAAATTTTATATACATAAAATGTTTTGACTGTCACATTTTTTTCTTATATCTGACGCTCGCATCACAACCGTGAGGAGACTTTTGCAGGCATAAAGTGCAATTGTTATATACAAACGAATCAAACAACAACATTTCACATGAGCAAACCGCTAAGAGTTATTTACCTTCAAGTCCCGCTTTATTTCGCCGTAATGGAATCTTAATCTGCCGCCGGTTTTTGTGTCGGTTAAAAGTTTATTTCTGTTAATTCCGACGCTTCGAGCACTCTTCACAATAGCTCAGATGCATCAATCCGAGTGAACTTTCCGACCATGTTTGTACTTTTCTTCACGAAATACGAGTTCCCTCTTTTCCGTGTCATTTTTTTGAGCTGGTGAATTGTGTTTTCGAGTAGAAATGTGCTGTGAGGGGAAGGACTGCCCTCTACTCCGGAGCTTAATCACTTGAAAACTCAAGCGAGAGAAGGAACAAAACACAATCTCCCTTGCATAGAAAGTTAAAGGAGAATCCAGAGGATGTTCTGTGGGGTTAGGAGAGCCCTCCTCCGGGGAGTTTGGCGATTGTTCCTGTCTTTCTGTTGGTTTCAAGGAATGTCGCTCAAGCAAGAAAATGACAAAAAGCTTTTGTGCATCTTAAGATCAGCTCACACATTCAATGCCTTCAGAGGAAAATCCTTCTTAAATCTACTCATAGTTTGAATAATTGCATTTTTTTTTGCCATAATAAACAACATATCTGCTTGTAAAAAATCATAAAGAACTTACATTAAAAAAAAAAATAATAATAATAATAATAATAATAACTCCACTTATGGTACACACACAAACAATGTCAGAGCTTCATTTAGCATGTGCTCTTGTCGAGTATATCAGCTTACCAGCAAAAGTGGACCAGAAGGTTGGCAACTTTAAAAGTTTAAAATATATCCTGCATATGCCAATATAACCCCACAAATTTTTTATGTATTTTCAAGTTGCAAGTAGTGGTAAAAAAATCAATCTTTAAATAAGATTGTCTGCACTGTTAAAATGAGAAATCTTTTAACAATCTAGTTTACAAAACTTGTGTCATGTTCTCAGAAATGTAATCATTGTGTCCAATTTAGTTTTTATAAATTT
Source organism: Moxostoma hubbsi (assembly GCA_032164185.1). Lineage (NCBI taxonomy): Eukaryota > Metazoa > Chordata > Actinopteri > Cypriniformes > Catostomidae > Moxostoma > Moxostoma hubbsi. The sequence goes on from JAVLUX010000042.1 coordinate 6,751,696, forward strand.
TTGAAAAAACTTTATAGCATATTCTACAAAATAAATACACACACACACACACACACACACACATTTTATGGTTTTTATGGTCAATATAAACACCAAAATGGCTACCTACAGTTGAAGTCAGAAGTTTACATACACTTGTGTTGAAGGTGTTGAAGTCATTAAAACTAACAGAAGTTTTACTGCAGGAGGGACTGGAGCACTTCACAAAATAGATTGCATCATGAGGAAGTTAAATGATGTGGTTATATTGAAGCAACATTTCAAGACATCAGCCATGAAGTTAAAGCTCGGTCACAAATGGCTCTTCCAAATGGACAATGACCCCAAGCATATCTCCAGAGTTGTGGCAAAATGGCTTAAGGACAACAAAGTCAAGGTATTGGAGTGACCATCACAAAGCCCTGACCTCAGTCCGATAGAAAATTTGTGGGCAGAACTGAAAAAGAGTGTGTGAGCAAAAAGTCCTACAAACCTGACTCAGTTACACCAGTTCTGTCTGGAGGAATGGGCCAAAATTCCAGCAACTTATTATGAGAAGCTTGATGAAGGCTACCCAAAACATCTGACCCAAATTAAACCATTTAAAGGCAATGCTACTAGATACTATCAAAGTGTAAGTAAACTTCTGACCCACTGGGAATGTGATGAACGAAATAAAAGCTGAAATAAATAATTCTCTCTACTATTATTCTTATTTATATTTTACTTAAAATAAAGTAGTGACCCTAACGGACTTAAGACAGGGAATGTTTTCCACGATTAAATGTCAGGAATTATGAAAAACTTTGTTTTAATGCATTTGGCTAAAGTGTATGTAAACTTCTGACTTCAACTGTACATGTTGATTTCGCCCAATGACTTTGATATGGTGGACAAAACCATTTTGAAATATGAATCATATTTTAAAACACAATTTTTTCACCTCTTTTTTTTTTTTTTTTTTTTTTAAAGAAATAACAATAAAAGATCATTATCCACTAGTTTACAACATTTCTTTTTTTTTTTTTCCAGGAATTTCTGCTTTTAATGATATTTTTACTTTTTTTTTTTTTTTTTCTGTCTCTGGACACCACATGACATTTTTTACTTTAAACCCCCAAAATATCAATATGATTTTAAACTCAGATATTAAAAATAGAAGAGGTGTATTCAAGTAAATGGTTTGAGTCAATTGCATTTTTTGTTGTTTTTTTAATTGATAGATCTGGACAAAAATGAGCATCACTTTATTGACCCTTATGATGTGTCATAAGGGTCAATAAAGTGATGCTCATTTTTGACCATAATATCCACCTGTTACCGTATGTAATTGTATTTTATGATGAATTTGGTGAAAAGGATCCACATTATGATCATGAAAAAGGTTTTATCTCTAGTTTGCTCACCCACAGTCACAGACACACATTATTTTCTACTCCATTAACTGAACTAGTAAAGGAAGTTTGGGCTGTTTCTAGAAGGATGCTTAAACAGTGTAAAAATGTTGTTCTACACACAAAAGCATTTTGTGGGCGAAACCTTTAAACTGTTTTGAATTAAAAAAATGGACATGTTGTGTACACTTGTCATAGCAATATCTTACTTTCTTCTCTCTCTCTATTTTTCCTGTTCTCTTGGTCATTTTTGAAAGACTGCGTAACTTTTGAAATCTTCAGTGGCGTAAGTTTCACGTGAACACATTGGGAAGAACATGTCAACCCTCTAAACGCTCTAAACTCTGAAATTTTCAGAAATCTGGTGTCTTTTCTCAGTGGAGAGAGAGCTTATGTGCTCAAGGTTACCAGATTGCGTGACTAAACTGTCACCCTCCCAGAATATTTCCAAACTGAGAATTTGATTGGAGGATTTCACCTATAGAAATCTGGCAACCTCAAACATGCCGAAATAAAATTTTGACCTGTTAATGACATTTATTTAAAGTCTGTTAGTTATCAAACATAGAGAATTAGATTAGTTCTAAGTAATACATGACACAATTAATATCAAGGGGGTTGTAAGGGGAGATGGTGGTTTTACATGGGGGTATTTCTTGCAACAAGGGGGATGGCATCACCTTGCATCCCCCCTCAACTCAAGTCCTGCTTGCAAGACACAAAGAGTTTATCATTGGTCTTTAACATTACCTGGTACTTTCAGAAAAGCTGCACATCAATAGCACATGATTGCATTTGTAAAAGCTCAGTGATAATGGCATGACATCAGCTAAGTACTTGAAAGATGCCTTTTCACTAAATAAACAATAGCACTCCCTACATGCCTCTATCCTTTCTCATTCTTTGAGATGAATAGCTCTACTTTTATTGATGTAGTAACGGTAAGGTCATTGTTCAATGGAAATGTATATTTTGGGATTTATATATGAATAGCATTGATATTAACACGACCAAACCTATATTATAAATAAATTACCTCATTGAGGAACAGGCATGTGGAAAAAAATTGTATGATGGTTCCACATCTTTACTTGTGGTTGCAGCATTAACCACACAACATAATTCATTAAACAAAATCATGTGTGAAGATGGCTTATAGAAATGATTAAAATCAGGCCTGAATGTGTCTTTAAATTAAATACAGTAGTCTATATATATATATATATATATATATATATATATATATATATATATATCATTACTTTAGTAGAGAGCATAATTTCATCATGTGCTAGCTGATGGATATTCTCCCTCTCTCTATACATTTGCACTTGTGTTATTAGAAATATGCATCGTACACAAGTAGGAAAAATCATTTCTTAAAAAGGAATAATTCACCCAAAAAATTTAAATTCTTAAATTTCTCTTATGTCATCCCAGATGTATATGCCTTTTTTCTTTTGCAGAACACAAATTAAGAATATTTCAGCTCTGTAAGTCCATACAATGCAAGTGAATGGTTGCCAGAACTTTGAAGGTCCAAAAAGTAACTCCAGTGGTTAAATCCATGTCTTCAGAAGTGATATGATAGATGTGGGTGAGAAACACATCAATTTTGAAGTCCTTTTTTACTCTAAATCTCCACTTTCACTTTCATATCCTTATTTTGTTTTTGATGATTTGCATTATTTGTGCATATCTCCCAATACTGCACAGGGAGGAGAATTTATAGTAAATAAACAATTTAAATATTGATCTGTTTCACACCCACACCTTCATATCGCTCCTGAAGATATGGATATGACCCTTTTGCACGTACAATGAAACTGGTGTGATTACACTTGCATTCGAGTTCATGGCTGCTGTTTACCAGCAAAGAGGGACTGAAGCGGTTGTCATAATGAACAAGCTACTCAAATAGTCTTTTAAACATCACATCATCTTTATTATGTTACAAACATTCAAACAATCGTTAAATAAATGATTAAAGCCTTTACCATTGGAGCTGACTGTTTTGATACAGCGCTGCATCCAGGTTTTCTGATTTCAAACAATGAATGCATAAACTGGTTAATCCACTCAATCCTTCTCTCATTCCATCCGTCACTCATTCTCACCACTTCCGGTGCAAATAACGTGGAAGGGCCCAGTTTTTAGAACCTTCTATGCTTGACGAACTTAGAATCCCATGCTGCATTGCAACATAAACAATATGGCAGCATCCAAAGTCGTATCTTGATGTCTGAGACTGTCAATCCACACATTTTATCACATGTCTTGCTGAGCATGTTACCAAGGAGACATAGTGTGTGTGTAGGCTTCACGCTATTCTCTGCGGCATCCACGCATAACTTACAGGTGCCCCACTGAGAGTCACATTATAGCGACGATGAGGAGGTTACCTCATGTGACTCTACCCTCCCTAGCAACTGGGCCAGTTTGGTTGCTTAGAAGGCCTGGCTGGAGTCACACTGGATTCGAACTCACGACTCCAGGGGTGGAAGTAATTTTCTTTGAGTGATGACCACTATTTATTGATATTGCAAAACTTCAGTATCTAGGATCAGGATGGTCCAAGCTACTTGGAACAAAATCTGATCTCTAGAGCAGTGGTTCTCAAAATGTTTTGACTCCATGGCCCCCTCATGTAAGCTATTACATATTTATATTATAAGATACTTCCTTAAAACATGTGATTCCAGAAATAGCACATTACAAAGTACATGGTGGTGATGTAGTTGTATATATGTAGGTGGCGATATGCATGAAGAATGTGAATAGCCAAAAACAATAGTAGAATGTGAAAGGGAAGATTTACAGTAAAAAAATGGACTGAAATATTGATATGTTTCTCCACACCTATTATATCACTTCTGAAGACATTGATTTAACCACTGGAGTCATATGGATTACATTTATGCTGCCTTATTGTGCTTTTTGGAGCCTCAAATCTGCGGCACCCATTCACTTGCATTGTATGAACCTATAGAGCTGAAAAATTCTTCTAAAAATCTTTGTGTTCAGCAGAAAAAAGAAAGTCATACTCATCAGGGATGGCATGAGGGTGAGTAAATGATGAGAATTAAAATTATTGAGTGAACTATTCCTTTAAGAATTGTTTAGGTATATTATCTTTATTATGATTGGCTAACCCCATTGCATGTAAAATCAGTAGCACAGAGTTGCTGAATATTAAATAGGTGCTGATATGTAAATGGTTGTGGTCATAATGTTAATATGCTTATGGTTGTGAAGTCATGTGGATGATTTCTAAAACACATGTTTTGCTGGTCAATTTCAATAAATTGTCTGGGTAGACTGTACACGAGGAAGCATTGAGTTGTGAGCATTAGAGTATGTCAGATACTATTCCAAAAGAGAAAGGAATACCACATTTCCATGCTATATCACCCTTTAAATAAAGAAATATGAATTGCTAAGACCAATAAATGCCTTATCTTGTTTGTTTGTTTTTTAAAATGAATGAAAATGAATCAGACTAAAGAGAGTTTTTATTTTTTTGTATTATTATCTTTGTTCGTATTCCACAACAGAATGCTTGGGACTACCATTAGCCCATCATAATAATTCCAGTGCAGAACATCCATCTCATAAGCTGCAGGTCTAGTATGACAAGTGCAATATGGGGAGGAAAGTGTCTACAGTATTACATGTACTCAACATCTGTGAGGAGACAACAGACATCAAGTATAAACTCTACACACCAAATAAACACATTCAGACAATAATGTGATGGCACACATTAACACTTAAGCGGGAACAACAAATGACCCATCTCTCAAAAACAACAATACAGGAACAGCAATTACTGATGATGTCTCTCAACCCCATCCAAAAAACATAATTTTATTGAAGGTAATCACATGGATTATCTGAATATATACGAGTAAACAGGTCAGACAGTTTATCCCAGCATACAGTTAGCAGTCCATAAATTTGTTTCCCCAATAGTTGAAAAAATGCTGAATGAGTAAGAATGACAGCAGTTTGGGAGATGAGCACCCATCCTTTTGTAGAAGATCCTCAGGGTGCTTATACGTTGCTGAGGGCATCCACACCAGGCAAAACTTTACCCTCCAGCAGCTCCAGACTTGCTCCGCCCCCTGTGCTCACATGACTGACCTTGTCCTCCGTGTCCCACTTGGCACAGCAAGTCGCTGTGTCTCCCCCACCTGAAAGACAGAGACATTGGTTATTAATAAAGTGAAGAGGACAAGAACCTGCATTGGTCTTCTTGATGCACTTCAACTGATTATTGGACGGCATGAAATTCTCACCAATAATGGTGATGCAGCCATTTTTGGTCGCTTCCACAACTTTGTCCATCAAGTTCTTGGTTCCGCGAGAGAAGTTGTCCCATTCGAACACACCGACAGGTCCATTCCACACAATCTGCTTGGCTCTGGCTACAGCCTCTGCATAGAGCTTTGAGCTCTCAGGACCACAGTCCAGACCCTGAAAAGAAAAGTTATAGATTTTGATATTTTTTGAGAGATCATTTGTGTGGGGAGCATCACTTTTGCAGTTTTGGAGAATTGTGGCATTGAGCATGACCACTAAACTGTATACACTGATGAAAACATTATGACCACCTGCCCAACATGCTGTTGGTCTTCCATGTGCCGTGAAAACAGCGCAGATCCACAGAGGCATGGACTCTACATGACCCCTGAAGGTGTCCTGTGGTATCTGGCACCAAGACATTAGCAGCAGGTCCTTCAAGTCCTGTAAGTTGGAAGGTGGAGCCGCCATGGATCGGACTTGTTGGTCCAGCACCTCCCATAGATCAGGGGTATTTAATTTAAGTTTTAAGAGGTCCAGTCTCGACATTTCCTTCCCAGTAAAGGTCCGGAAAATAATAACTTGCATGGTATCAGTAGTCAGTATGGCTTGAAATTGTTTGTTTTTGGAAGAGTTATTATAACTTTCCACGTTGGCAGCAATAGTACTTTGTTAAAGAAAAACTTGTCAAAATAATCTCTTCAAAAGCAGAGATGAGGACACAGCCCCAGAGACAAAGCTAAAGCAGTGGGGTGTGAGGGATCTTTCTACCAAAAGATTGGCCCAATCTATTTAATAGAGTTCATAAGTCAAGGGCACTAGGATATTAATATTACAAGATGTTTTCAAGCTGGGTGACAGCAGTTCAGTTTTTGTGTTCAAATATTTTTAAATTCTGAATATTTATTTCCCATCATTTTTACGTTCAAATACCTACTTATGGGACATATGTATACTTTTATACTTTTGGCTAAGAAAATATAGGTTACTTTATGGGGTTCAGGGGTAACCCCTGAGAGAAAATGTAGAAAATATAAAAGTCTGAAAGGACCATTTTTATATTTTCCTAAAGTGATAATCTAGTAATAATAAACTAACAATTTACATCTTAAAAATACTTTGCTTAAGTATAAATGAGCCGACTATGAAATAATTGGAACATTCTCATCAGAAGCAGATAACTCTACTAGCCAGGCAAATTAATTATTTCTATTAATTATAACTAATAATCAGAGATGAAGACATCTAAAATAGGACAACCATTGTCATCATCTCGCAGTCCGAATGGAACCAAGTCGGGGTCCGGACTCGGACCACAGCGCGCTAATTGGCGAGCACTGCCATAGGTGTTTGATCGGATTGAGATCTGGGGAATTGAGGCCAGGGCAACACCATGAAAACCTCATGTTCCTCAATCAATTCCCAAACAATGCGTGCAGTGTGGCAGAGTGCATTATTCTGCTGAAAGAGTCCACTGCCATCAGGGAACACCATTGCCCTGAAGGGGTGTACCTGGTCTGCAACGATGTTTAGGTAGGTGGCATGTGTCAAATTGACATCCACATAAATGGCTGGACCCAGATTTTCCCAGCAGAACATTGCCCAGAGCATCACACTCCCTCCACCGCCTTGTTGTCTTCCCACAGTGCATCGTGGTGTCATCACTTCCCCAGGTAAATGACACACATGTACATGGGCGTCCATGTGATGTAAAAGAAAACAGGACTTATTGGACCAAGCAACCTACTTCCACTGCTCCAAGGTTCAGTTCCGATGCTCGCATGCACATTGTAGGCGCTTTCAATGGTGGACATCAACGGTGGACATCATGGGCACTCTGACTGGGATCCGGCTATGCAGCCCCATACGCAGCAGAGTTGTGACTCATTCCTCCTGTAACCATCATTAAAATTTTCTGTGACTTGTGCCACAGCAGAGCTTCTGTTGGTTCAGGCCAGATGGGATAGCCTTCATTGCCCCGGCATCGATAAGCTTTGGGCACTCGTATTCACATATTTTAAATGAATGAACTTTACACTTTTCTGACACTACACTCAAAATCGCTTTTACATAGAGAACAGGGGACTTTACTCACTCTCATGTTTTATCAAATATTAATGTTTGTATTGTACTACACTTATCAATTTGAGGTGATTCAATTACAAGAAGTCAATTTTAGAAGTCATAAATATTAGTAAACATATAACAGTAACTTCCCCCGACAATATAGATACATCACGATCGGTTAACACACGAGTAATGTTCGATTCAAACAAGTTTGACAAGCAATGTTAGCTTCAAAAACCCTACCAGACAACATATCCAAGCAGTATAGCAGGTAAACAACTGCAAAATGGATAACAGATAGAAATCCATTCAGACTACTGTCCTGAACTGTGTGAGTTAGACTGACTGAACTGTAGTTTCTTTCTTATTTTTAATGGCTACACAAACTAAAACACTACCGCCATCTACTGTTTACATGGGAACGATACAGCCAGTTCTTCTTTCCTGCATTCAGAGGACATGACATAATGATCCAAGAATGTACTCAAAGCCAGCAATTCTGCGCCAAAACGGACCGACAGCTCAAAATACTAATAATTTTATTTAAATAACTTGGATTGCAGAATCAACAAACTCATGTTTTTATTTATTTGGCAAATAGTAGTGTTATAAGCAGGATATTGTTCAGTCAGCCTGTCATCAATCGCACAATAAAACCCATCATGATAATACATGAATGGATTAACCTTACCGGGCTTATTTTTTAGATAATTACCGGCAGGCTGTATATTATCCCTTACTTAGCAGACTTGCAAGTAGATCTTTTAATTCTTAACTCTCTGAACAATCACATTAAGATATCACATAATATATTGACACTAAATTGAGTATGCCTTACCATCCAGCCAGCTGGAATACCATCTGCAACAGATGCAGTCCCTGTAGTGGCATTCTCATCAAACTTGTTAGCGGTGACAAAGTCTACAGGGAGTGCGATCTTCACACCGTTCTTCTCAGCCTTAGCCATCAGGTCTTTCACAATTTTGGCACCCTCTTCATCATAGAGGGAAGTGCCAATCTGAGCACAAGAAAAACGTATTTTAAAACAAATTTTACAGATCTGAACTGTATTGGTGTATAAATATTCATACCATTTTCAGCATTCAGGCATGAAAGTAACAAAAGGCATTATTGCACCTCCTTGTGGTTGCTATGGAGATATTGGGATGCCAGTTAAGGACACTTCAGTGTCAAACTTTATTTTAGCTATCATTTTTAACTATTAGTAGTGGGAGATATACCAGTTAAATTTATATCCCGATAGAAATGTGTCAATCAGATTGATTGAATTTTTTTAAGTATAGTCTTATTGCGGTTATGAGAATGCTGGCGCATGATACAAAATGCGCGTTCCAAACAAAGGCTGTCCTCGAAGTATGATGGATCTGAGCTGTACAATTTGTTAGGTTTATTTTTGTCTGTCATTAGATACGTTTGCACGCAAAAGTTCCTTTTTTATATATTCATAAAAAAGGTTTTCAAATGTGTGAAAATTTTACTTTTTTTTTTTTTTTAATTTCAAATAAATACAAAAAAAATTATTCTTTCATCTATTTGCCATTAAAAAATGTGAATATGACATACATCAATAGACCAAAAATAAAGTTGTGATCTAATTTTTTTTCTTATATCACCCACCCAGAGTAAATATACTGCTGCTCTTTCTCTGACTTCATTATCGCGAGTGTGTACATTAGCTTTTTTTTTTTTTACAGAAATTACCCAAACACATTCATTGTTGCTAAGCAGAGTAAAACAAATAACCCAGGTCTTCAGCTTCTTCACTAAAGCTTCTTCAGCTTCTTCACAAAACTGAATCTCTCTGTCAGGCCACTCACCTCCATATTGTTGAGCACCTTGAGGAAAGTAAATGCCATTCCTCCCCCAATGATCATCTCATTCACCTTGTCCAACATGTTGTTGATCAGCTGAATCTTATCTTTGACCTTGGCCCTGTGAAGATCAAAGCAGCAGTAATCAAACAAAGTGTTTTCACTGAAATGTACATTTTTTATTAATTCACATCTTATTGGGATGGAATAACAAATGGAATCATCTTTCTTTCACCTAAGAAAAACTATAAGAAATAATTTTTCATTAAGCTACAAAAACCATAAGGCCATTTCAGTATGGCTTATCAATTGGGTAAGTTTTGCCAATGAACTTTGTTACTAGAACAAACCATAGACAAGAACTTCAAGTTATCAACGCAAAATAGTGACGACCATTGGCTGTCTAAAAAAAAAAAGAAAAAAAAAAAGAAATATCATGTGTTGAAATTGAGCAACCGCCCATTGCTTGGACTCTGCTTACAGTCAAACACTTCTGCAAATCATTTGCACTAGTACCCAGAGATTTTAAAAGCCATTAACAGAACATAATAGAAAACAATGAAGAGGAAGGAATCTATAATGTTTTAATGAAAATAATTCTTTTTAGAATCAGATATGAGAGGCAAGTTCAGAGCATGTGCTCTTAAGAAGATCACTGTCACACCTCTTGCCATTACATAACAAGATAGACTGTGCTATTCCTGGACTGTCATTGATGCTTTCTGAAGGGTTCTTCAGAGAAGAGAAGACAAAGGCTTCCAAGAAAGCATCTCACAAACATTTAGCAATCCATTAACCTTCAGCTCTCCGTTATATCTACTGAATACCAAAACCTCTTCAGGAGGGTTGTTATGGAAGTTCAGTCCAATATGGAAATGGTCTGCACTTATATAGCACCTTTTTTAACCTTAGTAGTTACCAAAGCACTTTACACTGTCCCATTAAAAGACACACTCAAGCTCACACACCAATGATGGCAGAGCTGCCATGCAAGGTGCTAGCCTGCCATTGGGAGCAACTTGGGGAAATGCTTTTGATGTTATATCACTAAAACCTGCTAACTTATAATTTTTCATCCAAATAGTTCTTGGGATGGGATAAGATATCAGACCTTTTCAAAGGGTACTCACCCTCCAAGGATAGCCAGGAAAGGCTTCTGTGGTTTCTCAAGGGCCATGGCAAAGTAGTCTAGCTCCTTCTTCATCAGGAAACCAGCAGCCTTCTGAGGGAGGTCCACTCCAACCATGGAGCTGAAGAAAGTAAAAATTGAACCAGTTAACTTGCAAACATGAAGTTTACACATATTCTAACTAAATTAGTGAAGCAAACAACATTGCATTCGCTTTATGTAATGCAGCCTTTGTAATGATGTACCTATGAGCTCTGTGCGCAGTTCCAAAGGCATCGTTGACATAGACGTCACCCAACTTGGACAGGGAGGCTCGGAAAGAGTCAATTTCTGCTTGGCTTGCTTTGGTCTGTAGAGGAATCAAAATCATTTATAGCTCATATAAAGCAACCTGAAAAATAAAAAAATGGCAATAACTAATTGAGTAGCTATTCCTAAATGTTTTATTGCTTTTTTTTTTAAACAAGAAAGCATAACATTGATCACTGTATACAGAGATTTAATGACAAATCTGATTATTCATTTTATACAACAGTTAGTTCCGGTCCTCAAATCTGAGGCATTCCAAGAGTGCTGATGTGTCTCACCATCAGCACTGGGATGCTTTAGTGTTTGTATCGCTCCGTTTGTGTTCGTGGCATTTCAAAATAGCGTGTAAAAGTAACTAAGATGTTGAATTTCCATGTGACATTAAAGATTTAAACCAGCAGGTGGTGAAGTCTTGTGTGTGTTATGAGCGAGTTTATTTATTGACAAATTGACAAATGTGTCAGTCAGTGTGCGAGTTTCTTTGAAGTCATCTGGAATTGTCTTTCACTCCATGACTGCTCTGATTAATTACTACTACACTATAGCTGAGAAATAAAGTTAAACTTACAGCTTCAGCATTACTGCTGATCACAGCTGAGAGTCGCGACAGATGGCGTTATCAAACATGCTCAGAGCGCCTACCTGATACCCAGTTTCTGGGGTGTGAGTCTAGAAGATGACAAACTTTCAACATGGTGGAGGAGAGTTTCAAAAAGAGAGTTCCTCAAGAAATATACAAGAATGAAACAGGCATCTTCCATGTTTTCTCTCTGACAACAAAACACCTGAATGTGACTGAAATACTTGTAGGATAATTCAGATAGCACATATGACAGCATCACTCCATGATTGGAACGGATTATTACACTACAGCTGAGGAATTGAGTTAAACTAACAGCTGCAGCATTACGGTTCTTTGCTGAACAGACGCAGGCAATCACATGCTCAGTTTCTCTCTCTCTCAGTAATAAACACGTCCTTGTTTCTCCAATAACTTGCTCAAAACAGCCCATGCTGTCATTACTAGCTATAAAGTGTGGTTTTAAAATTAGTTACGGACGCTTGGCCACATCTTTTGAACTAGCAACGGCAGATCCTGAATCAGTGGGGTAAGAAAGAATTTCCACACACAAGAGTGTTTTTTGGGACAATAAGAGACTTAATGCACTACATTAAATAATCTATGAATGCAACAACTATCTCACTGAAGGCACAGTTTCACCGCTGGTTCAAGACCCATCTGCACATAATCGTGATTACATTACAGCTGTCCGTAAGCACTCATGACTCTTGACCTATTGTGAATGAAAGGTTGCGGAGGTGCCCATTAAATGCCAGGTATAGGTTTACTGTAGTTATCTGTCAGCAAAGAGTACGACAGTTTCCATTTCTCTTTCTTTGGTCTCTCCACCCCTCCCCTTACTTCTCCCCTTCCCAGCTTGCATTCCAGCTAGGGCTCTGATGACCAAAAAAGCCACATGAACAGACATGACCTTCATACAAATGTCAATAGGCCAAAATGACTGTATACAGCATCTCTGCACACATGCACAACCACCTCTGGCCTTTGAGTGCAGCAGATTATTTTTGTCAGTAAGCTTTTAAGCAAACATAAAAGGCAATAAGTAGCTTCTAGCTGACGAATCCAATAGATTTGATAGAAAATGTGTTATCCTGAAATATACAACTAGCCTGCACTTTATATCTTTATTTATTTAAGTGTGTGCCAATTCAAGTGACAGATCCTACTGTGCAAGATGACCAAGCACTTTTTGTGCCGCAGAACCATTGGAGTACCGCACAGCTGTTGTCATGGCACTGACCTTGTTACCCGATGCATCTTTACCCTTCCCCTCCTCGGCCACATGAAACCGCAGGTTCTCCAGCAGAATGACAGAACCAGCAGGTGGGTCCGCACAGGCCTTCTCCACATCTGGACCCACACAGTCCTTCAGGAACTGAACATCTCTTCAAGACAAATGATCCAAAAAGTTTTAATATTGACCAGTTTGGCAAAGCATTGGGCAGTTATGAAGATATGGGTACAGCAAAGCAGACAGGATTCTGGTGCTCATCAAGCGATTTCATGGGGACTTCAAGATGTTAGTTTGAGAATGTGCTCATTCCATAATGTTATGGTGTTTACATAGCAAAACTGCACAACTTTAATCACTGCTGTCATACATATTTAGTGTCTGCAATAAGTTTAGATTATTCTAAACCTATGGTTTAAAGTTTAGGGAAATATGTGTAGGTCAAGATATTCCATATTAAGTGCGGTGCTTGGCATGGTTCTCTTACTTTCCCAGCAGGTTCTTGAGTTCTGCTGCTACAGGCTCCAGAGAGTATTTGTCAGGCATGGGGACTCCATCAGGCCGGCCCAAGTGGCTCATCAAGACCACAGCTTTAGCCCCATTATCTAAACAGTTCTGAATTGATGGGACTGCAGCCTTAATTCTGAGAGGAGTTTTATACTCTTAGTTACAAATAGTGTAAGTAGGGGTGGAAAATATATATTTTTTCTTTAAATGTGGATTTAAATCCATTTATCCAAGACAGGGATTTTTTGTCCCCAAAAATAAATCAGACATGGAAGCATATCTCAGGTTATTTCAGGCAAAGAATGCAAAAATATTGGAATCAAATTAAAAATATTGGTAGAATGTCAATATCTCACCTCTGGTTATTTGTTATCACCTTATCCTTCATGGGGACATTAAAGTCAACCCTATTGGAGAGAGAAAAAGGAAGCTTATTGTCTCATTCATAGTAATGCATTCCCTATATGTAGTGAAATTGCTCATCCATTTGTAGAACAAAATTATTCCCAATAAAATCATTAAAACTATAAGAACTGAAAACAAAATCCTACCAGACGCTGTATCCCTAGAAATAAATATATTGATGGCCACAAATTCCTTGGTTACAAGCTGTTATTGGCTTTGCTAACTAACAGTCTTTTGAATAAATAGTCTGGGCTCAATACAAGTTAAGCTCAATCGAAAGCATTTAGTAATTTCGACTTGTCTCTCCTGTTCCTTAAAAAAAAAAAAAATAAATCAAATTGAGGTGAATGAGACCAATTTTTTTTAAAGGCAGAAATGTGAATCTTGTGAAAGCACTTACATTGATTTATGTTAGAACTTGTTTATTACTTGATCTGTAAAGTTGTTTAAATTGTCATTTAATTACCTGTTTCACACCTAGCCCACTGGGAAAAGTTCCAGTTCTCCCTATGGCCAGTCCGCCCGTTAATGAGTCACAATTTTTCATAGCCATTTGTGTGTAGTAATTTTGGGCATGAAATATGTAATCATATGTCTTTGAAAAATTAATGCCTCAAAAGAAAAGCACTAATAAAAATCATATAAACTCCCAACTGCTCTCGTAACATCTTTATACTGGTTGTTAATAATGAGTTAGTGATGAACATTGGGATAATCAATTGGGAATTAGGAGTCTACAAGTAAAAGCTAATTTCAATAATACGAGTTTATAAGTTTTTCCTCAATTTCACTACATTCAGGACACACCCAGCAGCACGTTCACTGGGTCTCCATGAATACAATGGATTATGTAACACTAAAGCCCCCTTGCAGTCATATGTGTTCAGTGGACAGATGACACTGATGTGGACTCTGTTGCACTGGCTACACATATACAAGGAAAGAAGCTTACAGCACATTTTAATTCCTTAAGTTATATGCTATTAGAGCATGTGCCATTACAACAGATTAAATGCATATTGACTAATCATGACAAGCTTAAATGTATCTACCAAACACGGATTCTTAAAGTGCCATTATAGCATAGCTGTTTATATATGTTATATGCTAGTAGAGAAAGTGGGCGGGGCAGGCAGGTTTCCAATGCAAAAGCATTGGCTGACAGTGTGGGCTGTTTTTGGCTTGCCTTTGGTTTTGTGACTCTATGTTGTTGAATGAATACCAAAGGTAATTTATGCTAAGAGCCACTGAGAAGGCGTAGATGCTTTTTAGAGGACTATATGACAAACACTCTTAATTTATGTGTATAATAAGGACATGCGTGGGCGCCATGAGCATGACAAACGAGTAAGAACACACGCTCTATGAATAAAACCCCCAGAGCAAGTCTACACTTGAATGGGTAATAGCACATGATGAAAAAGCTCTAGGGTTTTAATACATGAAAATTGTTTGTCGATGCGATACAAAAATAAAATGAGCAGAGGCTCGGTGATCCTTTGACATTTGCAGCTGAGGGTGGTGTCATTACACGAAGACATTGGCATAATTGTGTCAGGACCTTAAAGACTTGCTTTTAACAGAGAAACGGATTATTAAAATGGTTAAGCAACATAAACTGAAGGCTGTGAGTGTCCTCGTGATGTACTATCTGCCATCCTGCACGTATCACGAATCTTTAAAACGTGACGCGTGACAGATACACTTCCGGTTATCAAAGATTGAACCACCGTTCATTCAAACAATCTTCCTGATAAATCAAGCAAGGTTTTTATATAGCTACACTATGCCTGAAAGCATATAATTGAAGAGCATGGACATGTCAGTACATCGTTAGTGACTAATATAATGGAAGGTGTCGGGCTCTTCCGACGGAATTTAACTGTGACGATTCACACTCACCTCATGATCACGCGCTTTCCTTTCACATCTACCTTGTCCAAAGTGAGTTTGTTTGACAGAGACATTCTGGCTGTAGATTCGCCGCAAAACTCCCCGTTGCTTCTGTGTTGCAGTGCTGGATAAGTTCACGAATGAGAATGACCTTAGCTTGATGATGATGATGCGCAAGGGGTGGGCGGGTCTTGTCGAGGTATGCGGTTCAAGACCCTCCCAGTAGAGGTAACTGCAGGCTGGAGCAATGGGGCGTGCCATAAGGTTGGAAAGGAATGGGGCGTGCCATGAGGAATGGGGCGTGCCGTAAGGTCTTTACAATTGGACGCGAAAGCTTCCTGATCCGGCCAACAAATAATTATACAACACCAAATACATTTCTTTCACTGTAAAAATAGCAATAATGATATTGAGAATACATTCCAAAGTACGTTACCTTCGAAACCTTCTGTATGGCGCGGGTTACATGACGTCATCACCACCGCGACTTTTTTTAGCATCAATCATTAAAAAACATTCATACTGTTTGTGATAAATGCACTTTTTGTAACACATCACTTGAAGATATTGAACATTTATTTTTGTATTGCCCTTTTTGTATTTCTTTTTGGACTGACTTTGAAATAGATATGACAAACAAATTTGTTTTAATTTAGAACCTCATGACATTTTTCTTTGTTTCCAAAACCCATATTTTTCTGAAAAACAAAATTATATAATTAAATTATTTTGGCGAAGTTTTATATTCATAAGACAAAAATAACTCAAAAGAAACCCTCCTATATTACCTTTTATAACACTGATCTCACAGTATACTTTGAAACCCTTTCAAACATGAGATCACAAAACAAAAAGTTTTTGAAAATATCTATAACTGCCTTGACATTATAAACTTTTATTTTTGTATTTATTTATATTATGTTCATTTTATACTTCAGTTGTTATTGTTATTCTCTGGTTTACACATTTTGAGCTGTATTTACAATGCCTTGTATTCATCTTGTTTTTTTATTGCATTATACTTGAAATGTCTGTACTTGAACTAAATAATAAAATAAAATCATTAAAAAATAAATTAAATTATTATTTTAAAGATAAAAATGTCTCCTGACACTATTAAAGCCATACTAGTTTTGTACTTTCATTTAAATTACATACAAACTAAAAGTAATGTTATTTTTATAATAATGGTACAGAAAATGTTTTCAAACACTCACCATATAATTAAAAAATGACGTAAAAACGGTTTAATAAAAACTCATTTGACCAATGAGAAACCTCTTGCCACGCCCCTACCTCTTGCCACGCCCATTACTCCAAGCTGCAGCTACCCCTGTCTCGTTCAAGACATCAAACGCTCATTGAATATCATTGCGGTCAATCAATATTTCTAACCGAGGACTCAAGATGTTGTACAACTGTGTTACAACATTGCTGCCAATCAAACATACCCTCATGCATAGATAGCAGCATGCAATTCAGAGTTATGCAAAACCAATACATTCTCAGGTCAGTAAATAATCAACTCACAATATGATTTAGTTCATTTTCAGCTAACAGGTGCAGGCCTAGAATTTACATTGCTATAATGTTGCATGAATGTTTAAAAAAAAAAAAGTTTCTCTAAGTAGGCCTACTTATCAAAGATGTCTCCATGGAATTTCACTGGATGGTAACAAAAATTACATAAAAATGTTTAAAGGGATAGTTCGCTAAAAAAAAAAATTATTCTCTCATCATTGACACCCTCATGCCAACCCAAATTCGTGACTTTCTTCTGCGGAACACAAACGCCGGTTTATTAAATAATTCGAGGAGTTTTGTCAATGTGGTCCAAAAGTTGAGCTCTAAAAACATTTAACATTTATTTGTTTAGATGCTATTATCCAAAGCGACTTACAAAATGGATAGGAAGGATACAACATAAGTGATTAATCTTGAGGAGACAGTATCACAAAAAGTGCTGCATTTAAGTTTTAATCGCATTAGAAAAGTACTATCCAATACAGACTGTAAGAGGTAAAAAGGATATAAAGTCAGCATAAATATCATCCATGCAACTTGAGTGTTTTAATCCATGTCTTCTGAAGAGATACGATAGCTTTGTGAGAGAAACGGACCAAAATTTAAGTCCTTATGCAGTATAAATCTTGAAATCCACAGTCTATTTGGGGCATTCATAGAGGAAGCTCATTCACACACTTCCATTCACTGGATGCATTCGCAGAGCGCTGTGCAAAACCATACACAGTGTTGCCAGGTTTGAGGTTTTCACACACAGTTGGGCTATTTTGAAAATGCAGACGCAAGTAAAAATGAGTGGCGTGTCGAATTTCTCTTGGGATACCTTTGAAATGTTCCTTGGTCACTAAAATGTACATGGTCTCATTTATGTAGTTATTCTGGGATTGAGTACCTGGGCATTATGTGCAATATCTAACCACCATCTTCAAGCCTGCACTGTATTGCAGTTTGGCCAAATGTCAAGATTTATAATGAATAGGGACTGTTTCTCACACAAAGTAATCAGATTGTTTCAGAAGACATGGATTAAACAACTTGAGTCGTACGGAAACATTTTATGCTGACTTTATTTCCTTTTTGGAGCCTGAAAGATTTGGACCCCATTGACTTGCATGGTATGGACAAAAACACAAATTCTTTTTTTTTTAAATCATTGTTTTGCAGAAAAAGGAAAGTCTTATGAGTTTGGGAAGGCATAAGGCCATCAATGTCAATGAGAGAACTATCCCTTTAAGGGAATATATGAAATTTGTGTGTAAAGTAAGTTCAAATCAAACCATCAAACTCACACATTTAAAAATATCTTAATTTACCTCAGCCACTTGACACAGTCCAACACTAATAGCTTTGGATAGAAATGCCACAGAGCCAATTTCTTTAACAACAACATGGGCATGAAGTAACCAAGATGACAAATCTTAAGATTTATACTTAATTTATTACATTTTTACAGACATGCCAAGACCGCAACGAGATTGGATTAGGTGAAAATTGTTTCCATTTTTGAAATGGAAAAGTTTACAATGTTATTTCTCTATTTCCACATTGGGGAATGTGTTTATTACTCCTTCCATTCCTTGGGCTGCACCTTGCCTACAGGTGACAGGTTCCATGCGATGCCTGTCGATGTGATCACCTGCAAATATCATATAAAACGTTAGTTATTACACAGAGTTGATGTAACGTTTGTGTTTGCAGTCACTTACGTATGCCCAAACAGCCGTGCAAAATGTGACTCCAGAAATCAGCAGAGGGGCTCCATATTTTGCATGAAGGTCTTGGGATAGATCAGACTTGTGTCACACAGCCACCTGACGGGTACTTTGACCTATTAAAAATAATAATGATTACGTTTCAAATAAAGTCACAAACAAGATTCACTGAACTCAAAACAGTAACTTTTAATGTTCATATATGAGTACAACTAATTGACAAACCACGGCTGAGGTCACATTTGAGATTGTTAGATTTAATGGGGTCATTTGGGGGATGAAACATAAAAGTTGCAATCAGCATTTGCTTCAATATTATGTTGATCATCAATATCAAGTTATATGGGTTATCTGGTGACAGATTGTTCAATTCAATTCGTATATGAACTCAATGAAGATATAACCCGTAAGATTTTATCTTACTGGAGAGGTTGAAAGTAGCCTTGGCAAAGCGATACATGGCGATATCTTGGTCGCGTGCTAATACACGTGAACTGACTGGCAGAACAAAATGGAGAAGTATCGAGCGGAAACGCGCGTTCGAGACATGCGCGCATGCACGCTAGACAACGAACAGTAGATTCAACACGAAAATTAATATTAAACATATTAAAATAAATGTTGTATACTTAAAACTCGTGTAGGTTTATGAGAGGTGGCTTATGGGTAACACTGTGCTGAATTTTAGGAACGTGAGGGAACGTTTTAGTATTTATTTCATTTGTGTAACAATGAGCCTTCATTTCCATCTTTTTAACACTTTTACATGTATCTAAAAAAAATAAAAAAAAATCTAACTACATATTTTCTTAGATGACTTTCTTTAACGTGTATCAACGCGTGTCAGGATGGCCGAGTGGTCTAAGGCGCCAGACTCAAGGGCTGATCCCTTCCGATTCACGGGTATTCTGGTCTCCGAATGGAGGCGTGGGTTCGAATCCCACTTCTGACACATACTTTTTTTTTATTTTATTTTTAATTATACTAATGAACTTTATGCTGTTTAGTAATATCTTTGAAATAATGTCTTTTAAATAATGAATAATATATTATAATACTGATAATTTGATGTGTTCTGTACCTATGCCATCAATACTTTACAGGGCCGGCACAAACTTTATGAGGCCCTAAGCATAATTTGATTTGGGAGTCCTTCTGTGCCACAAATACGATTGACCTTTGTCAATACTTGACTATTCGCTCACTATAAATCTAATATTGCATTTTTGTATAATTACCATTGTCCATTGACATAATGTATCACAGAAATGCTCTCTTGGGGGCCCCCTGGTGGCCACGGGGCCATAAGCAGCCGCTTAGTTCGTTTATGCCTTGTGACGGCATAATAATTTGTTCTACAGTTGAAGTCAGAAGTTTACATACACTTTAGCCAAATACATTTAAACTCAGTTTTTCACAATTCCTGACATTTAATCGTAGAAAAAAATCCCTGTCTTAGGTCAGTTAGGATCACTACTTTATTTTAATAATGTGAAATGTCAGAATAATAGGAGAATAATAGAGAGAGAGAGATTTATTTAAACTTTTATTTCTTTCATCACATTCCTGTAGTGGGTCGGAAGTTTACATACACATTGTTAGTATTTAGTAGCATTGCCTTTAAATTGTTTAAATTTGGTCAAACAGTCAGCTTTTAGGATTACATTTCAAGGTTGGGCTTGAACAACATTCTTATTCACCTTTCATTTTCCTCTGATTTTAGGGGTGGGTTGTGGCTGCTATCTACTATGGTTACTATTACTGCTTGACAGGAATGTTCTTCCAGGACCAACATAATATTTTTAATGGATTGTTCACCCAAAAATGAAAATTCTCTAATTTACTTGCCTTCATGCCATCCCAGATGTGTATGACTTTCTTTCTTCGGCAGAACACAAATTAAGATTTTTTTAAAGAATATTTTAGCTCTGTAGGTCCATAAAATGCAAGTGAATGGTGGCCAGAACTTTGCAGTTCAAAAAGCACATACAAGTAATCCATAAAACTCCAGTGGTTTAATCCGTACCTTCTGAAGCGATCCAATCGAGAACAGACCAAAAAACAACACAGTCCATCTTGCCATTGCAGTCTCCAGGCACAATCATGATTTCAAGCTTGATTACACTTCCTAGTGTTTGACGCATGCGCAGAGTGCTAGATGGCGCTAGGAAGTCTAATCAAGTTTGAAATAAGTGTCACCAAAGAGACTGCAGATGTCAAGATTTATGTGAAAAAGGAGTTACATTTAGGCCTGTTTTCATCAAAAAACTATTAAATTATGTCTGAAGACATGGATTAAAACAATGGAGTCTTATGGATTACTTTTATGATGCCTTTATGTGCGTTTTGGACCTTCAAATTTCTGGCCACCATTCACTTGCAGTGTATGCACCTACAGAGCTGAAATCATCTTCTAAAAACCTTCATTTGTGTTCAGCAGATGAAAGAAAGTCATACACATCTGAGATGGCATGAGGGTGAATAAATGATGAGAGATTGTTCCTTTTTGGGTGAACTATCCCTTTAATGAGCATGTTCTACTTAGCAAAATTACCATGATGGTTTTCAATCGTGATTTTCTAGTACCAAATTGTCAAATTCAACATGATTACTCAAGGATAAGGTGTTGGAGTGATGGTTGATGGAAATGGGGCCTGTCTTGATTGAATAAAAAATGACTTTTTTCAAATAGTGATGGTGCTATTTATTTTTACATCAGTAATGTCCAGACTATACTTTGTGATCAGTTGAATGCCACTTTCCTTCAAAGCAGCTAAATCTGTACTTTATTCCAAACTTTTGGCCACCAGTGTAATATATATATATATATATATATATATATATATTAGTTTTTGTGTTTTTCTTCTTCCCTCTCCCTCTCTCTCCCTCAAAAGGAGAACTTAACTTTAGACCAATGCACAAAAAATACATTGTGAACATTGTTATTAAATTATGTTCTTTAATAAATGAACAATATGAGTTTTACAAATACTTGGTCAAAACGAGGTCAAAAACTTCATGAAAATTACATGGAATGCTACAGCTATGTAAAATTTTCCTGAGCACATATTAAGACTAGCATATGATGCCCTTACTGATTCCATATTGAAAACCCACTTTAGTAAATGGGTCTAGTCTTAATCTGTATCAGTGAAACTGGGCCCTCAAACACCCTTTAGCAAAATCTCCTTTTAAACATTTCATCTTAAAATTCCACACAAAATATTCTGTAGTGTATGTTTGTGTAATTTGTTTGGTTTAAAGTTTCTTTGGTTAGACAAAAAAAAAAAAATTGTCAACATTCAAAATAAAGAGCGAGAATTTTGTCCCATATTAACAGCACCGTATATTCCTGAAACATATTTTCACCCAGGAATAACTACAAATGACATTATAAGTCACAGATACTGCAGTTATTACATTACTTTTATGAAAACATTGACATGAAATTCTATTATAAACTTAAGAGATGCTAATTTAAGGTCATGGTGATGCATCCGAAATGACATGGAGGTTCATACAAAACAGTCAAACCGAGCAATCAGCAAGTGTGACTGGAACAAACCTAGGTCACACAAGAACAGTTGGGAAGAAGTAGGTTTGGATCCATCTTGTGATCTGCATGTTCTAATCCTTCTTTTTGTCTTTAACTTCCTCATCATCTGTGTACTCTGTCGGTTCTTCTCCTGGTTTAAGAAGCTTCCCTACATAATAATATTTCTCTGTGGAGAAAAAAAAAAGAACTACTCAGTATTTTACACTCATTTGAAAACTATGGATATTTACAAACATGTTTGCGTTTCAGTGCAGATAAAGGATAAGGAAAGTTTGCTTGATGCCACACTTCCTAAGTGGGAATGATTTGTTGTCGGCAGACAACAAACTGCAACCCCTCTACGACTGCATTTGTACACAACATCAATGGTAAAACTCATTGGGAGCTGAGGGAAGGAATACGTCCTTCAACTCACGTGTGAACTGGGTCTCCCATTCGCTCAGGCTCTCCTGCTGCATGGCAGTGAGATCCGAAAGATCATCATAAGTGTCTTTCAAGGCCTCCTTCTCCAAACAGAATGTGGCTAACCCTCTGGAGGCATTCCTGCCAGCAAAGACCCCATAAGGGCCCTCTAAAAGGTGAACAAAGTGAGTGTTTAGCATGGCCTATTTTAAAATCTGAGCTCTTCACAAATAAATCATATTGCCAGGAATGCAGATTAAGTAGAATCAATAGTTCTTGAATGAATATTGATGCATCAGACAATGGACATCTGAAGTATCTTGTCATCACCTGACCTTTATCTCAGAGATGTTAATCATTTACTGATGACATGCAGATTTGGCATTGCCAAAGTGCGCACAAAAGGCACATGTAAACATTGAAGAAGCTGTTGAGCAAAAATGTTAGAATACAGTTAAAGAAAGTTGGGCAACATACATGACAACATAGTGAATCACTGTAAACATAATAAGATACACAAAGCATCATGTGTGGTTCCTCAGCTGCCACACCAGAGGAACCTGGTGAACTCAATGAACTTCAAAATATATTTCAAGTGCCTCAAAGCCTTTTCTTTATGATGAGGTTCCTGAAGACACCATTGACAGTCTTTAGAGATCTTGTAAGAACCACTAGAGTCTGCAGGATCACCAGAGGGATCCAATGATGTGGCAGCTGAGGAACCCCAAATGGTGCCTTTTGATTTTTATAGTGTTTATTACTCTCTATATATTAGTATTTATATGTAGTTACAAAAGCAAATTAAAAGTGACGTTTACAAGAGGCGTGGCTGAAAAGTGGAGAAATTAGTCAAATTTGTATTTTTTTTAAAATACAAGAACATGAATAAAAATGCCACCATTAACCTTATCGTAGGTATATATATATATATATATATAAAACTGCGATAAGGTTAATCAGAAACGAATATATATATATATATATATATAACATGGAAACCGTTAGTTCGCATTGTTTTGCAGCCCCTGATACACCAGTGGAGGTAAATTTGAGACTCGCAATGCTCGTGTATTACCGGGCCCGTAGAACTTCTTCCCTCTTGTCACGTCAAACACTTTCCCGTTGACAGCCATCAGGATTCTTGAGTTTTTCACGCCATCGTAGTCCTGCAGTTCTGCTAAAGTAAAATCTCGTCTCTTGAGTTTAGGTAACGGCTCCTCATACTGGCCCAAGTCTGCAGGCTTGTCTCCGCGGACGATTTTGTATAACAAAAATAAACAGATACATAACAAGCTTATATTCAGAGGAGACGTGAAAATCTCCTGAAGAATTCCAGAAGTTTGCTCAACCTGTTCCTCAGCCATTTCGTTTCTGATACATAGTACTGCGTGAGAACATCGAGACTTATCGGCGATCACCAATCACCGACAACAAAAACATCCGTGTTACGCCAGCCAATCAGATTTGAGGTGGATTTCTGGAGCGTGTAGTTTTTCCCCCCCAAAAGGGTTTGAAGGCTGTGAGATGTACGCGACTTAAACTAAATTAATTAAAAGACAAATTAAAGGCTAAACTAAATTTGTCTTAACGTATGCCCAATGTCATAAAACAACATTTGCAATAATGGAATGGTTCATGTTCTCTTATTCAATAAAACAATTAGGTTTACTGACATACAGAAATGTGTTGCAGATCGCAGATGTAAGTCGAAGCTGTACATTTGAATACACATGTACAAATCTTTTTTTTTCTTCTTCCTTTTTTTTTTTTTTTTTTTACAATATCACAATTAAATGTGCACTTAATTGTTTTTTTGTTTTTTTTTAATATGTTGTCTTCAACTTAAGCTGACACTTGGGAGTGTGGATGCAGCATAATTGAAAAGAAATAGTTTTCAGTTACCGATGCAAATGTAGAAATGCACTATTCACTGTCAGCCAGGAATCCAGGATTAATTAAAATAAAACTTTAGTAAAACTAACAGGACGGTTACCGAGATTAAGAGTAGTATTCAGCCCTCATGTGATCACACAACATGGCTGCCCCCATGAGGGGACCGTCTCCATGTAGAATAAAACAGCTTTTAAATGGTTACTGATATGACTAGTGTCTTCTCGTGTGAGTTGTCATGATTTTATACATGTGTTTCAATATTACAATTCAATAATTTTTTTATTGAGGAAAAAAATTACTGAGTGCACCTATAAAGGGACAGATCACCCAAAATGAAAATTCTGTCATCATTTATTCACTCTCATCTTGTTGCAATCTCGTATGACTTTCTTTTCTTTCAGGGAACACAAAAGGAGATGTTAAGCGATATGTTATTGCTCAGAAATAATTAGTTTTTTCACGTAGCGTTAGCGTAACAGTCACATGGTGCCTGCAATATCAGGAAATGACACTATGGAGATGGGAAGTTGCTAAATATATTAATATGGTAGCCCAGTAATTATAATTCACTTAATCACTTTTTTATATATGAATCAAATTATTAAATCATTAAATACCTTATGGATTAAAGAGGCATGTACATTTTCACTGCTGACATGTTCTCTGAAATGCATGAAGCATTTTCCGTAGACAACATAGCGGTTATAACTTACTCTCTAGACTCAGACATGAACTGTAACAAATACGATATGGCTCAGCAACTAGATAAAAACAGCACATATTATAAATGTCATAATTAAGGAAATGCAGACGTTAAAAACGTTCAGCTGATGCTGAAATCTGTGATCATGCGCACTGTGCACGAGACATAGCGGCATGTGAAAAACTGAAGTAGAGTTTGGTGTTTAGTCACCTTTTGTATTTTCATTGCATCGTTGCTCTTTTCCATACAATGATAGTGAATATAGTGACTGAGGCTGTCATTCTTTCTGCATAACATCTCCTGTTGTGACATTAAGCGCTTTATTGTTTTTTTGTAATGCAATGTGTTTGATAGGTGTAAGAGCGCCTTGTTTTATATCGAATATGTACTCCTTTATGATTTAAGCGCATAATGTATATGCATAATGTATACATAACTGTAAGTGCAGCCTCCAAACTACAGGTGGCGAAATAACATCTTGATACCGTGTTTTATTCCTCAGTGGAAGAGAGTGTTTAACGGGAAAAACAAACCACAGCTTAAAGTCCAGTGACGTGGCTGCTTGATGGAGAAGTAAAGGCATTCAGTAAAGGTTGGTAATGTCATATTTATCCTTATTTACTACTGTAATAACTTCTCCCTCAGAATGGTATTTATAATATTCAGCTCAGTTAAAACTATTGCTGAAGTTAGCTTAGCTTTACATGCAGTAAAGTACAGCACATTATGTTGCCATAATTCATCACTCGCGTGACAGACAGAAGTCATTTGGTTTACTTTGCCTCTTGTATTCTAGCTTCAATTATAGCAGCTTACATTTCCTGATCAGCTCTTTTTCGAATGGTCCACGTAAGTATGATTTGTGTCTTGATTCGTCATATTTTTATCAGAAACTGAACGAATAAGTTAGCAATGTTTTGTGATCTCTGATAAATTCCACCTGTATAGTTTGCAACGCACACAAAAAAATAAAAAAAATAAATAATAAATAAATAAATAAATATATATATATATATATATATATATATATATATATATATATATATATATATATATATATATATTATTTTTTTTTAACCTTTGTGCTGGATTGAACCCAGTTTAAAATGTGTTGATTTTAATTTAATAAATTTTTTCTGTAATGTACATAACCATAAAGCTTTCCTTTGCCATTAAAGGAATATTCTGGGTTCAATACCAGTTAAGCTCAATTGACAGCATTTGTGGCATAATGTTGATTACCACAAACATACATTTTGACTGGCTCCTCCTTTTCTTTAAAAAGTATAAATCGAGGTTACAGTGACATTCCATTTACAATGGAAGTGTATGGAGCCAATTTTTCGATGGTTTAAAGAAAAAAGGTGAAGCTTATAGTTTTATAAAAGCATTCTTCTGTTTAAATTGTCATTTTTAGTGTTTACATCATTTACAAAAAAGTTGTAAAATTGGATGTAACAACAAATAAAATGTTAGTAAGTGATTTTATCACACTAAAATCATGTTCACATACATATTTTTTATGTCTTGTGGCTATACCTTTGAATCGGTGAGTTTTTTTTTTCATATTTACGGATTGGCCCCATTCACATCCGTTGTCCGTGCCTCACTGTAACCCAGATTGTTGCTACTTTTGGAAATAAAAGAGTGGAAATAATTTTTTTGCCGCTAACATTATGCCGCTAATTCTGTTAATTGATCTTAACTTGTATTGAACCCGGAATATTCCTTTTAGGACATTAATTAATGAGCTATTTGTTTACCCTCTTCAGGAGATTGGACTTTGTCAAGATGTCAGACAACGAAAGCTCTGGAAGTGATCAAACAGAGAAATCAATTGACCAGGATCCCAAAGAGCCGTTATCACCTGCCCACGATGAGCCTTGTGCTGATACTCCGAGAGACAGCTCAACTGATGTTGCTCCAACCCGTAAGACCAGGAGGAGGCCAGATCACAAACCTCCTCCTGAGGACCAGAAGATCCCAGAGACACAAAAACCAGCAGAAAATGATCCAAAAGTAGGCTTTTAGCACACTCTTACTGATACTATTAACAATTCAGTTATTATTTATTTCAAGACTGTGTGTGAAGGGCAAGAGCTAGTGCCATCAATTTGCACCAATTATCTTTAAATGTGTTCAGAAATGACTGGCTGCAGATAGTTTACAAATTAGGGCTGGGCGAGATATCAAATATTAACGATATAATCAAAATAATTTTGCTGACGATGTAAAATTGACCAGTATCATGAATATCGTAATGATTTTAATGTGCTTTCATTTGGCTATTAATTTTCACAAAGAGCACATCAGTAGACTAATTTCACGATCCTTCAGGGCTACACAATTAAAAATAACATTAAAATGGCAAGTTGGTCATGTGTGATTTATTAATCCACAAAAGTCTATGATTTAAAGACAGATCAACATGGTTTGTGTGTGATTCAAAACAATCCGCTGATGCGCTGATCTGTGTGCATGGCGGCGCTCTCAGATCAGTTCACGTGCATTGTGAAATCAAAGTAATGCTGGTTCAAGCATTCACACAGTTATAAACATTAGTAACAGTTACAAGATATTATACAGATCTTCAAACACGGCACAGAATAACAGAAAAGGAGGAGATTACAGCCTTTCTGGAAATGCAGAACATTGTAAACTGTCAAACACACGTTGCTTTTTCTGTGTCGAAATAAAAGCTCCTTGTTAAGATGAATTAAATGCAACTGCACTTTCTGTGTCAAAATAAAAGCCCCCAGGTGTAGCTGAAGTAAACAAGTCAGAAATATATTACTTTTGTATAATGCAAATCTAATAATCAGAATGATAATTCAGCATTATATTATAATAATCACCCTGACGTGTCCCACGGTATTAATTTAGTATTATGCAACTAATTATGTTCAACTGAGGTTTCAAAAATAATTCAGTGAAGTAGCTTTGCACAGTAAAAACATTTGAAGGCAAATAAAGCTTTTTATTAAGCTACTATGTATCATTGTGTATGAAATATAAATATAAAGTGCATATCAATGAAAATGATTGAATTTCATTCTCCCTTGTGTTTATTAATAAAAAATGAATTATTAGATTTTTATTTAATGTCTTAAAAATATTTAATCTACTTGGCTGTTTGGATTAAATTATGGTTCCTCTGATTAAAACAAAACAACAAAAAAACACACTTGAGCCATTTTAGAGCAAATACATATAGTCAATAGGCTGAAAAATAGAGAGATATAATTTAAGACATATCGCCCAGCCATATATGTACAGTAGCAATATATATACTCTATAGGACGCTTCTAAAGGTGAAATGTGTACATTTTTATGGAAGGCTCAATATTCTGAGGTAACTATAAGTAAGCCATTTGTAGGTTGATTTTCCAGAAATGTGTAAAAATGTGGCTCTATGATCAAAACATTGCTTTGTTTGTTTGAGCATCCCAACCAGCCTGACGTTGCGACACTGGCTCTGACATAGTAAACATAATGTAGCTCGTTCATGTTTTACCTATGTATATCTGATGTATTTCGTAACTTACTGTTTTTGTCCTTCATCAGTCCTTCACGGAGGCCACTGTTTCCCAAGGAGGGTGGGGTTACTGGGGCAGCTGGGGAAAGTCTATCCTGTCCACTGCTACTGCCACTGTGGCTACTGTGGGTATGTGGCACAATTGCTTTTCTGAAACAGTTACTATTACTATACTGACATAATCCTTCTCACATTCAGGTTCTGTAGGAAGCAGATCAGTTTGTTTCATAGAGACTGATACTGTTCTTTCATTGGCTAAGGTCAAGGATTGTCACAGGTCATTGAGAAGGCAGAGACGTCTCTTGGAATCCCAAGTCCTGAGGAGCTTTCTGCTCAAGTGGAGGAGGAGGAAAAAACTGACGGTAATGGAAAGTACTTGATCTTGTACTTAATTTTTTATTGGTGATCTAATTAGGTAAGCTGACTGATATTTCTGCCAACTGTCTGCAGGCTCAGCCAGCATTGAGGCAAATAATGAGGAAGGCGAGAGGTCTTATGTAATGGGTGGTGCTATGGGAATGATCTCCTCCAGTAGTATGGGAATGCTTTCTTCTTTAACCAATGTTGTTCAAAGTACGGTAAGCAAACTAAATAAAGGTTAGATTATGTTAAAAGGATAGTTCACCCAAAAAAATACAAATTCAGTCATTGTTTACTCACCCCTGTGGTGTTATAACCCTATAAATCTTTCTTTTTTTTTTAAACAAAGGGAGAAATTGTGAAAAAATAAATACAAAATTCTCAGTGATGCATTGCAATGGCAGTTTATGGTGACCATCTCTTCATGTTTCAAAATAACGTATGTAAAAATTGTCACTGACTGTTGATCTCCGGTGCAACATTGGGACGTTCAATCAAAAACTAGTTTGTTTTTCTAAAAACAGGCCCTCCACAGTGATAGCAATAACGGAATACAACACAGCTGCACTCCAGCCAGGTCTCTTAAGCAACCAAATTGGCCCGGTTGCTAGGGAGGGTAGAGTCACATGGGGTAACCTCCTCATGAACGCTATAATGTGGTTTGTTCTCGGTGGGTGGGTGCGTGGTGAGTTAAGCGTGGATGCCGCAGTGGATGGCATGAAGCCATGTTTCCGTGGCATCCATACGATTTCTATTGACCATAAGATGTGACCAAACCTTATCATATGCTTTTCATAACAATCATGAGTCTCATGGAATCATTTATCATACTTCTGTCTTATAATTTTGCATTCTTTTGAAGCTTGAAGAGATGGTCACCATGAACTGCCATTGTATGATATCACTCAGCACAATATTTTTTCACAATTTCTCCTTGTGTGTTAAGAAAAAAGAAAGTCATAGGGTTATAACAACACAGGTGTGAGTAAACAATGACTGAATTTAAATTTTTGGGAGAAATAATCCTTTAAAACTGAAGAGATTTTTATATATTATTTCATGATTTTTGTCAGTGAATAATACCATTGAATTGTTATGAATGGTGCCATGATGTTTTATAGGCTGTAACTTATTTTTTTTAAAATATACTATTTTATATGTATGTATGTACTGTGCATCCGGAAAGTATTCACTTCACTTTTTACACATTTTGTTATGTTACAGCCTTTTTCCAAAATGGATTAAATTCATTATTTTCCTCAATTCTACAAACAATACCCCATAATGACAATGTGTAAGAAGTTTGTTTGAAATCTTTGCAAATGTGTTAAAAATGGAAAAAAAAAAAAAAAAAAAAAATCACATGTACAAAAGTATTCTCAGCCTTTACTCAATACTTCGTTGAAGCACCTTTGGCACGAAGTACAGCCTCAAGACTTTTTGAGTATGATGTTACAAGCTGGCACTCCTATTTTTGGGCAGTTTCTCCCATTCTTCTTTGCAGGACCTCTCAAGCTCCATCAGGTTGGATGGGGAGCGTTGGTTCACAGCCATTTTCAGATCTCTCCAGAGATGTTCAATTGGTTCAAGTCTGGGCTCTGGCTGGGCCACTCAAGGACATTCACGGAGTTGTCCCGTAGCCACTCCTTTGTCTTGGCTGTGTGCTTAGGGTCGTTGTCCTGTTGGAAGATGAACCTTCGCCCCAGTCTGAGTCCAGAGCACTCTGGAGCAGATTTTCATCAAGGATGTCTCTGTACATTGCTGCATTCATCTTTCCCTCTATCTTGACTAGTCTCCCAGTTCCTGCCGTTGAAAAACATCCCCACAGCATGATGCTGCCACCACCATGCTTCACTGTAGGGATGGTATTGGCCAGGTGATGAGCGGTGCCTGGTTTCCTCCAGACATGACGTTTGCCATTCAGGCCAAAGAGTTCAATCTTTTGTTTCTCATGGTCTGAGAGTCCTTCAGGTGCCTTTTGGCAAACTCCAGGCGGGCTTTCATGGGCCTTTTACTGAGGAGTGGCTTACGTCTGGCCACTCTACCATACAGGCCTGATTGGTGGAGTGCTGCAGAGATGGTTGTTCTTCTGGAAGTTTCTCCTCTCAGAGGAATGCTGGAGCTCTGTCAGAGTGCCCATCGGGCTCTTGTTCACCTCCCTGACTAAGGCCCTTCTCCCCCGATCGCTCCGTTTGGCTGGGTCAGCTCTAGGAAGAGTCCTGGTGGTTCCAAACTTCAGTTTACGGATGATGGAGCCCAATGTGCTCATTGGGACCTTCAATGCTGCAGAAATGTTTCTGTACTCTACCCCAGATCTGTGCCTCGATACATTCCTGTCTCGGAGGTCTACAGACACTTCATGGCTTGGTTTGTGCTCTGACATGCACTGTTACTGTGGGTTGTTATATAGACAGGTGTGTGCCTTTCCAAATCATGTCCAATCAACTGAATTTACCACAGGTGGACTCCAATCAAATTGTAGAAACATCTCAAGGATGATCAGTGGAAACAGGATGCACCTGAGCACAATTTTGAGTGCCATGGCAAAGGCTGTGAATACTAGCACATGTGATTTAAAAAAAAAAAAAAATGTGCAAAGACTTCAATCAAACTTCTTTAAGGTTGTAATTATGGGGTATTGTTTTTTAGCATTTTGATGAAAATAATGAATTTAATCCATTTTGGAATAAGACTGTAACATAACATAAAATGTGGAAAAAGTGAAGCGCTAGGAATACTTTCCGTATAAATTGTATGTGTGTGTGTGAGATAGATATATATATATATATATATATATATATATATATATATATATATATATATATATATATAATATAGTACATGTCTATATCTGTATACTTATTTATTCTGTATTTCTATTAATCTTGGCCAGGGTAAAACAGTAATAACCGGTGGTCTGGATGCATTGGAGTTTATTGGGAAGAAGACTATGGATGTG
This sequence comes from Moxostoma hubbsi, assembly GCA_032164185.1. Classification (NCBI taxonomy): domain Eukaryota; kingdom Metazoa; phylum Chordata; class Actinopteri; order Cypriniformes; family Catostomidae; genus Moxostoma; species Moxostoma hubbsi. Next base: position 6,783,971 of record JAVLUX010000042.1, read on the forward strand.
ATAGCAGAGGGAGATCCCGGCTTTAAGAAAACAAAGGGGCTGATGGTCAGAAACACAACACTGTCACAGGTGTGTAGTTTAGAGATTGAACAGGCAGAAATATTTTTTAATAATCGCCATCTGCCAAAAACTGTGCCAGCTTGGCCTATTAAAAGCAATGTAGTTCCTTTATGCATTCCTCCTTTCTAAATCTACCATAGAATAGATATTGTGTAAAAAAAAAATTTTTAATGTGCTTCTCATTTGCTAAATTAACCCCTTAAACTCTGGTAAAATTTTGGGCTGCTGCATTTAAAAAAAAAATATATATATATATGTGTTGTGTTTTTTTTTTTTTTTTTTTTTGGTCCTATCTTTGTAAGCATGTAATTCTGGTTCTGATCTCCCTTCAAAAGGTCTTATTTTAATCCACTAGATGGCAGCAATTACTAGGAAAGGAAAATTTTTTTTATATCACCTTCCATCACAAAATGCGGATCTAAAATTTAGGTGGCACTCTAATGCATTTTAGCCATCATAAATTTGCTCATCAATAGACATTCAGTCTAATTTTCAGTTCATGCATCACCCCCATTGTTTCATCGAGTATCTCGGCCTCTGAGTGGACAATCTAGGTGTCATTAGAAATCTGAGATTCAACCCTTTTTATCACCAATAGTTAACACATTTTTCAGATGATTTGTTTAGCATGCTTATTGTTGCTGGACTGCATATTTTGTTCTGGACATCTAAGATATAACATTGGAGTATTCACACAAGCAAGTTCACAGAACAGTGAACATTTTAAAAAATAAATAAAAACTTCCTAAGGTTAAGGCAGATATAAAACTTTTGCATAAAAGTGACACTTGTATTTGATCTCTTACAGAAATAATATTTCACTGTGATTCTTTTGAAAATCTTTCAAACTGTGGTATTAGGGCAACAAAATAAACTGTAAAGTCACATGAGAATGAGAGCTTTCACTTGATATCTTAATTGTCCGTTTAAATGCTATGTGAAAGATTTATATATTCATATGAATATTTCTACCACATTACCTCTAGGTAATGCTGATATTTTCAGCCCTTATTTTGTTCTTTTATGTAACATAAATGCAGAAGTGAATCAGAAGACTTATTTCATATGATATCACATATGCCTGACTTATGTATCCAGGGACTTTTAAGTGTAAAACGTTTTAAGTGTAAATTTATTTAGCTATATAGCGCCCGGGTCCATAGAGTTTAAGGGGTTGCATTGTATCATATCTGTATATTTTGTATAAATTGTCATTCTATAGAACATTGACTACCCTGCTTTCTAGATATTGGTAATAGCAGCTTCCCTGAAGTTGAAGTAAACCTGTACCTGAACAAGTGTATCATCCTGACTGATTCACTCTTGGATTCTGCTGTTGAATGAAACTGATCTGATTAATTTTTTTTCTATCTAAGGTGTTAAGGGAGGCAAAAGAGCGTGAGGAGCAACAGACAGCTGAAAATGTCACTTCGGAAACTGTCAAGAAGGCTCATTATGGGATGTTGTTTGATGAGTTCCAAGGGCTGTCACACCTGGAGGCTTTAGAGATCCTCTCTAGAGAGAGTGAAGCTAAGGTCAATAGAAATCATACACTTCATCACAATTATTAAAGCTATTGCTCTGAAATTAAATAATACGATTTTATCAGTCAAATCTATGGACATTAATATTGTAATTTAAAATAATGAAAAACTGAACTTGACAACTGTTATCTTTGACTGCAGGTGAAATCTGTGTTGACCACTCTGTCCGGTGAGGTGTTAGCTAAACTGAGAGAAGAAATACAGGAGATTAAAGAGCCTTTTTCCCTCATGGAGTTTGATGATGAGATGGAGGATGATACAAAAGGTAAACACTAAAGTAAAAACCTAAAATTTTAAAACAGAAGGCGGGGACCTGGGTAGCTCAGTGGGGTAGCGAGTTTGAATCCAGAGCGTGCTGATTGAATTCAGACAGGTCTCCTAAGCAACCAAATCGGCCCGGTTGCTAGGGAGGGTTGTGTCACATGGGGTAACCTCCTCGTGGTCTTTATAATGTGGTTCTCGCTCTCAGTGGGGCTCATGGTGAGCTGTGCATTGATGCCGCAGCGAATAGTGTGGGCCTCCACACGTGCTATGTCTCCACGGTAATGTGCTCACTAAGCCGTGTAAAAACATGCGCAGACTGACGGTCTCAGACGAAGAGGCAACTGAGATTCGTCCTCCGCCACCCAGATTGAGGCGAGCCACTACACCAACACGAGGACTTGGAGCGCATTGGGAATTGGGCATTCCAAATTGGGGAGAAAAACAAACAAACATATAAGGCAACATAAATATTGCAAAATGTTTTAAAATAAAAAAAACTTGTAAAAGATTTCGCTATTGTTTGAAAAAACATTCGAAGTTCCCACAGCCATGGAAAACCAGAAATATAAGGGAATTTTTTAATTAAGTCGTCTATACCTGGAAAAGTCATGGAACTTTCTATTGTGAATATACAGGACTTTTGTGAGCAAACGGTCGGTTCTTATTGATGAATTGACTGAACCAGTACATACATTGGTCTGAATGATACATTAACAAATTTAATTAAACAAATACTTATCCAGTAATCACAAACAACTGAAAAGGACATTTAAAAGTCATAGAAATGTATCAATATAAAAGTGACAGAAAAATGAATAAATCTCCATTGATATTCTCAGGTGATGATGATGGAGAAGATTTCATAAAAGAACTGACAGATGTTTTTGAAAGACTACACACATCCACATCAGCAGACAAGCTTGGCAGGGTATCTTTTAAGTATCTTCATAGTCTTAATGTTCATGTCTCTTTTGTGTCAAAACATTCACATTTAATCATATCTACACAGGCCAGAAAGAATGCATTCAATCAAATCACAAACATGAAGCTACAAAGTGAAAACTCACAGCAAGAACAGGAGGAGAACTTGCAGGAAACAACAGTGACAAAATGCAGCACTGAGGTCTGAAACTCTTGTTACCAAAAGTGCCCTACATGTTTTTGAACTGTACTTGCATCAATATTGGATTGAATAATGTATTTTTGCAAATGTGTTTTTTGATCATTTGAGTTTTGCTTCTTTATAGGAGGCCCATTTGTCTGCCATTACAAGCCTAGCCGAGTTCACAGCCAGATCCATAGAGCAGTTCCACAAAACTGCCGAAATGCTGCTTTACTGTAACACTGAGGAGGTGATAGCTGCAGAACAAGCCAAAGTCTTATCGCAGTGAGTTATCACAGTGTCTTGCTTCAAAACACTACAAGCATGGTCCTCCATGTGGCATTTGAAAAATTAATCTGATGTATTTCACATTTAGAGTTACCATCATTATTTGCAAGGAGATATCCCTACTATCCAAAAAGTTCACATCGTGTTTGACTACCATTGGGGTAAGAAAGCACCTTGCCTGTGTCTATATGGATTTAGTCTGCTGAAAATTTTAACTCTTGAATCAAAAGTTTATTTAAGATAATTACAGTGATGTGAAAAAGTATTTGCCCCATCTTGATTTCTTCTGTTTTTGTGTATATCTCATTCTAAATTGTTTCAAAAATTCTAACAAAATTTAACATAAAACAAAGGCAATCTGAGTAAACAATATAGTTTTTAAATTATATTTATTGAAGCAAAAAAGTTATCCAATACCAACTGCGTCTGTGTGAAAATGTATTTGCCCCTTAGTTATTAAATCCTCAATCCTCAATTCTATGCAACTGCATTCATAATGGTGTTAGGTGGACTAGAAACTACCAGCCCTGTTCAATCAAATAAACACCTAAATATATCTTTTTCAGCAGCATTGAAGTTGGCTTAAAGGTCTCACCAGTAGCACACTATGCCAAGGTCGATAGAAATTCCAGAAATTATGACGTAAAAGATGATTGAAATACATCAGTCTGGAAAGGGTTCCAAAACTATTTCAAAGGCTCTGGGACTCCAAAGAACCAGAGTGAGAGCCATTATCTCCAAATGGAGAAAACTTGGTACAGTAGTGAACCTTCCCAGAGTTGTCAGTGACCTGGATGAGTGACGACTCATCCAGGAATTCACAAAAAAAATCCAAGGAACTGCAAGCCTCTCTCGCATTAATAAAGGTCACTGTTCATGACTCTGAACAGTGACCAAAAATGGCATCCATGGAAGGGTGGTAAGGTAAAAACCACTGCTAACCCAGAAGGCCATTAAAGCTCGTCTGAATTTTGCCAAAACACACCTTGATGATCCTCAAAGCTTTTGGGAGGAGGTTCTGTGGACTGATGAGTCGAAAGTGGAACTGTTTGGAAGACAGGAGTCCCGTTACATCTGGCGTAAATCAAGCACAGAATTGCACAAAAAGAACATCATACATGGGGTCAAGCATGGTGGTGGTAGTTTGATGGTGTTGGGATGCTTTGCTGCTTCAGGGCCAGGGCGACTTGCAATAATTGAGGAAAACAAGAATTCTGCTCTCTCCCAGAAAATCCTATAGGAGAACATCCAGACATCAGTCTGCGAGTTAAAGCTCAAGCGCAACTGGATTATGCAGCAAGTCAATTATCCAAAGCATGTAAATCCACCACTGAATGGTTCAAAAGATGTAAAATTACAGTTTTGGAGTGGCCTAGTCAAAGTTCTGACTTGAACCCCGATTGAGATGCTGTGGCAGGACCTTAAACCGGCAGTTCATGTGCGAAATCCCTCCTGTGTGGCTGAACTAAAGCAGTTCTGCAAAGAAGAATGGGTCAAAATTCCCCCACAGCATTGTGAAAGACTGATCTCCAGTTATCGGAAGCATTTGGTTGCAGTTGTTGCTGCTAAAGGTGGCACAATCAGCTATTAACTTTAAGGGTGCAGTTTGTTTTTTACATGGGTGATTTAGGTGTTTTAATACATTTGTGTATACTCGGGTTGCCTTTGTTTTGTTATATCTTGTTTGAAGATCTAAAACTAGTCAGTATGAAAAATACTCAAAAATAGAATATATCAGGAAGGGGCAAATACTTTTTCAAAGCATTTTATATTGATTCTGGTACATTTTTGCAAGCCAGTAAGTGTAAATAATTGTTTTTCAGGCACATGAAAAGGGAGAGGCTCTCAATCCACTTATTACCAGTGTTTTTCTGGAGGTTTGTCTGTTCATAACTTGCTTTAAGTTTCTGCTAAATGTTTGTTTTATATTTTCATGTCTGTACAGGATTTTTAACATGTCCCCTTTCACTTTATTTTTCATTTGAAGGCTTCAAACAGTGCATCATATATCCAGGATGCATTCCAGCTGTTAATGCCAGTGCTGGAAGTGTCTCATATTCAAAGAACAGTTCAGTCTGCACAGTAAAAACCACTCAAAACACTTTACTGTGCCAGCAATGGATTTTAATAACACCAAACCCAACATGCAACATCTTATGATGGATGTAAATCTGTTTTCTGTTCAGTAATCTTGTGCAGTTATCCACTTGGTTAGCACATACTGAATGGAGTGCACAGCTTGCAGTTGATCGTTAACTGTAAATACATTGCTTTTGGCTTTTCCTATTTTAGTATCTATTTTTTTGAATAGATTAATTGTCAGAACTCTCCCTATTACTGTCAATGTATAAAATAATACAGTAATTTGTCATGTCTAAATGTGTAACGAAATGGATATCTTATTTTTAATCTTTAAAACTTTGGTTTATAAAAGTCATAGTATTATCTGTCAGTTAACTTTTAAATAAACAATTGTTGAGTGCATTCTGGGTTATTGGACAAAGAAGCATACATAGGAAATGCAATGCATATACTACACAAATAATGCTATTGACTGTTAACATGGCTGTTTAACAAATCAACAATAGCAGTACACATTGCCTTTTTGCAATGACGTTCTGTATACATTTTTACAGTTTGGGTGTAGTATAACACACAAATGCCTACTTTAAACCGATTGAATTTGGATTGAACCTATAGTCCTTTGTTCCACAAGCAACCTCTCTGCCTTTTCCAACTTTTATGTAAGCTATCGTTATCTAATCATTAAAGGAATAGTTCACCGGTTTCACCCAAAATGAAAATTCTCTCATTTAATCACACTCATGCCTTCCCAGATGTGTATGACTGACTTTCTTCTGCTGAACACAAATGAAGATTTTTAGAAGAATATTTCAGCTCTGTAGGTCCTCACAATGCAAGTGAATGGGTACCAAAAATGTGAAGCTAAAAAAAAGCACAAAGGCATCATTAACGTGGGTGAGAAATTGATCAATATTTAAGTCCTGTTTTTACTATAATTCTCCTCCCTGCCCAGAAGGTGGCGATATGCACAAAGAATGGGAATCACCCAATAAAAAGAAGAGTATGGAATTGAAAGTGGACTCATGGATAACATTTATGCTGCCTTTATGTGCCTGTTTTCAAAGTTATGGCCATTCACTTGCATTGCATGGACCTACGGAGTTTAAATATACTTCTGAATATCTTAAATTGTGTTCTGTAGAGGAAAGAAAGTTGTACGCATCTGGGATGGCATGAAGGTCCCATATTCTTGACAGGATTGATTGTTTCTACTTCCATTAGAGCAATGTTACACTGTAACAACTATTCAAGTCACAAGGTTGTTGAAATTTGAATCTGCATTAATGTTTATAAAATGCAATTTCTCAGTGTAGCACAACCATAAGTATCAAACACACGTCTCGTCCAGCTTTTTAGGAGGATGTCTGCAAGCCATTCTCCACAACAAGGCCCTCAAATATGGTTTGAAATATGTAACATATGTTGCAGTGCCGTTATTTTGAAAAACAAAAAGAGAAGCAGAGAGGTTGCTTGTGGAACAAAGGACTATAGGTTCAATCCAAAATTCAATCGGTTTAAAGTAGGCATTTGTGTGTTATACTACACCTCAAAACAAAGAGCTGTCAGAATGACATGGTTGATGCCAAGAAGCCTTAACACCAATCGGAAAGCACAGTCTATCACTTACTCTATTGTAATAACCACACGAGCACAAGGCAGTGTAATAACATTTTATGACAAATATATAAGACAGTTACATTAAACAGAGAAACACAATACTATGAGGATGGGGGAGATGCAGAGGAAGTAATGTTTAGTTGCTCCAATTTTTTCATTAATGACGATTCTGTATCTTCTGTGCTTTCCGTAAGAGGTTCCAAAAACTGCTGTCCAGCAACCCTCTTCCCAGTCAGGGGGTCCACCACCTGCCCTACTTTATACACAATCTCTGAGAGTTCATGCTTCACGTGTTTGGCTCTTCTCTCTGGCAAGGCCTTCAACAAAACAACATCCCCAACAGTGCACTGCTCCAAAGCATCATGGGCAAAGTAGGTCCTCCTCTTGTTGTAGTACTTGTAAAGGAGCAAGAAAACACAGAAATTAGTGTAAATTCACAACTATACTTAACTATTTTACAAAGAAGGTCAGCATTACAATGTTTTACTCATGTTGCAAATGGGTTTACATACATTCATTAATATGCAGTACATTCAGAAAGTATTCAGACATCTTCATAGGTTACACATTTTGTTAAGATTGTAACCTTATGCTAAAATGCTTTAAATATTTTTATTTCACATCTATCTAATTTCCATAGCACATAATGACAAAGCAAAATCCAAATTTTTGATAACGAGGCTGAATCCAGTTAGCAAGTTCCTCGTCCAAATGCATTTCATGCGTGAGTAATTTTGCTCAACTTCCTGCAACAGGCAGACGACCTTTCACATGACAAGAAATTATGTTAGTCACAAAGACACGCGCTTGAAGAAACACACTTTATTATATTTTTAAGAACAGATAAAAGAAAAGCCGTCAATGCTTGTGTCTGATTCGCTGTTTATTCAGAGACGTGCATCACGAGCCTGTCTCTTTTTTTTCATTTGTCTGAAAACCGTTTGCAAGAATAATATTGTCTGTGTGAATGCTGAAAATGAACACCGATCATCTCAGGAGGTGCTGTGAGTTTAGTTCGCTTTATTTTTACATGGTTAGTATGCATTGTGAACACAACTCACTTGTTTCTTTAATACAAAGACAAAAGTAATGACAATTCACGATGCAATGGGATATCACAATATTTTTTTAAAGCCGATTATCAATAAAATATTTTTTATATATCACCCAACCCTAGTTGAAGGGAAGCTGAACACTACAAATTACAGAGATATCCTTAATGAAAACCTGGTCCAGAGTGCTCAGGACCTAAGACTGGGCTGAAGGTTCACCTTCAACAGGACAATGACCCTAAGCACACAGCCAAGACAATGCAAGAGTGGCTTAGGGACAACTCTGTGAATGTACTTAAGTGGCCAGACAGAGCCAAGACTTGAACCCAAATGAACATCTCTGGAGAGACCTGAATATGGCTGTCCACTGACGGTCCCCATCCAACCTGACAGAGCTTGAGAGGATCTGCAGAGAAAAATAGCAAAAAATCCCCAAATCCAGGTGTGCAAAGCTTGTCGCATCATACCCAAAAATACTTGAGGCTGTAATCAATGCCAAAAGTGCTTCAACAAAGTACTGAGTTAAGGGTCTGAATACTTATGTCAATGTGATATTTCAGTTTTTTCTTTTTAATACATTTGCAAAGTTATCAAAAATCTGGGGTTTGCTTTGTCATTATGGGGTATGGAGTGTAGATTGATGTGAAAATTAAATAATTTAGAGCATTTTAACATAAGGCTGAAACAAACAAAAAAATATGAAGGGGTCTGAATACTTAATGAATGTATTGTATCACGACACAATATGTGTACAGGTTCGATTAGAGCACTCTTGCTTACTGCTACATGTATTTCAAGGCAACAATATCACTCTGAACACATCACTGTCTCTTACCTTGAGCAGGTATGGATCAAGCACAAGTCTGGTAACGCGAACCTTTGCCGTCTTCTTCATTTTTGTCCCGATCACCCGGCCAATGATCCATTTCGCATGGACCGATGCTTGTTTGACGGACATGTCGTTTGCGGCTCAGAAAGGTCTGGAATTTAGGTTACATTAATGTAAAACGAACTGGTAAAGCTCAGTAACATAATACACAGCCGTTAGCTAACAGGTTTGCTCAAGTTATATAGTATCCATTGGACAAAAACACGCGGTTCTGTGTTTTTTTTTTTTACAAGTGAAACATGCAACTAATATGCTTACCCAATTGAGTTTAAAGACAAGCGTTAATGTAAAGGTCAAAAACACATGAAAATATTCCGCATGCGTCTGAATGTCAAGGTTTATCGCGCATGTTGATGACGTAATACGGAGTGTCAAAGGAGATGACGGAACGATGGCAACTTGAAGGTTTTGGAAGTATATTATTTATTCTTTTTTAATAATATAAATATACATTCAGTATGTCCTATCAAATGTGAATGAATAAACAATAAAGCAAGGCACATACATAAAACATAAAAGGACAACAGTTATAAACAAAAGAAAACAAATAGGAGTATTTTTCTCATCTTCTAATAAATTAAAGTCTTGTGTTTTTTTTTTGTCATAAAATTATTTTAAATTTTCGTAAATCTTAGAGATGCCAAATAGTTACAAATAAGATCTCTTATAAAAACGGAAAAGTAAAGTTTTTCTACATACATTGCACAGAGACGTAGATTTCACACACACACACACACACACACACACACACACACCACTTATTTTCTTTTCGATCCAATACCAAGTTCTTTTAGGCCAGTATCAATACCAATACCGATACCTCTATTAAATTTAAATTAAATTTTTTGGATAAAATTAGTAGCTTTATTATTTCTTAATTATTTTATATATTTATGGGAATAAACAGAAAATTATCAAGCTGCTTTGTTTACCTTTTAAAAATTAGTTAGTATAAGCCACATATGAAACATCAAAACTAACCATAGATATTAATTTATGGATACTATATTAATGCTGTAGTAAAACCATGGTCAATTGTATCAAAACCTTGGTTACTGTCAAAAAGAAGAAGAAAAAAACATGGTTACTACAATATTACTACAGTAAATCCATGGTAAGTTTTCATAAGGGTATCATTTATTAACAAGGTCATTTAATTAAAGATCATTATCAATGTTTTAACTCAGATTTTAAATAAACTCTTTCCGCTTACAGGGAAAACTTGAGAAGTGATCTCAATACTGGCCAGCTTTTCCAAATACTTGAGATCTGAATGATGATCTAACTGACAACATTCGTCCATAACCAACCTACAAATGCATACAGCACATTGTGATCTTTGCTGTTGTGCAAGTCCAATGCAGATGAATGAGAAACAAGCAGTTAAAAGATAATATCCATGCTTTGAATCACAATACACTATGCATAAAGAATAAATAACACTTAGTCGAGCTAAACATCCCAAGAAGCCTCTGGCTGTACCAAAAAAATAAAAATTTATTTCAGCAACTTGCCTGGCTTCCCACTCCCGCATTGGTGCATCCCATTCAAAAATGATCATCCCTATGCCCTATTCCCTCAGAAGACAATTACCCTTCGCTGTGAGAGCTTCAGACAGCTGAAAGGTGTTAACAGTCAGTCTGAACTTACTTTTTAATCTTTTTCGTACAACCCTACAGCATTGATTGTGCACCCTTCGAAGTGCCCTGCGAGGGCAGGATCAGCGCCAGTTAGAACACAGCCAGACGTGCTGAACAGTTGTGGGGGAGGAAGCGTTTCTCATGTGATGTCATCGATGTTCATCAGTCTTTTTGTCCGGAAGAGAGAGACTTGTGATTTTAAATGCTTATACACAGATGAGCCAGAACATTATGACCACCTGCCTAATATGCTGTTGGTCCTCCGTGTGCCGCCAAAACAGTGCCAACCTGCCAAAGCATTGGACTCTACATGACTCCTGAAGGTGTCCTGTGGTATCTGGCAGCAGATCCTTCAAGTCCTGTAAGTTGTGAGGTGGAGCTGCTGTGGATCAAACTTGTTGGTCCAGCACATCACACAGATGCTTGGATTGAGATTTGGGTAATTTGGAGGCCAAGGCAACACCTTGAACTCTTCATCATGTTCCTCAAACCATTCCCGAACAATGTGTGCCAGGGCACATTATCTTGCTGTAAGAGGCCACTGCCATCAGGAAATACCATTACCATAAAGGGGTGTACCTGGTCTACAACAATGTTTAGGTAGGTGGCACATGTCAAATTAACCTCCACATGAATGGCCGGACCCAGGGTTTCCCAGCAGAACATTGCCCAGAGCATCACACTCCCTCCACCGGCTTGTCATCTTACCACAGTACATCCCGATGCCGTCAATTCCCCAGGTAAACGGCGCACATGTACACGGTCATCCATGTGATAAAATATGTAATGATACAACATGATAGTCAAATAATAATAATATTTATACTGATGATAGTTTTTTAAATACTAATTTCTCAAATTAATAATTTTTGTATGTTCTCTCTCCTGTATACAGTAGACTACCTTTGTGTTTATGTGTATTCTGATCAGGGCCACTTCTAAAATTCACAAGGCCCGAGACAAAATCCAATGGGTGGGCCCATAATATACCATAGAGGACTTTAGTGGGCCCCCCCTCACCACAGGGCCTGGGACAATGTTACTAGTTCCCCCCACATTCCCTTCCCCAATGACAGCCTGATTTTGATGAACAAAAATAGCTCACACATTTTTAGATGTAATTTTTACACTCACACCTGCTGTAATGCTGATTTGTGTGTAATGGCAACGTCACTTTTCACTAAGGTACAAACCAACATCAACATTGTAGTTGTAAACTCCCTCTATAAAGTTTGCCCTGCACAGAGCAAATTTTATTGTGCTTTGTGTGTAGTGATCCAACTCCCTTTTGAACTATTTGGCTAGTTGTTCCAAGTGGCTTGGAGTCAAGACTGAGGGAACAGGCATTTATAAAATATGAAAGATGTGTCTAAAATAGGGGAACAGATCATTGTACACACTAATGTGTGTTTAACAGTGGAAGAAAAAGAAATCAGTTTGTCCCTGGGTGGGAACTGGAAAAGGGCCAGCGCAGTCAAATCTGGCATTAATCAGAACCACACAGAAAACATGGCCTGTTTCTATGTGATTCCCATTTAAGGCAGTGCAATGGGATATTTAGTGGAGGACTAGCACACCATCATTTTGCAATGCCCTTCTCATTCAGGAACATGTAATATATCTGTCAATGTACTGACTCTGTCCAGTCTGTTCCATTTCAGTCAAGTTGCACTCCTTTATCGGTGGCTCTGGTTAGTGGTCACAAATGCCACAGGGCACAGATTTCCAAAAAGCCATGAAGATTGTCTAAATGTAATGTCACTTTGCCATCAGCCATCTTTAACATGTCTTAATCTTGTCTGGTGCCATAAGGCTTAAGTTACATCAAAGCAATGAACCATGATTTGCTATTTGCAAAGTTTGTTGCAGGTGGTTTTAGGGGGCTGGACATTCTCATTCTAGAGAGCATTTGATCTATAGGGCTGAACAATTCAGACAACAAATCTGACTGAGATTTGTACTGCGATATGATTATTAACATAAAAAAACCCTGGTAAGTATTTAATTTTGACAAAAATGACATTTTGTGCAAACATTCTCTATTGCAAATAGAAATATTGTTAAAAAAAAGGGTGTTCACGCCATTTAAAAATAACCAGACTAAATAAATAAATAAAAACAGTGAAACATGTACATCATCTTGTTTTTTTGTCTACTTTGTGATTTGGTTATTTTGAAAGCATGTGAAGGCAGCATTAGTGAATTTAGAGAGCTGTAAATTTAACGTGCTCATCTCATTAACTCACATGTGCTTTGAGTATGTGGAAGACACTACAGAGAACAGAGCTGCACACATACAGGAAGCCCTGCGAGCAGCACATGCAGACTATGTATTTATTAAAATAAATCTCAGCCTTCACGGTTTGATAATCGCATTACGTCACATTGTGATTTTATTCCGATTTATCGTTCAGCCCTAATTTTTTTTTCAGTTACCAGAGCCGGCCAGATCCAGCTCCATTCCTACTTGGTGTCGAACTCCACTGCTACATTTCACTGAGTGATGATGGCAAACTACAGCCGGTGCTAGCCAGACATCACTTCATGAAGATGAAATGATGCTATCTCCAACTATAAGACATAGGATAATTCATATGCCACTGCCTGAACCTTGGATTTAGGATTGACACCACCAAACCTCACCGAAATGACATGCAGGTTGAATTGCGATGCACCTCATTGATCTCTGCCTGAATCACCTTTGTCTATTGATGGACTACACTCTCGAATTGGAATACATAGACTATCATTTAATTACCCAAAAAAATCCTTCATCAGCCAACTAACAAAGGACAGTTGCATCAATGTGAACTTCTGCAGTTAGGACTTTTTATTCTTGACAGAGACCTGGCTAAACAATGGTGATGTCATCTTTCTGGTTGAATTGACTTCAGACCTTGGAGAGTTATAATAGGTACAGTTAGCAGTTGGCTGCGGTGGTGGTCTAGCTATATGTTCAGGAATCACTGCAGACGTTTGCAGGTTAATGGATTTTCAAGTTACGAAGTGCAGCAATTTAATATGTCCTGCTCTCTGTGCTCTAGTGTATAGACCTCCTAAATATAATAAGGATTTGATTTTTGAATTCTCAGAACTCTTATAATCCTTGGTACCTCGTTTTGACAAGCTGATAATTCTAGGAGATTTTAATATTCACGTATGCTGCCAAACACAACCTCTAGTCAATGATTTTTATGTATGGTGGATTCCTTTAATCTCACACAGTTAGTTTCAGGCCCTACTTATGTAAAAGATGATACTCTTGATCTGGTATTAACCTCTGGTCTTCATGTGACCAATCTTGAGGTAGTAGATTCTGGAATCTCTGACCATAGTTTTGTTTTGTTTGAGTCTGTGTAGCTACATTCTGCATCTCCATCACCTGTTCGCCAGGACCTCACTCGTGCTATTCATTCTTCCACAGTTACACAGTTTTCAGAGGTGTATGCTTCTTCTTATCTGTCTCATATCACAGATGTTTTTACATGTACTTCAGACACCTCACAGTTTGTTGAAGTCTTTAATACAACTTGCACTGCCATATTAGACCAGGTTGCTCCTTTAAAGTTGCTGATATGTAAAAATAGGTCAGGCATCCAGCCTTGGCTTAATGAGCATACTCACTCTGTTAGGCAGGAATGTAGGAAGGCAGAGAGAAAGTGGAAGAAGGAAAAACTTTGTATCTGACAACCTTTAACATTTTTGACAAATTTCAATCAGGTTTTAGGTCACTGCATAGTACTGAGACTGCACTGTTAAACGTGACCAATGATATTTTAGTTTCTCTGGATTCTGGCAACGGGGCCATTTTAATCCTTTTAGACCTCAGTGCAGCATTTGACACGATCGATCACTCCATTCTTTTAAATCATCTTTTTGAGAGAGTGGTTGGCATCCAGGGAGTTGCATTAAACAGGTCTTCCTCATATCTTAAGGACAGAACATGTTCTATTAGTATTGATAATTACTCCTCATCCTCAACCCTGCACACATGTGGCATCCCACAAGGCTCCATGTTGGGTCCTCTGCTTTTTTCTCTGTATATGCTTCCTCTAGGCTCCATCTTTCAGAAGTACAGTGTCAATAATCATTGTTATGCTGATGACACACAATTTTACCTTCCTGTCAGGTCTAACAATTGTTGTTCCATCAGTAATCTCATCTCCTGTCTTGAGGAATTTAAACTATGGATATCTAAAAACTTCCTCATGCTTAATGAGGATAAATCCGAGGTCATTGCTTTTGGCTCTTCATTATGCATTGCTGACATTGAAAACTAGTTAGATACTCTGTCTTTAACCTGGCACAATAGAGTTAAGAACTTGGGTGTCATCTTTGATTCTGACTTATTATTTGATAAGCAGATAAAAGCTGTTGTTAAACAAAGCTTTGTTCTTCTCAGGTCCATTGATAAATTAAAACAGTTTCTCTCACAGAAGGACTTGGAAATAGTGATTCATGCTCTTATAACATCCCAAACAGTGTTTGTCTCAGTCATCTTTTTCAAATCTGCAAGTAGTCCAAAATGCAGCAGCTAGATTTTTAATGGGTACTACGAAAAGAGAGCATATCACTCTGGGTTTCGCTTCCCTACATTGGTTTCCAGTTAGTTATAGAGTTAAATGTAAGGTTCTGCTGAATGTTTATAAGGCCTTGCATGGTCTAGCCCCCCAGTATATTGCTGATCTACTTCAACCTCATTCCACACCAAGGTCTCTTCGATCATCAAATCAGTTATTCCTCTCTGTTCCTCATTCACATTTGAAAACTAAAGATGATCAGGCATTTGTAGTTGTGGCCCCCAGGTTGTGGAATGCACTTCCATTTGCTGTTAGGTCTTCTTCCTCATTAGCCATTTTTATATAAAGTTTGAAGACACATTTTTCTCTATAGCCTATGATGTTGTTTGAGAATTATAGAGCACTTTGGTTACAACATTTGTTTTTGAAATGTGCTTTATAAATAAACTTGAATTTGAACTTGAGTTAATCCAGGATGGATTTTTTTTAAACAATGGACCTTAATTGACAATCTTTAAACCATGACTTGCATTGCACACAAATAACTAATATTGGCATTATATTCATGATGTAAGCCAGAGGGAAACTGGCCCCCACAGTGAGTCTGGTTTTTCCCAAGGTTATTTTTCTCCATTAACCAACATCTTATGGAGTTTTGTGTTCCTTACCACAGTCTCGTTCAGCTTGCTCACAGGGGTTCTAAATACAATTATTATTTAATTATTTAATTTTTATACACATTTTAGAATAATATTTAATCAAACTACACAATGATCACTGTAGTAAGACATTATAGATATTACAGTTTCATTTCTTCTGTTAATACATGATCTATTGTAAAGGTGCTTTGAAATGATGTGTTGTGAAAAGCACTTTACAAATAACAACATTTAGGTTACTGTTGTAACCTCCGTTCCCTGATGGAGGGAACGAGACGTGTTCGAGCGACACTAGGGGACTTTACTGAAGGCTTTCTTGGGTTACCTCTGAACTTGAGAAATGGCCAGTGAGAATTTGTCAGACAGAACTTGCATGTCCCTCCCCCGGACATAAGGGTATAAAGGGATGGAAGCATGCATCTGTTCATTCAGGTTTTGCACTGAGGAGCCGAGAAAAAGTCCACTGCAGTGGCTCGGTTCAGCGTTGTGGCCAGGGGGACACAACGTCTCGTTCCCCTCCATCAGGGAATGGAGGTTACAACAGTAATGTAGACATTCCCCGCCTGTCGCTCACTTCAACGTGGTGTCGAGTGAAGCGACACTAGGGGTCAATATTCAATCACGCCATGCGCTGAACCATGTACGTGTGCTGCTGATGCAGGTGCGGGCAGGCAGTTGCATGCCAAAGCAACAGGCTGCGTCAGACAGCACGTACCCTTCCCCAACGCCCAACAAAAATCATCATACATTTTTTAGGTTCCCGGCATCCTGAAGGGGGGGACAAAGCGACGTGCCAAGCATGGGAGCAGGCCGCGCCAGCCGCATCTTTTCTCTCTCTATGTTTCTCGCATAGAGTTAAAGCAGCTGGTGCAATCTTAACGCCATCACACGCGTGGGGGAAGGCGTTCTTTTCCAACTCCTATTCTTTCAGGGGGAAAAGACCCAGCGGAGACCACCCAGGGTGGGGGGAGGTAAAGAGTGGCGAAATACGTCACATGGGTTTTCAGGACCCAATGGAAATGGCACGGTGGTAGATCCTACCTGCTGCGAGGGAGCAGTTACTACAAACACAGTGACCGGGGGGCAGCGGGGACTGACCAAGCGAGACGCGGATCCGCCTACATGGCGGCCGCACCGCGGAAAATGCACATTAATCCACAAGGGCCCATCCTGTGGAACACTTAAAATAAGAGTGGCGAAATACGTCACATGGGTTTTCAGGCCCCAATGGAAATGGCGCGGTGGTAGATCTTACCTGCTGCGAGGGAGCAGTTATTACAAACACAGTGACCGGGGGGCATCGGGGACTGCCCAAGGGAGACGCGGATCCACCTACAGGGGGGCCGTACAGCAGAAAATGCACATTAATCCACAAGGGCCCATCCTGTGGAACACTTAAAATAAGAGTGGCGAAATACGTCACATGGGTTTTCAGGCCCCAATGGAAATGGCGCGGTGGTAGATCTTACCTGCTGCGAGGGAGCAGTTATTACAAACACAGTGACCGGGGGGCATCGGGGACTGCCCAAGGGAGACGCGGATCCACCTACAGGGGGGCCGTACAGCAGAAAATGCACTTTAATCCTCAAGGGCCCATCCTGTGGAACACTTATTCCAGTACAGAGTAATTTTAGTACCCGTAGTGGGTCTGGTCTGCGAATTCCTCCACTGAATTTGCGGACCAGAGGGCAAGGGAGGAAAAACTTCCATTGAGCACAAATCTAGTGGACTCTCCTGGGGAAAAGAGCGCACGTGATCCCCTCAGTGGAGGGAAAAGGTGCTATGTGCAAGCGGAACACCCGGTCAGATGTTCCGCATTCCCGAGTTCTACATGCTCGGACCTGAGAGAACACGGGGCAAGACCGACTCAACCCTGTGATTGTAAAATCTCATAAAGTTATTGGGTGTTGCCCAGCCCGCTGCTCTGCAGATGTCTGCTAGGGAGGTGCCGTTGGCCAGTGCCTACGAGGATGCCACACTTCTCGTTGAGTGTGCTCAAACCCGCAAGGGAGCGGGCATGGCCTGGGTGTGATAGGCCAAATTGATGGTGTCAACAACCCAGTGGGAAAGCCTCTGTTTGGAGAAGGCGTTCCCTTTCCACTGTCCACCAAAGCAGACAAAGTGCTGCTCCGAACAACTAAAGCTCTGCGTGTGGTCCACATAGGTACGCAAAGCATGCACTGGACACAGCAACGAAAAGGCTGGGTCTGCCTCTTCTCGGGGCAGCACTTGCAGGTTCACTACCTGGTCCCTGAAGTGGGTCGTAGTAACCGTGGGCATGTAGCCCAGTCGTGGTCTTAGGACGACATGGGTGTCTGCCAGACCGAACTCCAGGCAGGTGTCGCTGACAGAGAACGCTTGCAGGTCCCCAACCCTCTTGATGGAAGTGGGCGTGATCAGGAGGGCCGTCTACAAGAAGAGGGCTTTGAGCTTGACTGATTTTAGTGGCTCGAAGGAGGGTCTCTGAAGGCCTGAAAGGACCACGGAGAGATCACATGAGGGGAACAGGCATGGCCAGGGAGGGTTCAGTCTCCATCGTCCTCTCCCTGGGGACTTACCGTCCACTGCGTCGTGGTGAGTCGATATGGCGGCTACATAAACCTTCAAGGTGGAGGGGGACAGCCTCCCCTCCAGTCTCTCTTGCAGAAACAAGAGCACTGACACGACTGTGCATCGCTGCGGGTCTTCAGATCGGGAATTCGATCGGGAAGTCTGTGTGGGCCAGTAGGGGGCCACCAGAGTGAATTGTTCCTCGTCCTCCCTGAACTTGCACAGCACCTGTGCAAGTTGACTCACTGGGAGAAATGTGTACTTGTGCAGCCCACGGGGCCAGCTGTGTGCCAGTGCGTCTGTCCGAAGCGGAGCCTCCGCTAGGGAGTACCAAAGTGGGAAATGGGAGGTCTCTTGGGAAGTGAACAGGTCTACCTGTGCTTTGCCACACTGCCCCCAAATCAGCTGGACTGTTTGGGGGTGGAGCCTCCACTCTCCGCTGAGCGTGCCTTGTTGTGACGGCTCATCCGCTGCCATGTTGAGGTTGCCCGGGATTTGAGTGGCGCGCAATGACCTGAGTCGCTGCTGGCTCCAAAGGAGGAGAAGGCGGGCGAGTTGTGGCATATAATGAGAGTGCACGCCGCCTTGGTGATTTATGTACACTATCATAGCGCACACGCTCGTTGGTGAGGCACGCTTTCATTGAGTCTAACTCCATGCTGTGAAAAAAATGCTCTGAACCAGGGTGTGCTTGCTCTTTTCCCAGTTGACCTGAAGCCCTACATGGCTGAGGTGCCTGAGCACCTGGTCCCTGTGGGCACACAGTGAATCTCGAAAGTGGGCTAGGATGAGCCAGTCATCGAGGTAACTGAGTATGCGTATGCCCACTTCCCTTAGCGGGGCAAGGGCTGCCTCTGTGACCTTTGTGAAGATGTGAGGGGACAGGGACATGCCGAAAGGGAGGACCTTGTACTGATACACCTGGCCATCGAACGCGAACCTTAGGAAGGGTCGGTGTCAAGGCAAGATAGAGACGTGGAAGTACACGTCCTTCATGTCTACCGCTGCGAACCAATCTTGATGTCGGATGCAAGTTAGAATGTGTCTTTGTATGAGCACGTAGGGTGTTGGTGTCATTGCCATGCACTGAGGTAAAGCAGATGGCACCAAAAGGGGGCGGGTGCCTGGCGAACTGAATTGCGTAGCCCAGTCGGATGGTCCTGGCCAGCCAGCACGACGAGTTGGGAAGTGAGAGCCACGCGTCCAAGCTCCGTGCGAGGGGCACTAAGGGGAACATACCTTTTGACATACCTGGTGTCGGGAGGCAAAAGCGTGTCCCGAGGCTTTGGTGCTGAGAGAAAACGTGAAGAACTTACCTTGCTCTGCGCACCCGGCAGGGGGCAGGTTAGTGACTGAGGAGGAGGTCCTGTGTATGCATCCTCTAGACTCGTCAGAACTGTCCAGCAGGGGGGCAGCAGTCTTGGGTCCGGAGGCAAGGTGTCCACGTCCAGGGTGCCAGGACTGCTGGAGTGTGTCACCGTGCTGCTGTGAGAATGGTATTTGCAGGCCAGATGACCCAGGAAATGAGGAAATCGCTTTTATTGAGAATGCTGGTACAGCAGCCCGATGGGGGTGTGGCAAAGGAAATAATTTCAAATAAGGATTCTCCTCCTGGCCTCTACCGGAGGACGGAGTGGCCTGCTTACCAGCTCCGGAGCAAACATCTCGTTCCCTGGGTCATCCATCTCAGGAACGCTTGGGAGCCTTCCGGGTCCTCAAGGACATTTGGGAGATAGGGGCGTGCGCTTCCTGCAGGGCGCTCGATGCTGGGGCTGACAAACATAATGTTAAAAGCATAACTTAATGAAGACTCATGCGCTGATATAAACTCCACTTACAATGTGGGGTTAAAAGAAGGATTGTCCTTTGTTTTTTTTCTGCAATGCATTTTACGTAATGCTGCCAAACAAGAATGATATGCTGATAAATAACTCTCGTTTTTGTATTAATCTCTAGATTATTCATTTAGATCAACATCAATGCTGATAAAAACAAAAACAAACAAGCATTGTTTAAAACAACTTTGTAGAAATGAAGGGAGCCACATTGATTGGACTCTCTGACTGACGTCCTATTGTGTAAGTGTTGTCATGAAATTCACATGTTATTGGCTGGTTGGTCATGGCCCCTAACCATATCCTCCACAGTTTTAGCATAAATGGATTGAGTTAATATGTGTCATTAATAAAAATTGTATATCCCTTCTTATGTGCTAAAATTAAAACTTTCCTGACCCATGACTTATAAAAAGAATTCATCATTTATATGTTACAAAAGATATTTATTTACATTTTTTCGATTATTTGTCTTCTTTATCTTATTTGTATACATTTGTATACTTCTATATGTATACATTTTGTATGGTTTATACATATTTAACATTTTTTATAATAATTTTATTTATGTTATTTATTTTTTTCTTTCACCTGTATTTGTCTTTATGATTGTAGTTTGATCTTATTGAACATTTATTTAGAAAAAACTCCACAGTTTTACCACTATTTTTGGACTTTCCCTTACCACGCCCTCCACAGTATTAGCACGTTTTAGCACAATATTTGGAATTGTGTATTGATTCTATACGGGACACATAAATTTATCTTTAAATACAGGATGATTCCGTATTTTACGGGATGGGTGGCAACCCATACTGTTGCCTTTTATAACACTTTATTAAAATTGTTTTACTTGCCGGAAGATAAAACAAGACTAAGAAAAAAAATCCCACAGATTTACATTAAAGGACAGACTCAAGCCATAAAAAGGGTTAAAAAAATAATGTGGGTAAGTAAACAACCACCTAGCAACCACATAGCAACGCCCTGGTAATGACCCACAACACCTTAGTATTGTGGTATAGACTTTTGTATTGGTAA
This sequence comes from Moxostoma hubbsi, assembly GCA_032164185.1. Lineage (NCBI taxonomy): Eukaryota > Metazoa > Chordata > Actinopteri > Cypriniformes > Catostomidae > Moxostoma > Moxostoma hubbsi. The sequence continues at coordinate 6,805,117 of JAVLUX010000042.1, forward strand.
GCAGCACCACAAACATTATCTTCAAACATCATACAATTTTCACATCACACAATAGCAAATATTTTAAGTCAACAAGATAATTATAGAAATGCACTAATCGGATTAAGCCATGATTAATTTATTCTGTGAGTAAAAGCGTGCAATATGCCCAGCACAATAGAATAAAGCAACTTTTTCTCTAAGACTAAAATGACTAGCATCTTCTTGTGGAGTGGAGGGGGGCGGGGCCGGGCTGGAATGTTGCACGCCCGGTCCCCAATCGGCCTGATGGGGCGCGCTGGATGGGGCGTGCTGGATGGGGCACGCTGGGACGAGGGATAAAGGTGGCCGGTGACGACGGTTCGAGAGAGAGAGCTCAATCACGGACATGTCCGTTGTGTGTTTGTTTATGCTTTTGTTTAAGTTTTCATTAAAATATTATTTATATTGACAAGCCGGTTCTCGCCTCCTACTTGCCCATCCTAACCTCATGTTACATTGGTGCCGAAACCCAGGAAGGAGGAGGGATGCCCATCGCAGAGTCCTCGACACTGCCGTCCACCCCGGGGAGCGCCGCTGCCTTCTGCCGGGTGACGGAGTAGCCCGACCGCCCGGATGCGGGAAAAGGCCGCCGTCCGCGGGGCGAGTGGGGACTGGATTCCCCGACTGCCTGGAGTGAAGGAGCCACTGTCGGGGGCGGAGGAGTGCCCTGCTGTCCCCAGAGACGCAGAGGGGTCGAGGGAAGACCGCCGTCCGTTAGGGGAGGAGGGAAGAAACTCCCCGACCGCCCGGAGCGGTAGGGCCGCTGCCAGGGGCGGAGGAATGTCTCCACTTGTCGCCAGGAAAGCGGAGGGGCGTTCTGTCCGCTGGGGGTCGGAGGTTGACTCCGGTTCGCCCGGAGAGGAGCGGCTGTCGTCCGCCGGAGAGTGTGGAGGAGTGTTCGAGGACCACGCGGTGGTTCATCAGAGAACCGGTGAGTGAGCCTTTTCTCTCTCTCCTCTCTCTCTCGCTCTTTCGCGCCCTGTTGGCCTTTTCCCTCGCCTATTTTTTTGTTGTTGTTGTTGTTGTTTTCCCCTCCTGTCTCCTCCCAGGTCGAGGAAGGCGGGGATAACTAGCCGGCAGACAGATCATAAAGCACGCCCCTCCCGAGGGAAAGAGGGGGTGGGATGTACGTCATGCCGGTGGCCCCTGGCCTGAGGTAACGCTGGGAGGAGTGTGGAGTGGAGGGGGGAGGGGGCGGGGCCGGGCTGGAATGTTGCACGCCGGTCCCCAATCGGCCTGATGGGGCGCGCGAGGGATAAAGGCGGCCGATGACGACGGTTGAGAGAGAGAGCTCAATCACGGACATGTCCATTGTGTGTTTGTTTATGCTTTTGTTTAAATTTCATTAAAATATTATTTATATTGACAAGCCGGTTCTCGCCTCCTTGCCCATCCTAACCTCGTGTTACACTTCTCATGGAAGTGTACACCATTTTAAACATAGTCTTCAAAATACTATTAATTCTGTATATGAATGTAGATTTTAACTTTCTGTTTAAAAGTTTAGCAGTCAGAAAAATATCACTGAGTGCCCCTTTAAATTATAGTGGAAGAACTAGTGATTGTACAATTCGAATCATTTGTCTTCTTAGATTGTTTATAGTTTACTTACAACCACATTGCTCCAAATATGTTCACACAGTACAAATGTATTTTTTATTGCTTTTTTTGCATTGCTTCAATGATTTGAATTTACATTTACAATGATAAATGGCTTGTGTACTTTTATGGCAGATGCTACAGTGTAATGTTGATGTTGCCTTGATACATGTGTGTTGCAAGCTGATGTCAGTGTCCCTTGAAAATAAACATGAGATCACTATGGAAATACCATCATGAATCTTTTATTAATTACTTCAATAATATTTATCCCCCCATCTGAATCACCACGTAGGTCTCGGCCCATAAAAGTTTCCCTCTTGTGTCACAAACCTGCGACAACACACCTGCTTTTTTCATGCATGCCTCAACACTGAGGCTGTCAATCACTAATATTAAACCTAACATCTCCTTTTGTGTTCCACTGAAGAAAGAAAGTCATAAGTGTTTAGAACAACATGAGGGTACGTAAATGATGAGAAAATTTAAATTTTTAGGTGAACCATTCCTTGAAATACATTTGAGGAATGCATAGCACTTAAAACATATAAATAATGTACTGTATGCATAAAGGAAAAAATCTGTCAAGAATGAAGCATACAGACTTGGTATCCTTGGGAGGCCACAGCAATGGAGCAAAACACTCAAATAGACATACACACACACACACACACACACACACACACAGAAGAGGAACAGTCTCAACTAGCTGGGCAGCAGTGAGGTGTATTGTGAGGACATATCCCAGAGTGCCTCTTTCTTCTCTGTTAGCTCGTCTCGTCATCTGTGTTGCAGCAGACTTTCAGTCCGGTCCAAGTCTTGTCATGCTGTTTACATGAACATAAAATTCCAATTCTGCCATCCACACTGCCCTCAGCAAACAGTGCATGTCAGGCTTTCAACAGGGAACATAGTGTGAGTGCTACAGACAGAAACACAAGAGTTTACTCAAAAATGAAAATACTGTCATCATTTACTCACCCTCATGTTGTTCCAAACCCTTATGACTTTCTTTCATGGAACACAAAAGAGGTGTTAGGCACAGTGACAGCCACACTCACCATTCACTTTCATTGTATGGAAAAAATATGCAATTCCTTTTTTCTTCCATGGAAGAAAGTCTCTGACCAGTAGATTGGTCAATGACTTTTCGGCTTAGATTTAAAAAATAAAAAAATTAAACATTATTTTATAGGTATCTTTGGTTCATCATTAAAGATACAAGCTAAATTTGAATTTAAATCTTTATACCTAAAAATGCTGTGATACCCCAAAAGTGTCTGTCTGACGCATATGTACATACGTACAGGCTTATGTTCAATTATATGGAAATATACAATATATTGCCTTCTTAAGCCACTTTTTGTATGGAATTATCAATTCTTGACTCATCTGCCACAATAATATAATGCATCTTAATTATTTGAATTATATAAAAAATATATATTTATAATTATTGAAACATAATTATTTTATCATCGATTTATTGTTACATATATATATATATATATATATATATATATATATATAGATATATATATACACTCACCTAAAGGATTATTAGGAACACCATACTAATACTGTGTTTGACCCCCTTTCGCCTTCAGAACTGCCTTAATTCTACTTGGCATTGATTCAACAAGGTGCTGAAAGCATTCTTTAGAAATGTTGGCCCATATTGATAGGATAGCATCTTGCAGTTGATGGAGATTTGTGGGATGCACATCCAGGGCACGAAGCTCCCGTTCCACCACATCCCAAAGATGCTCTATTGGGTTGAGATCTGGTGACTGTGGGGGCCATTTTAGTACAGTGAACTCATTGTCATGTTCAAGAAACCAATTTGAAATGATTCGAGCTTTGTGACATGGTGCATTATCCTGCTGGAAGTAGCCATCAGAGGATGGGTACATGGTGGCCATAAAGGGATGGACATGGTCAGAAACAATGCTCAGGTAGGCCGTGGCATTTAAACGATGCCCAATTGGCACTAAGGGGCCTAAAGTGTGCCAAGAAAACATCCCCCACACCATTACACCACCCCCACCAGCCTGCACAGTGGTAACAAGGCATGATGGATCCATGTACTCATTCTGTTTACGCCAAATTCTGACTCTACCATCTGAATGTCTCAACAGAAATCGAGACTCATCAGACCAGGCAAAATTTTTCCAGTCTTCAACTGTCCAATTTTTGTGAGCTCTTGCAAATTGTAGCCTCTTTTTCCTATTTGTAGTGGAGATGAGTGGTACCCGGTGGGGTCTTCTGCTGTTGTAGCCCATCCGCCTCAAGGTTGTGCGTGTTGTGGCTTCACAAATGTTTTGCTGCATACCTCGGTTGTAACGAGTGGTTATTTCAGTCAAAGTTGCTCTTCTATCAGCTTGAATCAGTCGGCCCATTCTCCTCTGACTTGTAGCATCAACAAGGCATTTTCGCCCACAGGACTGCTGCATACTGGATGTTTTTCCCTTTTCCACACCCCTAAATGCATTGAAGCAACTGCCATGTGATTGGTTGATTAGATAATTGCATTGATGAGAAATTGAACAGGTGTTCCTAATAATCCTTTAGGTGAGTGTATGTATATATATATATATATATATATATATATATATATATATATATATATATATGAAATTAACTGTGAATAATTCTAGTAATTAATCGGCATGTAATGTAATTAATTTTATAAAATTTGAATCGATTGACAGCCCTAGTTTGTAACAGTATGAGGGTAAGTAAATGATTACAATCTTTATTTTTAGGTAAAATATCCCTTTAATAAGTGCCAGTATCCTAAATGGTATTCTTAATTTGTCCTATGTGAATTGAAAACATGTACATATTAGGCTTTTATTTATCTGAAACTCAACTGACAATGATTTTATTCCTCCACACCGATTTGCAAGTTTTGACCTTGTCGTATTCCTGATTTTTGGAACAAAGCTCTCTCTAAGCATTACGTCATGGCCTGCTTTAATAAAATCATGTTCTTTGTGAAGTTTGGCCATATCATTATCGTGCAATCTGATGTCAATGTCATTGCCAGTATCGATTGTATCCGCTGATAAATTTCTTTCAAATGCCAGAGATCAGCTATGGCACCTTTGCTTAGTATTACAGTGAAAAAATGTCCCATTTGGGTTTCTTTAGTCTTACTAGTGGTTATTAAAGGAATATTTCGGGTTCAGTACAAGTTAAGCTTAATCGACAGCATTTGTGGCATAATAATGTTGATAAACACAAAATTTAATTTTGACTTGTCCTTTTCTTTAAACAAAAAAGCAAAAATCAAGGTTAAAGTGAGGCACAAACAATGGAATTGAATGGGAGCAATCCCTAAACGTTAAAATACTCACTGTTACCCACAAGATATAAACAATATGCATGTTAATATGATTTTAGTTTGATAAAATCGTTTACTAGACTTTTAAAGTTATAGCCAATGTTACAACTTCATCGCCATAACGATTTAATGTCAACAAACCCTAAAACTTCTGTAAAAAATATGTTTTAAATGACTTTACAGCTCAAATAATACATGAGTTTTAACAAGAATAAATGTAAATGCTTTTATAAAATGATAAGTTTCACATTTCTGCCTTTAAACCCTCCAAATACCGTCCGAATACTTTTCCATTGTAAGAGCCTCACTTTTTTTTGTCCATTTTAGTTTTTTTAAGAAAAGATTAAATAATTAACAAATAATTTTTTGTAATAAACATTATGCAACAAATGCTGTTGATTGAACTTAACTTGTATTGTACATGGAATATTACTTTAAATTTGCTAACGCAAATGTCACGAGATTAACCTCACTCTTTACTTTTACCACAATAAAAAATATCCCTAAAGTAATGAACAGTTATTGTGAGTACTAATGATGAGCATGCACATAATATGAAAACTGTACTCATATCAGTTGTCTAGAAAAAATGTATATCCTACAAGGGGTGCCATCTAGATATCATATGACCACTCAAATACTACTTGCATTATTTTTATAACCCCATTATCTGACATTTTTGGTTGCAGAGTAAATTAATTATTCACCAATAAATATGTCTCTGAAAAGGGTATTTTTTACAATGGCACCAGTAACCAGAAACGTTTGCGTTGGTGTGATGCTGCATCCACACCAATAGGTGTCAGTATATAGTCAAAGACCATTGATGAAAAGGCCAATGAAACATAAGCAAAAAAGCAACACATTTACAGTATGCTCCCAAATAAGGGCTTGAAAATGTCAGTCTTTACATTTTATAGCCCATGCTGGGTATTTCTTCTTTCCTCTTCTACATTTTCTTCTAAACAGGCCTGAATTTGTTCTGACTTCTTTAGCTAAGTAATTGAAAATGTCATGCTCCACTTAGTTAAGTTCCCTGCGTAAATATACAAACTTCTCAGGGGAACCATGATTAATAGACATGGACAGACATGCCTTAATAGAGATGCTTTTCTCCCCACACAGTTCTTTGTGTTGTCCAAAAGTTTTTACAAAAGTGTATATGAGTGGAATTGAATGAACAAGACGGACATTTCAAAAAGGTGTATCAAATGATTTAAACTGTGAGACCAGAGTTCTAGACTTGAATGTTGTTGCAGGGGAACTCATGTAGATGCACTTGAACTTTACTTTGCCTTGCCATAGTTAATAAAAACTAATAGAGTACACCATGGAGGTTTGAAGATTTTCGAATGAAGTCGGTTGAAATGGCATTTCTAAAAGTGTGTTTATCAAACTGGTGGTCTGTGAAGTATTCAGGGACATTTGTTTCTAGCTATAAGTGGGCGCTACCAACTAACGTGAATTTTGAAGCAGCCGTATGTTTTAAAAAAAAGTGTGATTCAAATGTAATTCAATACAGCTTTAAAATTTATGTTTGAGGTATGAAAGTGTGTAATTTATGTTGTTGAACAAAAAGTCCACATATCGTCAAGTATTGTTCACCACAGACCTTATTTTACTCATAAGTTCAAAAACCCCATTCTAAAAACCCATAGGAAAATCCAGAGGGAACCCATGGCGAATCAGACTTCCACGTTTGCCAACAAATTGACATCACAGCTGAATAGCTCTATAATCAACAACTTATCAAAGTTACAATTGTTTAGTTTTTTTTTTTTAGTTGAATGCAGAAATTAAATCTGAGGGGGCCCCCAAAAATATAGCCTATTGAAATAAACAGATTCGCATTGTACATAATCATATGAGTGAAGTCAGTCCTGACAATCTATTATTAGTATACTAGCTTAAATATTGAGAAATAAAATAAAGTAATAGACTTCCAGCCTTAAAGCAAATTACAAGATCATATCAGAGTCCACACGAATATATGGATGGAGTGGAGAGAAATAATATCAAGGAAGAATACGAGGATGAGTGAAAGGAAACCTATTAGATGGGGAGATCAATAAAATATAAGATTAAGAACCTAAACTTTGAACAAAGATGGGAACTGCTTTACTGTAATTATATACTGTATTACATGACTGAAATCAGGTCTTTTAGACTATGATCAACCTTTTTACTTGAGTATATTTTAAGTGCTGTAACTGTACTTTTACTGCGCTATTTTCCCACCGTCTGTGTTCGCTGAAAACAAGGGAGGAAAAATGTGTTTTATACTAAATTCTATCTATACAAAAGTACTATACTTATGAAATTAAATTGAACCTATATGCTTCACTCTAATTACCAAAGAACATATATCTCTGTAGTTATTAGGCCTACATTGTTTGAATGAGATCAGGTCAGTTTTTGTTTGTATTAAACAGCACACTAACATAATGCTAATCATATTCTGGGCACAGTGGGTAGCACCTACTCTTCCTCTCTCATCTCCATCATCTTCTCTTGTTTTTTTTCTCTCAGTCTCATCTTGTCCCCTGTTGCTTCCCTTCCCAAAGCTGAGCTTTAATTGATGCAGTCTTTTCATTTTTGTCTGTGTTAGTAAAGAAAGTAAACACAAATTGAGTAAATTGATATTTATTTGCAAATGTTTCCGGCCTCTGCTAGGATAATCTTGCAGTAAAAAAAAAAAAAAATATATATATATATATATATATATATATATATATAGTAGTACCTCATCATTTTAACATGCATTTCAACCCTACACAAACTGACATGAAAGAAAAGCATATTATTATCAGTCCGTTTCTCTGGTTACTTCATAACGCTTTGGCAGATTAAGGTGCCTGCCCTGCCCGGTTTGTTGACATAGTCCAGCACAGTGGCGCGCAAAGCCCACCTTCCAGCAAGCAGTCACCTGAGAAGGTCGGTTATCTTTCCGGCACCAAAGAGTTATTATTATGCAATTATTTTATGACTATTAATATACGCCTCAGGAAAATATACAGGGGTCCGGACCTCGTGTCCTCAATGGTAGATATGGCCATGTGAGTAAATGATGAGAGAAATTTTATTTTTGGGTGAATTATTCCTTTATAAGCGTGATGCAGCCCCGTACCAAGCAACTTTTGTCATGCCTGCTCTACCTCCACTATTGTGCAGGACATGATGTGCCAAGTGATCCTGCCTATTTAGCATTTTTTTGCATTCCTTGCATTGTTTGAACATGTTTTATACACAACAACAACGCTCTGTCGGCATTAAGGGAAATTTAGACCCTACACATAAACTGACTTTAATGTAATTGTTTCATAGATTATGATTTAAAATGATGATCAGTGTATTGAAAATAACGTGTTATTCTTTTCATTTCTGTTATAATGTCTCCCTTTTATTTTATGGAATCAGATGTATGTAGTGTTCATCAGAGATAAGTCATGCATTTTAAAAGTTGGCATACTGTGTACATTATAATAGGACATAAGTTTAGCAACTCAGTACTCAACACTCACTACTCATGAGTACTTTTAAATGAGCTGCTCTTTTACTCTTACTTTAGTAGTTTTTAGGACAGCTACTTCTACTCTACTCACACTTAATTTTTTGGGAAGTAACAGTACTTCTACTTGAGTATGATTTTTCAATACTCTTTCCACCCCTGACAGTCTACAACCCAACCTCAATATTTGTAACACACAGTTCACCCCCAAATTGCTTATAACAATGCACAAATCATTAAAAAAAAAATATTTTATTTAATGCTGTGTTTTCCAATCATTTGACTGGCTGGGCAAGACTCATGTTTGGGTGGGGCTCAGCCCACCCCTGCCCATGCCTTCATCTGGCCCAGGCGGTAAGCCTTGTGCTGTAGAAAGTTTATCTCTGGATCACACAAGACTTTCTCAGTCTTTTTACCGGTTGTAAAAACAGAAAAATGCAGGAAATATTTGGCATTCTCTGTCTTGTACTTTGTTTTTCATTAATGCTATACTATACAATGGGAACCTCTCTTATTTTCAGCGGCCCAGTTTCTGTTTGGCCCTTCTACTTCTGGTGACCTCCTTCAAAAATGTGGGTCATTATGGATTTACTGATAACTTTACTGAGCAATGGAATAATGACCTCTTGCATGTATACTACAGGGAGGCACTCTGTTTTTGTGTTTGTACTCTACTGGGAAATTACATTAAATTAGTTGTAAATTAAATGAATTTTATATAATCTACTGATTATGCTGCAGGAAAAGTATTTGACCTGCTATTGGGATGCTTTTACACTTTTTAATGTAGGTTAAGGTTTGACTCTTTGCATTGTAAGTTTGTAAACTGTATGTTAGTCTTTGCATAGATAAAACTCTGAAAAATCATGAAGCACAAACACAACTGTTTCTCTTTCCTTGTCCCACCACCAGTGATGTCATTAATTATTGTTGGCCATATTCCACACATGACCACCAGTGCTCCACCAGCCATAATGGAAGTGCCTCATTAAATCTCTTGCAGCACCTCCATGATTATCTGACATTTGAAAATTGGGATTTATCTTTTTACAATAATGATATGTAAAGACAAATCAAAGCTTGTAGGGTGTCAGTCTGATATCACAGTAATACATGTCCTTTGCCATGTTTAATGAGTGTGAGAGTGAGAGAGGGGGAGTACTGCATGTGTGTTTGTGTATGTGTTCACTTAAGTGTCTTAAGAGTCTCATGACAACGTCTAATAATTTGTAGGAGATGGTGAAATCATAAGATATCATTTTGGCAGGGCGGAGGGCGGGGCCATGTTGTGATTCCTCCTGATTAGGGGCCGGGTGTGTGGGTGTAAGGTAATCCCCGCCTTCCTGAATCTGGGAGGGGACAGGGGGAGGAAACAACAATAATTAAAAACACAGGAGGTACTCCTGTAACAGTGCAGTACCCCCTAAAAACCAAAGTAAAATTTAAAAGAAAGGGAAAGGCCAACACGTAGCGGCAGCAGGAGCGAGAGAGGAGAGAGAGAGAAGAAAAAAAACACTTATTCGCCGGTTCTCTGATACGCCGTAGCTTGGTCCTCGGCCACTCCTCTATCCCCTAGCAGACGACAGCCGTGCCTCCCGGGTGGATCGGAGGCAGTCCTCCGGCCCCTGGTGGACAGGAAAGGAAATGTATTGCATTACTTTCAATAAAAAGTAACCTTTTATTAATTAAGTTACTTTTTGAAGTAGAACACAATATTCTAACATAACTATATTCTTTTTAAAATATTCTAACTTTTAAAAGTAATTTTCCCAACACTGCAAATGACTGATGTATGTCAATAAACAAATCTCACCTGTCTGTTTTCTTCCTGATGTTTTCTTTCTTCTGTGGAACACAAAAGTAATTTTCCTCTTAAAATTATGGCTAGGTGTAGAGTTTGGGCAAGGGTTTAGACTTTATTGTTGGGTTTAGGTTTGGGGTTTGGCTTAGGGGATAAAATAAAAAAAATAAAAAAATCCTGCAACACCATTGTTCGTTAGTTCATTTTTTATTCTCTATGGGAGTAAAAGTAATACATTTTTGAGTTGACTCTTTCTTACGATTTCACCATCTCATACTATTATTATGACTTGACATGAGATTGGGTTGATCCAAATACATTTTGGGGCCAATGTTAGTATTGGTGCACCATAGTGCATGGCTGAAAATAAATGCTTTTGTTGAACCTAGTGCAATAAAATTAGCATTCGTATTTGACATTTATGTGCTTGTAAGTGTACACATAACGATGGTATGTTTTGTATTCGGGTGTTAACATGACTCTTATGGTCTCAGTATGGTGTACCATATATATATAGCCAACACAATCAGCACAACAGCAAAAGTAAAGAGTTTGTGGAACACTATCAAACTGTCAGCGATGACAGATTGGCCCTGATGTCACAAGGAAAACAACATTCACATTCAAATGCCACAGACGTTTTCAGCTTCAGCCAGTAAAGTTATCTGAATGATCCAACCCAGACCACAGATAATATAGCCGAGGTTCATTTCTATCTAGTATGAGCAAGGGAAGGCGAGTTAGATGCTGGAGTGAATTACTATCAGTGGGGCAAGCTGCATTTTTAGAAGACATGTTGAGTGACTAATAGAATGATCATAATTTATAATAAAGCACCAGGCAGCTGCAAGGGATCAAACACAATCATGCTGTCTCAAAGTTATCACAATTAAATGTTCCCTATGTTGCGGCTACAAAAAAGTCTTTGAATCTCCTTGCTGCTTATGGAGTTAACGGAATAAAAACATTTTTTTGATTACGTTTAAACCTGCAGAATTGGTTTGCATCATCAGGCTTATGTTAATTGGATTATCTTAAATGAGGATTTGACTCATTTTATGCCTAATACTATACAAGTGTATTCTAAGTATTTAGCAAAGACACATAATCCCAGGAATTCTCTCTTTCTTTCTTGTGTAGCATTTGTTAAATCTGTGTACTTTGAGATCATAAATTTAATAAACATTATAAAACAGTTAGATCCAGTCACCCAATTTGATTGAACAAGCTCGTTAAAAACAACTGATATTTTATATAACAACGCTGGATCATGTTATCATAAACAGAAAAATTACTTATTTGAAGTGACTATTTCATATACTGTACCCTTCGCTAATGGTCATATGGGAGGGCCCTTCATAAAGGGATTGAGTTGTTCACTTGTGTTTGAACAACTCTTCAAATATTGCCCCTTTCCTTCAAAAATGCCTTTTGGAATTTGCCGTTTGTATCACTCCACTTGTCCTTGTTTGCTGACAGCTGTGCATTGCTTGGTAACATGCAATGGTTGATATTGCTTTGGCTTCTGTTGGAACTATTTTCATTGGCAGATGAAAAATAAACAACATTGCTGGTCACATTTTGTCTAAAATGTAACGCTAACACTTAACAAATAGGTTGTAGCCTACACGTTTACCTTGGTTAATGCATCAGGCATCATGAACAAACAATGAACAATATTTTTATAGCATTTCATTAACCAAGTGTAATAAATGTTTAAAAAGTGTTGTTCATTGTTAGTTCATGTTAACTATTGCATTATCCAATATGTTACCTAGTGTTAGTAACTCAATCGTAACCTCTTGGCTACATTCACACAGTCAGTGTTTGGGATCAACAGCAGCATTTACTTACAGGTTTGAGTCTCAAAATGTCCTGTTCATACAAGTTGCAATAGTAGCTCAAATACTGTCTGTATGAATGAACAATTAAAGTTGCAATCGCGAGCAGCTTTGGTGAAAGACATCGGTTGGACATTCGGATGACATGCAGCTGATTTCTCAGTTTTTGAGTTAACAAAACCCTGCATGATTAACATGAGACACACGCGTGTACAGTGCAGCGTGGCTTTAACATTATATGACGTGACAGGTAACTAGATGTCCAGTGCGGTTCCGTTCACACAGCACAAGTTTGCCGAGAATGCGGTTGTGAGACCTGAATATTTGCGGGTGTCAGGTCGGTTATAGAATGCGGTTGTCACACTCGTAAATAACCGTCCTGTGTGTGAACGCAACCGTATTAAGCCCTCAAAACAGGTCTGACAATCGTACTCTGCTGCAGTGTCAGCATGACCCTTGTTTATAAAATAGTTAGCAATAAATAAATAAATAGAAAGCAATATCACACTTACAATCGTTCTGTTGTCCTGAATATCGGCACACCTGTAATGACATGCGGTGGAAATCCAGTTGTGCTTATATTTATTACAACAACACTCTTGTGTGATATTGCTTAAACAATTAGTCCCTCCAACCTAATTCATTGCATATATTTCTGCGGCTTGATAAGGCAACTAAAGAAATTATTGTACAAATTTCTGTATTCTTGAAGTCTGTATTACTATTTGCCAACAGATTGGGTTTTGAGGTCACGAACAAAAACAATTCCACCGTTACAGTGTTGTTCTCTTGTTAAAAAGTGAGTTTACAGTAAAAAGTATGTTTTAACAAGCTGTAAACCATGCTAATGATCAAAAGGACAACTCTCGTTATAACGACTTGTTATAAAAACAAAATTCCTTTATCCTCTCAATTTACAGCGGCGCAAATGAGAAGAATGTGTACAACGACAGCTAATAAACGTTTTTCTATTCATAGTTGCAGCATCAAGTTCTTGGCTTCCCTGCAAGCCAGACACTTTAAATTCAATATTTATATCCCTCTACGGTGATAAGTGCTGATTCTATGTATGGTAACAGCTCACAGGTATGTGCCCCAAAGAGAGATTTAGCTTCAGCCAGAAAGTAGACAGACAGCAAAAAATGTTTCTCTCTGTTACAGTCTGTTTAAAGACCTCTGCATTGTTTGTTCAGTGATTCACACTGTGAGCTCTACAGCATTAGAGCTCACAGTGTGAATCACTGAACAAACAATGCAGAGGTATAATGTGTGTATAATGTGCTCACAACTATGGCATGAAACATATTCACTGCAGTCTGCCACTCTCATTCTATAGTGATATCTTTGCATGATTTATGTAATGACATGTGAGACGGCTTAACTTTTTATCTTTTTTCATTGTGTGTCAAGGTGTTTGCCAAAAAGGCAATGTAAGACAGATGCCTCTATTACTGTATTACTGCCTGCAGACAAGAGGGAATACATTTTACATGTGCTGTTTGCATATAGGCTTACTGTCTATAGAGATATGTCATGCATTCTGTGGCCTAAAATCAGTAAAAAAATTAACTATTCATTTTTTTTTGTATTAACTCTTATGTTAAAACGGTCATCTTGAAATTGCATGTCTCTTTACTTGGTTATGTCATTTTAAGATGTCAAATAAGATTGTGCATCACTTGTTACACCCAGTAAAGGGTTTGACAATGATGCATAAAATAACGCTGTGCATAATATGAAACGTAAATTTAAAATAGCACATCTGTGTTTGATCTCTTTGCAAGCCAAATTTAAAGCCAGTGTTCCCCAACCATTTTTGTCTTATGTACCCCCACAGCCCATCATTAAGGCTCAAGTACTCCATCACTGACCCAAACCTGACTGACCCGAGTCATGGTCTACTCTCACTGCTTCCATCAGGCAGGCAGTATCGCAGCATCAGGACCCGCACCAGCCGACTACATGACAGCTTCTTCCTCCAAGCAGTCAGACTTTTGAACACTTGATCTCTCACGATCAACAATCAGCACTGCACTTTATTAATCTTATTATCTCACACTGGACTGTCATAATTATATTCTCCACAATATAACAACTGCATATATATTTTTATATACTCTTATTTTTTATTTTTATTGTATATGTATTCTATATTGTGTGTATTGTTTACTGTACATTGTATATTAGTATTGTGTTGTGTAAGTATATGTACATTTGATATGTAAATTTTGTTGTGTAAATATGTTGTTTATTGTATATGGTATATGTTTCGTCACTGTCATGACTGCTATGTTGCTCGGAACTGCACATAAGACATTCACCTACTGTTGCACTTGTGTACATGGTAGTGTGACAATAAAGTGATTTGATATGATTTGACTGATTTGATTTGATTTGAAACCTGAAGTCATTTAGCATGATCATTAAAATGATTAAAGTGGCCGTTAAAGAGTGCAACAGTTACCGCCCACTTTTTAAGTGTCTTTGGTTCTGGAAGTGTTTGTCCCATTCATTTTCTTCATAGGCATTTTAAAAAAAATTATTCAAAAAAGAGTCAGCTTCTTCAATTCTGTGCTCCCATCAGTGAGTCCAAAAGGGGGCGCTATGTTGTGAAAAAGTTTACGCTTAAAATGTTCAAGTCTCTGAATACATAAGTCAGGCATATGTGGTATCTAAGAAAGCTAAGAATCTGAACTTTTTATAGGTAACCATCACATCTGCATTTATGTTACATAAAATAACAAAATAAGGCCTGAAAGCATTCGCGTTGTAATTAAGCGCTGTTGCAAATCATGTATCAAATGAAAGCTCTCTGTAAAGGAGTTCAAGGAGGACACGAAGTCAAGTTGCTCCGCTCAGGTAGGGATCATTAATGGGCACGCAGCAGTGCTCACAACTTCACATAACACAAAACTTACAATAAACACAACTCAGATAAACATAAAATTCTCTTGACTCAGGGAACACGCCAACACTGGACTGACGTATTGCTCTCTCCCCCTCTGGAGGTTCTGTGGCCGTTTTTATGCCACTTTCCCCATGCTCACTGAAATTAGAGACAGGTGTTAGACATAATTTATTTCAGGTGCAAGCGCCCTTACCGCTTTCTCCCCCAGACAGGCGCTTGACCACGCCACACTCTCATTCTCAGGAATTGATTTTGTTGTCCTAATGACGAAGTGGAATATGATTTCTGTAAGACATCAAATACAAATCTTTTATGTGGCAATCACTGCTGCTTTAAGCCCCAAATAGCTAAAAACATTATTTCCCCGTCTGTCGCTCGACGAAACGACACTAGGGATCTCTCTTGAGAGCCTTTCGCATCTCTGAACTTTGAGAAAAGGCCAATGAGAAATTGGCAGACAGAATTTGCATGTCCCGCCCCCGGACATACAGATATAAAGGGAGGGAAATGTGTAATAAAGGGAGGGAAACTCCAGCCTCCCCCTGCATTGCTCCTGCATCGGTGATGGAGGCGATTTGGGGATGGCAGCGAGCTCAGTTTCGCCGGGTACATCCCCTCAAACCACCCACCCCCGGCACGCTCGTTGATTTCCGTCCAGCTCGAGGCAACAGCGGCTCGCCTCAAGGCCAGCCTGCCTATCCTCTTGAGCCCCCCGAGCTGGATGAACTCGCCGCTGCATCGGAGAGTGGTCCGGCGTCTGATGCGGAAGACTCGATTGGGCTGCCACCTTCGGGTCAGCACGCCCAGTCTGAAGCTGACGCCCAGATGTCCGACATGCTTGCCGCCGGCCCATGGGTACACAATGGTCCCCAGGTGGACAGAGCCATTGCGATCCACCTATGTCCCGAGAACGCCGCCACCCGGCGGGACCGCCCTGTGCTCCCCTCCAGGGCCTGTAGGATGACGTCTTCACTGATCGCCAAAGCCTACAGCGCCACTGGACAGGCCACTTCCGCCCTGCATGCCATGGCCCTCCTGCAAGTCCACCAGGCCAAGGCACTTAAAGATCTGCAGATCTAAAGATCCCGACATGCTGCAGGAACTGCGCTCAGCGACCGACCTCACCCTCAGGGCCAAAAAGGTCACAGCGCAGTCACTCGGGCAGGTGATGGCCACTCTTGTGGTTCAGGAACGACATCTGTGGCTGAACCTGGTCGAGATGCATGAAGCAGACAAAGCACGCTTCCTCAACGCACCTGTCTCCCAGTTTGGCCTTTTCGGCGACACCGTCGAGGACTTTGCCCAGCAGCTCTCAGCGGTGAAAAAGCAGACGGAGGCCATATCTCACATCATGCCCCGTCGCACTTCCAGCACCGACTGCGCTGCCCGCCGAGGGCGTCCTCCTGCGGTGTCCAAGAAACGTGCTGCTCCACCTCAACCCGGGCCCAGCTCTCAGCCCCAGCATCGAGCACCCCGCAGGAAGCGCATGCCCCCTGTCTCACGAACCCCTTCGAGGACCCAGAAGGCTCCCAAGCATTCCTGAGATGGACGACCCTGGGACCAAGATGTTTGCTCCAGAGCTGGTAAGCAGACCACTCCGCCCCACCAGTGGAGGGCCGGGAGGTGAATCCTCAGTTGAGCTTATTTACTTTGCCGCACCCCCTTCGGGCTGTGGTACCCACATTCTCAATAAAAGAGCAATTTCCTTTGTCTCTGGGTCACCTGGCCCGCAAATTCCATTCTCACAGCACTCTGCCGCCACACCTCAACAGTCCCGGCACATTGGACGCAGACCAGCCCCACGACTTTTGTCCCCCGACCGGCTGATTCTGACGAGTCAAGAGGATGCCTCCACGGGACCTCCTCCTCAGTCACTAACCCACTCCCCGGCGGGTGTGCGGAGCAAGGTAAGTGCTTCGAGTCTTCTCTTAGCACCAGAGCCTTGGGACGCATTTTTGCCTCCCGATGCCGCATTACCTACTCCGACCGCTGTGAAGCCCCGCCAAGTACGTCACAAATAATCGTCCCCTTAGTGCCCCTAGCATGGAGCTTGGACATGTGGCTCTCACTTCCCAGTCCGTCACACTGGCTGGACAGGACCATTCGACTTGGTTATGCAATTCAGTTTGCCAGACCCCCCCCCCCCCCCCCCCCGCTTTACCGCAGTACACGGCGAAGATGCCAAATCCCTGCGCGCGGAAATCGCGACTCTCTTACTCAAAGACGCGATAGAGCCTGTCCCTCCAGCCGAGATGAAGAAGAGTTTCTACAGCCCTTACTTCATCGTACCCAAGAAAGGCAGCGGCTTATGACTGATCTTGGACTTGCGAGTTTTCAACTGGGCCTTGCACAAACTCCAGTTCAAAATGCTCAAAGCAAAGATACATCCTAACTTGTGTCCGGCATCTAGATTGGTTCACAACGGTAGACCTGAAGGACACATACTTCCACGTCTCAATCGACCCTTGGTTCGTGTTCGACAGCCAGGCGTATCAGTACATGGTCCTTCCCTTTGGCATGTCACTGTCCCCTTGTCACTTGTTCCCCCTATCGGGGTGTAAAGAACCAGAAGGTTTTGACGATTTTATGGGGCATTGGGGAAGGGTACGTGCAGTCTGACACAGCCTGTCATTTTGGCACACAAGCTACCTGCCCGCACCTATGTCAGCAGCGCACGTACAAGGTTCAGTGCATAGCGTGATTTAAATTGGACCCCTAATGCCGCTTCTTCGACACAACGTTGAAGTGAGCAACAGATGGGGAACGTCTAGGTTACTGTTGTAACCTCTGTTCCCTGATGGAGGGAACAAGACGTTGTGTCCTCCTGGCCATGTCGCTGAACCGAACCACTGTTGCGGCTGAACCTCATTGTCGGCCCCTCAGACAAATCCTGAATGAAACAGATGCATTTCCCTCCATTTATACCCGTAGGTCTGGGGGCGGGACATGCAAATTCTGTCTGCCAATTTCTTATTGGCCTTTTCTCAAAGTTCAGAGATGTGAAAGGCTCTTAAGAGAGACCCCTAGTGTCGTTTCTTCAACACAACGCCTCGTTCCCTCCATCAGGGAACGGAGGTTACAACAGTAACCTAGACGATCTGCTTTTACTTTAGGATTTTCTAAAAAAAACATATATTTTTTTTAATTGTCTATGAGTTTGCTTGTGTAAATAATCTAATATTGTATCTTAGATGTCCAGAATAAAATGTGCAGTCCAGCAGGAAAAGCATGCTAAACAAGTCATTAATGACTATTTGTGATAAAATTCTATAAATCATCGGGGATCTCAGCTTTCTAATGAAACCTAGATTGCGCTTCCGGTCCACTCAGAGGCCGATATATTCTATTAAACAATGGGAGTGGTTCGTGAACTTAAAATTAGACTGAATGTCTGTGAACGAGCAAATCTATGAGGGTTAAAATGCATTAGAGTGCCACATGCTTAATGTGTTTCAAGCACATACTTACAAAGTTAGGACAACAACAATATAAAATAAAATAAAAATAATACATTTATTCATCATAAGATTGTCACATATAATTTAGAATAATTGGAGACTTTTAAAATAAGAACAAATTTTGAATTTTTTTTCAAGTAGTCCAAAAATTTGAGGACAAAAAATTGCAGGTGGTGGAGGACGAATCCCAGCTGCCTCCACGTCTGAGACCATCAACCCGCGCATCTTATCACGTGGCTTGTTGAGCCACATCGTGTGTGGAGGCTTCATGCCATCCACCGCGGCATCCACGTTCAACTCACCATGTGCCCCACTGAGAACAAACCACATTATAGTGGCCACAAGGAGGTTACCCCATGTGACTCTACCCTACCTAGCAACCGGGCCAACTTGGTTGCATAGAAGACCTGGCTGGATTCAAACTAGCGAATTCCAGGGATGGTAGCTTTACCACAGAGTAAAATATGTACAATTTTACATTTAAATCAATCCCACAAAACATTGTGACTGACAGAATCAAATAAGAAATCACAGTACAATATAAAACCATTGACTTTAAGTCAGTTAAAATGATAAAATACTATATTTTTCAAGCTTATTTCAAAATATTATAGATATACAGATGTAAAATTTGTTTGAAAACAAAGAGGGACTTGATCATTTCTGTTTCCACTAAAATGGCAAATTCTCTGTCCTCCCTCAAATTCTCTGATTGGTGAATCTCTCTTCAAGTTTATGGGTAGAATTAGGCAATTCAAAATAATTTGTAATTATTTTGATTTAATTATTATTCAAGCTCAAGATGTTTGAAATATCACACACAAGTGAATACACCATAATTTATAAAAATATTTATAACAAGACCAGCGGTGGATGCAAGAATAAGTCCTTAAAATGTGTCTAATGTTGTTTTATTGGGTCATTATTGCAGTTTAACGATGCAAAATTAAAAATGTTCCATACACCCCATGAATCAAGTAACTGCTTAAGTAAGTGTTCCCCTGGTTTGAAAGCCTACCAGCTAGAGCAGGCTTGTTTTAATTTCAGGCATACTGATAACAGTCTTACCAGCCACAACCGTTCTGTATAGTATCAGACTGGCCAGACGGAAAACCAAATCTACTCTCACTACCCACCAAAATCACCAATCAAAGATGCAAAGAATTCATATCTTTGGGGAATCATTTAGCAAACGAACAATTTAACCTGTGTGTTTGAATAAGTATAATGAAATAAACAACATAATCTGATAACAATTGGCTTGGAATGACCATAAGTTGCATAACTGTTTAAATTTTGCTCAAATCAAATACTAGCTTGTGTTTTATCAGGTAAGAGAAGCATGCATAATGGGGCTTATCTGACTGGTGATGTTCTGCACCATGAATCATCCAGAAATGGTTTGCTAAGAGCCCAGAAACTGTTGATATAAAATTATGTTTCAAATGAGTCATTATTATGCAATTCGCCTTCAAAACAGATTTGACTCTACATACATGGTTTGTTAGGTCTGTTTGTTAATTGTGGGTGATCATTCAATGTGCAGAATGAGTGCTTCACTAAATGGTCAGGTGGCAGGGATACACCAATGAGATAATGTTTGTATGGTTCACCTATAAATTATACCACTGAAGAGTTTATTTTCAATTGTGAAATAAAAACAACAGATACATTTTTATGGTATAAAAATTACATCAACTGTTATTATAGTTCAGAGTAAGAGTTGACCAAATTCAGTTATTTAGATTCAGATTGTTTCTTCTTTGCTATTAGAAATACTCCAATGTTCAAAAATGCTAAAATGTTTTACTCAAGGATTTTTTTTTTTCAACATTTGGATTGGACCATTTAATTCTGTAAAGAGCAAAACCAATTTTAAATGTTTCCAGCTGGACGGTTTCCACTTGACATTGGTGACAGTGATTATGTCTCTTCTCCTTGGGTCAGCATTGCTATCAACAACGACTGACTGAAAGATGACTGCAGACTGAAGTATGAGGTAAATATTAAGCTTGAAATACTGAAACTCTCTAAATCTAAAGTTGAACCACATTAAAGGGATTTTTTTGCTTTTTGTTTCACCTCCTGAGACCTGAGTATGACTGCTGCATGGATTTTCCATTTCCCTTTTTAATTTGTAACTTATAGCACCTAATACTGTAAACATGCAATAACAAATTCTAGAGCAAATAGTTTTCCTAAATATTGATGGCAACATATATGGACAGTGGGACTTAGTTGTGTATTTAAAAAAAAAAATTCAAATTATGTTTCCAGGAGTGTTAGTTTTTCAAGGTTTTTGAGACGTTACATGCATTACATCAGTAGTTCGCACAATTAATTCTGATTCAAATTAATGGCCAGTATCATCCAATCACTGCCAACCATGTTAAAATAGAATTATACATTATAAATTCTGAATACAAGAACTGGTTACCATTATCCCGTGTCATCCAACATGTTTAATGGTCCAAACATCATCTGCAGCCTGAAACTGAACTTTTGGTAAGATTTTATGAGTGAATGCCCTTAACCGCATAGAGAGATATTTTTAAGCAAGGGGTGCTCCCGTGCTCCCTATTTAGTGAATGACTTAACCTCCAGTGCGCAGTCTGTCTGCACTGGTCTCAGAACAATTTGAAACTTTATTTTCATACTAACTCCATATAAAGCCTCTGAATGCATTTTTCAGTTCTCGGAGGAACCCATTGATTCTCAATGTAAAAATGCACAGTAAATATAGTATTTCTATGGAAAAATCTGCTGAAGTACCTATTATTGTACACTGTGTTTAGAAATGTGGTGTTTTGTGGTAAATCGCTCAAATGTAAACAATGGCATATCGGATAATGTAAAAACTTAATTAGGTTTCTTACCAGATGTAGTTTTGTTGGTGTTTCTCTCAAAGACAATCTCTGCTGTAATTGGTGCCATGTTGTTTTGTCACATGACGCTGTGCGTTGAAAGTTTAACCCTTTACTGACAGCCCAGAGTGTCCTGAAATGAGATCAGTTGGTTTAAATAAATTTAAGTTATTCGATGCGTATAGCAAAGCCAAAATACAACTTCCACGCATGAGTACACAGGGTCACACAAGATTAAAATAGTATTAAATTCAGTCAAATTCATATTTTACCAAGGGAAAACCAAAAAGATTTAGTTGGGTGCCACTGAAAATAAATCATAATATTTAACTTTTGGGTAAATAGTACCAATCCTTTTATTGGTGGAATAATATCAATAGTGTCTTGTCCTCATGTTCTTCTGTAGCAATCATTGATTTGTCACAGATAAAGTCTATTCTTCCATGTTCTTTTTGAAGCCCTGATTCTAAACTAAACTGTATTTTGTCAATAACCAGATATTTTTAAATACAAGGATATAGCATCATTTAAAATTTTGCAGTTGTAGAAATGTATTATTCACAGTCAGCTATGATTACTTTAATCTCTGAGTGAAAGTGTCAAATAACAGGACGTTTATTGAGATTATGCGAGTAGTATTCGGCTGGTCATGTGATTCTAACATGGCAGCCCCCATGTACAGACCCTCTCCATATAAAATAAAACAGCTGTAATAAGGTTACTGAAATTACTGGAGTCTTCATTTTAATGTGAGTGCTCATGATTTCCTACGTATATTGCAAAATTCATGTCTTTAGGAGTTTTAAAAATGACTGAGTGCACCTTTAAGAAGAGGTGTGCTGTTACTTTTGAAAGACTTTCACCAATTTTATTGTCTAAAAGTCAAGAAAATCCCATAGATTTGCATTGAAATAGAAACAACAAAGCAACCACCTACAGGTAGCAATGCCCAAAATACCTTAGGAACCTTATAGCATCATGTTACAAACTACTCAAAACAACTTAGCAACTCCATAGCAACATCCTGGCAACAATCCGGAATACCTTAGAATCACAGTTACAAGTTTTGCATGGGCAAGCACAAATCACATTTACTACAGAACATGCAAAAATCTAGTTGTAATATATGTAATTTCTTACATACAAGAAAACATTTGGAGTAACTGCACTAGTTTTGTCTGCTGTGCAAACATTGCCTAACATTTATCAAAATGATTATACAATCCCAAGTACATCATTCATAGCAGTAGATTCTCAGAATATATGACCCTATTTTGCTGGTGACTTTGGCTCTTGGTAGAATGATCTCAGACTACGCTTGATCTGCGCAGACTTTTTTTTTACCCAGTCCTTGCCCAGTTGAGTGAACAAGCATCATTTGAAGCAGACCTAAAATCATGTTCTTACCTCAGTCATCTTCAGGGACATGTAATGTTCAACATCACATCTGCAATCCAATGAGGTCAAGAAACCTTTCTTCTATTTGGTAAATTACTGCAGAATGTTGACATAGTCAAAGCTGTAGGGTTCTCAACCTCATTTCCAGTTAGAAAATCCATTTGTTTATGCTGGTGATCAATGATCCTGCTTAACCCTCTCCAAAATGTGTTTTTGATTGAAGTGATTTGCAGAACTCAGTCAGTTTAAATGTTACAACTAGACTTCTCAAACTTGACACTAATCCATGTCAATAACCTTGTCAAACTATAATTTCAGAAAACATAATAAATAGGAATTCAGAAGTTTAGAGTACAAACGACTTGCGATTAAATACAAGTTCACCTCATTGTTTAGTGAAATTGATGAACTAAAGAATCAAAGGGAATGTACTTAAAGGAATTGTACACACAAAAATTAAATTTCTATCATCATTGACTAACCTTCATGTCATTCCAAACCTTAATGACTTTCTTTCTCATGCTAAACACATAAAGAGATGTTTTAATTAATATCGTGGTCCATCTTTTCAGTACAGTGATATTTGATAGTGTCTCACCTTAAAGCTTAATAAATGACCTAAATGTTGTTGTAAAACTTTATAATAATGGTCTGTCATTAATAGGTATCTATGCAGGAATTAATGCAGGATTAATGAGTAGTACTACATTAACACTTTAGTTACTACTATTAACTAATATAGAAGCACGATTAACAGTATGTAGTACTGATGACTGAGGTAGTTCACTGTTAGGTAATCAATAATTACTGAATTTGATTTTCCTCATTGAGATCTATCAACTAACTATGGCTAATTTAAAATAACTACTAATTAATTACTAATCAAAACATGTGTCTAAAATGTGAATTAATATATTTTTAATGTGAACATGATCATGAAATGCACCTTCAGAGAAACACACGTGTGTTCTTTGCTGGAATTAATTTATGAACATTACAGCTCTATAAATCATGGCTACAGTGTCTAGTAGAGTATCATAGTCAGCTTACAGATGTATGTGCCCAACATGTGTATTCCTTGGGATATCTCTTCTGTTCATTACAATTTATTACTTCCGTTTGATATTGCTGGAGGTCTTTTTAAAGTAATTTTGGTAACCCAGGATCATTATTATTTAATGAATACACACTTGAATATACACTTTTTTTTTCTTTTTTTTTTTCTTTTTACAAAATGTTCTTATTCATAGATTCTGTTGGTTAATAATACAAAAAGTGTTTGATTTTATGTGAAGTGCATTTTCTTTCTGAGTAACTTAATGGATCCAATGAAAAAAAGAAAAAAATAATTATCTGGTCCATCAAGTTCTAATCCAATCAGGGTTCACCATATTCAATGCTTGCGCTGAAACTGAAAGAAGAGCAAGTGCGATTTTGCGCCGCCCACCCATCGCTCCACCTGCACACAGCAAATTCAACATACATTCTGTTCAAACCAAACATAGACAAAGGAGGAAACATGTCAAATTAATTTTATAAAAACTGCACTGTATTTACATAGTGGACAGTCTAGGTCAGAAGTATGCATGTGGAATCGGCCTCATAACTGCACGCCAGTTTTCTAGCCGGTTTCTGTTGAAGTCTTGTGGAGATCAACACACTAGTCCTTTAGACACATAATTTTACTATTTTACTTTATGTTAAGAGATAAGACTTTTAAAACATGTAGTAACCACGAGCACCATTAATTAAAAGCATTATCATGCTAAAGGTTTGTAGCCTAAGCAATTATACTCAATTATTTCAATGATTCATTATTCACTACCAGAATTTTTTGTTTTTGTTTGTTTGAATGTCTGTGAATGTTTGTTAACTATCTGTTTGATTTAATGAATAAAATGTTGGAACAAACACTTGAGTATTCATTACTAACTGACAAGCAACTAGTTACTATTAATGGTTTAAAATGTGTTTTCACTTTAGACTAATGGTCCAGATAACCTTTAACTACCAAGGAAGGAAACAGCAAGATCTCATTAATTAATAATGCATTACCATGATCATCACTTTAGAATAATGGTCCAGATAAACTTTAACTACTAAGGAAGGAAACAGCAAGATCTCATTAATTAATAATGCATTACCATGATCATCACTTTAGAATAATGGTCCAGATAACCTTTAACTACCAAGGAAGGAAACAGCAAGATCTCATTAATTAATATTGCATTACCATGATCATCACTTTAGAAAAATGGTCCAGATTAGTAATTAGTAATTCCTTCATAATTATGTGGTAACACTTGACTCATTACTTATGGGTTAACAGAATTATTTAAAAAAGACCTTCAGCAATATCAAACATGCAGAAGTTAATAATTTTTGAATGAACAGAAGAGATATCCCAAGGAATACACATGTTGGGCACATACATCTTTCTATTTCTGTAAGGTAAGCTGACTATGATCATGGCCGTAACCACCATAGACATTTAGAGGGACATATTAGTTAATAGTAGTAACTAAAGTGTTAATGTAGTACAATTTATTAATCCTGCATTAATTCCTGCATAGTTACCTATTAATGGTGGACCATTACATTTACATTTATGTATTTGGCAGATGCTTTTATCCAAAGCGACTTACAGTGCACTTATTACAGGGACAATCCCCCCGCAGCAACCTGGAGTTAAGTGCCATGCTACAACAGTTATGTGCTTTAGCCCACTACGCCACCACCACTCCATTATTATAAAGTGTTACCAAAGTTTTCCATGGGTCTTGTGCATCATATTCCAAGGCATACAATTTTGATGAGAAACATCCTGAAATTTAGGTCACATTTCAGTGAAAATCGATGTCCATTGTATTTTATGAGTGCATGAGAGAAGCTAGCTCACAGTAGCACACTTTCACCCCATGCGTTTCTTTTAGCACTAAACAACACTAAAAACATAGCGTTAATGAGCGTAGGAGAGAAGCTTAGTCAGACAGGCACATGTGTTCATGAGAACTTGCATTGCTTCTAGCGCTATTCATGAGTGCATGAGAGTAGTTTGTTCACAGTGGCACACGTGTTCATGTGAAAACTTGCATTGTTTTAGCACTAAACTACACGCAACACCTGAGCATTCTTGAGTGCATATACCAAAATTTAAAAATTCAGTTCTTCAGGAAACATCTAGTTTAGGATACCCTATTAAGAATTGAAGAACAGTTGTGCATGTTATTCAAACTGGTTTAACTTTCTCTCTCTGACATCCCCCTGAGAACCCCAGTGGTAACATGAGGCTTTCAGGGTAAGCTTTACTTTCTTGCAGACCTCTTGGTCTGGCTACTAGATGTTATGATTAATGAACCCTTCACACTGCACTCCTTTTAATAGTTTTCCTAAGACACTGTTATTGTTGTGTGATTGTTTTCAACACCCAGGATCTCAGCCAGTCCAGCACATTGACTCATGGGAAGAGGGCTTGACATGGCAGACGACGTCATCCAGCATAACTCATGTGACGTTAGACACTTAACATTGTTTTTAAAGTTGCATCAGAGCAATTGCAGAGTGATCATTTTAGAAAATTATTCAAAGACAACAAAGATCCTTATTCAGCATTTGACCTCCACTTTTAAGATCCACTCATAAGATTTAATTACAGATAGTTGTTTTTTAGATACTAATATAACATATAACATATAACAATATAACATAATTCTTACAACTCCATTGTGCATTTTACATCTTTTCTTTGACCTACAATTTGGCCAGTTTTACATGTTTTATTTCTTTATACATGCATTGCCGTGAAGTCAAAAATGGAGCAGACTTTACTTCATAAAAATCACAGTGGGTGTTTACTCAGTTTAAATCAATCAAACTATGTCCGTCGGGTTCTCACACTATTCCTGTCATCAGGTCAAATCCTGGACAGTGCTCTGGCATTAATGCTGCTGTAAGCAATAGCAAAATGAACACATCACTGAGAATAAGGCTGGGACTGTGAAGAATTCTCAGCTGCCACACTGTTCATCAGGGGTATTTAATATGTGTTGATGTTGAACAGATTTAGCTTATAAACTACTCAGGTCTTTCAACTATTAAGCAATAATTTTAATAAAGGCAGATATTCTGCCCTTGTAGTTTTAGCTAATCCTTGGTGTTGGCATTTCATGTAGTAAGTATTCAAAAATGGATAACAAATAACATGGACTCACATTAAAGGAGGGACCTGAGCCATATTGGAGAAGCAGAATAGGCTATCATAGAGACTTGGTGGTGGGCTCTTTTGTGCGTAAATCTAAAAGCTGATTGCTTAGAAAATCACTTAGACAATTAATGTAAAATAGTGCAATCTATAAAAGGCACCTCATAGATTTTTTTTTATGTTTAATATAATTAAATTAATTATATTAAATTAATTAATATAAACCGATCAGCCAACATTTAAACCTCCTGCCTAATATTGTATAGGCCCCCCTTGTCCCACAAAAACAGTGCCAACCCGCATCTCCACAATTGTAAAGAGCAGTTGTCTGAGTTACCATAGACTTTGTCAGTTCTAACCAGTGTGGCCATTCTCCATTGCCCTCTTTAATCAAGGTGTTTCCATCCATAGAACTGCCCCTCACTAGATGTTTGTTCTTTTTGGCATTATTCAGAGTCAATTACAGAGACTGTTGTGCAAATCATAGGAGATCAGCAGTTACAGAAATACTCAAACCAGCCCATCTGGCACCAACAATCATCTATGTGATTATCTAATCAGCCAATCGTGTGGCAGCAGTGCAGTGCATAAAATCATTCAGATATGGGTCAGGAGCTTCAGTTAATTTTCACATCGACCATTAAAATGGGGATTTTTTTTTGATTTCAGTGATTTCGACTGTGGCATGACTGTTGGTGCCAGACAGGCTTGTTTGAGTATTTTTGTAACTGCTGATCTCCTGGGATTTTCACACACAACAGACTCTAGAGTTTATTCAGAATGATGCCAAAAACAAAAAACATCCAGTGAGCGGCAGTTCTATGGACGGAAACACCTTGATTAGAAAGGTCAACAGAGAATGGCCAGACTGGTTCGAGCTGACAGAAAGGATATGGTAACTCTGATAACCGCTCTGTACAATTGTAGTGTGTATACACCTATAAGCCAAAACATTATGACCACTCACAGGTAAAGTGAGTCACGTTGATCATCTCCACATCCAACGAAGGATATCCCGTCTGGTTCGAACCAACAGAATGTCTACTGTGGTACATGTCACAGAAAATTTTAATAATGGTTATAGTAGGAATGTTCCACAACACACAGTGCATCGTGCCCTGCTGCATATAGGGCTGCGTAGCCGCAGACCAAACATAGATGACCCCTTTCCATAGTCAAAAGCACCTACAATGGGCACAGTGTCTAAACTGGATCATGCAGTAGTGGAAGGAGGTTGCCTGGTCAAATGAGTCCCAGTTTCTTTTACATCATGTGAATGGCCATGTACATGTGTGGCATTTGCTAGGGTAAGTGATGGCACCAGGATGCACTGTGGGAAGACAACAAGCTGGTGGAGGGAGTGTGATTCTCTGGGAAATGTTCTGTTGGGAAACACTGGGTCCGGCCATTCATGTGGAAGACAATTTGACACATGCCACCTACCTAAACATCGTTAGAATGTTTCAAGAAATTTCTCAATTAGAATCAGTCATAAAAAATGACCTGCAAAAGAGATAAGGTCTGAGAAATATCAGCACCAGTGCCAGCTTATCTGAAAGGCTGCTTATACCCCCTATTTTATCAAAAGCCAAGGCAGTTTTCTTCAGCCGTGTTACAAAGTGAGGCACTGGGGAGTTTAATCACGTAGTGTGCCAGTCCTTATATAGACAGCAGACATTAGGTAAACGCAAGGTAGACGTTAGGTAAACTGAAAACGTGCACTTTTCAGTCAGCAGCTTTATTCATAACTGTGATATGCCTCTCTGCACTGGCACAGAGTGTAAGGCGCTGGGCACGCTGCTGCAAGATTGTGTGCATAACTGTTTTATGTGGACAAGAGCATGGGTGAGTTTACAATGTACAGTTATAAGCTGTCTGTTAGAGCACAATAAATAAAATGCATACATTGTGATATTAAAGATATTTTTATGATCCTTCTTTGATACAATTTAGTAGATTTTTAGGTCAAAGTGCCTCTCCAAAACAAATCAAATGCCAAGCTTGCATATTATTCTTATTAGATTGGCACTTATCACTAAACAGAACTGTTTTTCTCAGACTTTCTTTTGTATTTCTTCAAGCTGGCTTGTAATAGACAAGTATCTTGTTTTTCCTCTAGGTCTTATTATTCCACACATTTCACCACATAACTATGTTCCTCCAAAGTGTCCATGTAGGCATTAAAACAGACTTTTCTTACCAATTACGGGATTGTAGTGTTGAACACACTTCTACACTCTATATTCACTCCTTTTGCAACAAAACTCTTTTGAGATTGGCTGGATCAACCTTCAACCCCTGAATCAAGTGTGTAACTGGTTCAACAGATTGAATGCTGATTGGTTTTTTACCCAGGCCTAGCATAGTGCTTAGTTTGTTTAGAAACTGTCTGGTTATTGGATATCAACATTGTCATTGTGTGAATTTGGGAACTCTTTCAGAAGAGACTGAGAGGCTTTCCTGCAAACCAACATGATAGGAACATCTATTTTTGCCTATTTGTCCTTTTATTGTAAGGGAACATGTAGACTCCAGAGGATTTCTCATTTAATTTTTTTGTTTGAAAGGAACAAAATACCATTATTGAACCAGAACACAAAAATCTCATTTCAAAACTTACCCTGAGTCACTATAGTCACTATAGTAAGCTTAAAATAATGATTTTACATGCAGAGCTCTCAGGCTCTATTTGTCTGGAAATATCAGACTTCCAAAAATCATCCTTGCGTGTGTTATGAGTGGTTTTCTGGTACTTGATGTGTGGTTGCCAAAGTGTTCTGAGTGTTCTGAGGTGAACACTCGCCTGTCAAATATACTTCACTCTGCCTGCATACACAGGCAGTTGGTGCATGTGCACTACGACTGCTATAAGATACAGGACTATTTCTCTATGGGAGCTTAGACCTGTCTCTTCACTCACATGCTCTTGATGTGCACATCCACTGCTTTTCTTTCCATTATCGTCTACTGTTGTTTAGCGGCTGTTACATGTTCTTGTAGCATTTCCTCATAACAACAACAGCTCAACGGTGTTGCCACCTTGTGGACCCACTTATTTATGCAAATAATTCCAGGCGCATACATAAACTGTGTTTGAACTACGCACAGTAATAAAAATTGTTCAGTGCTCAAGCATTCTGCTGATGATGAAATTTGCATCAAGCGTCTTGTACACAGACACCTAGCTTTCATATCTGACTGAGGTATACTTTGGGCTTTACTGGGCAAAGACAAAAAGCCCACCCCCAATTCTCAATATTCTGGTCCCTAGAAATGGCTCAGGTCCCTCCAATGTAAGTCTCAGGTATTCTTTCATTCATTCAATGGTCCACTAGGGTAGTATGATAACATAGATTGGAAATAGCACATCCCTCCTTGATGTGAGGTATCATTCATGTTATCTGCTGAAGTATAATACTTAGGGTTAGGGATTAAAGTATGAAGAGTAGTAAAAGTAATGATTGCTTTAGCAAATATCAATTATTAAGATATATCATTGCTTTTGCCAGATGTTTAAAATACCCCACCACACACACACACACACACACACACACACACACACACACACACACACACACACACACACACAAACACACACACACACACTATCAAACCCACTTAATGAAGCACACACACATACACTCTGAAATTCACATGTACATGGTTTTACGTTTAATTCAAGAAAGTGTCTATTAGTAGAGGAATGACCTAATGTTCTTCCTTGCCAATAGCCTGAAACACAACTAGTGCTTGAATGTAGACTTTTTGGCAAAGCTCCTCCAGACCAAACAAGGAGTGCAAGACAATCAGGGTTAAAAACTCAGCAAGGGATGTGGGTATAAGGTACCTTTCCAGAAACCCCCCTTGATCTCTTTGCAAAGTTTGGACACAAACTGCCAGAATGCATGCACATGCAAGTATCCAACGGGCAGTTGTAAATGATTATTATAACCACCTAGTATAAATGACCAGTCATATGGAAATACTGGGTGATACCTTTGGAGAAGAAATGCTAAGATAAAACACAATGTGATACCTCTACTAGTCAGTATGGCTGTCAGGATAAGAAAATTTAAGTTTTAATGTTGTGTGTGATAAATGGCTCATATTGTCAGAAATGTCCCAAATTGGATCTCTTTAACATCTCAGTTCTCCCAAATAGCAATTGGATTGATGCCAAAAAAATGAGTCTAAAGTCTAAGACATAAGTCTAAAGCTACACAGAGTTCCCCCAAAAACAAACAAACAACCTAAGTAACCTCATATGTGTCTCCTTAAGTCTTTCAGATTTCAGCAATGCCTCAAACTGCCCAGACCAAATGATCTGAGCTATGCAATTCATGTTAATTATTTAGCTATATGCTCATGCTGCATCTCTACAGTTGTCTCATCTGTGTCTATTTTTCTTGGAAAAACATCTGAGACTAAGTTGATACTTAAATGAAATGCAATTGAGAGCTCCATTAAGTCTCCTGAGCTATAGCAACCTCTTTGCAATAAAATTTTTCTGGATGCCTTTCAACCGAGAAGGTTTTGAAGTTCATCACAATGTATCATTGCCTACTAGTAGAGGAAAAAATCAACTTAATTTCTTAAAAGGCAATTCATGCATTTGTCCCTGTTGGAAGCCTCCATTTCTGAGATCACACTAAGCAGTAATAATGTGCCATTGTTCCAAAGGTCAATTATGATTTATCCATCAATACCCAAGTTGAGGCTACAGCGTCTGAAATCTGTGTTGTCAACCTTCAATAATGTGTTCTAATGCACACCCATTCAATATTTTTCCATCCCATACATGACTTCATGTGTTCCACAGGGACCCATACTTTAATAATAATGGAGATATAACTAGAGCCCGGCAATGCGACTTTAAACCTCAGATATGAGTTCTCCTCCTCCTTGAATGATTAAATGATGGGTCTGGTGCTTAAATGTTACTTACTCCCCCATAGGTGGAAACAATAGATCACGTAATAACCTTACTTGATGTGATGTAACTGGCTGCATTTTATTGAAGCAAAAAATACTGTGCTGTCGGAATCCATTAGTTATCTGGTAGAGAGAACATTTCGTTTGGTGATGTAGGAGAAAAAGAGAGAATAAGTGTGTTTCTCTTTCTTTAAACCTTTCTTTTTTTTATCCCATGCTCTCTTTCCCAT
This sequence comes from Moxostoma hubbsi, assembly GCA_032164185.1. Lineage (NCBI taxonomy): Eukaryota > Metazoa > Chordata > Actinopteri > Cypriniformes > Catostomidae > Moxostoma > Moxostoma hubbsi. The sequence continues at coordinate 6,837,224 of JAVLUX010000042.1, forward strand.
CCCAGAATATCTTCCTTTAATTTCTGGCCAATGCTTTGACTCTTGTTGGCAGAACTGACCCAAATAAATGCACTAGAACCAGCCATTTAGGGGGGTTAGTGGGTGTGGTTAGAACAAACAGAAAAAAACATAATGTACAAGTCCCAAATGTGTTGGTTCCCCTAATTACATAGTGTTTCTTCATCCTTACTTTCTATTTTTTCCCCCTTGTACAGCCCCCCAACCCCCCAGCCCTTATCTTTCTTGTTCAAGACATATGCTTTTGGGGGATAAAACCCACAGTTTGAGAGTGGAGGGGGTATTACAGTGCAGGATGGCCTTGAGTGAGGTACCTCTGCTCTTACATGGATTTCTCCTGCTGGTTCTATGTAGACCATCCCTTCAAGGAGGTAAGGTGTTCCTAAAATTTCAATCTTATTGCATTTCAGGTATACTGCCACTATGGCAGCAATAACATCCCTCTGTAACTTAATATCAGTTTATCACTGCTGATGGTTGAAGTCAGGTTGCCTTGCACCATATAATCCTTATTCTCAATGTTTTTGACACAGGTACAAACTGTAAGAATGAAACATAAGCAAGTGATTTTAAAAGTGCTGCACTGTGAGGGAATGCTGTGGTGTGTTGTTGCAGGATAGTTTTATTTATAGCACTTACTGTCAATGAAACAGGTTTAATTCCTGCAGGATCATTAATTCTATGAAGACTTTTGTGCAGGAAATGTAACTTTGCCAACTCTTAATTTTGAGACAAAATATCATTAAAATTAGATGGGAAACAAACTTACGATATAAGATAATTCTGATCATTTTTTATTTAGAATTCTTGTCTGATCATACCTAAGATCTAAAACCTGTAGAATATAAATGTATGGAATTATGTTTTTAATATAATTTTAGTGCAACGTACAGTATAAGTGAAATATGATGCATATCCATTTGGCAAAATATTTAAAAAGCGCATAATGTAATTTGGTTTTTAATTTTTTTATAGCATGCAATCATAAATAGCACTACATGAAACAGATGGATTTTCATAAACATTGCATATGTTCTGCATAACAGATTTTGTTTAAAGATTTTAATTCATTTTGAAGTGTTTGTTTCTAGATATTACTTGATTACTTACTTGGCAGATTTTATTCATGTAAAAAGAAAAAGATCTGAATTGAAGCTCTGGTCCAGATCATTACATCATACACTAACAACCTACAAGTTTTCAGCAAAGGAGTTTGTAGAAGGAAGGATTTCAGCTTTCCCATTCAAAGTTCTTGGACAAGGTCACGTAAAGTATGTTACTCCCCAAATAATTAACATCCGTTCACTGCTCTCCCTTAAAAATCTTACACAACACTGTTTAAGGCAAGTGGACACACAATCTTAAACTCATGTCATCATATATTTAGTTCTGTGAATTAAGTGCTTCACATTAAAGACTAGATGTGGAGATTATCTATAGCCCCTTTGGTATGTGACATCATTACTGAGTGAGGGTAAGAATGGTCTTCATAAACTGGTAATGTGTTGCAGGAGTGAGATCCTAATATAAAACATCATACAATGCAATCTAATACAAATTGTGGGGTTGGACAAACAAAAATCAAGGTCATGTTCAGCATTTCAACAGATTTGATCATCTTTACAGTTTGCACAACACATGTTTCATAAAATATTCTTATTTTACAAGACACCAACTGTTTTGTATTCTTTATGTTGTTTTCTTCACTACAGAGCCAAAATGCAGTAACTGAAGCTGACTTTCTTAGTTTCAGTGTTGGAATAAAGTTTTTGATTATCTATGTAAATGTGTATCATACAATGGTCTCGCTTGGTTTTCAATGAATCTGTGCATAGTTGAGCCAAACCTGTGTCTCACAGGGCAGATCATAGTCTAAGAGACCTGAATTCTTTCATAAATAAATCTGGACAAAATGTGTTGTTACTGCGTTTTGTATTTGCCGGGCAGTCTTCATATCTTTGCAAACTCTGCTGTTTATGAATTTTCAAACTTTCTTATTAGTTTGCTAAGTCAAACAAATATATCATCAAGAGTAAATGCTTCCTTATGTACTTATCTGGCATCTGCATGGGAATTATTGACACAGCCGATTATTATTGTGCTATTTCTCTCTCAGGAGTTTACATACCAGTTGGTGCTGGGGTTGGACCTGGAACTGGTCCAGGAGGTGGACTTGGTGGAGGAATCGGAAGTGTTGGGCCAGGAGTTGGTACTGGAGGAGCTGGAACAGGAATAGGTCTAGGTGCTGGTGCTGGTGGTCTTGGAACTGGGCCAGGAACTGGAATTAGACCTGGAACTGGTGAGGGTAAATATTATTTCTTTATCTATTAAAGTGAACTCTTTATTGTTCAATAGGTGTCCATAGCTTACATGTCAGTGATTTAGCAACCCTGCCTATTTAAGTCCACAGTAAAGTTACATGTGATCTTCAAATAATTCAGAATGAAATGTATGCCTTTAAATACATTGTGCTCTAGTTAAGCCACAATGGCGTATGGTTCATGGTGCTTTATTTGCCATTGCCATTGATATTGCAAATGCAGTTCTTGTAGTTGACAAAGTTGATGTCACTGCCTTGTTTACAGATTCTGAACATTAAATTGTAGTCATTTTGAGTTTGATGTGAGTAATAAATACTCATCTAATTTGTAATAGGCTATGGAGGTGGTCTTGTAGGCGCTGGGGGACTGGGTGCTGGAGGTCTTGGACCTGGTGTTCCTGGAAGAATTGGACCTGGTGGTTATGGGGCTGGTCCAGGTGTAGGTGGACTAGGAGTTGGAGGACTAGGTACAACAGGACTTGGTGTTGGAGGATTTGGCACTGGAGGCCTTGGATCAGGTTCCTGAAGTTTCTCTCACCTTTTACGTGTAATCGACCTTAAACCAGTGTTGCAGGATAAAATAAAAAAATAAAAAAAAATGGATGGATGGATTAATTGTAATAAATTTTGTCTTTTCACAGGGTCCATTGTCAAGCCACCTAAGACAGGTGCGTTGTGATGCATTTGCTAGTATTATTGATTTTTAATTAGTGGTATTAATAGGGAATGGCAGAGTCATTGCCTTCACATCAAATGAGAAGTTAATTGTGCCATATTACAGGAGCATATGGAGGTCAACTTGGAATTGGACAGGGTGGTACAGGTGTTGGCCCTGGAACTGGCTGGCTTGGAACACCTGGAGCAGTTGGTCCTGCTGGTACTGGTTCAATAAGTCCAGGAGGCACTGGAACTGGTGACACAGGACCTGTGGGAATAGGACCTGGAGGTGTCAGACATGGAGTGATTGGTCCTGGTGCTGGTTTTGGAACTGGAGGCCTTGGTACAGGTGATATTTGATATAATGTTTTTTTTTTTTTTCACCAATAAGCAACCTTAAGAGTTCTTGAAGTGGAGATGGTAAGAAATGCTCCTGAAGAAATCTAAAGAAATGAGTCTTAAAACACCAAATACATTTTTTTCATCAATTATCAATGCCTTATGCCTTTCAGATCATATTTTATAAAAAAAAATATGTGTACACTAATGTATTGTAAGAGCAGAGCTTATCATTGTGAACATCAGACATCATGCATGCTCCATGATTAAATGCTCAGGCAGCCTCAAATAGATGAACAAACAATGTTGAATGTTTTTCGGGGTCATGATTGTTATGTGTGTCAGAGAGAGGCACTTGCTTTTTTTCTCTATCCAGTATTTTCTTTTCTTTAAAAAGAAAATTAGAATTGCATCTTTGGAGCCAGTCTAAGATATGATCTTGTACAGGGATTATTCATTATCCATTGTTATAATATGGATTAAAAAATAATGGAGTGCATTCTTAATTTCTTCTAAAAACTCTAATATTTAAAAGATTGTTTCCTATGGTCATCCTGATTGATGAAAGACGTTACAAACAACATCTCTTTTAAAGAGAAAATAAGGCTTTGAATTCATAGTTCTAAACTTGTGCTCTTCTTTTAAGGACTTGAAACATTTCTGAAACATTTCAGAAGAACAACGTTTCCAGCAAGGGAACATAGTGAGAAATGATGCTCCCTGGTTTTTACTGAATTTTTATGGAACGAAAAACACTCTTAAGTGTTTTATTTACAAGAAACATTCATTTGTCCTTTTCATTCCTCTTGTCGTTCATTTATACACCTCTTTTTCTTTCACCTTATGTTGTTGTCTTGGTGCAGGTAGTAAACCCCCTAAACCAAATGAGCTGTAGAAACCAGCAGTCATTTAATTGCTCCAATATGCTTGCAATTTGAACAGTGATCAACAACTGCAGACAATAATTTTGTCTCCAAAAAAGTATTAAGTTTTGGCATAGTTGAGGCCACCATGAGTTTTGCTTCCCAATAACAGGATATAGGAGTCAAGGTATTCCAGGTACTTTTGGAACTGAGGTCTTGGTGATGGGCTTGGAGGCCTTGGAGTTTCAGTTAATTAAACAGAACAAGATGTTACTATTTGCATTCAGATTTTTAAAAATGTAGTCATAAATACGTTGGGTTTTTATTTAGTTATTTATTCTTTCCCTCCTTCTAGGTCTGGGTGGAAAGCCCCCCAAAACAGGTTAGCAATCAATTCTTTGCACTGTTATTAAGAACGAAAGACTTAAACTTAATTTAAGAATTTAAGGCAGCTTCATTGTGTATATGTACTATTTGTAGGTTATGGAGGCCTTGGTGGCTATGGCCAAGGGGGTGTCGGCCCTGGAGGTTTAGGGCCTGGAGGGGTTGGACCAGGTGGAGTTGGAACTAGTGGCATTCGACCAGGTGGCACTGGACCTGGTGGAGTTGGACCAGGTGGCATTGGACCTGGAGGAGTTGGACCAAGTGGTATTGGACCTGGTGGATTTGGACCAGGTGGCATTGGACCTGGTGGAGCTGGACCAGGTGGCATTGGACCTGGTGGAGTAGGGCCAGGTGGCATTGGACCTGGAGGAGTTGGACCCGGTGTCATCAGTCCAGGTAAGACATTTAACATTTTATTAATAGTTTAAAATAGCACAGTTTAAACAGTTTAGTTGTACTTTGCACAGCACCGCATCAACATTAATGATTTTGCCCTGTCACAGGAGGTAAGGTAAGATCAGCTTTAATGGCTGTTCATAAAGATCCCCATGTGTGCCAAAGACCTTGTCTAGGAAACTCAGTAATTATTTCTGGTCAAACATATCTGTACATTAGCTTAGATTGTGCTGAAAACAGAGACTGAACAGAGACTTTTCTCAGAACTTAGGGAATGTATCATTTACTCACCCTCATGCCATCTTAGATGTGTATTATTTTCTTTCTTCTACTGAACACAAACAAAGATGTTTAGAAGAATATCTCCACTCAGTAGGTGTTAACAATGCAAGTGAATGGGTAATAACATTTTAAGGGGGGACTGAGTCCAGGAAGTGGTGACAAAGCTTCACTGCCCCTTTGCCCTCCTAAGCTGAGGTGCTCCTCTGGAAAAAGTAATTTCATTAGCATATATTCATTTTTGTTGACTCTTTTTATCCACGGCATCAAAACAAATTTGTATTATGATGAATAGCACCCAAAATGTCTGGGTGATATTTTGTGTTGTTGGTTAATGATTAAATCCATTACTTTTTTTTTTTTAAACCAATTCACATTCTTCCTACATATTGCCACCTACTGGGTAAGGAGGAGAATTTATAGTAAAAAAAAAAAATTCAAATATTTATCTCTTTCTCACTCACACCTATCATCTCTTCTGAAGATAAGGATTAAACCACAGGAGTTGCATGGATTACTTTTACACTGCCTTTAAGTGCTTTTTGGAGATTTATAATTTTAGTACCCATTCACTTGCAGTGTAAATGGTGAGAGAATTTTCATTTTTGGGTGAACTATACCTTTAAGCAATGTCCTTTAATGTTGGTGGATGTAAAATATATATTTACCTCCAATGGTCAACATTTAGGTTATGTTGGGCCTGGCGGCTCTGGTGGTGCCCCATTGGGAACAGGAAACTTTGGAGCAGGAGATCCAAGGCTTGGTGCTAGTTCACTTGGACCTGGAGGTGCTGGAACAGGCTACCCAACAGGTAACTGCTTTACACTTCTTTCAATACTCATGGGTATTATAAAACACTGCTGTAACACTAAAATGTCACAATAAGTAAAAAGAAGAAAAACTGTAAATAAGTCTACCAGATGACTAGGGAAATTAATGAGAATAAGATTCCTTATAAAAGGATAATACTTTAAAAGGTAACAAGAAAACTGGACATTTAAGGAATAGTAGCTGAAAGTTTTTAAAAGTAATGATATTTTGGGGAAGGTGTTTTTAATTAAACAGGAATACTTTTTGCTACTTAAGGAAATTTGTTTTTAGGCTTTGTTGGATATGGTGGCCAAGGAGGTCCTTATCCTGGAGGGGCTGGTCAGAAACCACCAAAACCAGGTAAAAGTATATTAAAGTACAAGAGTATTCAAAGGACTCAAGCCAAGTACCTTTTGACAATAAATTTACTGACACATACTACACATTTTCCTGAATAATTTTGTTTTTATTCACATAAGGAGTTGGAGGACCAGCATTTGGTGGAACTGGATTTGTTCCCAGTGGTACAGGAGTTGGTCCAGGTGGCACAGGAATTGGTCCAGGTGGGGCAGGAATCCGTCCAGGGGGCACAGGATTTGGTCTAGGTGGCGCAGGAATCAGTCCAGGTGGCACAGGAATCAGTCCAGGCGGGGCAGGAATCCGTCCAGGGGGCACAGGATTCGGTCAAGGTGGCGCAGGAATCAGTCCAGGTGGCACAGGATTCGGTCCTGGTGGTGCAGGTATTGTTCCAGGTGGCACAGGAATCGGACCTGGGGGTGTGGGAGTTGGGCCTGGAGGTGTAGGAATCGGACCTGGTGGCACCGGAGTTGGACTTGGAGCAGCAGGGGTGGGGCCTGGAGGAGGTGGGTTCTGAAGAAAGTAATTATTATTCTATTGCCAAAAGAAATTAGCTTTAATAATAATTTGTCACCTTTATGGGTCCTAGCACCTTTTCTACCTCAAACTGGATTACCAGGAGCTGGAACTGGGACGGGTACTGGTAGCAAACTTGGAAAGATTGGGAAGGCACCAGTGCCAGGTAATTTGTGTCTATAGATAGAGCACTCCTCATGTTAAAACTTTTTTTGACAAATCTTTGACAAGTAAGCATTGATTTATATTCTATCTTGCTGCAATCAATCAACAAGGTATTGGGATTCCTGGGCTGTACCAAGGGGGCATTGTTCCTGGACATGGTGAGAACATTGTTGTGGCTAAAATATTCTACTGCAGTGTTTCAAGATTATTCACATAATCAACAAAAATACATTTTTTTTTCTATGAAGGTTTTGGTGGTAGAGGCGTTCTGCCAGGTGTAGCCACAGGATCTCAAACGGGTATATTTTTGACAGTTTAAGTATTAAAGACCTGTTAAATAGCCAGCAATAAAACTGTTCTTTCAAGGCTCTCTTTCACAATTTTTTCATTTATAGGTCAGCTTGGTCAAGGTGCACTCGGAGCCAATGGTATGATAACAAATAACTTGAATGACCAATTCTTTCAATGAGAGGTGTGAAAACTAACTAGGTCTAACTAAATGAGCTGACTTGTCTTTTCTCTTGTAGGAGGCCGCGGAGGCTTTGGTCAACAATTACCAGGCATATTTCGTGGATATCCACTAATATTACCTAAGTCTGGAGGTATTCCGGTTTGATCCGTTCATCTATACTTTATTATTCAAGTTTAGGATCAACCAGCGACCAGAGAGTTTTAATCAATCATTGTACTTGATGTCATGAAGTCATGGGGCAGTCAATTTACTCATTGTTTTAAAACAGATATATTTGCCATAGGATTAAGCATTGGGTATTTTTGATCATTTCTTTTCTTACCTTGTTTAAGGTACAAGCTCTGCAAAGTCTCAGGCTAAAGCTGCCAAGTATGGTAAGTCATGGAGAAAAAATGTTAAATAACTAATTTGGATGAGAATTTTTAATTGTTTATAGAACATGATTGATATTGCTGACTCTTTCAGGGGCTGGTGGTGTGCCTGGTTTAGGTGGTGGACTTGGAACTGGTGGTGTACCAGGTGCAGGCGGAGTACCAGGTGCAGGTGTGTTACCTGGCATGGGTGGTGTACCAAGTGCAGGTGGAGTTCCAGGCATAGGTGGTGTGCCAGGTGCAGGTGGTGTTCCAGGCATAGGTGGTGTGCCAGGTGCAGGTGGTGTTCCAGGCATAGGTGGTGTGCCAGGTGCAGGTGGTGTTCCAGGCATAGGTGGTGTGCCAGGTGCAGGCGGTGTTCCAGGCATAGGTGGTATACCAGGTGCTGGAGTCATTCCTGGGTCTGGAGGGGTAACTCCTGGAATCCTATATCCTGGAGCTGGTGGTACCTATCCTGGTGGTAATTAAAACATTTATTTCAAATTTTAAATGGAGTTATTTATGGATTATCTAAAAAAACTGTGATTTACTTTCTAAAAATACAACTTGTTTAAGTTTTAATTCTTATAATATCCAATCACTGTCTCTCTAGGAGCTGGGGCAAAAGCTCGGAAGTATGGTAAGAAAACCCAATGATGCATATTATATATAATACAATTTTTCTTGGGAAAAAAGAAATGCATAAAGAAATCAAATCTTATGTCCAAAACCTGTGAATTTTCACTATCATTAAGAAAAAAATATTTAATGTGAAACAATTGCTATTGCTAATGTGAAGTTGATCAAATAGCTTCACAAATGCTCTTGTCAAATACACACACAAACAGGATCATCCAACTTTCTGTTTAATTTTGGTTTATTTTCCATCTTCAATTATAGGAACTGGTGGACCCCTAGGTTCTGGTTTAGGAGCAGGTGGTCTTGCAGGTGGTGGTCTCCCTGGCTCTGGTTTAGGAGCAGGTGGTCTTGCAGGTGGTGGTCTCCCTGGCTCTGGTTTGGGAGTGGGTGGTCTTGGAACTGGTGGACCCCTAGGTTCTGGTTTAGGAGCAGGTGGTCTTGGAGGTGGTGGACTCCCTGGGTCTGGTTTAGGAGTAGGTGGTCTTGGAACTGGTGGAGCCATAGGTTCTGGTTTAGGAGCAGGACCTGGAACTGGAGGTATCTTTTAAAATAAATCATTTTACTAGTTGAAAATTATTATTATTTTATAATTTATTTATTTATTTATTTTTATTTTTTATAAAATGTTAATATAGGAATCAACAGCATAGTGATGCCTACTATTCTTCTTTAATGTTTCAGAATATGCTGCAGCCAAAGCAAGAAAATATGGTAACAAACTTAAAATTCTAACTTACAAGGATATATGTATATGCAAAGTCAAATAAGTATTAAGAAATGTACAAATAAATCAAAATATCTTTATTATAAGTTTGCACTGTACTAATTTACATACATTTAGATCAGTCTGCAACAGACAAAGGAAAAGCTGGGTAGACACACATCTGATTGGCTGTTTCTTCAGATCATCAGTAGTGTCACCACACATGCATATAGCTGTGTCACCAAAAGCACTCTTCACATGCATGCCAAATTTCAGTTATCAGGGTTTGATGCTTTGTACATTTGTTTAGTTTCATATTTGTAATGAGTTCTTTCATATATTTGAATTGAATATTAGTTTACTTCCCATAATTTGTAAAGTTTTAGCCCTACAGTTAAAATATATTTTTTTAAGAAAAAGAATATTAATGTATTGTATGCCCTACAAATATTGTCTTGTACAGTAAATAATTTATCAAAGCACAAAGCAAAATTACAACAATCATTTTAAGTAATAATTGTAATATGGCTTTACTGTACCTTAATGTGACTTTACAGATTTGTTTACATTTTTTCATTTTAAGAATCTGTCACACGCATAGAAAAGACATTTTCAGTAAATATTAATGTCTTTCCCCTGTAGCTCAGCTTGGAAGTTCTGGTGGGGCTTTGGGTACTGGAGGCTTACCTGGTGGAGCAGGAGGTGTTGGGCTAGGTAGACTTCCTGGTGGTGGAGTTGGAACTGGTGGGCTACCTGGAGGTGGGATTGGTGGCTTACCTGGTAGAGGAGCTGGTGGTCTCCCTGGTGGGGGTTCTGGAGGACTCCCTGGCTCTGGAACTGGTATGAGCTGATACTGACATAATGCATCATGTAATTGTACTGCTAATTTTGAGGTAATGTTCTTAACAGAGTGACTACTTGCACTAGGTGTAAAGAACACCTGTGACAAAGCGTGGCTATTTGCTCTCCAGTAGTCTGGTAAAAACACACAAATTGAAAAAAACTTCAATTCTTGTGTCGCTGCAGTGGTGTGGGGTGTAACAACGGTAGAACAGTGTTTTTTGTGCAGACGACCTGGGTTTGATTCCAACTTTTCCCCATCCTGTTTCCTGTATTCAATCTTAATATTTCCTGAAATACTACTCATAATAATAAATAGAAAAGAATAGGATGTTTGATCTCGCAATGATTTTGTCACGGGGGAGGTAAGGGAGTTGAAAGAAAGGTTTGATCTGGGTAAAATTAATCATGGTTTTACCATAGTGACATAGTGGTAACCATGTTTTTTGTGATAGCCATAGTTTTAATGCCATTAACCATGGTGATACTGCAGTAATAGGGTGTATATATAGTAGCCATGTTTAATTTTGAGGTTATTATGATTTTACTACAAAATACCATGCTGATACAATGGTTACTGTAGTAAAATCATGGTTAACTTTTGTAAAGAAAGGTTAGGGTTAAGGTTAGAGGTTGGTGTAGGGTGTCTGTGGGACTATAAATGAACACAATAAACACCCTGCAGTGATGCCCCTATATACTGTATGTTAATATTTAATAAGGGGTGTAAAAAGCATATATCACTATTTGTAGCCTCTGCCATTTATTAAATATAGAATATTTAATAAATTAAAAAAATACTCTGTTTTTTAGGATATGGAGCAGTGGCAAAAGCTCGTAAATATGGTAAGACAACATTTTGACTTTTAATCCTTGAGTATTCTGCACTGTTAAGGAATGAGGTGTTATTAATACAATAGCAGTTATTGTCCAATACTTTGTTGTTGGTTATTATCTGCAATAATTATTTTACTTTTCTAGGTTTACCTTTAGGTGCTGGTGTAGGCCCAGGCAGTGGATTAGCTGCAGGTATTCCAGGTGGATTACCAGGTGCTGGTGTGGGACCAGGTGGGGCAGGTGTTGGAGTTGGAGGCTATAGACCAGGAACAGGAGATCTTCCAGGAACTGGAACTGGACTAGGGGGCAATACTGGTTTGGGCTATAGACCAGGAGATATGCTTGGTGGTGGTTTTGGACCTGGAGGTAAATCGGTATTTTCACTAATTTAACATAAGTCTTAATATTTGTAGCTGTTGGCAAGCTGAGACAAGTTATGCAAAGAAGGCATATTTTCACAGACTAGTACCATTAAAAAAAGAAAAAGGGTTGCTACTTATCCCAACCTCATTAGATGGTATACCTGATAGTCCATTCATTGCTTTATGTGCCCCTTTGCAAAGATTTTCCACAATGCAGAATAATTTGTTGTGAGGAACCATAGAGTCACCTATGTTTTTGTATAATTTGCTCTGGCTATCCACTGTAGGCGAGTGCGTCCAGTGATCACAACTGTTACAACTCAACATTTTATAGCTAGGGTTTCTCTCTTCAAAACTGCATATCAACTTTCTGCAGCAGATAATCTACAGTATGATTGATACTCTTCCTGGTGGGATTTCTGGACAGCACCTAGCCTCACAGTCTAGGTAGTATTATCTGTAATAAACCACCAAACATAAGTTATGCATGCACTTGTCTATTTGTGCTGTGTCAAATTAAATTCCTGATGGCTAGGTGCTGGATGTTCTGGGTCATAAGTATTCCTTTTTCAGCAGGTAAAACAGAAGCCCCCTTTACACCTGATATTAAGATGTGTCTTGGGCAATCCAATCACATGTGGTCAGGCAAGACACATCGCTGTTTAGGACACATTCAGGACGGATTAGTGTTTAGTCCTCATGTGATGTGGTTACATGCTTTTTTGACTACCTTTTTATGTGGTTTTTGTGATACAATCACAAAAAGTTTTAGACCACGTTTAGACTTGTACTGACCACTTGTGATCAGATCACCCGAAATGCATCTTAATACTAGGTGTAAACAGGGTCAGAGAGGGGAAGATTTAGAAGTCCATGCTCTGGTGCATCTCTCTGGAATGGTTCCAACTTCCCACAGAGGCACAAGTGGGGCTATATGCCCAGTAAGATACAAAAGTGACCTGGAGAACAAACATTACTTTCTCTTTATATGTTCATATTTAAAATGTTTGTGTCCCAATTAAATCCTAAACCAGAGATCAAAGGGGATGAAATACTCAAGAGTTTATTCATATTGATTAGAAGTGGTATTATCTACAATGATTTCTATTGTGAACAGCATTTTTGGTAAACATAACTGTTTCTGCTTTTGGACCCAATTCTGAGAAATCCATTATTGGAGTTTAGATGTTTAAAATGAACAATAAAGCACCGCAGCATTATTATAACTAATATTAACCTTTTATATTCTAGGTTATGCTGGGGCCAAAGCTCGCAAATATGGTAGGGGAAAGTAAAATCATTTTCATTTTCAATTCTGTTTTAAAATACAGTTAATCATTTTTTTTTTTTTTTTTTTTCAAAATGTGTTTCAAAAAGGTGGCTCTGTTGGGACAGGATTGACTGGAGGGTTAGGAAGCACACTTGGTATTGGAGCAGTGCCAGGTGTTGGAGCAGGTGGTGGGGGACCAGCTGGTGGTTATGGACCAGGAGGTGGACCTGTTGGTGGCTATGGACCAGGAGGTGTACCTGTTGGTGGCTATGGACCAGGAGGTGTACCTGTTGGTGGCTATGGACCAGGAGGTGTACCTGTTGGTGGCTATGGACCAGGGGGTGTACCTGTTGGTGGCTATGGACCAGGAGGTGTACCTGTTGGTGGCTATGGACCAGGGGGTGTACCTGTTGGTGGCTATGGACCAGGAGGTGTACCTAGTGCAGGATATGGACCAGGCTCTGGAGGCATGCTGACAAACATATAATTCCAATTAAGGCTTTTTACTTATGATATTATCTTTTCATTTCCACATCTAAATGTATTCATTGTATCTCACTTTGTATGCAGCATATCCAGGTGGACCTAAAGCTCTAAAATATGGTAGGGTATTGTAAACTGGTATTTGCCATTGTGGTTGTTGCTATAATTTTGAATCTTCCGTTATAAATTGTTTAATCTGTGTGTAGGTCCCGGTGCAAGTGGAGGGACTCCAGGACTTGGTCTGCAGGGTAGGGTAGGAACAGGCCCATTTCCAGGATTTGGAACAGGAGCTGGGCCAGTTGGTGGTTATGGTCCAGGGTCTGCAGGAGGTGCTGAAAGTTATTATAAAGTGTCCTAAAAAATTAAATTTTCTCCTTGCTATGACAAAAGGACAGTGTTCAAATCCATGGATATTTTGACAGGTGTAGCAAGTGGTTCACCTGGTTCTGGGGGAGTTTTAGGAGTAGGAGGTGCATCAGGAACTGGAACAGGAGTGGGAGCAGTCCCTGGAGGTATGTGACCCATTTTTAGACAATCTAACATTCAGTATATAATTTTTTCAAATTTCAATTTAAACATTGTCATCTTTTTACTGTCCAAATTTCATATTTAATTGAACGTTAAATTTGAATACAAAATGTCTGAATAACACCACCTTACATTTATTTTTTAATTTCTCTTTCAGTTGGGGGAGGTCCTGGGACTGGATCTGGACTTGGAGGAGTTCCAGGTGGAGTGCCGGGTGCTGGATATGGGGGGCATGGAGGTAAATATTAAAAAGTTTGTAGATTGTACAATACCTATCACAAAATTGTTTTACAATACATAACTTGATGTACTTGCTGTTGTTTTGTTATGCTTAAATTTAAAGGTTATTGGGGTGCACAGAAACCACCTAAATATGGTAAACCACTTTTGATTGGTCACCTTAGAGACTAAAATTAAAATGTCACGTACATCCAGGTTAAGATTTAACTTCATGAATCTGCATAAACAGGACAGCCTGGTGGTGGGGTTGGAAGCGTGCTAGTTGGGGCAGTACCAGGAACTGGTGCAACTGGAGGCACAGGAACTGGAATTGGAAATGGTGGGTGATTACTGGTAAAACAGGGCTAAACTAAATACAAGTTGAGAGATACAGACAAGAATTTGCTAACATGTTCATGTAGTGTAATTATCCATGTCTCCAATTCTCATTTTAAATCCAGCGGTTCCAGGTATCACAGGAGGTGTGCATGGAGGAACAGCAATTCCAGGTAGTGCAGTGGCCACTGGCGTAGATCGTGTAGCAAGTTCTAAACCTGGAGTTGATGGGGGTAATGCATTTATCTGAACTGTTCTTGATAACTGTTAACATGCTTGTGTTTACTTTCTGTAATGGTGTAGTAACTATCAGTCTTACCTGTAACCTGTTCAGTCGCAGTGACTGGCAGCCCTGGTGGTGGAACTCGTGGTGCTGGAGAAGGTCAAGGTTAGTTAATTTAACTAACCTAAAATATATTTAGGGGTTGCATGACTACTGATTTTTAATAGTCTATTATACTGAATGTTTAATAATTCTATCCGAATTCGAATAGTTGTGATACCATTCCACCCCCAAACCCCATCACCTGAATTGGGTGTATCAGATAAGAGAGACATCTAATATGTTTAGTTTTGGCGGTACTCCAGGACCAAGATTAGGAAACACTGAGCTAGACTGTGACCGGGGTCCTATAGGTTGCCATGGAAATGTGCAAATTAGTATACACCCGAGGGGAAATTATCACCGATGGTCTGAGTGTTCTTTTGTTTGTGAACAGATTGTCTCCTCTTAAGCAACTTTTAAATGCATTTGTGCCTTTCTCCATTGATTGGTCATAAGACATAAGTCTCATCTTCATCAGTCACAAGTATAGACAAACACAATGTGCTTAAGTTGTTCACTTAACACACAAACAATTATAATATTTCATGTCTTTATTGAACACATCTCATTAAACATTTACAGTGCTGTGGAAAAAGTAAGTGAATCCTTGGATTTAATAACTGGTTGATCCTTCATTGGCAGCAATAACCTCAGGCAACCAAGCATTTCCGGTAGCTTAGACCTGCACAACGTTCAAAAGGAATTTAGACCATTCTTCCTAACAGAACTGCTTCAGCTCAGCCATAGACCTTATTCACAGAATAAATCTTTGATTTTTGACAGGAATGAGGCTGTGAGGGATAGATGTAAAGTCTCTTCAATGGGTTGTACTACAGTTTAGAGTATTTTTGGATCATTCCGTGTACAAAATATTGAAAAATCATCTGTTCAAGAACATTCAGTTGACAAAAACTCCAGACAACGTGAGTTATGGATAATCAGATGTTATCTAGGCACTTTTTACAGCTTTATTCTATGCATGCAAATGAAGAGATCCCTTAAAGCCTTGTTGTGATTCTCATTAAAAATCAAAGATGCCACTATTGCCACTCCAAAAGGTGGATTTTATTTTTGTGGAGCCATTCTGTAGTGGATTTACTTCAGTGTTTAAGGTGATTGTCCTGTTGCATCACTTAACTTCTACTGAGCTATAGCTGGTGCACAGCTACCCTGATATTATCCTTTAGGATATCTTGATGAACTTGGGAATTAATTTTTCCCTTGATGATGGCAAGTGGTCCAGGCCCCGAAGCAGCAAAGTAGACCCAAATCACCACCGTACTTCACCGTTGGGATGTTGTTTTCATGTTGGTATGCAATGCCCTTTTTACACCATTCATAATGCTGTGTGTTTTTCCCCTAAAATTCAAACTTAGTTTCAAACTTAGCCACATCTGTCTCGCAGAAGTTTAAACATGAAAACAACTGAAAAGCAGCGCAATCAGACACAAAATGTAGTTGGTGTGAACAGCCCTTAAGACAACTCACAACCTCACACGGGCCACTGAAAATTTCAAATGGGCCGGATTTGGCCCACTGGGCCACCAGTTCAATATGCCTGGCCTATGGGGTTCACATACTTTTTCCAGCCTACACTGTAAATGTTTGAATTATATGTATTCAATATCTACAAGAACAATACAATAATGTGTGTGTTATTAGTTAAAACAGATTGTGTTTCTTCATTATTGTAACTTAGATAAAGTTCAAACCACAAATTTATACACAAAAGCAGTTAATTCCAAAGGGTTTGCATAATTTTTCTTGCGACTGTGTGTATATATATATATATATATATATATATATATATACAAACTTAATATATAATATAAAAAATAGTTAAGCTGTTAGTTTATTCCTCCATAGTAATTTCAATAATTTTCTAAACACACAGGTGGAACAAAAGCTCCAAAGACAGGTAAGAATTTTTTTTCTACGAGGTTAGGTGTCAGCGCAATATTAAAAAAGTAATTCGGAATGCCCCCCTTTAAATATGTGATATTAAAGTAGTCAAGTTTGTGCAGTAATGTAAAGTACTGCAATCCCTGAATAAATCCATTAAAATTTAACTAAATATATTGTTACTACAGTAATTTGTAACTACTTTTGTACAAATCTCCAGGTAATACAAATTTGCTGGTGAAGCAGTCAATGTTTGTGGTTTACATTATACAAATAAATTGGACAAAGGTGTAAAAAGGTGCACAAAGTAATCTTTTCATTATTTAAAAAGTTTTACTTCTAAAGATATTAATTGTAATCTTGAAACCAATGTCTAAAATCATGACCACCCACATGAAATCAAGACTTCAGTCATATCAGTAACCTTATAAAAGCTTTTTTATTCCACATAGAGAGGGTCCACACATGGGGGCTGCCATGTTAAAATCATATGACCAGCCAAATTCTACTCGCTTAATCTCAGTAACCATCCTGTTATTGGACACGTTCACTCAGAGATTGAATTAATCATGGCTGACTGTGAATAGTGAATTTCTACAATGTCATTTGAAACTGAAAACTATTGAGTTTGAATGATTCTGCATCCAGGCCGCTAGGTGTCAGTATAAGTCCAAGACAACGTGAACAAAAACGTACTGAGCGCAAGTTTAAAATTGAGTCTTTCACAAGAACAGTCATTTTACATTTGCCAGTCTGTAGTAACTATTAAGTAAGACCCTGCACATTTGTGTTATATCTTCTTCCGATTTGCAAGTCATGTAAGGTTGTCTACTTTTATTGTGTCTGTGGCATGGGGACGTGGTCATAAGTCGGTCTGCGGGAGAGAGAGAGTGGTAATGCTTGTCACCTGGTTCATAATTACCCATAACATCTCATAACATCTCATGTGTCGGTCACGCAGACCGACACATGACCACGCCCCCATGCCACAGTGTCCTTTAGCCAAAGTAAAACATTTGTTGTTTGAACAGTTAAAGAAAAAGTGACCATGTGCTTCCACCTTTTAGAAATTAGTTTTATTTTATGATCATTTTAACTTAACAGAATCTGGAGGGCCAATAGAGGGATCAGGTGGGTCCATTGGAGGTGGCCCAGGTGAAGGTATGACCAAGTCAAGTTATTAAATGGTTAATGAGATATTTCACTTTTATGTTGTGGGAACTGAGTGCTAATTACTATTTAGTTTTCTATTATTATAATTTGCTTTATTCTTTTTCAGGTGTTACTGTTGGGCCAACTGATGGTGATGGTCTTGGTGGAGTTAGTGACACCGGAATACCCATCTTAGCTGGAGCAAAACCAGGTACACCTATGCTGATCTCTACGCTCATAGAAAATATGTCAAATATGCAATACAGGCATTAAAAGATCACCAGATTGATTGTGGTTCTTCAGGCACAAGTACTGGCCAGCTGCTCTACTCATTGAGTGCAGGCTGGTCACACTGCAGAAGTATCATATGTTTTAGTTTGATTAGGCAGTTTGATTTCTAGCATGGCTTATCTTGCCCCAAAACATCACACTTTCATGTTATTTACCACTTAACAGATAAGGGAGGAGATTTGAAGGTGCTTGAAAGGTGTCAGGTGCTGCTTAACATCAATCTCTCATATACACACTTTCTGTTTTATACTATCCATCCATTGTCTATAAATGTACTTACACCGCCAACTGAGAGAATACCTGTTATGCTTACAAATATGTCTTTAGGACAACTGGTTTAAAAGCAAAAGTTATGTGTATAGTGAAACTGACATTATTGCACCATAATACAGCATGTCCAATATCCAATAATTGCATGTTCTCATAGATACTCTTGTTGTATTATGCATGTCCCAAATGATTTGTACTGACTTATATAGTGTTGAAATGTGCATTTTGCAAAGCTGCAGTACCTATTAACAAAACTATTAAATGACTGATCATATTTCTGTTCATGTTTTAGGAGTTCTGAATTTTATTACTACACGTTGATAAGTTTTTTTTTGCTTGCTTGTTTGTTTGTTTGTTTGCTTGCAACATCAAATAATAATAATAATAATAATAAACAATACAAGACCACACAACAGAAAATAAATATATGCAGGAGAGATTTGAAATCTAGTTGAGCTTATATTAATTCTTGTTAATTACATGCATGCACTGCAAGTTAGAACAGTATAAAAATAAAAAAAAAATGCATGAAATATTCAGAAAAACAACATAAACTAAACAATAGTAATTCAGAAAGTGTGAGTACATGAGACATTATATGATGCTGTTTAGAGAGTAGATACATTAATCAGGGTTGCCCTCAGTCTTTGTTTAAAATTGCTTATAGATGGTGACATTTTGGCACTATAAGTATATATAACATATAACATAAAAGTATGTATTCCAGAATAATGAATGGAAACAGAATTGGATTAAGGCATTTGGCCATAAATGACACATGGGCAAATTAAGCTGTAAAACAAAGTTAAGATTTACCACTGATGAACAAAGACACTTATATTTCTTGTAATACCAACTGAACATGTTAAAATGTATAAACTTACTATGTATTAATTCTAATTAAGTGGCAATGTTAAAATGGTTCGTAAAAGAGTGAGAAAGTTGGTAGTTAATTGAATTCACAACCTATTCAGGTGGAACAGGAGTGCCATGACCAGCAAGTTAGATTTTCCTTTCACAACATCCAAAAATGTATTTTGTTTTTATTATTATTATTATTATTATTATTTATTTCATCTTTAAGTATTTCTAATTAATTAAAATTATTTCTCTACATCGTATTCAAAACGTGCAATCGTCGACCTGTAATTAATCTAATATAGATAATTCTACATTTAGATTTACACTATACGCTTAAGACAGGCAGCTTGTTGTGCAGCTCCCTCTAGAGGTGAGAAGAGTCCCATGAATGTTGATGTAGCAAACCTAGATTATAATTTAGTGACTTTTTCTCCCGTGCACACTACATTTAAAAAAAAAACGAAGAAATCTTTTAGAATGAAATTCAAATACATAGATTTATAATAGCATATAAACACATTCAGAGAGAACCTCAAGTAGACTTTGTGTTTAAGAGTTTGTGTTTACAGATCGTGTTGGTCCAGGTTAGCCAGAAAGCTAAATGTATTTGAAATCAATTATAAATTCTTAAGAATTAGTTAGGCACTCCTCTGAACTACTATGCTAAATAAATGTGTTTTTCTTAGGTGGAATTGGTGATAGTAGTTCACTACCTGGGGCCAAACCACTAAAACCCCCAGGTAATTCATACTCTTCCCATTTTTATAATTGTCTCGATATATATAAATAAGCAGGTGCTTTTAATATTTAAGTATGGTGCAACTGATCCTTTTTTTTTTTATGAAATCGTTAATAACCCTGGATGCTTTATATTTGATTTATTTTATTGCAGGCATTGGAGGTGGTGCCATTGCTGGACGTGGAGATACTCCAGGTACTATTGAAGGAGGACTTGGTGGTGCTACTGGAAGACCAGGAGGAGTTGGTGGAGTTCCAGGAGGAGTGGGTGGAGTTCCAGGAGGAGTAGGTGGAGTTCCAGGAGGAGTGGGTGGAGTTCCAGGAGGAGTAGGTGGAGTTCCAGGAGGAGTTGGTGGAGTTCCAGGAGGAGTAGGTGGAGTTCCAGGAGGAGTTGGTGGAGTTCCAGGAGGAGTCGGTGGAGTTCCAGGAGGAGTTGGTGGAGTTCCAGGAGGAGTGGGTGGAGTTCCAGGAGGAGTAGGTGGTGTTCCAGGAGGAGTTGGTGGAGTTCCAGGAGGAGTAGGTGGTGTTCCAGGAGGAGTTGGTGGAGTTCCAGGAGGAGTTGGTGGTGTTCCAGGAGGAGTAGGTGGAGTTCCAGGAGGAGTTGGTGGAGTTCCAGGAGGAGTTGGTGGTGTTCCAGGAGGAGTTGGTGGAGTTCCAGGAAGAGTGGGGGGAGTTCCAGGAGGAGTTAAACCTCCTAAAGGTTATTTGCAATAAAAATCCTGACTCTGTAAAATGTATTTTTTACTTATGTACTTTTGTAGCAAAAGCAATTTTCTTTTAATAGTTTATGGCAGTGCTGGTGGAACAGGAACTCTAGGTGCTGGAGGAGTGGGTGGAGCTGGTCCATCTGGAGTGGGTGGAGCTGGACTTCTGCCTGGAGGTGGTGGTCTGCTACCAGGAGGTATAGGTACAGGAGTTGGAGCAGGCACAGGTTTTGGAGCACAGAAACCAGGCAAAAGTAATTAAAGCATTGATTATCACGAGAGACATTTTATTATGCAGTGCTTATTACATTTAAACATAATTTAATTTTTTAAAGAATTAAATGTAAACTTAACTTAATATAGTTTCTGAAGCACAACTGGTAGGTAATGGCACTAGCAATGCACTAGACATGGGTTCTATGAACAGGGAACTCACATACTGATAAAATGTATACCTTGAATGCACTTTAAGTTGCTGTGGATAATAGTGTTTGTCAAATACTTTAATGAAAACTTAGATTACTTAAAGTGCATTAAAATAACTTTAGATATAATAAAGTCAACAAATTGTGAACTTTAAACAGCTTAGTATTTACAAATAGACTATGATTAGCTTGTGTATAAGGATTTATAAATCCTTTTTAGGTTATGGTGGAGTTGGAAGTTTAGGAGCTGGTGGAATCCTGCCAGGGACTGGTAAGTGTCTTCAGTTACTCTCTTCTCAAAGACCAAACAGAAAACATATAGATAATTCTCCTGTCTGATGATTGTTGTTCTCTGTTTTTTCTGGTATATTCTTATTTTACACACCAGTAAAGATAATTCTGTTTTTCTAAATTTAGAGGAGTATCTGCTAATCTTTTACAGGTCTCAGATTCCCAAGTGGGGCTGCAGTGGGCAGCAAACAAGGAAAAGGTATCAGACAACATTCTTGCTATTTCACTACTCTTACAATGAAAAAGCAAGAAATCTTGTTTTAAAATAAAGTCTTGATCACTTTTGTGTAAGTTTATGGGGCCGCAGGCACACTTGGTGGGCTTGGAGGCCCAGGTGGATATGGTGCAGGACCTGGTGGCTATGGGGGTGGACCAGGTGGATACGGTGGAGGCCCTGGTGGATACGGTGGAGGCCCTGGTGGATACGGTGGAGGCCCTGGTGGATACGGCGGAGGCGCAGGTGGATACGGTGGAGGCCCAGTTGGTGCTGGTGGACTTGGAGGGACAGGATTTGGTCGTGAGTTTCTGATTTGTTTACAAATGAAACTCTCATAACTTCTCATGTAGTAATGTTCCATATTTAATTTTTTACAATAGAAACTTGTATAGATCAAACTTTTTTTTTTTTTTAAATGTATAATGTTTAAATATTTTTGTTTTAAGGGCTTGGTTATGGTCCTGACACAATAAAGCCACCTAAAAGTATGTACAATAATTTCAGTCAGCACTTGCAATAAACAATAAAATAGCCAAAGCTGTGTAGGCTAGAAACAACTTATAATAATAAACATTTGGTTTCTGTTGTTATGATATCAGGCTATGGAGGAGCTGGAACACAGGGTGGGGCTGGAAGAGGAAGTATTGGGGGAGGTTTAGGAGTAGGACCAGGAGGTACTGGTGGAGGTCCTGGAGTTGGAACAGGAGGTGTTGGGGGAGGTTCTGGAGGAGTTGGAGGACTGGGTGGACAAGGTGCAGGTATGACATCATTTAATATACATCAAGCAAAAATCTGACAATAATGCAATGCAATTTGATTATACAATTTCCTGGAAAACATTTTTGATTAGATGACAGGTAGTTATAAATGACAAGAAAGCAATGCAAAAATAAATTAAATGATTATGCATACCCATCTTCACATAAAATGCATTAACTGATTGTAATGTTCACAGAGATGAGAAGAACATGATCTAACTGCAGCATTTCATTTAAACTAAAAACAAAAAAGAAACAAAAACACTACAGCCATGAATGGACAAGAACTGACAAAGACTCAGAGAACATGGTATTATTTACACAAAGACAAACAAGGTTAAAATGATTGTTCACTAATTTACTCACCCTCATGCCATCCCAGATGTGTAGTTATTTCTTTCTTCTGCTGAACACAAACACATTTTTTTGAAGAATACCTCAGCTATATACTGTATATCCATACGATGCAAGTGAATGGTGATCAGGCCTTTGAAGCTCCAAAAAGGAGATTAAGGAAGCATAATTGTAATCTATAAGACTCCAGCGGAGTAATCAATGTCTTCTGAAGTGATCAGAACACATTTGGGGCTTTGGGTGAGAAAAGATCAGGGGTGGAAAGAGTACTGAAAAATCATACTCAAGTAGAAGTACTGTTACGTCCCAAAAATTAAGTGTGAGTAGAGTAAAAGTAGCTGTCCTAAAAAATACTAAAGTAAGAGTAAAAGAGCAGCTCATTTAAAAGTACTCATGAGTAGTGAGTATTGAGTACTGAGTTGCTAAACTTATGCCCCATTATAATGAACACTGTATGCCAACTTTTAAAATTCATGACTTATCTCTGATGAACACTACATACATCTGATTCCATAAAATAAAAGGGAGACATTATAACAGAAATAAAAAGAATAACACGTTATTTTCAATACAGTGATCATTATTTTAAATCATAATCTATGAAACAATTACATTAAAGTCAGTTTATGTGTAGAGTCTAAATTTCCCTTAATGCCGACAGAGTGTTGTTGTTGTGTATAAAACATGTTCAAACAATGCAAGGAATGCAAAAAAATGCTAAATAGGCAGGATCACTTGGCACGTCATGTCCTGCACAATAGTGGAGGTAGAGCAGGCATGACAAAAGTTGTTTGGTACAGGGGCTACATCACGCTTAAAAAGGAATAATTCACCCAAAAAATGGAAATTCTCTCATCATTTACTCACCCTCATGCCATCCTGGATGTGTATGACTTTCTTTCTTCTCAAGAACACAAATTAAGATTTTTAGAAGAATATCTCAGCTCTTTTGGTCCAGACAATGAAAGTGAATCTCAAAAGGAGGACAATGTGGCCCCTCCATGTTCTACTTCAAGAAATATTTCACACAAAAATGAAAATTCTCTCATCATTTACTCACCCATAGGCCATCTGTCTATAACTTTCTTTCTTCAGAACATGTAATGAAAATGTAATCAAGTTTGAAATCATGTTACTTATGTCTAAAATATATTTACCATGAAATATAATCCATTTGTGTAGGAAAATGGCAGAGATATAGTATAAGTTCTGAATTTGAAAATGTTTTTATAACAATTGAAAAACTGTGGAATACTTTACTGACATCATTTGAGATACTGATGAACATGATATTAATGTATTTGACATGTTGCTTGTATTGTAGGTTATGGAGGTGTAGGTCAAGCTGGAGGTGTAGGAAGTCTTGGAGGAGTCAGTGGGGGTCCAGGAGGTCTAGGAAGAGGTCCTGGAAGCCCAGTAGGAACGGGTGGAGGTGAACTATTGTGGATTATTAACTTTGTTTTCAACATTTTCACTTAAACTGACTTATATTTCACAATAGATGGAAATTAAATTTCAAGTTTGATTTGAAAGGTAATTTTTATATATTTTGGTTGTTCTCAGGTCTCAGGTACCCAGGGGGAGCAGGAACAGGGAAACCTGGTAAATCAGGTATATTAATTTACTCTCATTTGTGAGTACTTGTAATATGCCTCCTTATGTTGTTAGGCTGTTTGGATGGATTATATTATTTCTTTTTTTTATTTGATCTGTGTCCTCTTTTAAAGGTTTTGGCACAGGTGCCTTGGGTGGTCAAGGTTATCTGCCAGGTGAGCCATTATTCCATCATTCCTCAATTCTCCTTATACAACATATGTCGTCCTCTTGATTGCATGTACTGTAAGAAGTGCTTTGAAAGAGCAGATGTCAGGAGACAGAGTTCCATCTATTTATCTTGCAGGTAGTGTTGTGCCAGGATATGGAACTGGTGTAGGTCCTGGCAGTGGATATCAACAACCATATCCAGGTAATGAAGACAAAACCTGTTTTTTTTTTTTCCTCCCCAATTTGGAATGCCCAATTCCCAATACGATCTAAGTCCTCGTGGTGGCGTAGTGACTTGCCTCATTCCAGGTGGCAGATGATGAATCTCAGTTGCCTCTGTGTCTGAGACAGTCAATCTGTGCATCTTATCACTTGACTTGTTGAGCGTGTTAACACAGAGACCTAGCACGTGTGGAGGCTTCATGCTATTCTCCGAAGCATCCACGCACAACACACCACATGCCCTACCAAGAGCGAGAACCATATTATAGCGACAGCAAGGGGGTTTCCCCATGTGACTGTACCCTCCCTATCAACTGGGCCAGTTTGGTTGCTTAGGAGACCTGACTGGAGTCACTCAGCACACCCTGGATTCTAATTCACGACTCCAGGGGTGGTAGTCAGCATCTTTACTCGCTGAGCTACCCAGGCCCCCTGACAAAACCTACACCTTAAAACTTTCGTCACAAGTGTTCTATAGTGAAATATTTTGCCTTATCAAAACTCAGAGGACAGACCTAACAACACTCTTGTTCATTACAGTTCAGAACAAAAGATGAATTTTTGTTTCAGAAATCAGTTGTGGAATTTATTGAATCAATTGCTGAAATGTATTCAGAATAATCAATAAGTCCTATTTACATTACATTGTAGGTTATGGAGGCACTGGTGCGGGGGGACCTGGAACCGCACCACTTACACCTCAACAATGTAAGAAATGCTTCTATTACAGCATGACAAACATAATGTTCATTGCTATATATACACTAATACAGCAGAATAAAAATTTAAGTTTGGGAGAAAGCAATCCATTATCCACAGCCATCATTATGGTTTTTATGTGTTTTATGTGTTTATGTATTTATTTTTTTATTATTATTATTATTTTTTTTATATAGCAAAAGCAGCCAAATATGCAGCTCTTCAAGGCTTTCTAGGTGCAGGAGGCTACAGAGGTATATATATATATAAACGCACTTCTCTCAGTTCCCATCTTTTTTTATGCACCGTGCAGCATAAACCTGTTCAAACATTAACTTTTGAGTTTTCATAACCAGAAATCTAAATTAAAGTGATAGTTCACACAAAAATGAAAATTCTCTCATTAGTTACTCACCCTCATGCCATCCCAGATGTGTATGACTTCTTGTATCTACTGCTGAACACAATCAAATATTTTTAGAAGAGTATTTCAGCTCTGTAGTTCCATACAATACAAGTGAATGTTGACCAGAACTTTGAAGGCCCAAAAAGCACACAAATGCAGTATAAAATTAATCCATATGACTCCATGGATTAAACCAATCCATATGGTTTAATCCATGCCTTCCGATGCAATGTAACTAATGTAAATATTTAAGTCCTTATTTACTATAAATCTCCACTTTTACTTTCAGAAAGATAAAGTGCAGATTTATGGTAACAAAGAACTTAAATATTGATCTGTTCCTCACCCACACCTATCAAATCACTTCTGAAGACATGGATTTAAACACTGGAGTCTTGTGGATTACTTTTATGCAGCATTTATGTGATTTTGGAGCTTGAAAGGTCTGGTCACCATTCACTTGCATTGACCCACAGAGCTGAAATATTCTTCTAAAAAGCTTTATTTGTGTTAAGCTGAAGAAAGAAATGTATACACATATGGGATGGTATGAGGGTGAGTTTTTGGGTGAACTATCCCTTTAACAAGCAAAAGTATTTTAATGTACAACCAGTAGTTTACTAAAGCCAAGGAAATCAATCTATTGAGTGCAAACATTACATCTGAGCAAGGCACTGTACCAGATTAAGCTTGAGGCATAAAATTTTCCTTGATCTTTTAACATTTAAGAGGTTATTGTTCAATAAAAACATACTGTGCATTTGTTGAAACAAAGCTGACAAACTGATTAGTTCTCTACCTCCTCCACATTGTTATGTCACTATGTGGTAGACATTTGCATCTTACGTCCTCCACAACAACACATCAACAACTACTTTACCTTATTACTAACGTAGCCTGCCCAGCAGTGGTGAGCAGTGAGATGGCAAGTATAGAGAACAGGTCAGTCAAGAGCAGAGAGCCATTCATAAAAGTGGGCATCTTAAAGGAGAAGCAGCACCGAACCTGAGTGTCCCTGACAGAGGGTTAGATTGAGGGTGGAAAATTATCATGTTTTACAAAGATATGATAGGGAGGGATATGAAAGGGATAGTTCACCCAAAAATAAAAATTCTACGACAATCATCTCGTTTTGAACAGCCCTGCTACAGTTCCAACATGGGACTTAAATCTGGTGCTGAGGGTGCTCACGAGCCCCCTGTTCAAACCATTGGAATCCGTTGAGTTGTGTGTGCTCTCTCTAAAGACTGCACATCCGTTGCCTCAGTTCAATGGCTTGGTGATATACAGGCACTGTCGGTTGACAGTTCACAACTGGAATTTGGACTGGGGTTTTCAAAAGCCACCATCAAATCCAAAAAAGTGCCTATGGTGCTTTCCACACCCTTTAGGGCTCAGGTAGTCCACCTACAAGCCTTGTCTTCCCCACCGTTTAATTCAGATGAGGAGCAGATAACGCATTTTTATGCACATTTTTGTATTACACACATATGTGGAGTGCACCAACCAGTTTAGATTGTCAGATCAGATCTTTGTTTGTTATGGAGGACTCACAAAAGGCATGTCCATCTCCAAGCAAAGGCTCTCTCACTGGTGCATTCATGCAATTTGAATAAAACTGCCTATGTAGGCTGTTATCCAATTTACTACCACTAGAAGTCACAAGCAATTCCAATAAGAATAAACCTCCCTCCCTACATTTGGTAGGGGTTACATTTATACTGTGTGTATTATATGACTCATATATCTATATCTATATATATATATATATATATATATATATATATATATATATATATATATACCCAAATTAAGATTAACTTCCTGTCTGGTTGTCACCATGTGGGGTTATTAATTATTCTAAACACTAAATATGTTGTACACCATGGCCGGCCCATGACCTCATATACATATTCTTTTACAAGCGTTTATACCCTGGTGTACCTCTCAGAGTATGACGCCATGTAGTGTGGTGTAATTTTCCCAAAAGCATGTTCATGTTGACTGAACTGAATCGATAGGGAATATCTCCAGTTACACATGTAACCTTGGTTCCCTGAGATGACGGTGACGAGACATTGCAAAACATCTTCGAGGTATGAGCAATGCATTCTCATCCTAAAGCTGAAACACCATTACCAATCATAAGATTGCCATTATTATACAAGGGTTTCAACTAGGTCGTCAGATAAGGATTTCCACCAAAAGCAACTAATCCGTTAAGGAATATTTTAAACTAATAAAAATAAAGGCATGTCATGACCCTTTTAAACACTCCGAAATGCCTTGCCCTATAGACTGCCATTGAACAATATTTTTGAAACCCATTTCTTTAGTAGTGGTGGTAGTGGTGACTTAGCTGTGTCTTTTCCTTCAGGGGGCGCAGGATGTCAAGGCAAATACTGCGGAAGGAGAAGGAAGTGAGACACCAGCGGGAGATGTGACCTCATGAACAAGTGGTGCTACTGCCTGATCTCAAATGCACTTTTTTACAATTGATTAAAAAAGTGCCTTATGTAATATGTGATAGCGATTTGAAACATTAAGAATTTTTGTCAGCTGTATGATTAGGTGTGACCTAAACAAGTGTGATGTGAACCTCACAGGGCACTCTTTGCACTGCCTAAGCTCCCTTTACTTAATAATAATGTCACAATACATTTCCTTTACCAATATTACAATTGATAGTGTATACTTATGGATGACTCTTTTCAGTAGCTGTATATTCAGACACACAGCTCTGGAAAAATTTAACAGACCACTCCAAATGTTTCTTAAATCAGCATCTCTACATGTATGGCAGCCATTACATTCCAGTGTCTGTTGAATTCCTGCTTGAATTTTTGAGCGAGGAGCGGCATAAAAACACCCAACAACAATGTGAAAGACTTGTGGAAAGATGCATGAAAACTGTGATTGAAAATCAGGGTTATTTCACCAAATATTGATTTCTGAACTCTTCCTAAGTTAAAACATTAGTATTGTGTTGCTTATAAACTATTATGAAATCTTTGCATTATTCGAAGTCTGAAAACACTGCATCTTTTTTGTAATTTTCTGCAAATAAATGCTCTAAATGACATTATTATATTTGGAATTTGGGAGAAATGTAGTCAGTATAGAATATTTTTGTTTTTTTAATTTACTCAAACACATACCTATAAATATTAAATCCATAGAAACTGAACATTTGGAGTGGTCTCTAAATTTTTTCCAGAGCTGTATATCATATAGGGAGGTGTCGCTGCTATTTCAGTATAAACTGTGTCAGTGGAGTTAGCAGTGTTATTAAGCTACATGATCTGGCCACCTTTTCAAACACTATGCACTTCTCTTTGCTATTATAAAGTAAAGGGGGCCTCCTCTCTTTATAACTGTTGGCGTATGAGTGCATGAATCCACATTTCGATTTTTTTTCCCCTTCAGACAGTGAAAAAAGTCACAAAGGAACGGGATCTTTTTGTAATTCCTGCATTTGACCGTACCTGCCAAGACTGAGGATTTCAAGTTGTCTTCAAAGATACTTCAGAAACTTAAGGCTTCTTTCATAGTATCCTAACCCTAGTAAAACCTTGTTTGTTTTCATGTTTTAAATTATGTTAATGTTGTATTGTAAGGATATCTATGCATTTGACCTAATTAGATTTGGAGTTTGTAAGCAATTTTTCTTATGAATGATGTATCTGTGTTTGTATAAGTGCTATATAAATTCAGATGTGACCTGAACCTCCGATAATGGCAATGCATCTTTTTGCATTGTTTACTTTGATCTTCACTTTTGTGCACTTGTTACTTTGAATTTTGTGAAATTTCATCCAGTTCACTTTTTTGTATGACCTTTGATTTTAATTGTGCCTTTTATCCATCATACATTTCTAAAATAAATTATAAAAATGGATCTTGTTTTTGTTTCCACTCAATATACATCTCGTGTACATCTGCCCTTCTACAAGGCAGGACAAAACTGGGACACAAAAGGGTCTGAAATAGCTGTTTGGTTTCGCTCTGCTTGTTTGGACTTAGTGGACCAAAATCAAATGTTTGGCAAGAAGATCCTTTTGAAATCTCCTCTGCATGAATATACTCACACAAAACCTCCCTTCATGAAAGGAGTGGGATTTAAATGCAGGTCTCTGCCTGGTCATGTAGTTCATGAGGGCCATCAGCAGGTGACACTGGTTTGGTAACTCTATCCTCTGACAGCATGCATACATTCTGCCTACTAAAGCAGTCTGAAGGTGGGCTAAAGTTAGGAGGAGTGGGAGGGATCTAAGATTCTTGTTCATGTTTTTTTTTGACAGGAAGTAGTATAGTGCAGCTCTATCCTGCATTTGCTGATATGAAAGGAAACTATAACTTACAGCAAATATTTCAACATCAGTCTGTTTGCAATCATTTCCTGGGTTTTCTTCTGCTCACATTATACTCCTGCACTCCTCCCCTGAAATGATTGAGGGACAGTAGAAGACTAATACAGCTTTACCATTGCTGCTATGCTCAAGTCTTGTCAGGACCTGCATTATCGGAGAGGGGGGAAGGCAAGGTAAGGCAGATTGTACTTGTTTTGTTAATTTACTTGTTTACAATTTCCCTGAAACTTTCATTTCTATTTCTATTTTACATTTTTCAGTTCTTAGAAATTGGCAGCTTTGCTTTTAGAAGCCATGGTAAGACATGCCGATGCATTTCTTGTAAACAGGAACTTCTTTGTCAACACTTTAGTTTCAGAAGATCTTGAAATAATGCGATTATTGGACTTGTGGTATGTGATATTATCTGTTACTTTATCCTCTTATTCTGAACAATGTGCGGTCTTCAATCCTTTGGGCTAAGATCCTTTGGCATGGCGATTCTATATTATATTGTGTTTATTAGAGTGTTCGTGTAAAAACAAAAACATAAACCGTTAGTTTCACACCAGTACTGCCCACTTCTCTGTTCCACATCCTATTTAACAAAGTGATGCAGCACATTTTCAACAACATTTTCATTTAAATTTGAACATTGAAATATTAAACATTTAAAATGACTCTTACCTTTTCGAAAGAGAAAAAAGTAGCATTAAATATAGTTTTAAACTGAACTCATATTGAAAAAAATGACAAATTAAAGGCAATGTTAGTGTTTTACTAGGAAATGCGCAAAAACATCCCTGATGAAAAAAATGTTTTAGAAATGATAATGGTTTCCACTATGAATGCCACTGTAAGTGTAATATGTTTTGGGTCATATAATATTAGAATGAAATGGTTAGTATCGGTTTACATTATAGACAATGGTCTTTAATGGAATCCACCAATAGAAGCCAACACATTACCAGTACAGAATAACTGGGGCATTACAATTAGCATTACAATTAGCATTACAATTGGCATTACAATTACTATTAACATTTCTATGAGGGCTTCTATTGTTTTTTGTTTTGTTTTTTTTAGCAGGGATATTCTGTGTGTCATGGATTATATCCATATAACCTGTTCTCACTATAGTACTAAAAAACACTCATTAATTACTGTTGTTTATAGGTATCATGGTGTGTCTAGCATACGTGTGAAGCTGTGCATACATGTGTGTAGTATGTACACGTGTTTCCGTACGAGGTCTGTATATCGTTAGATGGAATAATGGAACAGCAGATAACCGCCAGCTGTGAAACACATGGCAGGATGTTACACAGATAGGAAACGCCCCTGGAATTCATTCTTGCTCAATGTTACTCTAACAGCAGTTAAAAGCTTTTTTTGATAAACAACAAATTATATATTTATTTCTGTCACCCAAAAAGTCTCCAAACATCTTCTATAAGAAAAAAAAGAAAGAAAAGAAAAGTTGTCAGGCTGAATTCGTCAAATAGCTTGTGGTGAACACTTTGTTTTAATTCTCTTTTGGTGTTTTTGCAAAAAAGATAAGATAAGATATAAAAGTTAAGACAACATTTTCAAGGTTGCTTAAAATGTTTTTACTTCAGATTCCATTGGATGTTCATATCATTTATTGAAAAGATATTGGCACTGTAAGAATAACCGTAACAATTTAAGGATTTTGGACGTTTTGGTAGTTTTGTGTTTATATAGAACAGTGGTTTAGTCTTCATCAAGAAAGGGAAATGGATACTCTTACTGTAAAGACAAAAGTCTTACAGTTATTTAATTTGTGATATTTCACTCATTTCTAAATGATTGTTAACTGTAATTGTAGAAATATTATTCCATGATATTTTGTAGTATGACTTCCTTCATGGTTGCCTGCAATCTCTTGCTGTTGATATAGGCTCCACACTGTAGCTATCATCAGATGAGGAAAGAGACGATGAAAGCTTTTCATAAACTAGAGAGGCAAAACAGAAGTCCTCTTTGAATTAAATTAATAGTTTAATCAATAAATGTTTCAGATTAAACAAAAACAAATTTCTCTCTCTCTCTCTCTCTCTCATCCTTTGTTAGGTGTTGTGAATGTAATTGTGTTCTTTCTCACTGGTACTATGAAAGAGATGGACAGTTCTTCTGTAAGAAAGATTACTGGTCACGATTTGGGGAACAGTGCCATGGTTGTTCAGAGTCCATCACTACTGGTCTCATTATGGTAAGCATATATCAAATTACTTTACGAAACACTGAATGTTTGTGATTAGTGGTGAGCTCTTAGTTCTACTCAGAGACATTAAAGGGATACTTCAGCCAAAAATATCTCATCAATTACTCACTCTCATGCCATCCCAGATATGTATGACTTTCTTTCTTCTCCTGAACACGATTTTTAGAAGACTATTCATCTCTGTAGGTCCATGCAATGCAAGTAAATGGTGGCCAGAACTTTGAAGGTCAAAAAAGCACATTAAGTCAGCATAAAAGTAAACTATACGACTCCAGTGATTAAATCCATATCTTCAGAAGTGATATAATAGGTGTGGGTGAGAAACAGATCAATATTTAAGTATTTTTTTACTATAAATTCTCCTTCCTGCTCAGGAGGTGCACGAATAATGTGAATCGCCAAAAACAAAAGAAGAATGTGAAAGTGAAAGTGGAGATTTGTAGTTTAAAAAAAAAAAAAAAGACTTAAAAATGTATCTGTTTCTCACCCACACCTATCATATTGCTTCTGAAGAAATAGATTTTATCACAGGAGTCATATGGATAACTTTTATGCTGAATTTGTGTGCTTTTTTTGACCTTCAAATTTCTGGTCAATATTCACTTGCATTGAAAGGACCTACAGAGCTCGGATATTCTTCTAAAAATCTTTGTGTTCTGCAGTAGAAAAAAGTCATACACATCTGAGTTAATGATGAGAGAATTTTCATTTTTGGGTGAACTATCCCTTTAAAGTAGCAATACCTGCCACAAATTGAGTGCCCTTAAACAATTACAGCAAAAGAGTTTCATGTTCCCCTTATAGGAAATGCATTTATACAGTTTTTATCCAAATCTGTAAGTGCAGCTTTCTGAGGAGTTACTGACTGTAACACTGGGTGTGAACCCAGCAGATTCATAGAATTACATGCATTCCTTTATAGTAACAGATTAGCTGGCATTAATCTGGTCTCTTTTATCATGAGAAGATTGGAGTTTTGGTTCTTTTGTGTTTTTGTCATTATTTTGACCTGAGGGCAGACATCCCCTCCCACTCACTATCTCGCTTCCTTTCATTGTGCAGCTTCACTTCTGCTGCCCTGATGTCATCAGCCCGATCCCCACCCCAATACCTCCCTCCATTCTCTCAGTGTTTCTCAGCTGAACTCAAGATAAACTGTTCTAGAAAATAATAAATAGACTCCTTACCTCTTCCTTCCATCCCTGCAGGTGGCTGGAAAGCATAAATATCATCCAGAGTGTTTCCTCTGTAAAAGCTGCAGCATGTACATTGGGGATGGAGATTCTTTCACTCTAGTGGATTATACCAATTTATACTGGTTAGTTTCAGAAACTAATAAATGGATCAATCAAAATAATTTAGCCTGGTTGGTGTCTTTTACTGATTTGTGTTTTACTCTCTCTCTCTTGTAGTGGACAATGTTATTACCAGAAGGTTTCAACACAGCATTTGGGAGCAAATTGTTCAACACTGCCACATACAGTGACGTCAATGTCATTTCCTCCCTCTGCAGAAAGCAGACGAGGTTTATCCTTCACTGTAGAACAGAATCCTGCAAATAACACGGGCCCTGTGATCAAAGTGGTTCAGTGAGTCAAAATTGCAACAAATACAGTATAGTATTTGAGTATACATATATATATATATATTCAACATTACTTTGAATTTATCATGAATTTTTTCCTGCATCTGTGGAACAGACTGGACTTGCAGAACCTGAGTCCTGAGGTGAAGCCTTTGATCCATGTTGGAGACAGGATTGTTGATATCAATGGAATCTCTGCTCAGAAAATTCCGCTTGATGAGGTAGATTGAGTTCAAAGATCTCAGATAATAATACAGATAACCTGTACTACACATAATACTCTAACCGTTACCCTCAATATGTCTTAATTCTGAACAGATAGATCTTGTGATTCATGATATAGAGCACTGGCTACAAATCACAATTGAACATGACCCAAAAGACTTCACAAGACAGGAGGACTTGTCTGGAGAAGAGTTGGACCAGCCTGGGAAATTAGGTTTCTATCCCCCCAGCAGTAAACGAGCAGGCCTTCGTTCCAATAATATTCTGTAAGAATTAAGATGTGGTAACACATTAGATAACAAGCTTTAATAAATGTTATTTCTTATTAATGAATGTTAAGCTTTTTGAAGAGTTTAGTAGCTTCTAGTCTATGTGCAGTATGTAAGAACTTTGAAGACATCAATATGCTAGTTTACTCCAAACATTTTATGAAATTAAAGGAATAGTTCACCAAAAAATGAAAATTCTCTCATCATTTACTCACACTTATGCCATCCCAGATGTGTTTGCTTTCTTTCTTCTGCAGAACACAAATACATTTTTTTTTACATTTTTAGAAGAATATTTAATCTCTATAGGTCCATACAATGCAAGTGAATGGGTGCCAAATTTTGAAGCTGCAAAAATCACATAGGTCTGCATAAAAGTAATCCATATGACTCCAGTGGTGAAATCAGTGTCTTCAGAAGCAATCTGAAAGGTGTGGGTGAGAAAAATATCAGTATTTTAGTTCTCAGTCAATCTCCACTTTAACTTTCACATTCTTCTTGTGTTTTTGGTGATTCACATTCTTCATGCATATCACCCCTACTGGCAGGGAGAAGAATTGTTTTTAGCAAAAATGGACTTAAATATTGATCTGTTTCTCACCCACACCTCTCATATCACTTCTAAAGATATGGATTTAACCACTTGAGTCTTATGGATTACTTTTAGGCTGTGTTTGTGTGTTTTTTGGAGGATCACAATTTTGGCACCCATTCACTTGCATTGTATAGAGCTACAGAGCTGAAATATTCTTCTAAAAATCTTAATTTGTGTTCCAAAGAATTAAGTCAGTCATACACATCTGGGATGGCACGAGGGTGAGTAAATTATGTGATTATTTTTATTTTTGGGTGAACTATTCCTTTAACCTTTAACTGATGTACAAATTAAGGTTTATTTCACTTTATTATTCCCTGCAGGCGCAGCTGCAGTATTGACAAAGCTCCATGCTCACAACGCCATGCATCTCTGCTTTCACATAGAAGAGACATTAATCGATCGGAGTCTCTGCGTTTTGACTCTACCGACAAAACGCAACGAATCTTTCGACCCTCTGACCTAATATATGGGGAAGTCCTAGGGAAAGGCTGTTTTGGCCAAGCCATCAAGGTAAAGCAGAGTCACTGAGTCTATGTTATACTAAGTGAAATACTGTATTCCAGTGGTTCCCAACTCATTAGCTTTTAAGTAGAGACTCCACAACCTGAATTTGGTGTGTCACATAAAAGGAACAAAATTGGGAACCACTTCTTTATTCGTTATGGCATTTTTAGTACAGAAAAGTCAAAATAGACAGGAAAGTGGACAAAGATAAATGGAATGGGACTGGTACATGACGCAGGCCAGATTCAAACTACATCTTTGTGAGCATACGAACTGCCCACATGCACAGTTGGTTACCAGCATGTTGTGTTTTGAATGCTGCACCACAACAATGGATGCTCGTGAACTGGTGATCCAACAAGACTTTTTGACTGGCTTTAGTCCTAAGACTTTCTTTGTTTAACCAGCACAACCAGAAAAAACATAACAGTTGACCAGCTTTGCCAGTTAGGTTTTGCTAGTGAACAATAGGTATGCTGATCCACCAGCTAGACCAACCAAGTAAGTATAGCTACAGGCCAGAGACCTCGAAATGGTGGTGGAATCTCTAAAAGAGGGTGGAGTTACACAGAAAGAGGGTGGGGTTTCTCCAAAAGGTGGTTGTACCAACTCCAAAAGGTGACGTCACTTCCACTCATGGTTAAGTTTAGGGAAAGGGTTAGTTTAGGGGCTCCCTATATCTTAAATGGCGATTTGGAGCTCACGCCTCTTTTTAAAGCTTTGCCTACAGCTATACCCTTCTCAGACCAGCACCAAATCAACCTAGACCAGCATGGGAATTGCATGCTGGTTAAGCTTGTCTTTTCAGCAGGGCAATGTACCACAGCTTCAGCTAGTGATGGGAAAAATGTCAAAGTGATTGGTTTCACAACAGAACTGAAAACAGTTGCACTCTTTGTATTGTCAGGTGACACATTTGGAAACAGGTGAGGTGATGGTGATTAAAGAACTTCTTCAATTCGATGAGGACACCCAGAAGACATTTTTGAAAGAGGTTTGGTACATTCTTTCTTGTGCAGGTAGTGTTAAATATTTCAACTTTGCAGGACCACGTGAAATTATTTTGAATCTTTTTTATCCCTATAGGTCAAAGTTATGAGATGCCTGGAACATCCTAATGTCTTAAGGTTTATCGGCATTCTCTACAAAGACAAGCGACTAAACTTGATTTCTGAGTACGTACAAGGAGGGACATTGACGGACACCATACAGAAAATGGTTTGAACATTTCCTTTTTTGTCTCTGCTGAATATGTGTTCATGGTATTCCTTGAAGACAACAACAACATTACTTTATCTCTCTTCATTTAGGATAGGGATCACCCGTGGAATCGTCGAGTGAGCTATGCCAAGGACATTGCAGCTGGAATGGTAGGTAATGGAGAGCAGTAAAGTGTTCACACATAAATGTAATTAAGTTTTAAAGGTATAAACTGCAGGAATCTGCTCTGTCTGTCAGTATCCAAACAAAACAAGAAAAGAGATCTTTACATGTGACCCTCACTCTTCTAGTTTGTGCCGCCTCATTCCTTAATACAAAGACTTGTCTTGACAGGAAATAAGAATCAAAAGCAGTCATCAACCAGCTGATTTTAGTGATGAAGTGCTAAAATCAGCATTAGAAGTGCATTGAAGTATGTTAAAAATAAAAAATCCTTCCCAAATCACTCAGTTATGTTTCAGTTACTGTAGGTATCAACTTTGCTTCAGATGTCTCCCCTAATTTCCTTAGGAGAAATAAAAATAAAGGCAAATTAGACCATTTTTGACATAAACAGTATAAGTATAGAGCTATTGAGAATGTGGTTTTGAGATGTGAGATAATTTTTTTACGGGACAAAACTCTGAAAGGAAGTATACTCAAGTCTCAATTTGCTAACCATTTAATTGAATTACTATGTAGGAAAACAATTGAAACATTAAAGGTTGAGTTCAACCAAAAATGGGAAATTCTCTCATCATTTATTCACCCTCATGCATCCCAAATCACTTTTTTTTTCCTTCTGCTGAACACAAAGATTTTTAGAAGAATATCTCAGCTCTGTAGGTCCATACAATGCAAGTGAAAGGTGACCAAAATTTGTAGCTCCAAAAATCACATAAAGGAAATAATACAGTCTGCAAATATATTTCAATTATTCTCTCTCTTCATCCCAGGCCTACCTGCATTCAATGAATGTCATCCATCGGGATCTAAACTCACATAATTGTTTTGTCAGAGAGGTCAGAATACATCTTAATATACATGACTGCACAATTCATTTCTGCATCTGGTCTGTTGGAATTGTTTACCAGTACAATTTCTTCCCTTAGAACCAAACAGTGGTAATTGCAGACTTCGGTTTGGCCCAGCTTGTGAAGGAAGACAAGAGAGGACCCTCTTCTCCTGGGCAAATGTCCAAACTGAACAAACTTGGACGTAAGAAAAGGTATGCTGTGGTGGGGAACCCCTACTGGATGGCACCAGAAATGATCCACGGTGAGCCATAATACATAAATGGACTGGAAAATGAATGGGACTCCCAGCATAGCACTGACTACTGTGGTATTTTTACATGCACATTACATTCCCATTTTCTCTCCTGTAGGAAAGGTTTATGATGAACGTGTTGACATTTTCTCATTTGGGATTGTGCTCTGTGAGGTATGCAGTTACTTTTACACTGTCCTTACTTTAAGATGATACCAGCTCTGTTATTTTTACATCCATTAATATGATTGTGAATCTAATCATAAACCAGACATGAAATTGAACTTTCTTGCCTCAAAATTGTTCATATTCTGAAGATATATTGAAATTTACAAAACATTTAAAATACTTGTTTAAAACTAAGTTAACATTATGTCCTTATTCCTCATGACAGATTATCGGCAGGGTGTATGCGGATCCAGATTACCTCCCTCGAACTCAGGAGTTTGGATTGAATGTGAATGAATTTCTGGAGCGCTGCTGGTCCAAAGAATGCCCTTCTGCTTTCTTTCCCATCGCTGTTTTGTGTTGTGCCTTGGAGGCTGAGAAACGGTACTTGTCATTTGCAAATTATAGAACAAATACTAAAAACAAAATCTACTCTGCTTAAACTTCTGGCTTTTTCTTCATTGTCGTTTCGACAGCCCTACTTTTGCAAAATTGGAGGAGTGGCTTGAGAACCTGATGATGCACTTGGATATTGGACTTTCTCTTATGTCAGAACTGGAAAAGATCCGGCAAACATTTTGGGAGAATCATAGCCAGTCGAAAGAAGCTTATGGGATTCCTTCTAAACCAATGGAGAAATCGATTCTAGGCAGAAGCTGATACTTGATATGCTTGCAGTATAGTGGAAGAATACACACAGGGGAACACAACTGGAGTGTAAATTCTTAGACTGTTACTTATATTATTGGTTTTTACTTGATTTTGCTTCAGAACCTAAATTTTACTTTGGATATCAAGTGGCGACCCAACACAATGACTATCATGTAATCCAGATTTAATGTAGTCTGGGTCATATTTTCTTTTACATGCATAGTTTTGTTCGTGGTTCACGCAACCTGGCCATGCTGGCATCTATCAACTTTAGCTATGTTCAACCAAGTGACAGATTAAATTGTGCCAAAATACCATAGAGTTTGGTTTGACAAACAACAAAAATGTATTCTCCCTTTTAAAAGTTGATAATCCTATTTATTTTGCAATCCGAAATATATGATTATACAGTTAGTTGCTTTTAATTATTTGCATTAAGCATTGTTTTCACTCCTTTACGCAACCCTACAAGAACAAACCTGTGAGCCATACTTTGGTGCAAGCAACTGACTTCTATTTTACAACCATTAACTGCAATGATTTTGTACTGTTTGCACTGATCTCAGAGGCAAAGGTGCTACTTAAATATTTAAGAGAATTGTATTAAAAAAATTTAACTGTAAGAATTATAGTGTTCATATATAACAATACATTTTTCAGTGTTCTATTTTAATAGACTTTTGTTTATGTATCAAATAACGACTGTTCATTTATTTTTCCATTTGTCAGGGGCTAGATATCACAGGAAACTGTAAGGTTGTGATTCAACTGTCCAATAAATAATTGTTTGTTTTCTCTAGCAGTGGTTGTCTGTGATGTCAAACACCTTGTTCAAAACTGTAAGAAATTAGGATAATGGTTTATATTTATACCCTCCAAACTAAAATTTTAGTATTATAATATTTGTAATATTATAATACTAAATTGTAATAGCTGTGGGGTAAATAAGCATGAACAACTTAACCACACTGGTATACATTAAGGCAAGTGTTAAATATATTATCAACTATATTATGAAGGTAGAAAGTTTATCAACTGAAAAGTTGAACAGTGTTTTTAGGACAGAGATTTTTCATAACATGTCTGATAAATGGCAGAATTAAAATTTCTATCATTTTAGACCATTTTTTATTTTTATTTATTTCAGATACTATTCACCAAACTATTGATTTTAAATGATGCTGCATCCAAGCCGCTAGGTGTCAGTGTAAGTATAAGATGACAAAGACAAATTTACTGAGAGCGCCTTTAAATTAAACTGAATAGCCTTTAAAGGAGCACACTTTTTTAGTTTGTGTCATTTTGGATTTACAGTGACACTGAGGGAGTTGGATGCAGATTCATTTAAAATAATTTGTTTTCAGTTTCAGATGCCATTGCAGAAATGAAGTATTCACTCACAGCTATGATTACTTTAATCAATGAGTGAAAGTGGCAACTTACAGAGTCCGGTAAAGTTGTAAATGTATTCACAGATTCGAACTTCCCGGATCAATAACTCATAAGCGAAACGTTGTTAAAATACAAACAACACCTCTTTCCAACCGTAATGTAGACAACGAGCTACAACCTCATTTTCATCAAAACAAGCCTCCATCAGAGCTGGACAAATTATATTGATCTCTAAGCGCAGCCGGCTGTGAGACGAGTCCGCAGGGACCGTCTGCAAAGTGCAAAACCGAAAAGCGATACTACAAAAATATTCAATAACTTCACGGTTACACATTGTAGTGTCACCAAATTCAGTTCACACATTAGTGGTCTCCTGCTGGTTATATTACAACGCTTAGTTTGGAAAAAGTGCCTTTGCATAATTCAGGGAGTTTTTTTTATAGGGACACTTTTTTTTTTACTGACTCTATAAGAGATAACCAAAGTCTCCTATGGTCTCTTTAGTTAGGGCTGCTGCACAACACACAATACCAAGGAATATTTTTTTTTGGTATTTGTGCTGCTGTCATTCCAAGGCATTATATTTGAAACCATCCTGCACAAGTTCCACACTGAATCTATATGGGGATAGATATGTTAAACATTTTAATGTTAAATTTAGGAATCCTGTAATGCATAAAAGTATAGAATATTTGATTACTTTAATGTTATCTCTGGGATTTCGTTAAAGATTATTTATAGATTATGTACCATTTAGATTATCTACTGTATTGATGGTTTAAAACTTTTAAACATTAAATCTCACCCAAACACTATCAACAGTTTTGGGCAGGTCCGCATTTCCACACAAGGAACAGAAATCATTCTTTGAAACTGAAAAAAAAAAAAAATACAAGTATGTTACTGCTAAATTTGTAAGAAGTGTTCAACATATGAATTTAATATTTAGAACGATACCTGATGCATTTAGAATTTCTTCTGCCATGTCTCTTCTAAGAATGTGAAGAGATTGTTTTGATGAGTCAATGTGAAACGTATGTTTGGAAATTCAATCACCGTCATCTTGGCCATCTGTACGGATGACATAAGAACACATGTACTGTGTATGATCTTACATAAAACTACAAGTTGTTTTATTTATCCTAAAGACAATACGTTGCATAGAATCCCCTGCATCACAAAGATCCCACAACTGGTGCCATCTTTTTGAAAGGTGTGGGTTATCTTGCCAGGCTGCCACTTGATGTTAACCCTTTCCAAATCTATTCCGGCACATTTTGAAATACTGTCTAAAGGACAGTACATTTGCACATACGCCATGATTTTCGAATTTCCTCAAAATGTGGAACCTATTTATTTCATAATCTATTTTATATTTCCCAAATCTGAAGTCAGCCTTTTTGGAGTCCTCAACTTCATTTGACCCTTGCATAGGATCATCCATAAAAATGTGGTTTGAAAGGGCATGAAGATATTGTTTGAAAAAATGACATATCATTACACCATGCCATCTTTAAATAGGACATCACTAATAAATAGAAAATAAGCTTTTTTTTATATCAAACTTAAAAAACACAGTTG
The DNA here is from genome assembly GCA_032164185.1 of Moxostoma hubbsi. NCBI lineage: Eukaryota > Metazoa > Chordata > Actinopteri > Cypriniformes > Catostomidae > Moxostoma > Moxostoma hubbsi. Next base: position 6,878,782 of record JAVLUX010000042.1, read on the forward strand.
ACAAACTGATAAAAGAACAAAAGAAACTTAAAAGTAAGAGTATAAAAAAGTAACAAGCCATTTAAATTAGGTATATTTTAACATTCTTCTTAAAAGTACTGAGAAAATTCTAAGCTTTCAGATCAACTGGAAGTGAGTTTCACAATATGGGGTCATATCGAATGATGTAAATGATGATAAACTTTAGATGAGCAGTATGGACCATCAATGAGATACTGTTGGATGATCTGAGTGCTATGTGTGGGCAATCATTTTAAATTATTTCACTAAGAGAGATGAAGACAATGAAGAGGCATCTTGAGGCACTGTTAATATGTTTTTATCAGCATGTACAAAATGAGGCTGCATGAGGTACAAATGTCAGTATATATTACTGTCCGTGAGTTGATTCATTACATTTAAAAAAGAACATTAACTTTTATTAAAATGTTTAATAAATATTCATGTATATTTAGTTATATTTACTTGATTATATGTAGTTATAAATCTTTACAGCAATTGTAAGGCTTATAACCTTTAAATGCACAAACCACGAAACATGCAAAATGCTTAAAGGCACAAAGTATTACATGAGTAGGTATATACTCACCGCAAGCTTCCAGTGTACATTTTTTATATTGACAAATCCAATGGCTCCATCATAGTCATCAAATCTGACCTGATACAATGTGTGAAAATAGAAAAACAACTTTATTTTCTCCGTAATATACAGAAGTAAAAGAGAGATTGCATATCCACTATCATATCAAGGATTATAATAACACTATAAATGGTGTGTACACACAATTCAAACCCTACTGACACCCGTTCAGAATACAGCACTAAAGTGATAAAAACATAATCAATTATTACAGATCTTCCTACCTTTTTTAACCCTTGACTGGTCATCGGCTCTCTTAAAATTACACCTATGGTGTAGTGATTCATGTGGTATAGTCGGCCAGCAAAATTCTTGGATGGCTCCAAGTTACAATTAGCCTACTTGATTTTAATCGGTTTAGAGCACACATTTTATTTTAGTGATCAGCAAATAAGTACCTCTGTGGCAGGCTCGGACAATTTACATGTGAGGTCAGTGCTGCTGTTCTTCACATCTGTGCTCATCTGAAGATCTTTGCCAGTGGTTAGAGATGACTTTGCTCTCTTTGGAACTGGAACCGTGGGTGGAGCAGTGTAAAATTTGGAGTTGGCAGTGTGAGGCTTTGCTCCATCTCTCTTTGCCCAACCCTCCTGAGATTGATTGATGTCTTTTGGTAGCATGGGCTTAAGGAGTAACTGTTCAGAGAAGTTATGTGACATTATGTGTTCTCTGTATCTCCCCTGTTGTCACAGTTAGTCTCCGCTGTGTTCAAGGACTCTTATTTTGAAGTTTTCCCCAGCACTACGTTTCCCAGAATCCACTGCCCCAATCACTTCATTGTTACCCCCACCTGTATGCCATTCCCTCATTAGTGTCCATGTGTATATAAACCCTCCAGTTTTGTTCATGTTTTGTCAGTCCTTGAATTGTTATGTTTGAATGGATATGTTTGTTAATGTATTTGTTTCCACTCCAGCGTTTGCTCACAATCCAGCAAATGTTCTCTGGTGTTTGTAATTAAAAGATTCGAAGTCTCTACTCCTGCATCTCCTCCGTTTCACTCAGCACACCAAACGTTACACCTGTAGAGAGCCATGCATTTTCCTGACAAAGATCCCTGGTCTCAGTCGCCTCTGTTTTTTTCAGAATTGACCATTTAACAATTCCAAACCATCTCTCTACATATCAGTTTGTGTCCCTTGTTTTACTTGGGTCAAAGTTGTCAATCTTTTTCAGATGCATACCTTTTCAAATTCCCCAACAACAGACCACTCTAAAGGGTGAAAATGCCTAGGAAGTTCTCAAAAAGGACATCAACAATGCCTGGGCCGAAGTATGGATTTTCTTCTTCGTGTGGGTTCTCTGCATCTTTTTTTTTCAAGCGCTTCCTGTACCTCCAAGACCTTCTTGAATTCATATGTGAAGGGAGATCTGCCAATGATTGTGTGGGCATTTGTTCTTTCTTCATCTTCTTGAGCTAAGGGGCTGTCCTTTAATTTGTCTGTCTCTTCCATGTCGGGAATCTTGCATTCTTTTAAGTCCTGCATGCCCTTCAGATTAATCAGGACAGTATTGGTGTTGTGTTTGCCAATTAATACAGTGCACTGTGAGCGGAAGATTTTGATTGCTGTGGTCATTGAGGTAGTGTTTTGCAACCTGGCAAATGAAAATGTTGCAAAATCCTTCAAACCATTGTCTGCTGTTTTTCTCCCAATTGACTGAGCGACAGCTTTGAGCACATGTGCAGAACATATGTGTAGCACTGTAAATGTTCTAATATCCTTCCATGTCTTCAATTTTGAACAAGTAGCAAAAGTCCTGTTGAATGACAGAAGAACACTTTGGAGTAGTGCCCAGCTGTAGTCGGTTTCTACATGATGTACTCTTAGTTTTGTGTACTGTGACAGTTTTCAGAGGAACTGCATTAGCCAGAATGTGATTGGTGATGTAGAGTGTTCATTTGCCAGCATTTCACAGACTGGGAGGGAAGGTGCATTCTGACCAAATCCAGTAAGAGTGAGAGAGTAGTAAAGGATTCTTTTGGTCTGACCAGGAACTTTGGATGCAACATTACCTGTAGCATCTAGGTATAAAATCAGTGGAGTCTTATAGGTGTTGCACAACTATGCTTATTCCTGGTTCAGTATACATATGTACACCAAAGGGGTCAACTTGAAAGTGTTGTATGTATCCAGACATTTTGTAGTAACATTCCTTCATGATATTTTGTGTGAGGTACATCTCCATGAAAATGTCCTCATGAATTATTGTACTTTTTCTAACCTCTGAACTAATCACTATAAGAACATTTCTGTTCAGACTTCGGAATATGTTTCCAGAAATTAGTTCCGTAATGGGTGTTTTTTTAAGTTTACTATAGAAGAGTTAGCTCACTCCTTTGTGTAGAACTCTTGCAATTCTCCCTCATCTTGTGTTTGCTGCTGGTCTGAATTTTCTTTCATTTGTTTTGTGTGCCATTTTTCCTCTTTGTAGCACAGATATCTTAACCAGTGTGACTCCTTCTGGCTCCCTTTTCATTTTAAAGAAGTATTTTGCACTGCAGGAAGGGAATGTACAAACTGCACTAATGTTTAAATATGAACTATAAATTTTCTGGCTGTGAGGAGTTGATATGCTGGCTTTTGAAGGCAAGGGAACAACAGGGATTTTTCTCTCTGAAACTGTTATACAATACGTTGGTCCATGGTTGCCTCAATTTCGTTGAACAGTGCAGTGGAACAATTGTCTGCCATTTATTTCTATTCACTGTAATTGTGAACCTCTTTAAAACCACTGGCAACTTTTTCCATTGTTTTTTGTTCGCTGTCCTTCCATTTTCAGGTTGGGCTCCTCTCTGCAATGACATCTTCTGTTGTTCATCTTCTGCCTCATTCTTGTCTGATACTTCCTCTTCATCTGTGACTGCTTCCTCTACTTGAACTATAATCTGCAATGACATCTTTTGTTGTTTGTCATCTGCCTTATTCTCTTCCGTGTCCTCATCTGATACTGATTCTGTATTATGAATCATGCTCAGAGGCAGGTCTTCTGTCCCACTGTCTTGAGTACATTCCTCTCTAACATGTCTCTCTTCATCAGTCTTTTTTGGCTCCTTAGTCTCACAATCAGATTTTTTTTTTCATTAATCTGATGTTTACTAATCAAATCCCTCACTCCACTTCGGTTTCTGGTACATATGATGCATAGGCAATTTTCTTATGATCTTGACCAAACAGAGTCAGAGAGAGTTCAGACCAGATATCTGAGGAATAACCTGTATCTCTCTTTGAAATGTTAGCACTCATCATTGTTCTGACCAAAGCCTCCATTCCACCAGACATTGCACATAAGTTTTTCCTCTGAGCTCTGGTTCCTCTTTTAGCTCTACCCATTGTTTTTAAATTGCGCCACTAATCTAGGAAATTGGGTACAGGCAAAGCTTCAACCTTTTGTCAAGATAAAGTCAGTTTGTGTTGTAGATTTTTTTTGGCAAAAAGACCAGTATGTAAAGCTACAGTCGGCACTTAGCAAATAGCACTTAAACATATCAATACATAACTATGAACTTTTGGCAAAAAGACCAGTATGTAAAGCTACAGTCGGCACTTAGCAAATAGCACTTAAACATATCAATACATAACTATGAACTAAATCAAACAAGTAAACATCACATTTCAAGTTTTATACAAATCAATATTCCTAATTTGTAATTTGAATAATATTTCAGCACATGGTAATAATATGTTCGGTACATCACGTGTATTTGTCTTTGTTTGCTATTTATTTCTGATCTACATGTCGAAAAAATTATAAATTTGATTGGAGCATAAAATTAAGCAACATATAAGTTACTTACACACAAGATCTAGATCAAATTTAAATTTCTGAGTCTGAACAGGTATACAAGCATACTTCAACTAACTATGTTAATAACTACAATGAAAAGACAATAAAAACAAAAGATTACTTACATATAACGATGGAACTGGACTGAAGAAGTAATGTCAAGGGCATCCAAATGCATAAAGAATTTTCAGCTCATAGGCTTTTTTGTAGACTAAAACAAGATCAATGCAGGTAGAGACTTAGTCACCCTATGCATCCTTCATTTGATTGGTTTAAAGGCAGTGGCCAAGAGATCAATAAGTCAACCATAAATACCCCAAATTATGCAAAAGCATATTTCTCCAAACTAAGTGTTGTAATATAACCAGCAGGAGACCACTGGTGTGTGAACTGAATTTGGTGACACTACAATGTGTAACAGTGAAGTTATTGAATATTTTTGTAGTATCGCTTTTCGGTTTTGCACTTTGCAGACGGTCCCTGCGGACTCATTGATGAAAATGAGTTTGTAGCTCGTTGTCTACATTACTACGGTTGGAAAGAGGTGTTGTTTGTATTTTAACAACGTTTCGCTTATGAGTTATTGATCCGGGAAGTTCGAATCTAGAGGAGAGTATGATTTCTGTAGTGAATGACAGGTTTTATTCATTTTTGTTTTTGTTTTTTTAAATACAGCTAATTTCTAGTTCAAGCCGTTTCGGTCATATTCATTATGTTTATCAGCGACCATTTGATGCATGCTGTACATTTTTACACAGTAAAAAAGGCCTTTTATTTTTCAAAATTACATTATCATCAGCATGCTAACTCAGTAGTATTTGTTATTGTTTCTAAATAAATGTTCCTCAAGAAATATTTATGAATGAACCTGGCGTCTTCCATGTTTCCTGATCTTGCTGACAAAGCACTTGACCATTAAATACTCATAATTACACTTCAGAAGTGGGAAGTATGATAATTCGGATTGCACATGAAGGCAGCATAATTGTGGGAATTCTGGGAAGCTGATACTTACGAGAAAGAACATGAATGACAACAAGGTGCACTGCTGCCTGTACTTCATCTCACCTCATGGTCATGGGTGAGTCTTTCTCTCAGTACAAGAAAAAGTCTCTGTGATTATTTTCTAGCCCAGTGTTTATTTAGTTAAACTCAGTGAGAAGATAGTGACTTTAGACTGTTAACCAATTTCAGTGGTGTTGTCTTGGTCTCAGACCAGTTGATGTGGAGTTTATGAAAGCTCTGCACTAGATGGTTAACTTGCACCTGTGCTGGGCAAAGCTGACAGCCTCACCCCCACAGAGATCAACCAAATCAAAACCAAGGTGAACGTTAGCATGTATATATTACAAATTTGTCTGCAATCAATGAGTGACAAATGTTTCAGAAAACAATATTCCAGAAATTCCAGAACTGCTAACAACACTTACAGCATCTTTACTATGTAACAAGAACTCCCAAATCCCTACAACCACCAGATAATATGAACTAATTGGGTCTTATTCATAAACCATGAGAAGGACAGATTTGTGTGTAACTTGTTAGTAAAAACCATTCTTCATTAAATTGCCTGATTGAATTCATGTTTCATTAATAAGGCCCAATGTGTTTAATGTCTTACAATGATCACATTTGTTTCAATAGATTATGACTGAGATATACAAATACAAAATCCAGATCTTTCAGTTCCTTGAGTGTGGCCCGGAGGAAGATGACCACTTCAGGAAGCAGGACCTAAAGTTAAAGGTCAGAACCACAGGTCACAATATAGTGGGACTATTTATTCACTTTAGACAAGTGCTGGGATTTCTGTTTAGCCTGCAATTATTTATATATATATATATATATATATATATATATAACAATTAATATCATATCTTTAAGCTTGTTGCCCTGTCATTTTTTTCCCCATGTTTTCTCAACAATTCTTCCATGTCCTCTCATAGAGATGTATACCCTTTGCTGTTATTGGGAGCAATACAGTAGTATAGAGTGATGGCAAAAGAGTTCAGGCCAGTGTCTTCCCAAGGGGTGTTAGAAGGTGTGTTTATGTAAAAACTTATACTATAGTTCAGTACTGATGTCTGTCATTTTAATACTGTTCTTTGTGCATCTGTTTAGGTCCCAGCCAAATAACAAAACTTTAGGCTACGTGAGAGCCCGTTATTATGATACATATCGCCTGCATTCATGTTACATGCATTTCTTGAGTCACTTTCATTAATCTTTATGAAATTTGAAACCCCTTATTACTAAAGCCCTCATTATTTCTGTAATTAAATTCTGTAATAGTTCATACATTTCGGCACATTTACAAGGTTACAAACAACTGTTTGTCAGTATTTCCTCATTGTTTTCATTTTGAGAAGAAAAACTGGACATATTTGCTAAGGTTTCAGCACCCTGGACTGGACCGCTCCTGTAACACTTACAGTAGCTCACAGTAAGTGCTACTTTAACGAGCGATCTGCGTGCTGTTTGGGAAACAGCCGTTACTTCATCTTAATATAACGTGCAACATTAGTTAAGATAATCGTAAATGCTTAATTTACTATGTCTGAGGGGATGATACCACATTCACTGTGAATGAATTGTGCCCGGTAAATGCGTTATTTATTAGCACACCGCAGACCACCATATTTGATCCCGTCTGGACTGTACATCTCCACTGTGATCCAGACACCTAAATCATCTCTTAAACATGCCTAAAAAGTGTCCTTGATTACACAGCGCATCTGGATATATGACAAGCTTCTGTATAACACTCTAATCCATCATTTGATCAGTGTTTGATGAATTATTGCTGATATGATGGGTTTAAAATTTTCACAAACATCCCTTTTAAAAAATTATAAAATATGATTTTATTCTCAAAATGTATAACTTTATTCTATAGACTTTTTTTTCTCAAAATATTATGACTATCATAATCTTTTACTTTATTCTCATAATGCTACGACTTTATTCTCAAAATATTGGGTTTATTCTCAATATATTATGACTTTAATCTAATAATTTTTACTTTATTCTCAAAATATTATGACTTTATTCTCAGAATTTTAGATTTTTTTTATTTGTTTTTTACGTGGCACTAAAACGCCATTGTAAAAAACAGCTCTTTATGCATCACAGTTTTTTTCTATCCAACATTTGAGAATCCATCTCACAGTGATTTTGTGCATCTGAGGAACATGTTGGTCTGCACACAGTTGCAGGACTTGCAGGACCTAAAGACATGACCATCTATTCACTGTATAAGAAATGTAAGCACAGCGTAGTTCTAGCGAGAAGTCTAGCAGCTGTACATCATCGCAACATTAGCTAGGTAACTCCTAGTCAATCACATGTAAGCCATTGCTTTATAAGTCACAATATGACATTGCTGTTTCAGTGTGCTAACACGGCAACCTCCACCACCCCACCAGCACCAGTTGAGTCCCTTCCTGTACAGGGGTAGGCTCCTCGCCCCTGCCTCCTATCTCCGGCAGGATATGACGGTTCCGAGTACAACTTCTTTGGATCACCAGATGGGGCTTACGCTAAAGAGAGACATTACTTTCTGTTTTATATTCAACAAATAAATGTCATCTTAAATTTCACTCAAGTTTTCCTGATAGAACTATTATATACATTTCTTGTGCAAGAAACCATTCATGGTAAGAAATACATTAATATGCATGCAACTTCTTTTACACTTTAGTACAGGGAAACCCTCTTCAGCCTGTTAATTTGAATGAGTAAGGATATACCTGCCTGATAATAGAAGAGGACAATGTGGCGTATTGAGACTTGAGAGAGATTAAACAAATAAATTAACAATTTGAGAAGGAAGAGTGAATGAAATGAGTGTTGATAAAATTGTATCACATTGAGAGATTTTTATTAAATAGTGCATCCATGCATTTAATAGGGCTGAAATACAACTGCTGGGCCACTACAGCAAGGTTATTTTCATAATTTCAGAACATTTTGTAAAACAGAAATGAAGTCTGAGCCACCACCCTGTCGAATGTTTGAGGTACATAAATTGCTTTGAGATATGTCAATAACATGTTTTATATAGTGGTTTGGAATGTAAACAATGCATAAGTGAAACCTCTTTTTTCACCCTTTTTTTTTTCAACAGCTAATCAGAACTCTGGCCAACGATATAGAAGGCAATAACAGAAACATGGTTTTGGCTCCATGAGGCAAGAAGCAACATCTACACCCAAGTTCTGTGTCTCCAGTCCAGAAAGCAATGAGACAACAGTAACAAGTTCTGTGTCTCCAGTCCAGAAAGCAATGAGACAACAGTAACAAGTTCTGTGTCTCCAGTCCAGAAAGCAATGAGACAACAGTAACAAGTTCTGTGTCTCCAGTCCAGAAAGCAATGAGACAACAGTAACAAGTTCTGTGTCTCCAGTCCAGAAAGCAATGAGACAACAGTAACAAGTTCTGAGTCTCTGGTCTGAGTGATTGGAGACACCAACAGATCGCTCCATTCTGAGTCACCAGTCCTGCGAGGTGGGGGATAATAACAGTAACATTACAAGTTCAAGACTCTGCTCCAGAGAGACTCTAACAGAAACACATGCAACAAGGTGAAGCTCTATAGAGCAAACCTTTTCTTCAGGTTTCCTGCATCTGCGTGTTCCAGATAATGGAACTTCTGCGGTGACATCAGGGCTTCATCTGCGTGTTTCAGATTGCAAGGACACTTTCAGTGCACCAGGAGTTCAGCGTTCCTCAGCACTACATGTTCAAGGCTGTTGAAATGTAATCCAGCTCCTTTCCCACTGCAACACATTCAGTACATTCAGATAATTCAAATACATTCCATCATTACAGCAGATGAGTAAAGCATTGATTGGACAATACAAACAGTGACTTTTAAAAAATCGTTTTATTTCCATATCACTGAATACAAGTCTGTCACTGGCTCACAGTCCACAGCAATCCATTTTGCATTTAAGTTCATCAATATGTCAAATTTAAGTCTTTTCTCAAAAACATAATTTGGTATTTATTCTCGGTCTTTGTACACTTTGTACACTGTGGTTGCATAGCATCCAGTGTTGGGTAGTAACAGATTACATGTAATTAAGAATTTGTAATTGGATCACAATACATTATAAAATGTGTGGAATCCAATAGTTATATCACAGTTATATTTTTATGGATTTCATGATTACATTTTTTATTACATTACATCAGTCAACACAATTAACTAGTGCAAAATGAACTGATAATGCTTTTAAATTGTAAAAGAGCATCTGAACCAGATCCTGAAAATTGTGCGATAGGTCTCACCATGGAGCACTACATACTGTACATTGAATAGAGTGTGGTCCCGTTCCTCATTTGACCACATACAGAAATAACTTGAGTTACAAAGAGACACATAAGAGTAAAAATTCCTGAGCACTGCAGTCTTTACCTTAAAAAATATATATTCACTGACAAAAGACTTCACATCCAGTCTTAAGAATCTTAATGCACTTTAGCAAAGTATTTAAAAAAAAAATCAAAATAAATTAAAGGAAATATTTTTAAACTGTATGTATAATTGTTTAAACTTTAAAAACCTTACAATAACCTGGTTGGATAAGTGTGCACACCCTCTTATAACTGGGGATGTGGCTGTGTTCAGAATTAACCAATCACATTCAAACTCATGTTAAATAGAAGTCATTACATACTTGCCATCATTTAAAGTGACTCTGATTAATCACAAATAAAGTTCAGCTGTTCTAGTAGGATTTTCCTGACATTTTCTTATTTGCATCTCAGAGCAAAAGCCATGTAGAGAGCTTCCAAAGCATCAGAGGGATCTCATTGTTGAAAGATATCAGTCAGGAGAAGGGTACAAAAGAATTTCCAAAGCATTAGATATACCATGGAACACAGTGAAGACAGTCATCATCAAGTGGAGAAAATATGGCACAACAGAGACATTACCAAGAACTCGACGTCCCTCCAAAATTGATGAAAAGACGAGAAGAAAACTGGTCAGGGAGGCTTCCAAGAGGCCTACAGCAACATTTAAATGAACTGCAGGAATTTCTGGCAAGTACTGGCTGTGTGCTACATGTGACAACAATCTCCCATATTCTTAATATGAATGGGCTATGGGGTAGGTTGGAGAGACGGAAGCCTTTTCTTACAAAGAAAAACATCCAAGCCCGGCTGAAGTTTGCAAAAACAAACATCAAGTCTCCCAAAAGCACATGGGAAAATGTGTTCTGGTCTGATGAAACCAAGGTTGAACTTTTTGGCCATAATTCCAAAAAGAATGTTTGGCACAAAACAACACTGCACATCACCCAAAGAACACCATACCCACAGTGAAGCATGTTGGTGGCAGCATCATGCTTTGGGGCTGTTTTTCTTCAGCTGGAACCGGGGCTTAGTCAGGGTGAAGGGAATTATGAACAGTTCCAAATACCAGGCAAATTTGGCACAAAACCTTCAGGCGTCCATTAGAAAGATTAAGAGAATGTTCACCTTTCAGCACGACAACGACCAAAAGCACACATCCAAATCCACAAAAGCATGGCTTCACCAGAAGAAGATTAATGTTTTGGCATGGCCCAGCCAGAGCCCAGACCTGAATGCAATTGATCATCTGTGGGGTGATCTGAAGAGGGCTGTGCACAGGAGATGTCCTCGCAATCTGACAGATTTGTAGCGCTTTTGCAAAGAAGAGTGGGCAAATATTGCCACGTCAAGATGTGCTATGCTAATAGTAATAATAATAATAATACCCCAAAAGACTGAGTGCTGTAATAAAATCAAAAGGTGCTTCAACAAAGTATTAGTTTAAGGGTGTGCACACTTATGCAACCAGGTTATTGTGTGTGTGTGTGTATATATATATATATATATATATATATATTTTAGTAAAAAGATTTCGGTTTGTTTTTCAATTGAATTGTTTACATTAAAGGTGGAAAAAGTTCTGACATGATTTAGCTTTGTCTCATTCTTTTACATCACAAGAACCTGACATTTTAACAGGGGTGTGTTGCATGTTTGTATCACTACTTTATGCTGTAAACTAGTTTCTCTGGGGGAATTTGAAACATTTAAGTACTTTGTCTGTGAACAACTTGTTCTGTTATTACCAGGCTCAACAAAGGTTTTCTTGGCTATTCTGGAGAACTGCTCTCTAGAATTGTAACTGTTTTTGAATTTGTTTTAATGAATGGCAATTTCAATATTCATATAGATGTATTTACTGATCTGTCAACTTTACAGGGCTGCTAAACTCATTTGGTCTTATGCAGTATATATATGGCCCCACACACAAACATTGCTACACTGGATCTTGATTTCATATGGTTGAACCATTAATGACCCTCTGATTATTAAATGTTGCCATTTCAGACAACTGTTGTGTCTACTTAGAAATGTCAGAATGTACCAGCACTTCTTGTGATAAGACTTTCGCTAAGCACTCTCACTGCTGATACATGTATGACCTTCATGGATGTCATATATCTCCCCCCTCTAACATATTCATCCTTAGATACTCTATGTGACTAGGTTAGTGTGACTGGGTGTGTGAATTAATTAACTCTTTCCACCTTTAAAACAAAGTCTGTCTCTGGGACCACTAAAGCCCCCTGGAGAAAAAGGACCTCCATTGTTATTTATAAAAATAACTTAAATGTGTATGTTGCTTTGGTTACACACACCTCCAGATGTCATGTGATATCTTGTGGTGTTCCCCATGGCTCAGTTTCGGGCACTTTATTATTTAACGTATATATGCTTCCGAATTAATTAAATATAACATCTATTTTCATCAATGTGGAGATGATACACAACTCACACAGACAAATTGCACTCTGCATGTTGTAGAGTCTCGCCCCTTTATTCTGTGTTTTTTCTGCATTTTGGCTCATTTATATAATGTAGCCTATTGATGACAAATAATAGAAAAAGTGCTCAGTTTTTTTCGTTTCTATTAATTTTCTATGGTCGGTCAGCAAAGGTGTCACACTTTTTTCGTCACCACTTAAGACTTATCGAATGTACTCCAAATTTGTGTGTGTTTGGATTGCAATTGAAAGAAAAGTCACAAAGTCTTGTACCACTCAGATAAACGAAACAATTTTTATATTAAAATAATAATAATAATAATAATAAAAGATATGTTAAAAATGACCGAACAGTATAGGAATGTTAAATGGTTTTAAGCAAGGGAGAGCGGGGCTAGATGTAACAAACATGGTTTAAGAGTTTCCACACAAACTGGTATGACGAAACTGCGTAGAGAAAAAAATATGCCAAAATTAAAAAAGCCTCGGAAGATATCCAATATTTTATTATAGATATTTATAGATATTTAATATTTTACATAAATAATTATAGCCTATAACTAAAACTATTAGGCCAATCAAAGACGTAAAGCGAGCGACGCGACGCAACTGGAACGCTCCCGTGACGCGCGTCGCATAGCTCTAAGTGATTCCATTAATCTGTTGCCCGTGTCGTTGATAATCCAGCGAACAGTTGGCTACCGTGACTGTTTATGTAGAGCGACCAGTTTGCGCGAGCCGCATCTCACTTTTCGCTACGTAACATAACATTATTTTGAAGGGGCAGAAAGGTTGTGTGGAGATTTCTATTCTTTTATATTTAGCCTTGAAGAAGAGAGATTTAGGTAAACATCAATACCACTAAGGTCTGACAATTGGATGTAAACTCAGACGTCTGTTTACATGGAGCACTTGTCCTCTACCACCAACCGGTTCGTGAACGCCATGTACAGGCAGCGTGGTAAGAGTTTACCAGAAAGACTACAAAATAAGCACACTAAATATATATATATATATATATATATGAATTAACAGACATATATATGTGTGTATTTTGCACTGCCTTTGTGTCTTGTGCACGATTGTATTTGTTTGTATATTTGGTCTGTAAATCATGTGGGTCATAAACCGTGATTTCCAAATTGTTTAATTATTAATTAATTAAAACATTAAAGCTACCATTCTAGCATAATTTGAACTTTGTTTTTCAGAACTGTTTTAAAGAATAAAATCTCTCTCTCTCTCTCTCTCTCTCTCTCTCTCTCTCTCTCTCTGTTTGTTTGTTTGTTTACATGTACTTTGAATAGATCCTGAGGTATGTATGGATATACAACAATACATCAATTCTTTATCACAGATTTAGTAGAATGTTTGTATTGTACATTTCACAACCCCCACACCTCCAGCATCTTTACTGGAGATCAGAGCATTAGTGTGTGAGGTATTAATCTCTCTGGACTAATGAGAAGTGTCAGGCTGATGCAGGGTCACATTGTTTGCATTAGTGCCTGTACTTCCAGTGTTAAAAGCTCAGATAGATGCATGCTGGCATTTGTGAATCTGTTAAGTGTGTCCTATCCTTTCCCTTTAACTGAGGTCTTATTTTGTTCCTATAAAGCGTTTAATGAGGTCGGAAAACATCAGCGTGTTAAAGGAACAGTTTACCTAAAAATGAAAATTCTGTCATCATTTACACATCCAAGTTGATCTAAACCTGAACGACTTTGTTTATTCTGTGGAACTTTAGCAGAATGCTGTGGATAATGAATAGGGATGGTCAAGCAAAATTTTTTTACAAAGAAGCACCTTGAAAGTCATCCTTACAACTCAAATATACTATTATATACACTATACTGTACTATATTCCAAGTCTTTGTGCGATAAACAGACCGCAATTTTTCACTGAAGTTCTTGCCCTCAACCATAGCTCTCAAATCTCATTTGCGGTTCTGCATATACGTAACTTATAATTTATAACATACTTGGCATGTCACGTTCAGCTACAAATGTTACAGGAGACCTAATTGCATTTGCTGTCATTGACATCAAAACTGGTGTGATGCATCTGGACGCACCATGTTTGAAAATATGACAACACACATGAGATTAGAGAGCTACAGTGGAGGGGAACATTTTCAGTTAATAACTAAATAAAAATTTGTATCTGTTTCTGAAGACTTGGAATATATTTTTATACGCTAATGATCCAAAACATTATGACCACCTGCCTAATATGCTGTTGGTCCTCAAAGTGCCGCCAAAACAGCACTGACCTGCCAAGGCATGGACTCTGCAAGACCCTGAAGGTGTCCTGTGGTATCTGGCACCAAGACATTAGCAGCAGATCCTTCAAGTCCTGTAAGTTGGAAGGTGGAGCCGCTGTGGATCGGCCTTGTTGGTCTAGCACATCCCACAGATGCTCAATCGGATTTAAATCTGAGGAATTTGGAGGCCAGGGAAACACCTGGAATTCTTCATCATTTTCCAAACAATGTGTGCAGTGTGGCAGGGCGCATTATCCTGCTGAATGAGTCCACTGCCATCAGGGAACACCATTGCCCTGAAGGGGTGTACCTGGTCTGCAACAATGTTTAGGTTGGTGGCACATGTCAAATTGACATCCACGTGAATGGCAGGATCCAGAGTTTCCCAGCAGAACATTGTCCAGAGCATCACACTCCCTCCACCGGCTTGTTGTCTTCCCAGAGTGCATCCTGGTGTCATCACTTCCCCAGGTAATTGGTACACATGTACACGGCCGTCCACATGATTAAAAAAAAACAGAACTCATCTGACCAGGTGACCTTCTCCCACTGCTCCAGTTCTGACGCTTGCGTGTCCATTGTAGGTGCTTTCGACGGTGGACAGGGGTCATCATGGGCACTCTGACTGGTCTGCAGCTATGCAGCCTCACACACAGCAGGGTGCAATGCACTGTGTGTTGTGACACATTCCTCCCGTAACCATCATTAACATTTTCTGTGACATGTGCCACAGTATACCTTCTGTCGGTTCAGACCAGACGGGATAGCCTTCATTGCCCTCGTGCATCTGTGATCCTTGGGTGCCCAACATCTTGTCGCCGGTTTGTGGTTTGTCCCTCCTCAGACCACTGTCAGTAGGTACTCACCACTGCTGACCGGGAGCACCCCACAAGCCTTGCCGTTTCAGAGATGCTCTGACCCAGTTGTCTGGCTGTATTTGGCCCTTGTCAAAGTCACTCAGGTCTTAACTCCTGCCCATTTCTCCTGCATTCAACATGTTGACTACGAGAACTGATTGATCGCTTCCCATCTAATCTACCCAGACCTTAACATGTGGCCTTGTTAGGAGATGATCAATGTTATTCACTTCACCTGTGAGTGGTCGTAATGTTTTGACTAATTGGTGTATATACATATGAACGTTTATGGTGCTATTTTTTAAGCACTGGTCCCAGTTTGCTTTCAGACAATACATTAATCAAACATTTGTTTAATTCAGCATAACATAAGACACAATGTGAGGATTGGTGTTAAAGATCAGTTCATGTCTAATTATTTCACATATACCTATTAATTACAAAGTTAATACAATCTTTTAATCATGAAGTCTAGACTAATATCGGAAGGAGTCTATCTGACACCTGGTAGTTTATGTTTAGGAAAGAGAGAACATTAAAATCTATATAAACTAAAGAGGAATTCTTGTTGTATATCTTAAGTTATCTAGTTTAGCCATAGAGGACTGTGAGGATGCTGAACTGGTGTATACCATGAGAGATCTTCCTCCTAAAGCCGGTCACACTTTCCCTGGACATGAGATGCCCAAGATGGACAAGGTGCCAGAGGGCAGCACCCATCCTGAAACTCCAGGGATGCCCACTTTCACACACCCAACGAACAGAAGTCTCCTCGGCTCAGTGCCAGAGTTACCCCGCCGTGGCCAGCTCACTTCAATGAGTTCCCTGGAGTCTCCCCTCAGCCCCTCTCGACCAAAAAGTCCATGGGGCAGATTTGACCCCTACGACTCTGCTGAGGTAATGTAAAGATGTTATTTGTCGAGGAAAATCCAAGTTAATTTATTTCACTGAAATCTATGTAAAGGTCATAATCGGGGTGGACTGGCCATAGGGAGAACTGTTGGGCCAGCTGTGAAACGGGCCTGAATGGGCAGCAATAAGCTGAAATGGGCCGCTGCGTTATGCCGAACGGGCCACGATTGGCTGAAGAGGGCCACAAAATGGCTCCGCGATATGCAGAAAAGGACAGTGACTCTCCCCTGAGATATTTTAGTCCAGCAAAAACTCACCCCATGCTCAACAAATTTTGGGCCAGTTTCTATGTAAAATCAAGGCCCGATTTCTCTTTCCAGTCTGCCCCTGGTCATAACATACTAAAATGAGTGACATACTAAAAAAAGTCACTTATTTTGCATTCAAATGTCACATCATGATCTGAGTCTTTTCAACCATTTTAGGATCAAGATAAGGAGTATGTTGGCTTTGCCACACTGCCTAACCAAGTGCACAGGAAATCTGTGAAAAAGGGGTTTGCCTTTACTCTTATGGTGGCAGGTGAGGTTTTACCATGTACTGTATGTCAATTATAGTGCTTATCCTAAAAGCAAAGCTAAAACTTGTATTTAGGTTCCTATGAAACTTTCTCTTTTTATCCTTCCAGGGGAGTCGGGTTTGGGGAAATCTACACTTGTCAACAGTCTCTTCCTCACAGACCTTTACAAAGACAGAAAGATGCTGAATGCTGAGGGTAAGTACATAGTACATTACATAAGTGTGAAGTTTTATTGCTTCTAGTCCATTTCTATTAGCTTTGAAACCAAACTTGACTAAATTAACTTTTAGAAACCATTCACATTTAAAATTCATTGTGTTCTCTTCTGGAAAAATTAACCATATATATTGATATCTCATCTTGCACCAGTGGTGTAGTCAAGGGTGGGCAAATTAGACCCAAGCCCACCCAGAATATTAGAGATTATTCTTTGACTTCAAATATATGTTTTTAAAACAGTTCCAAAAATTCCATGACTTTTTAAAATTCCATGACTTTTTAAAATTCCATGCCACTAGAAATGAATGTATTAAAATAGTAAGTGTTCAGGAGCATCCCAATCCTTTAGATGAGCACATATGTGGATGTGTGTCTGCACACACAAAGTTCTCAGACATGTGCACACACAAACACACAAACACACTTACACACACGTACACAATGTGTGTTGAGCGCCCTTTTGAGCATCATCATTCCATGTATATTCTTTGAGAAAATCTCCTTATCGTATTATGTTGTGTTTGGGCTCATTTCAATCGGGATAGTCAGCTGCAAGTTATGATATGTCATTTTCTTTGTTATATGTATGTTTCAGGAAGTAATAAGGAATAACTTGACAAAAAGACACTCCTGTTTATTATATATATGTCAGTGGTAATATCATACAGTAATGCTCACAGCAGTTTGGCGTCTGAGTGAAATAAATTTGCTCATTGCACTTTACTAATTGAGACCTTTCCAACTATTATAACACGTGGCTATGTCATCTTTTTTATGTTTTACCAGCTGTGAATATTATTGTTGATTAATTATTAGAACAAAACAGTTCTAATTTATTTATTATTTGAATTTAATCTGAAAGGAGTGCCCCCACTAGCCATTAACTCAGTTCAATAAATCCTTCTATCAATAAAAAAAATAGATATATATACTGTATATATTTTAATATATATAATATATACAATAAAGTATAAAGCCTGTCATAGTTACTAAAAATGAAGTTGGGATAATATATGCAATATGAGAGATTTATGAACAATCTTAGTGGGCCGGTCATTTTTGACCGGGCATACAAAAGGCCTTCGCACAAACGAACACAACATAAGAGTTAAATCATTGCAACTTTTGTTCAACTTTGGGCATCTACAATCTTTGTCAATCATAATAAATATATAAAATTATATATATATATAATTATATATATAACACAATTATTATTATATATAGTATTTTTATTATAAAACATTTACCAGTGAAAATTGAAAAATGTATTTTATGTTATATTTCAGAGCGTATCACACAGACAGTAGAGATCACAAAACACACTGTGGCTATAGAGGAGAAAGGAGTCAAGCTGAGACTCACCATCGTGGATACGCCAGGCTTCGGTGATGCTGTAAACAACACTGAGAGGTGGGACTATAATGTGTGCAGATACTAGTAACCATTATCAGTGATCTTGTCTGTCAGTTTTCTCAGAATAAATGCTTGTCAGGTTAACTATTGTGTCTCACATTGTTTTGAAATACTCATTATAATAACCACTGATTGCAACCTTTTCAGATACATTTAGCTAATCTTCAGCTTTTTAACGTCCTTTTTATCCTAATTTTACTAGCTGGAGGGCAGTTTTGGACTACATTGACCAGCAGTTTGAGCAATACTTTCGTGATGAAAGTGGACTCAACCGTAAGAACATTCAGGACAACCGTGTGCACTGCTGCCTCTACTTTATTTCACCATTTGGCCATGGGTAACTCTCTGACAAATTAAGTAGAAGTACAGGAGATGTACTCTCAAGGACTAATGGACTGATATATTGATCAGGCTAATTAATCAACCTGAGATTTTTGGCATCAACTTATTAGAAGTGTTCAGAAGTTCAAGCTATGTCTTTGTGTGAATAAATAAAAGATTAGAAATAAAGGTGTGCATTTAAATAGAGCCCAATACCTAGAGATGTAATGTTCATCGGCATCACACTAGATCAGCTATTGAAAAACCTAAATTGATCAACAACTATTCAAGAGATGAATTCATTATGAGACAATAAGGTTTGATTCATTAATATTAGTTAATGCATTAGGCATCATGAACTAACTAACAATGAACAATATATATTTACAGCATTTATTAACCTTGTCAATACTGTTTAAACAAGAAACTGCTTAACAAAATTGTTCATTGTTAGATCATAATGCATCTATTTTTCATTTACATATAAATTACAACTTGTATTTTTTTAAATAGATTTGTGTATGTTGAAATTAACACTACCCGATTTTAATACATGCGGAAATGTTGTTTGATTATGTTAAATAATGTAGTTACGTGATGTTAGAACATATACAACCTGATTGTAAAATGGTAATGGAATTATAATGTAATTGTGGCATTTTACTTCAAAGCATTGTGGTATTTAGTTCTGATAATGTCTTTTAAGAATCATGAAAGTGACAATTATTTGCGCTTCATTCTGTCAGTCTCAGGCCGATGGATGTGGAGTTCATGAAGGTATTACATGAGAAGGTCAACATAGTACCTGTGCTGGCCAAAGCAGACAGTCTCTCTCCAGTGGAAGTCAGACAGATGAAAATGAAGGTGTGTGTGTGTGTGTGTTGGTTTGTGCACTCCAGTGTTACACTGCAGTGTATTGGTCACCATGTTATAAAAGACTGTATTTTATGTAAGCATTGTAGGCAACATATGTAACAGTATTGCAACAGTAAACATAAAATGCATGGAGGCACCTCAGAACACTATAGAGCAGAAGGAAAAAACCTTGCTATTTATCAAGTGCTGAAAATTTGCTTGATGCAGAATATTCTGGAATGATGTTAAAAATTGTAATAGTCACCTCTTTGCACTTTGCTTTTTGAACTCGTTCGAAATGTTAAATGTTAGTGACATCTGCGCTAAAAACAGTCTACAATGAAACAACGCAGGTGTCTCGGCGTGTGTTTTTGAGACTTGAAGTTATTTTTAACATGACACAGTGTCTAAAAATGTCCCGGTCTTGCGTGAGACACTGAAGTAAAAGCGAGACGTGATGCAGCAGTCAAGGACGTTTGTCCAGCATGTGTTTACATAGAAAAACAATGGAAAATCAGATCAGACACATGCAAAAACGTGTTCAGTGTCAATGTCCCCTAATTTATTGCCGAAAAACAAGTTTGGAAGTCCTGTATATTTTTTCATAAATTACAAACCTGAACACATAGTCCTACTTGAAAAACTGACCCGGGGCCCCACGCAATTGCGTGGTTTGCATAGTTCATAAAATAAAAACTGAAATTAAACTATAATACCTTTCATGACTTTAAATCTAATAAAGCTAAAACAAATTTTTTATAAAAAATAAATAAAATAAAATAAATATATATATATATATATTAACTCTAGATATATAAATAACACTAGACGGCCCTGAGAAATTTAACAGTGTTAAACATACAGTATTTAAATGCTATCAGTTAAAGGGATAGCTCACCAAAAATGTACATTTTCTCATCAAACGAAGGCTTTAGCAGAATATTTCAGCTCTGTAGGTTCATACAATGCAAGTGAATGGTGACCAGACATTCATAGCTCCAAAAACAACATAAAGGCAGTTAAAAAGTAATCCACAGGAGTCCAGTGATTAAATCCATGTATTCAGTAGTGATAGGTGTGGGTGAGAAACATCAATAATTACATCCTTTTTTACTATAAATCTCAATTTTCACATTCACATTCTGAAAGTGAAAGTGAAATTGGAGATTTATAGTAAAAAAAGGATTGAAATTTCAGAATTGCGTCACTCCAGAAGACAGATATTTAACCACACGAGTATTTTGGATTATTTTTATGCTGCCTTTATGTGCTTTTGGAGCTTCAAATTTCTGTTCACCATTCACTTGCATTGTATGAACCAACAGAGCTGAAATATATATGTGTGTTCAGCAGAAGAAAGAAACTCATACACATCTGGTATGGGATGAAAGTGAGTAATTTATGAAATCATTTTATATTTTTGGGTGAACTATTCCTTTAATTTATTAACTTTGGCAGCCCTATAATACTAAAACTGAAACAACAAAAAACTGGCTACAATGAAAAACTAATACTAAACTGAAACTAGAAAACATGGAAAAACTAAAATTCTAAGTCAAACTTACAGTCTTAAAGTAAAAACTAACGAAAACGTATCTAAATTGAAAGGACTCATTTATAATAAAACAAAATAGAAATAAATGTATACTTTGCATATTTGAAACTATAATAACCCCAGTGTATTATTTAGATCCGTGAGGAGATCGAGAAGTTTGATATCAACATCTACCAGTTCCCTGAGTGTGATTCAGATGAGGATGAGGAGTCCAGACTTCAGCACCAGGAACTAAAGGTGAACTATTTTGAGTGAATATTGTTTTATATATATTACGACCGATGACTACATTTGACATGAATTTTACCGTGGATTCTCCCTGTTACAGGACAGTATTCCTTTTGCAGTGATTGGCAGTAACATCCAGGTTGAAAGCAAAGGCAGATGGTTTAGAGCCCGCCAGTATCCATGGGGTGTGGTGGAAGGTATTTGGACTCTAGTGTAATGGTGTAGTGTACAGCATTGTTGTCTCAGAACAAACATGAGGTGACTCGGTGACACTTTACAAAGTTCTATACATTAACATTAGTTTATGCATCATGAACTAACAATGTGCAATATTTTTTACAGCATTCGTTCAGACTAGTTCAACAAAAAATGAAACTTTTGTCATTATTGATTCACTCTCATGTTGTTCCAAACCATTGAACTTTTTTTTTCTGCGGAACACAAAAGGAGATATTTTAAAGATTGCGATTGCTGATTTCCATACAAAAAGGTCCTTATGTTTGCTCATGAGATGTGTAAGAACAATGAGGCTTGATGTTAACAAATATAAAACTATTGTAAAGTGTAACCAATGCATCTCTGTATGCCCTTGTGAATCATTTATTGTTATTACATTGTTTCAGTGGAAAACCCCGAACATTCAGACTTCCTAAAGCTGAGGAACATGTTGGTGCGCACGCACATGCAAGATTTGAAGGACATAACACGGGAAACCCATTACGAGAACTACCGCGCTCAGTGCATCCAGAAAATGACGCGCATGGTGGTCAATGAGAAGAAACGCAGGTCAGTGGATTGCATTTAAACATACATGTTTGGTAAAAGGATCCCTCAAGAATCGTATATACTGTAGAGAACGGTTTAACAGTTACTGTAGAATGCTTGAAGACATGATCTTTTTAGGGGATGTTCACACAGAAGGTGGTTTCCCTCACTACCAGGAAGCTTGTTCCATGCCCCATGATGAGAGGGGCCCACTAAACAAGAATTGACCCTTTTTTATGAATTTTCCTGAATTCAAGCAACAGAAGTCATCACTAACAGTGTGGCTGTAACTGTTAACATTAGAATTGATAGTAGTGTATAAGTGCTCAGATGCTGTGCTCAGTCTTGGTCATCATCTGTCACCACTGATTGCTTTCTTTATGGATTATCCTGCTGCGTTTCATTGGTTGCACCCATCCAGTCTATGTAACCAGCTGAGACAGAGCGCCTCAGATCTACCCGTGCCTCTGGTGCCTGTGGACATTGAAACTGAGCACCTTATTTGGGAGAAAGATGAGGAGGTAATAGTGGCTCCCAGTGTTTTCCTTGGTTTTGGAAATGTAAATAGGTGTCTTGATTCCCCTTAGAATGGATTGATTAGTAAAATAATCATGTTTTATGGTATTTTTCTTTGTCTTTCTGTAGTTGCGGCGAATGCAGGAGGTTCTACAGAGGATCCAAGAACAGATGCGTCACGGACATTAAGTGTTACATTTCTAAAACAAACGTAACTATTAATTAAAATATGGATCTGATGGAAATATATGTAGAAATGTATAAGGTTTTAAGGTGCAAGAAATAATATATTTACTGTTTTTAACTTATTTTGCTGAAAAATTTGTGTTAAAAGGATAGTTCACTCAAAAATGAAAATTCTGTCATCATTTACTCTCATGCCATCCAAAATGTGTGACTTTCTTTCTTCTGCTGAACACAAATAAAGATTCTTTTGAAAATGTTTCAGCTCTGTAGGACCATACAATGCAAGTGAATGGAAATCAACAATTTTAAGCTTCAAAAGGACATAAAGGCAGCATAAATGTAATACATGTGACTCAAGTGATTAAATCCATGTCTTGGCTTGGTGAGAAACATATTTAAGTTATATTTTACTGTAAATCACCACTTTACCCTTCACAACCTTCTAATTTTGTTTTTAGCCATTCACATTCTGAGACCATTCGTCCATACAGAAATTCTCTAGATACTTCAAATTCTGAGGTCCACACTCATGGACTCTCCTCTTCAGTTCACCCCACAGGTTTTCTATGGGGTTCAGGTCAGGGGACTGGGATGGCCATGGCAGAACCTTGATTTTGTGGTCAGTGAACCATTTTTGTGTTGATTTTGATGTTTGTTTTGGATCATTGTCCTGCAGATCCAACCAGGGCCCATTTTAAGCTTTCTGGCAGGGGCAGTCAGGTTTAGATTTTTTATCTATTGGAATTTGATTGAGTTCATGATGCCATGTATCCACACAAGATGTCCAGGACCTCTGGTATAAAAACAGCCCCACAACATTAAAAATCCAGCAGCACATTTAACCATGGGCATTGGGTACTACTTCATCTCTGTGTGCGCCAACCCCATCTCTGGTGTTTGCTGCCAAAAGGCGCTTTTTTTTGTTTCATCTGACCATAGAACCCGGTCGCATTTGTAGTTCCAGCAGTGTCTGGCAAACTGAGGATGCTTGAGTTTGTTGTTGAATGAGAGCAGAGGATTTTTTTTCTTTAAACCCTCCCAAACAACTTGTGATGTAGGTCAGTGGTTCTCAACCCTGTTCCTGGAGGCCCCCCAATACTGCACATTTTGGATATCTCCGTAATAAAACACACCTGATTCAACTCACCAGCTCATTAGTGGAGACTCCAATACCTGAATTGGGTGTGTCAGAAACGGGATATATACAAATTGTGCAGTGTTGGGGGGCCTCCAGGAACAGGGTTGAAAACCACTGATGTAGGTGACTTCTGATTGTTGTTTTGGAGACTTACACCAATACACAAATAATTTCTGCAATTCTCCAGCTGCTATCCTTGGAGAATTTTTGGACATTCTAACCATCCTCCTCATTGTGCATGGAGACATTAAAGACACATCCTTTTCCAGGCTGATTCCAAACATCTCCAGTTGATTGGAACTTCTTAATTATTGCCCTGATGGTGGAAATGGGGATTTTCAATGCTTTGGCAATTTTCTTATAGCCACTTCCCATTTTGTGAAGCTCAACAACCTTTTGCTGCACATCAGAACTATATTCTTTAGTTTAACCAACTGTGATCAATGATTAAGGGAATTTGGCCTGTGTGTTACTTCATATTTATTCCCCTGTGAAACAGGAAGTCATGGCTAAACAACTGTAATTTTCTAGTCACCCAGGTGTACTAAAAAATGATATATTCAGATATATTTTAATCATAAGAATTTCCACATATGTCAATAATTGTGGCACATGTGTTTTGGAGAAAAATATTTATGAAATCAAAAGGATAAACAATTAAGACCTTCAGCATTCTTTGCTCGTATTTACCAAGAGTGTGCAGATTTTTGGCCACAACTATAAATATTTATCTGTTTCTGACCTACGTACCCATCATAACACTTCTGAAGATATAGATTAAACCACTGGAGTCTTATGGATTACATTTGTGCTGCCTTTATGTGCTTTTTGGAGCTTCAAAATGTTGGTACCCATTTACTTTCATTGTATGGACCTACAGATATTCTACTAAAAATCTTTGTGTTCAGCAGAAGAGAGTCATACACATCTAGGTTGGAATGAGGGTGAGGAAATGATGAGAGAATTTTCATTTTTGGGTGAACTATTCCTTTAGGAAATGTGTTCCCAAATTATTAGCCTTTATTTTAATAATAATAATAAAGAGGAATTTTTGGTATGCTAAATGTATAGAACATTGTATAGGTGACACAGTGAAATAATTTTTATACATAAAAAAAAGGTTGTAAATATAAATGCAATTGTGTTACAGATGAAAAAAGACCAGAACAACTGACTTGTAAATGTCATAAGATTTATTATGAATCGTCGTTATGTTTTGTATCTAGCATATTTTATTACATTTATAACTATTATTTCAGTTAAACATGGTGGACAATTCGATCTTAATGCAGCCCAAAATGTACAGGCGATATAACTTAAACTTTCTCCATAGGGAAAATGCACAGTTTTTCATTTATTTATATATAATATCAACGTAGAATGAGGTCTAACGGTCCTGTCCACATCATACAGTATGATACATGGTCCCAGAAATGAAAAGGGGGGAGGGATAAACAAACAAAAAACTGTAATCTACATGCAAAAGCAGGCATTAGTATAACCCTAAAATACATACACATATACTTTGTGAATGCGTGCATATACCTCACATATACACATACATCCATACACACACACACATATATACACATATATACATATATATATACACATACACACACATATATATAATGTATGTATATATGTGAGAGTGTGTATGTATGTATATATATATATAAAACAAATGATAACACACTAATACATTTCACGATGGATAGGCTATTTTTTTTTTGTTTGTTTGTTTTTTTAACCAAGTGTGAAACACAGCATGTATCATTCCATCTTCACATTTCCAAAAGACAATAAAAGAAGTGAACACATTCAACAGAAAATCCAAACCTCGGATTTAGGGGTTTTGCGGCAGGAAGAGGATGTTGAGAGCAGAAGTCACAGTGTTCCATTTGAAACTGACAATATAAAACAACAATATAGATACTAAAAGTATAATTCACTTAAAAATGAAAATGTCATCATTTACTCACCATCATGTTGTTCCAATTCACTTTCATTGTATGGGAAGAAAAGGTGCCATGAAAGTTAATGGTGACAGAGGCTAACATTCTGTCTGATATCTCCTTTTGTGTTCCATGGAAGGAAGGAAATCATACGGGTTTCTGAACAATATGAGGGTGAGTAAATGACAGAATTTTCCTTTTTGGGGTGAATTATCCCTTTAACATGGTGTAATCAACCATCATCAGTAAAAAGGGTTTAGACAGGGTAACAGGGCTAACTTTTTTAAGTGCATTCAAAAAGCAACATTAAGTATGACAACTCTGAGAGGCATTACACTGCTATTGGTAAAGGGGCTTTTATCCTGATAACAATAGTCTTGTTTGCAATAGGAAACAGCATGTTTTTAACCCCATAAAACCAAATGCTTATACACAATCTGCCTACCACAACAGTTTTCACAATTATGCATAAAAATAAAAGCAACAAATGAAAATGGCTGCACAGCATGTAGGTACTACATCATGAACACAGTATAGATGCATATAACAGCACCAATTTACACTGGACTATTGTGGCCACATTAAATGGCATCTATGAATGTGTGCATGGATATTGTGTTTGTGTATTCTTGTTCTTCGGGTTCTTGTTTTGATTTCGCTAGGTTTACAACCTCTTATCCATTACTCTCCATTACTGCATACTTTGGAAACCAACGACATTAGAAACGTGAATCTGATTCATTTTGAGTCCCCAAACAAAAATGTAATTGTGTTGACGTGGCCTAAGACTTAATTTGAAGTTTTATTTATCATGTTGCTACAACTGTAAAGCACATGAGAATGTTGGTAATGCTGTTGATTTGAAGAGAGAGAAAAAATGCCCAACATATATCCACAGTAAAACATCTGAATGGTTTGAATATCCATAAAGTATGCTTAATCTAAGCATTATTAAATGATAAATATTCTGAGCACTTGCTGGTTGTAAATGCTTGAATATACTTTCAAATACACGTTAGTTTGCTGATACAGATCTCTCTTGATCATTAAAGATTCTAGAACATTCTGTCATCATTTACTCATCCTCATAATTTTCTAACATTTTAGAAAGAATGTTAGCCTCAGTCACTATCCACTTTCATTGGCCTTTTTCCCCCCACACAAGTGAAAGGTGACAGAGGCTGTCAGTCCCTAACATACTGCTTAACATCTCCTTTTGTGCTCCACGGAAGAAAGTCATTTGGTTTTGGAACAACATTAGGGTGAGTAAATGATGACAGTTTTCGTTTTGGGTGAACATCAGGTTAAATTATGTTATTTTGTTGCGTTTTGCCATCCAACTGGACATTTTAAGACTCTGTGCTTCCTGGGTGCCAACAGATGGCATGTGTATAAATTCAGCAATGTCGTTGCATTGCAAAGGCTGCAGGTGGCGCAACTGAGCTTGATTCGGAGCTTAGGCACTTTTAGAATTCTAGGTTCAATAGCGAAGTTAAGCTCAATAATAGCATTTGTAGCATTAATGTTGATTAGCACAGACAACACTTTGACTTGTGCATTTAAAAAAGGCAAAAATTGCAGTTACATTAAGGCACAATGGAAGTGAATGGTACCAATGCATAAACATTAAAATACACACCGTTTTAAAGGTGTAGCCACAAGACATAAACATTATATCGGTTTACATGATTTTAGTGTGATAAAATTGGATCTACATGTTTGTAGAGTGATAAAATTGCTTACAGGGTTACACTGTCATGATGATGTTGTAAAATTGGATATAACTTCACACAGAAAAGGTTAGTAAGCCATTTCATCACGCTAAACTCATGTTAACACGTATAATGTTTACGTCATGTGGCTATACCTTTGAAACTGTGTGTATTTTAGCATTTATGCACCGGCCCCATTCGCTTCCATTGTAAATGCTTTAATGTAACCACCGTTTTTTTGTTTTTTTTGTTTAAATAAATAAGGAAAGTCAAAATTATTTTTTGTGGTAATCAACCTTTTTAACTTGCACTGAACTAGGAATATTCCTTTAAAGAGCATTTTAAAAGCCCCAAAATGAACAAACTTAGTTTCTTCGCACTCTTTGCTTTGTTGGACTTATGCATTGCTTTTGAGCACTCTTAAGTTTTTGATGAACATTTTCAGGATCTTTTTGATCAATGAATGTAAAACATAAGAAAAGCATTTTTGCAGACTGTTTGAATATCTGACATTAAACACAACAGAAAAAAAGATAGATTGACAAAGTGGGACAAAGAAGAAAGAGAATTGATTTGTTTTTTGCGCTCTACTCTCACGTTACAATAGGACTGACAACCACCGTCTTATCATTTAGTAAAGCAAGTGCATTAAATGCAAGTCTTTCTAATGCTGCATGGCAAAAGACGCAAGCCCCGACGACATGAATGTGTCCCGAACGACTGGCTACAGGACACTCCGATCCTGACGAAATCCCACCTTGTATTAGGGACAGTAGTGAAATTCTGATTGGGATCCAGTCATCCTTTGTCATCTAGCTCAACTAGTTTGGACAACGAGGACACCTCACATCTTGTATTATCTGCTGCTCACTTCGTGGGGCACACAGAATGTTCATTGGACGTTGAAGTCTTTCTCTGTACCCTCTCAGGCCAACTTTAGCGTGCTCACGGGAAACGGCGGTACAGTTACCATAGTCACTGGATTGAGCACCGTCTGGCCCACCAGCCCAGTGTGATGGTGGGCGACCACTGCCGTTGGCTTTCCCACCATGGCAGCCTGCTGGCCTGTGACCGGCGTGCCATTAATATGGCCGTGGGCATGATGGTGGTGCGCCAGCGTGTGCGTGATGCGTCCCATCACCGCTGGCTGCGAGACAGCCACCGATTGCGGATAAAGGTGGGCCACTGGATGCACAGTAATATGTCCGATTGGTTGGCCGCCACTAGAGGGCGCAATGTGCGCCAGATGTTTATGGCCAGTGGGGATGACGTGGTTGACCGCTTGGATGACTGACGCATGGGATACGGAGGCATGGGTGATGACTGTCGGCTGAGGAGCGGAGACCACATGGGATGGAGGCGCGGGGGCGATTGCTTGAGGGGTGACCACAGCGGGCTGGGTTGGAGTGGGTGGAGCGGTAGGTGGGGTGGTGGGTTTGTGTTGTATAGAAATGTGTGCAGGGAGGATAGGTGGTGGCAGCATGGCAGCATGGGGTTCCAATGGCGCTGGTGCAGGTGGTTTGGGTGCAGAGGATGGAGAGGAAAGGATGTCGTCTTCTCCATCTTGGTCAAAGTTGTCTTCGCCCTCTGGAAAGTGTGGAAATTATTAATGGTAATTTTGATTTTCGCATTTATGAGAAAATGGTCATGAAAAACTAAATCCTGTATGTCTTTAGTGCACAAGACCTCAGTGGAATAGTTAAAAGGATACAAAAAAATTGTGATATAAAATATTATCTCATTAACGGACAATGAACTAGCCTGATAACCTAATTTATGTGCAAATGTGTGCGTTTTGTACCTGATGCTGTTGATGTGGAGGCTTGGTCATCTTCGGGTTGGACAGTCTGACGTATTATCCTGTCAATCTCAATGATGTCCATACACTGGCTCAACTCGTTCTTCAGCTCCGCGAGTCTCTGCTGTGTGGCGATCTTCTCCCGTGCCAAACGCTCCATTTCGTGCTCATACTCCTTTTCTTTTCGCTTCAAAGTCTGCGAGACAGACGCTAAATTACTCTCTGTCCAAACATGATTGCAGTTTGCACTTTAATATTGTTTGCACATAAAAGCATGAATCATCTTTATTTATACAAACACTCATTCTCCCTCAATCAAACATCCTCATTCTTTCTGGTAGGACACTGTCGGTAGCCAGTTGCGTTAATAAAAGAAAATTCTCTGTTATTTACCAATAGCAACATTGACAGATAATTTCAAATGCTGTCCGTCATTTTGACAGATAAAACGGGAACAAGAAAACCATTTTAACCTAGTGCATCAGTTTTGACTTTACTCTCTCTTTCACACACGTGTCCCGTTTATTCCCTGGTATTAAAGATGCATTTTGGGTGATCAGATCCCAAGTGGACAGGCACCATCGCCATACTATGCCTAGTAATATGCATCTCTTTTGAACAATTGTGTCTCTGATTTCACGACTGAATTCATCAATGAAAGGTGCATTTCCCAAAGCATCGCAAGCTTAAGTTGGTTGTAGAGACCATTGGCGCCAATGGCTTCTATGATCTACGTGGGCTTACAATGCTTTTGGGAAATGCAGCACAGGTCAGTGTGTTAATGCATGATAATAAAGAGGAAAAAGGATAAGTACAAAAAGAAAGTGCAAAAAAGTGGTGTATTGTTTCTGCTAATTATACTTGCATTTAATCTAAGCACAAACATTACATTTAGAGCAGAATTCCCAGTTGAATGGAGTACCTGTAACTGAGCTTCAGATGTGTATGCTTTTCATCTATCAGTTTGTTGATATCAGGCACACTGAGTTCTGTGAACTTGTGCATGTATGCGCATACATTTTCAAATTTCCTGACCAGATGATTATTTTTTTTCAAAGCCGCACATAACAGGTAAAGTTTAAAAACTTGTTTGAGTGCAGCAGTTGATTGACAGGCTCCTTAGTTTCACCTGACTATCTATTATATATCGACTGTCATAGTACCATTAAAATGGATGCTACCCCATAAATGTAGCCCAAGTACTTATGAAATAAGTATGATAGACAAAAATAGACCATAACGGAAACTCATTAATTATTATTATTATTATTTTTTTTTTTTAGCAATTTATTCACAGCCATGTAATCACTTTAAGTTGACTGTAAAAAATTGCATCCCCCTTTTGTCTCAAACTTTTACACCTACATAACAGATATT
Source organism: Moxostoma hubbsi (assembly GCA_032164185.1). Lineage (NCBI taxonomy): Eukaryota > Metazoa > Chordata > Actinopteri > Cypriniformes > Catostomidae > Moxostoma > Moxostoma hubbsi. Next base: position 6,909,607 of record JAVLUX010000042.1, read on the forward strand.
TATGCAAGTATATCCTTCAAGACAAAATACACTGCCTGGCAAAAAAAAAAAAAAAGTCACCGTTTGATTTGAAATAAGCAGATACTTAAGAGCCTATAATTGGATCATTATTGCTGTGATAAATGTGTATCCATTGGCAACAATTATTTTAACCCTAACTGATGCAGTGTGTAGCTTCAGATTTCTTAAACAACCATGTTGGAAGACATATACCGTGGTCGTAGAAAAGATGTCACTGTTTCAGAAGGGGCAAATTATTGGCCTGTATCAAGCAAAGAAAACAAAGGAAATTGCTAAAATCACTAAAATTGGGTGAAGAACTGTCCAACGCATTATTGGATAGTGAGTGAACAGTTAGCTTCGTGGAAAAAATTTGGTTGGAAAACAATCTTGAATGATCAAGATCACTAAAACGCTTGAAGTCACATCGTAAAAAAAAAATTAAATAAAAAATATTCGACAGTAGAACTCACGGCTATATTTAATACTGAAAGAGAATTTCCAAATGCACAATGCAACGAGAATTTACAGGATTGGACTAAACAGCTGTGTGGCCACAAGAAACCCACTTGTTAGTGAGGGTAATTGGAAAAAAATGACTTCAATTTGCTAGGGAGCATAAAGATTGGACTGTGGAGCGATGGAAAAAGGTCATGTGGTCTGATGAGTCCAGATTTACCCTAATACAAAGTGATGGGCGCATCAGGGTAAGAAGGGAAGTGCATGAAGCGATGCACCCATCGTGCATATTGCCCGCTGTACAAGCCTCTGGAGTTGGTGTTATGATCTGGAGTTGCTCCTGTTGGTCAGGTTTAGGCTCCGCAACATTATGCGGCAGTAAAATGAAGTCAGCTGACTACCTGAATGTACTGAATGACCAGGTTATCCCATCAATGGATTTTTTTTCCCTTCCCTGATGGCACGGGACAATGCCAAGATTCATCTGGCTCAAATTGTGATAGAGTGGTTCAGGGAGCATAAGGAACCATTTTCACACATATATTGACCACCAAGGAGTCCTGACCTTAACCCCATTGAAGGTCTTTGGGATGTGCTGGAGAAGACTTTATGGTGGTGGTTCGACTCTCCTGTCATCAATACAAGATCTCGGCCAAAAATTAATGGATCAGGATAAAAATAAAGCTGCATAAATAATTAATATTTCGGTTGTCGAAATAATTAATGCGCTCCGTAATCGAAGCAAAAGGTGGTCCAACAAAATATTAGAGTATGCAACTTTTTTTGGCCAGGCAGTAGAATAACATTCTACACAAATCATCCTGTTCAAAAGTTTACAACCCTTTGGCTTAATAGAGTTCCACCTTTTGTAATAGTTGTGTACGAGTCTCTCAACTGCCTCAATTATCAACTGCAACTGTTGGGAAGAACTCAAATCTGCAGAAGATGCTGGAAAACCAAAAAAAACATGCAGTACCTGGAGGAATTTTGGAGAATAGTGAGCAGCTCCAAGTAGAGACTCAGGCACAACTATCACACAAAACATACAAACGTTGATGGAGCATTGAGGAAGCAACACACCATATTAAGAACCAAGGGGATGTCATTTTTTTAACAAGATCTTCTGTGTAAATTCAGTTATTATTTTTTCTTGTGGAATATTTGTAAATATCTGTTACTGTATGTCATATAGCTTCAATAGGGCAGTACTAATAAAAAACGACATTATGATCCCTCTTATTAAAAAAAACAAAACATCTTGAAGATTCTACAAGGGGTATACAAACTTATGCACTCAACTGTATATCAGTTAAACTGAAGAAATCTGTAAATATTCGTCATTTTGAGATGACTGGAATCAAATACCCTCAAGAGCATCGTGACATAACCTAATGGAAGTGCTTCATTTTTTACATCTATCATAATTTCCTAATATTGCTGTATCCTTCATGACATTAACCTTACATTTCTGTGTTAACTATTGGCAAGATTGCAGAACAGCTGCATTACGTACAACAGAAGCCTAATACAATGAATAAAAAGCATAAACATTAACCCAAAAGTCCACCGTGCCAAGCTGAAAAAGAAAGTTGATTCAGAGTTGACGGAGCAAATATTTACATTTTGATGAAAAATTACAAAGATTTCTTTGGAATAACACGCACTGATGATGTGTGCACAAACAGATTAGGAACATCAATTAAGGAATTAAATGGGATAATTTTTTTGTTTTATTTCATCAGTGCACATTTTCTGTTTTCAAATATTTCTTTAAATAAATAGAATGATTATATTGGTAGTCGGCCACACTGTTCTGTATATATCAGCATCAACCACTACTGAATTTTCAATTCCTGTAACTATACTTTTATATAGTTCCCAGTCCGATCCGACCATCTTTTTGGCTGGCCTCATGCATTGACGGTGCTTTCAGAATGCCAAAGCAAAAGATGTACAAATAGTGTACATAAACCAATCTGATCAACCCGGAGAAACCTGCCTGTCCACTTGTATGAATCTTATCAGTGTATGTAACCATGAAATTTCATGGTTTACGGAAGGAGGTTCAAGTTTATGTTTGATTTAAAAAATAGTCCTGGTTAAAAAGACGAGAGACAATGGCCTATAAAACAGTGTGAGAGCAACAGTGTGCAGTCATGATGGAAAGAGTGAAAGGGAGGGAAAAGGCAGGAATGTGGCAGTCACGCAGGCAAATGGTTTGCTGACCCAATTTTTGTGTTAGTAAGCTTACTGTGGGCCATCAAACCAGACTAGCGGGAACTAACTGTTTTGACATTTAAACCCTGAAGCAGGAGCAGGTACGTCAGTCCATATTCAAGAAATGTGCGCAAGACAAAAGGGTGTGCAAGGACAAAAATGAAAGGGGTGTGAACTGAACTGCACTGGGACAGCATGCTCAACATATGTGGTCATATGCTTTTCAGAAGCAAACTGCACAGAGAAAAAGCACCCAACCCCATCTGTCAAAGCTCACAGCACGTGACCGCTGACACTCTCTCATCAGAGTTTCCTCCTCCACCCCTCCCTCACCAACACTCAGCCAAAGAACTGTGTGACAACATGGACATTTTTGGCTCCAAATAAGTATTAGCACTGTGGATTAGTGGTTCTAAACTGATTTAATTTCAGGATCCAGATTTTACATCGGACATCAAATGGCAACCCATCATTAAAACCACCTGCCTGATATTGTGTAGGTCCCCCTCGTGCCACCAAAACAGCGGCAACCTGCATCTCAGAATAGTATTGACATGGCATTCTTCTCTCCACAATAGTGCAGAGCGGTTATCTGAGTTACCGTAGACTTTGTCAGTTCGAACCAGTCTGGCCATTCTCTGTTGACCTCTCTCATCAACAAGCTGTTTCCATACACAGAACTGCCGCTCACTGGAGGTTTTTTTTTGTTTTTGGCACCGTTCTGATTAAATTCTAGAGACTGTTGTGTGTGAAAATCACAGCAGATCAGCAGTTACAGAAATCAAGTTACTCAAACCATGTCACAGTCCAAATCACTGAGATCACATTTTTCCCCATTCTGATGGTTGATGTGAACATTAACAAAAGCTCCTGATCCATATCTGCATGATTTTATGAACAGCTGCCAGACAATTGGTTGATTAGATAATCGCATGGATGATTGTTGGTGCCAGATGGGCTGGTTTGAGTATTTCTGTAACTGCTGATCTCCCGGGATTATCATGCACAACTGTAAAGGTTTGAGCATTTATGGGGTAAGGATGCAATAATGTAAGAAATCTGCTATGGGCCAATCACAATGTTCTGACAGAGATGAGAGAATTACTCTGCACTGTTTAACGAGAAAAAAAAAGGTTGTAAAATTTGACCGATAGGAAAACTCAAGTGCTTCTCCTCATCAGAAGAAGAGATTTGTCAACAGCTTACAGCAACAGTAAGCAATTCCATTACTTATGATAAATAACTATAGCCTCCCACGGTAACAAGATTTGCAAAGGAGCAAAAGAGTTTTCTGTAAATTAAATCACAAGTTTTAACAGCATTTCGATGCTGATGTGTGAATGCTGGCAAAACTATTACAAGTGTGAATAGCTAATGTTGTACATTTACCAGGCAATCCGGCAATTTGGCTATTGTTTGTTTCCTGGTGTTTACAACCCTATCTCAACAGACTTGTGACCCATATTTGGGTCACGACTCACCAGTTGAGAATCACTGCTGTAGAGTTACAGAGGGCTGCAGTATACAGTAAGACAGACCACGTTTCTAAGTGTTGACGAATAGAAAGCAGTGAGACAGGGAGAGTGGATGCAGTAATTGCGCACAATTGGAGGGTGGTGTGTGTGTGCATGTATGTGTAGGATTATATAACTCAGTGATACAGTATTAAGAGAATATGAATGTGGCTGGTGCAGTAGGTTGAGTACAGAGAGGGAGAGTCTGCCTTGGTGAAGCCTGATCCAAGATTAGTCAGATTGGACTGTCTGGCACTACAAACCCTTTTGCACAGCAGGTCAACACAGAACACACATTCACGGCAATAAGTGCAAGCCAACACCTCACATTCTCTGCATGAACTGTGCCCAACCAACCTTAAATACTATGCAGTCACAAATAATAAACAATTGTGTGTTATTAATTGAAAAAAAATGGATTGTGTCTTATAATCAGGCTCTTCGTCAAGTGTCATTTTATCAAGTGACAAATGCAGACAGATATGGGCTGTGGAGAGTAAATAAAAATGAATGGATGTTTTTTTATGCTCTTAGAACATAAAAAAACATCAGCTAAATGACTTAACTGTCATAAGAACAAAAACTATTTGGCGAAATGATGATTCATGGCCCATAGCAAATATTTTTGGCCAGTGAAATTCTCAATTTCCAAGTGTGGCAAAAAGTTCATTTTGAACCCTTCTCTAAATAGTAGATTCTGGGTAGCTTTTGGGTACATGCAATAGAACTGCTGGAAAATACTGCTTAAAAGTCATTTGACACTTGTAACAAAGAGATGGAAATCAGATCCCAAATCAGACACTTCCTGTGCACAGACTCTAGTAAGCGGAAGTGACAAATGTTCTCAAAAAGGTCTCCTGAGAACCACTTCAGAATGACACTTGTTAATGTTGCACAAAGTATGGTGCCAGTGTTATATCTAAAAATACTAGTGCCACAGTATTTTTCAAAAGGCATTACTGTATATACAATGATACCACAAATATAGTATCTACTATTATTTGCTTTACAAGAAATTTAAGTTACTATAACATTATAGGAACTGCCTCTTTTAAATTATTACTTTTCCCCATTTTTAACAAATATGCCACGACAACAGAGTATCCACCAGGGTCTGCCTTTGTTATTCAAAACAAAGCATTCCAAAAAATATGAGCATACTACTTGTAGAAGTGCTCATGTAACATTATACTACTTGGTATCATGATACTTTAGCTGGTATAGTTATATATGATATGCTTAAGGTATTGTGACAATCATGACACTAATACAAAAACTTCCAATGACTCAAATCCCAACATAAACAAAGCTGAATTGAATACATAAGATAATTCAATCCACCTCTACGGAGTGTATAAAACTGTGTTGACTGAACCTAGGTCTGTTTTGGACAGATTCCATCCTTTGTGTGAAGAAACCGACTAGACATCCCTACTGACTAGATATCCAGGTCCCACTGGATATTACCAAGGCAACAGCTGGAACCCGCTATGGTCTCCTTGGCAACAGAGCAGGAAAGGAGCAACGTGGTGATGAGGAGAAGGTGTAATAGAGAGGCAAGGGCTAATGTGATTGGCTCAATTCGACCTTTAGTGTTTTACAGTCTAATGGCTCTCGCACTCCTCCCCTCTTTTCACACTCTGTCTTCATGCGCCTCTTCTTCACCTGCTCCCTACATCCCTGTTCCTTAACGTTCACTGCCATCAAATGTAGTTTCAAGAAAACAATATGACATTGGAAGATAATTCACAACAAACACCGTGCTTGAACATCTTTACAATTAAATAATGCAGTATGAACATTAATGATATAAACCGATATATCAGCCATGTTGATTTAAGATCAGAATCAATGGCCGTTTGACGGATTAAGTGTCTCAGTTTCAAAATCGTCTGACAGTCTCAATTAATAATGCATATTTTCTGATGTCAAATACTTTGAGTTAAATGTTGAGCAAGTAAATGGTAGACTGATTTATCAAGTTTTTGGCCAAATTTAATCACATTGGCTTGGGCGATTATAGATTATTGTGATACAACTGTGTAAAAATATCTGCTCTCTAGGTACCTGCATCAATATTGGTTATCAAAAAAAACAATCTAAGTTGACCACTTGAATAAATACTGTGCAATATATCTGCTCTATAGATATCAGTATCAGTCATTTATAAACCTATATCGGCTGACCACTAGAGTAAATGCTGTAAAGGTATCTTCTCTCTAGGTACCTGCATCAATACTGGTTTTCAAAAAAGCCTTTTCAGTTAACCACTTTAATAAATACTGTGCAAAAGTTCTGCTCTATAGATATCTGCATCAATATTGGTTATCAAAAATCCCATATTGGTTGGCCAACTGAATAAGTGCATATTTCCTGCACTATCGGCATCAATAGCAGTTATTGAAAAACCAATATCGTTTGACCACTAGAGTAAATACTCTATCAGTTATTGAAAAACCCTGTCAGTTGAATGTTTGAACATATATGTCCCATAATGGTGGACCACTGGTCAAAACTAATGAGCACATTCAACATTGCTTCTGATAGCATAACTCATCAAGGCTTGTTTGAAAATTAAACATTACTAAGGCACTGATATGCAGATGCTATATGACTTCATAACTGTGGGTGTTAAAGAAGAGAGCTGTGCTTGCTTAATCCTGCAGACAGAATTTAACTGAACCTAGATCTGTAAAGAAACTCAATCTGCAGCCAGAAAGCACAAACTGAAGGGAGGGACTCCCTGCTGTCCACTGACCACCAGCTCTGTATGTTGTGGTCTCCTTGGTTACAACGATTCAAAAGACTATAGCCCAGAAAAGAAACAAAACGTACAAGGACACAGACTTGAACATTGATGTGTAACCTACTTTTATAGAAGCATGCCTCAGTGCATGCATTACATCTTTAAAACTGAATTTCAAGATGTTCTCCGCCACATTGTTTTATTTAAACAGGCTTCAGTAGGCATGTGCGAGTCTGGCATGCACATGCTTAGCAAGGGAGTGAGGGGAGGACTAGTACAGAAGAGCTGCTGACGTCACTTAGCTCGCACTAGCCATGTGCTCATGCCTCACGTGGACGGTGAAGCAGGCAGAGAGTGGGGAAGGGAGGGGGAGGGTGGAGAAAGCAAGAGATCTTGACGACAGAGCTTGCAGAAGACAGTAGCGTGCGAGCAGGCGGCCCACAATCCCTCCCTTGTGTTTATCGGGACTTATTAATCAGCACTGACTTCAGTTTTACAGCTTTTGAGGTCCTGTTTATAACTTGCCAACAAATGCATAGCATTGTGTTAAAAAAGGCCCCTTTTTTCCCCGAGAACCTATGCATTCATACTAATTGTCTTGGCTGCAGTCGATAAAAGTAAAAGCAAGTTAAATGTTCTATCCTGACCGTGGTGCTTTTTTGTCTACTGAATCTTCTTCAGCATAAAAGTTTTGATATGAAAGACTGTGGTAATACAAATACATTTAAAACCTTTTTTCCAAATGGAAATAAAAAAGTAATTTGTAACAAGTTAAAAAATGACCATAGTCTTAAACAGTAAGACCTTTGACTATTCTGGTCCAAATTGCAGCTTATTCTGACCAAAAATGCCAACTCAGACAGGAAGAGACCGTCTGACCATATGTAAAGTGAACAATCACAGTTCGTTTCTTTTAACGTGTCATTTAGCGGCCGGTTTAACTAAAGTGAAATAAAAGACTGGCGTGAAATTTTTTTTTTAATATCATGCAGAATATTAATTAGTAATTAAAACTAAAACGTTATTATGCCATGATAAATTAGCCTTCAAAACTACAGACATTTGATGTTGAACATAAGGTAAAGAAACCAGATGATGGCTTAAGAAAATGCCAAATGGAAAAAGAGGCAGACCTCCAGCTCGTAAGAAAAAACAGAGGAAGACTGTAAGGAAAAGATATTACGACTTGGTTAGCCCACACGAATTCGAATTCAACTATGGATGTTTGGCAGATGTATATGACACCATTCTGCCAGTAGAGTATGTGCAGAGAATAAGTGTATGTGGGTGGGAAGGAGGGAGGTAGATTATAAGAAAGGAAACGGACTCAAATCCCCATCTTGTGACCTATTCCTAACCCATTTTCCAGTGCTTAAGGCAACATGCTTATGAATTACTTGTTATTACCCTCAATTTGCTTTAAAAAGTATCATATATCATGTACATCATTAAAATTCAATAGCTGGAAACTTTGATTGTTTTTGGATCCATCTTCAGTTCTAATATAGGTCAAAAAAGCAATAACATTCACCAGCAGTTTGACCTGCATTCATGTCCTCACTTCCTCACTTTCAAACATTAACTTTCACAACCTCAGTCCACACCAGCTATCCTAAAAAACTGCATAAACCCAGATACTGTGTTTTGGTTAATCTCACATAAAACATGTCCAGACAGAGCACTGCAAAAATAAAAAAAATATGTTTTTATTTATTTTTTTACATACTTTGCATTTAAGACAATGAAGTCTCTTTTTACAATCATTAATTTATGCATTGTGACAATATTTTCATTGATTAAGCACATTTCTTCCCCAAATTGTCTTGGAATAAATATGAGGTAACGCACTAGCCAAATTCCCTTAATCATCGATCACAGTGGGTTAAACTAAAGAATATAGTTCTGATGTGCAGCAAAAGGTTGTTGAGCTTCACAAAATGGGAAGTGGCTATAAGAAAATTGCCAAAGCATTGAAAATCCCCATTTCCACCATCAGGGCAATAATTAAGAAGTTCCAATCAACTGGAGATGTGTGTATATTGTCTCCAAGCATGGTGAGGTGGATGGTTCAAGTGGAGAATTGCAGAAATGAGTTGGGTCTTAGGGTCAGAAAGTCTAAAAAAACAAATATCAGACATCATCCACAAGTTGTTTGGGAGGGTTTAAAGAAAAAAATCCTCTGCTCTCATTCAACAACAAACTCAAGCATCCTCAGTTTGCCAGACACTGCTGGAACTACAAATGCGACCGGGTTCTATGGTCAGATGAAACAAAAAAAGCGCCTTTTGGCAGCAAACACCAGAGATGGGGTTGGCGCACACAGAGATGAAGTAGTACCCAATGCCCATGGTTAAATGTGCTGCTGGATTTTTAATGTTGTGGGGCTGTTTTTATACCAGAGGTCCTGGACATCTTGTGTGGATACATGGCATCATGAACTCAATCAAATTCCAATAGATAAAAAATCTAAACCTGACTGCCCCTGCCAGAAAGCTTAAAATGGGCCCTGGTTGGATCTGCAGGACAATGATCCAAAACAAACATCAAAATCAACACAAAAATGGTTCACTGACCACAAAATCAAGGTTCTGCCATGGCCATCCCAGTCCCCTGACCTGAACCCCATAGAAAACCTGTGGGGTGAACTGAAGAGGAGAGTCCACCAACATGAACCTCTGAATTTGAAGGATCTGGAGATATTCTGTATGCACGAATGGTCTCAGATCCCTTGCCAGGTGTTGTCCAACCTCATCATGCATTATAATAGAAGACTCAGAACTGTTATCTTGGCAAAAGGAGGATTCACAAAGTATTGAATCAAAGGGTGCAAATAATTATGGCAAATGCGTTTTAGAGAAAAATATTTAATAATGAGATATTTCCCATTTCATTTGTTTTACTTCAATTGAAGGTGAGATTTTTGTGATTTTTGTAATGAAAAAAATCAAACGTATAAACAACGCAGATTGTTTTTCGCAGCCTTCTTTGCTCAGATTTACAAAGCGTGCCAATATTTTGGGCCACAACTGTATGTTGTTCATTTACTTCTGTCATTTCGTTTAACAAGGAGAGAAAGTGACTGGATGAATTATGAATAAATGTGAGTGATGACATTACAATAACATCAGGCATAATTGATACACTTATTAAATGTAGGCTAATATTGTTGTCTTTTTGAATAGTTATGCACAACAATTCACAAAATTCTAGCTTTGGTTTGTTGTCATTTTTGGGGAAATGCTTATGATGCTTAAACACTACTGAATGCTCTTAGTAGATACACAAATTTAATGACATTAGTCTTGTTTCGGTTGTGAACGATCAATGTCAATGGTTTATTGACTCACTCAAAACACATTAAAGACATTAACTTATTACCACTTACTGGTAAAAAATGGTCAGTGACGCTTCTTGTCCAGTGTGCGGCAGCCTTAAGACCACAACCACGCTAATCTGGATGTTAGAAAACTGAAAATGGTGTTCTCAAACAAAAGCAAAATGTGCCGTAATGAAGAGAGCTTTCAAAACACTTTGTTTTCGATGGAGGAAAAAGCCATTTTAATGTGAATGCAGGCATAAATGAAGAAAAATCAATGAGTTTCCAAATAAAAACTTATGCGCAGAATCTAGGTGTCTCAAAAGATTCAAGTAATTGCTTTAAATATGTGATTCTAGAAGTTTCAAGAACTGTATGCTATTTAATAAAAACAACAAGGAGTTGAATTGAAGAAATAACATGTCAGTTTACATGACGATTCTAGCAGTATTTAACATTTATTAGTAATATAATTATCATATAACTTATTTTAAGTAATCTTGTGGCCCAAGATGCCTCGGCTGTTGATCTCTGCAACAGCCCCCCCTAAGAATCCCCCCTGGCTTATATTATCTATTTATATTTAATAAAAATAGTGCAAGTAATTTTCTGCATAGAGGCGTTTCATTATTTGACAGTTATTACTACTACAGCTTTCTGGGCGTCCAGATCCCTTCAAGTGTCATAAATTCCCAGTAAATTAACACACATGACAAGGCGAACATGAATAATAAATCTATGATGATTCTTAGGGCGTTTTAAGCTTTTTTTCTCCACCGACGTGTGTAAATACGGGTCCAGCATTGCAGGCTCGTGGACATGTGCACAACAACGCAGCTGCTGGAAAAATTCCTAGGGGAAACCCTGACGTATAAATATTTACAGTAATGAGAATTTGGGGGAATGTGCTTAACTGTCATGAAAGTAATGTCACAATGCAAAAAAATAAATGTAATGGTCCAAAATAAATAGGTTTCATTTTCTTATATTATTCTTTTGAGTTTGGGGTGAAATATGACCCAAACGTTTTCTTGACAGGTTTCGTGGGATTTACCGCTTTTGTCCAACCCTTGTGTAATTGCACATATCCCATGCTTCTCTGTGATGTACCTGGATGTAGCGGAGAGCACTTCTCAAGACACTCAGATTGGATGTTTTCTTCTCATCCACATTAGGAACGTTCTTCTTGAGGGTCTCAAAACATTCTTTTAGATGTGCTCGTCTGTGACACAAAAAAGAAAAGCATGTATCGTTTCACCTCTTGTGTTTTGAGCAATGTAAGTTGGACTGAGAACTCAACCAATCATGAAGGTTTTAACAGATGTTTGGGCAAAGCATTTTTTGGTGATGGAAGTAACAGGTGCGAAGAAGAAGCCAACAGGCAATTGCTTTTATAATATCATATTTGTTACAAGGGGAACTTATTATTTGTTATAACTGTGTTTATTTGTTTCTTACTTTCAATGAGTTATTTCAATTAAGTTTATTTAGTTTTTTACTTTATTACATATACTCTATGAAGTCTAGTTTTAGTTTTGTTTGATATCATTCAAATATGTTTAACACAAGCATTTTCCTGTTTAATGACAATGTACATCAAAACGTTAAAAACTAACGTTTATTTTATTTTGCTCCATTTTAGAGTGATTCATTTTATTTTCAATTTCATTTTTCCAAAATATGTAGAAAAAAAGAAATAATTCATTTTGGTTTCATTACCGATATTAACAAGAGGTCGACCGATTGGGTTTTATAATGTCCGGTTTACTCGGACCGGATCACCTGCTTGGAGTTTCAAGGACTGACCATCGTGCAACATTCATAAGTCAGATGGACACAGCTTTCATACAGGCTATTATAAAACGCCCAAAAGGACGAAATATTAGCACTCAACAGGAATAAAACACTGGAGGTTTTGTGAGGCTTGTCAATTAAGTCTATTTAAAGGAGATATACGCATTTTTGCAGACGGCGATTATAGACATTTTGAGATTTAACTTTTTATAATTAGACAAGACAGTTAACAGTGACAGGGAACTGTTGAGAAGAGGGAGGGACTTCAACATCATGAGCTCATACACGTCTTTCGTGGCTCTAAATATGCACGACCATTTAAATGAGACTGTGCTGCACACATTATTGTTGTAACACTATGGCACGTAACAAAAATCCTTATCTATGTAAGGTCAAACTGTGGTTGGTCATTTACATATTTCAGACAGCTCCTTCTGGTGCAAGCAGGCTATTCTCGGTGCTGTCGCTGCTTAATAAACTAATCGGCCAAATGGGAAAATGTATCGCTGATGCTGATCATTTAAAAACAGCAAATATAGGCCTCTGTGATATATCAGTCAACCACTAATAATAACACATTTAATCATAGATTAAAGGTTGTTAAGCCGAGAAAAACTAGTACACTATTTTTATGAATGTTATTGTGCCTGTGATAAATCCTGAAACCATTTGGTTACCAACCCCAATGACTTCTTTGAGGCTCCAACCCCAATTCTGAACAATTGCTCCTTCAAGGGTTTATATTCTCGGCTTCTATTTGTCAAAATGAACACAAAAAATTTAACAGAAGTCCACCCACCTGTTCTTTTCCAGTTTGTTGTGAACTTCTCGCGTTCCAGCTCTATGGGGGAACAAATATAGTTTTAAGGCTGCATGTAAACTTAAATCAACCCATTAATTTCATATCATGTTTACTTGCATGCAATTGTCTATTTAAGGATGATTCGTTTATTATCAGATTTGAGCAAAAGCCAACACTTCAGATTCCAACCTAAAATAGAGTGTGGCCTGGGGATCGGCATTATTTTTCATCTTGGGTCACCACACAAGACTGTAACCTACTTTTAAAATGGCAGTCTTATAGCAAAATTGTCAACCCAATTGCCACATGTCATTCAGTTATGACAATAGATGCATTCTTTGAAAAAATTGTGTTCCACAACATAATGTCTACAATTTATTTTTGAAATATATAATACCGGTGGGCCATGACCCAAAAATGGGTCGAAGGCAAGGGGTAAAATTTTGATTTTTGAGGAGGGGGAACCCTAACCCCATATAACCATGTTAGGATAGCAAAATGGTTAGTTTAAAAATAAATGTAATGCTTCACATATCTTTTCAATCACACCCTACAATATTATGGCGTCAATTTAACATGGCTAAAACTACTAAAATAGTGTTTGTTCTCAGTGTTTGTTCTCAGTGATGCTTCTGCAGTTGTTTATGCATTTATTTATTTATTCTCTTATTCTCCCAATTTGGAATTCCTAACTCCCACTACTTACTAGGTACTCGTGGTGGTGCGGTTACTCACCTCAATCCGGGTGGCGGAGGACAAGTCTCAGTTGCCTCCACTTCTCAGACAGTCAATCCACGCATCTTATCACGTGGCTCATTGTGCGTGACACCACGGAGACTCCGCATGTGGAGGCTCATGCTACTCTCCGCAATCCATGCACAACTTACCACATGCCCCATTGAGAGTGAGAACCACTTATGACCACGAGGAGGTTACCCCATGTGACTCTACCCTCACTTGCAACCGGGCCAATTTGGTTGCTAAAGAGACCTGGCTGGAGATGCTCAGCACACCCTAGATTCGAACTTGTGACTCCAGGGGTAGTCGTCAGCGTCAGTACTCGCTGAGATACCCAGGACCCGATGCATTTATTTTTTAACTGTCTTTATAATTTTTTAGAATTATTAATAACATGTTAATGACTTTGCATATTGTTGGACCTATGCAGTTCAGGATAATATTAATATATTTTAATGTTTGATTTTGAAGAGATTTTTATTTACTTTTGTAAAATAAACTTAACTATTTTGTTATGGTGTTGAGTCACCACTGTAAAATCCTATTTGACTCACCCTCCTGGTCTCCTTTTCCCATCCAGGTTGCGCACATCTTCCACAGCTGCACCGTTAGGCCTGGGTGGTTGGCTCGACTGGCTCTGGGTTAGTGTGAGCTGAGGCTGGGGTAGTGTTGGCTGGGGCAAGAGGGCATGTTGCTGTGGTGGATGTTGAGCAGCGATGATCGGGGCTGGATAAGGCTGCAGCAGAGCCGGTGTCTGTTGTTGCTGTTTGGGACTGTTATTTGACTGAGGCAAGCTGCTGGCTTCTGTTTTCACTTGAGGAACTAAGTGATGATGCTGCTGCTGCTGTGGAGGGGAGTGGGCCTCCTTACTGGTGGGGCTGATGAGAGGGGCAGCATGCGGAGATGGGGCTGTGGCCAAAGGTGTGACAACTGGCATGGGCGGAGCCATGTGAAGGGGGGAGGCAGTCTGAATGGGAGGGGCCACAGGGTTGGCAGGGACCACCGGAATGGGAATGACAGCAATGGGAACAGGTGGTGGGAGGGGAGGGGGTGGGACCGGTGGGTGCTGCTGGTGGTGGCACTGCGGCTCGAGCCGCATGTCATCTATCCAGGTTACGTGGTTGACTTGGACAGGCTGGATAACGGGGGCAAAGAGCTTTTTCTCGGCCTCACGGGACAGCAGAGCCTTCTCTTGCCGCTCCTCCTCCTCTGTACAAAAAAAATAATTACATTAACGTTAGCTAAATCTAAAAAAACGAATTGTAAGCACAGAGAATGGCATCTCATTGTCTCACTGATTTTTCCATGGATTTCCAGTGTTGGTAGGGACCATTTATTTGGATATTTGGCTATTTTAATATTATGAGAATTGGGCGATAATTATGTCTGCTTGGTCAATAACCAAAAGATTTACATCACCTTTCCATTCCAAAATGGACTTAAAAATAAAAAAACTATTTGTTTTTAAAACAAAAATTTAAAAATAAATTGATTTCATTTCAGCAATATTGTTTACATCGCACTGACTGTGATAAAATTGTAGTTATATATTATATTTTATGTAGTTATATATCTTTTTTTGCTCTAGGTCTTGAATTGAATCTTTTGCTGCTAAAAAGTTTGCAAGACCATAACTCAAGACCAGAACTCAATGAAGTATTTTATCTGCTTTCCTGGTGGGGCCAGTAGTTCAGATTTTTACTGGCCCCACCACCACAAAACAATTATAAATTTTATTTTTATAAAATTGTACTTTTGTATCTAAATGTGCAAGAATTGTATTTTTCATAAAATGTTATGTTTTCTTCACAAAAGCAATAGCTTAGCTGGAAAAACATTGGCATGCAATGCAAAACATTACATTAGTTTCCAAATAATTTTTACAAATGGCTTCAAAATTATTCTTGCAATTTCAACAAAACCTTATCTATGTAAGCCAGATAAATTATTTTACCTTTGTGAAAAATTTAAAACTGCTAACTGCCCAACAATGTTCAAGACGTCCCAGAAATTCAAATGTATACTTTTGCAAGGCATAGAAACACATTTTCGAAATCAAAAAATGTCAAATGAGTGAAAATACAGCACTAGCCCCAATCTACCTCACAATGACCCTGGGCAAGCAGGCAGTCTTTATTGTTGAGCCTTGAAGACGGTAATAAGAATGTCTAAATTCTCACTGCAACCTCTATATCTTTGTGTGGTAGCCTATTTAAAACTGTTTTCCAGTTAATCTATTAAATGTCATGAAGTAAATGATCATATCTGGACCACAGCACACATGTTAAAGGTGTTTTGACATGCCATGCTTCTGCACTATAAGTTGGGTCCCCCTATGCAAAGCTTGTAAAAACACTAGGGTTTCATACCAATTTACTCATATTGTAACTAATTAAAGCTTCTGAATGACGTCTAGGCTCTCAGTAATCATTTCTCATGCTTGTGCAGTATAAATAAATAATGTGAAGTAGACACTCTCTCCATCACCCTGTGCACACTGACAGAGAATTCTGGAATACTTTAATACAATGAATATGATATTCATATATAAGATGGCTTAAAAGCCAATTGTGGAGCTAAAGTCTAAATTTTAAACAGGCAAAGTCATTTAGGTATCAATAGTTCATTACTCCAATGTCCGAATTAGGGTGGGGTGCGAGTTAGTTGTTCTAAATGGCCTGTCTCTTTAAGAGATATGCCCCAGTAAGACTCTTGCCTTGTCTGCAGCTCTACAATGTGATGTCACACACCAGTCTGCATGAGAAGCCAAGAGCTGGCCTGGGGAATCTGAGGCTGGGCCATACAGTCTGCAGCCTGAAACAAATCCACCATTACTTGATTGACAGATGGAGCTATTGTTTAGCTCACTCAATACATATTCACTTGCATCTGAGCTGCAACTTCAGATCAATGTTTGAATTTTAATGCAAGAGGGGAGGAGTTTGGGCCACTGTCCAAAGCCAGCCAATAGTGTTGTATTCACAGCAAGATATTCCTGCGACAGAGAAACTACATCTTGGGAACTGGTGAATATACACTGCAGACAAAGGGGTGACTTGATGCAAAGCACAACCTGTGAAATAACATTCCTACGGATCAAACCATGACCTACTGGAATCATTCAGCATCAGCAAGAATGCAAAACACTGACAGTGAAATGTAATGCTCTCAGAACGATTGAGAACACAAGCCTCCAAAAATAGAAGAACATATTCATGTATATTTCTCCATCGTATAACCGAAGTTGCTCTACACTCTTGACATTTAAATACAAAGAAGTGAATTGCACGTTACCAGGACATGGGATAACAAACACCGATCATATACACACTTGAACCCTTGAATTGAACTGTATCATTGTGCAAACATTATATAGCCGGGTTTGTAAACACTGAGCAGCTCTGTGTTCCAATAACTTGGCCATGAGAGTGCAATCTATTGCTCTCCATAAACAAGCATGGCAATCTCTTGAGACATCAAGTTGCAGATGGGATACTATGGTGGTCCACAGGACACTTAACAAGACAGTGAAAATACTCCGAGTGAATGTAATTCTGCTTTAGCAATCAACATGACATAACTGTCAAAAAGATCATTCTAATGAAGTTCCCTAACACGTAACATTACATATTTCCTACAACAACAAACACTGTTCATTAAGCGGGTTAATGATGAGATACACTACAGACTCGGGCTGTCAACAGGGCTGAGAAACTTGACTCAAATTGTCCACTTGAATATTACCAAAATTCGAATTATATTTGAAAATTTGAATGAAATATGATAACTTGAATTATATTCAAATTTTACAGTCATAATTTCAGACTTCAGTAATCAACAGATTTTTCAATCTGTGCAATCAACAGAACAAAACGCAGGTGTATCAAGACACATTTTTTAACAGTTTAAATTCTTTTGAACTTGACATGGTGTCTTAAAAATGTTGCATTCAAGCATGAAACACTGACAAAAAGTGAGACGGCGCAACAGTCAAGACGTCCGTCTAGTGCATGTTTACAAAGAAAAATGTTTGATCAGTGCTTGGAACAGATCTAAATTTCAAATGCATATTTTTTGTATTCAAATGTCCATTTTTCATCTTAATTTTAATTTGGCAGCCATATCACAGATACAGACAAATAAAAACATATTCCCAAAAAAATTTGACCAGAAAGATTCATAAGATAAAAAAAAGGAGGATTTTATCCATTTCAAGCTCTAATCGTATTTTTAAACAAAAAAATATCAAATGCAAAAATGACAGGTTTCATTTATACACAAACTTTTCCAGCAAATCTCTGGATGATTTGTTCGAAAGACATAAGTCAAATATGTACTTGCTGGTAAAAGGCTCTTTTATAATTATGGGCATCTTAAAAATATAATTACCCAAAACAGTATACAACAAAAAAGGAGAAAGAAAAAAACATGCATGGACAATGAGCTAGAAAACTTTCACATGTTCATTAACTCTCCTTATAAAATGGATAGTTCCAGTACTGGATGCTGATTGGTCGACAGCCGTGCTTTGTTCATGATAAAGCACAGCTCTGACCTCTTCATGGAACTTCTATATGTATCACTCTGCAGCACCCATTGCTGAGTTATTCATTTTGCCTAGCAACGTTCTGTTCACTGTCAGGGACTATATTTTCTGGCAGACAGATGGCATTTAATGATTGTACATACAAAATATAACATTTTAATGACTAAAAATGTAATTTGTACTTTTATTAAGTGGTTACCATTTTATAAAAGCAATAAGGCACTCGAGGCTGTGCCATATTGTGAATATAGTCAGGGCTGAAGGGGTTGCAGGTTAACTGATTAACAACGTTTTTCAGCAGTGACTATATTCACAATATAGCATGGGCTCTCATGCCTTATTGCTTAAATATGAACATAATTTGTTCAAACTGTTGCACATTATAGTTTAAAAGAAATGTGCACATAGCAACTGACAGCTTAACTAGTGTTGGAGGTATAATGCCACAAAAAGTGAAGAAAAAGAGAACAACAGAATTATAACATTTATAAGAAATGTATACAAGATCAGATAAAAACAGCCCTTTAATTCACCCTGTTAGGTTACATGTAATTGGGTCATCTTCTAAGCCCATTACAAGGTCATAGAGTGCATGCAAAGTTTGTACATTTGAATAGGGCTTTTCAAGAAAAAGAACTTGCAGAGCTGTCTTATTGGCCAAATTGTGCCAACAAATGCACTTATTCTGTTCATTAAGTTTTTTTTTTTTTATCAAACCATCTGCATATGTCTAGCAAAGCTGTTATTTGGATATGCACGAAAAATGTACATTATATAACTTCTGCATTGAGGGAGGGTGCAGTTGCCCTATTTTCTCCTCAGTTGTGACCTGTCTTCAATGAAGAGAGGGGAGGGGGAGAGTCTGGCGCGCACGTGGCTGAAGAAGGCGGTCCTACAGCACGCGGTATTTGCTGTGGGTGTGGCTTAGTTGACACATCACCTCGAGAATGAAACAAAAAGACCTTTTTGTTTAAAGCGATAAATCCACACACGAAACAATTCGCCAGTAAAATCTTACTCACTATGGCTGTTGTTCCAGTATCGGCAGATAAATGTTCCGAAAACATTAAAAAAAATACTAGAGCAGGTCTTATTACGAGGAAGTGAAGTGAAGTGAAGGGAAAAAAGTAGGCTGGCCTTGAAAGTCATGAGATAACCACTCGGCAATGTCATTATGTAAAAAAAAAAAAAAAAACCTTATGGTCTATTGCCACCGCCCAAGTATACGGAATACGACATTTCCTTACTTTCACCTCCATTGTTTATTTACGACAATCGGTGGTCGAAATTGTCGCTTTAATTTAAAATATTCAACACAGCTAATATCAGCCGCAAAAAAGTGTAACTTGATGTGGCTGAGAAAATAAACACTTCGCGCTAGAAAGATCTGTCGGTGAAAATGTACCCACCCACCGCAGCGCAAACGAGTATAGTAGCGCACTAAATATAGAATGGATTTAACCCGGAAACCGAGTGAGCGAAATATGCCCTAGTCACAAAAACTGCACCTTACCAACTGTGGAAAACCATGAAAAGTATAATAAGACAAAGACCTCCCATTCCCAATGACAACAATAAATCGTTAATTTAATAATTGTTTCAATGTAATTTCACTGTGGCATGTATTATGTAGCCGGCATGAAAATGCACTTTGCTTGGAGTATCCCTGGAAATTCTCTCTCTCACACACACACACACACACACACACACACACACACATATATATATGTATATGTATATGTTTTCTTAATAGACCCATGCAATCAAATCCCCCGGCAATCCAATCCCCCGCCTTACCACGTGTAATCTGTTGTTGCTGGGCTTGCCACTCTAAATATCTGGCCGCTTCCAATAGAGTATCGATACTCATTTTGAACACCGATACAATGCGTTCCCGTTGGACAAATAAATGTAAGCCCTTGGTACAAATGTTCGTGGTTGGTTAATCACAGTATAATCCACCGGCTTACAAAGACAGTCAATAGACATCCAGAGCGCCACCGAAATGAATCAGACACACATCACTTCACTAGCAACAAGATGGCGATTGGAGTAACAGAAAACACAAGTCGAAAGGCATCCCGTTCAAGCTCCGCCCTCGTCAGCGCAACTCCGCCCTAATACTACCAGCGATTTAAAAGTACGGCAGCACACATTGTGGAGCGGAGCATTAGGATCGGGAGAATGTGGAACATTAGACTCCCTATCATATGGCTCTGCTCCACAGCGTGTTCTGTCGTACTTTTAAATCGCTGGACAAATTTAATATTTGTGACACGATATATACGATGTGTAAAATTGTTTCCTACTTCTCGGTAGCTCAAATAAGAAGGAAATAGCGCGAACCCTCAACAGAATCCATGTTCCGTGTTTTCGCCGCAGCCCTACCCCGCAGTACATTTGTACATGATTAAAACATGTCGATGCGAGGGAACCAATGGGCGTGGAGAACAACAAGGCATGGTGTCTGTCCACATGGGCAGCCGCTAAAGGCGGAGCGCGGCTCATTTGCATGTCGCGAGCGTGTTCCTACCTCGCTGTCAATCATCCCAAACGCGCATTCCAATGGCCACGCCCATGGCGTTTCTGTGGAGCGAATGTTCCGTCGAAAATAGCGGCAAAATACGCGTCTGAGAATGGGAATTCCTTTATCTTTGCATTTCGTAAGTAGACTAGTAGACATGAAAGACAAGGTACTAAACGCTAATTATAAAAGTTCAAATATTGAGGGCTCGCGGTGCACATATGCGTTCACAAGTGACGTTAATGTAAATTATATATATATATATATATATATATATATATATATATATATATATATATATATATATATATATATATACTCAACAACTTTTATATATATATATATATATATATATATATATATATATATATATATACTCAACAACTTTTCAGACCTTAAAATAACCATGCGGAAATCAAAATAACTTTTATATATATATATATATATATATATATATAAAAGTTATTTTGATTTTATATATATAACTTTTATATATATAAAAGTTATTTTGATTTCCGCATGGTTATTTTAAGGTCTGAAAAGTTGTTGAGTATTTAACACTATTTACATTAAATTTTATTTACATTTTACGAACTGCCTTTCTTCTCAACCACTTTGAATTGTTGCTTTAACTCTTCTCGTTTTCAGATTTTCTTTCTACGTTTTCTCTCTGATTTTGATATCCATACATTTTAAACATATCTTACTGCATTCAAATTACTTCAAGACGACGAAGAGTCTCTATAGGCTCGATGAATGAGTTTTTAAATTGTTTCAGGTCTTAATCCTGAATTTTGACAGTAACAATCCAAGTGGGAACATCCCAATTAAATTCCTGCGGGAAACCCACACTAAAATCTGTTTATTTCAAAATGTAATGCAGTTTTCTTATAGCCTGTGTGATTGTAAGATGTAATATTGTGTAGAAGGGGAAAATAAGCTTTTTGGTGGTGCCATGAAACATGGCATGCGGCTGAGCAGCCCCATGAATGAGCTCTTGCATGGTAACATACTGTGATTGGCCGATTTGAAGGGATACCCTAGATGACTAGCAAATAGTCAGAGTGTCTCATCCAATCAGCATTGTGCTATGAAATGCGTAACGCACACACACTTGCCCACATACACGCGCACGCACACACACACGCGCACACACACAGCCAACATGAAGTGCATGCCTGTGTATGTGCACCTGTTTATCAAAGGCACAAACAACAAATGCCCACACATGCTGCTCACACATGGCCGGCCGTGGCACAGGCGGCATAGGAGGTTGTCTAGGGCACAAAATGACAGAAAGGCGCCGCCTTTTTTTGTCGGAAGTGCGCCCTCACGTGACGACTGTGCGCCCCTCTACCCATATATTGAGCACTAGCGCTACGCGATTGTAGAATAATCGGATCCTTATTATATGTGGACAAAATGAGTGAAAAAAAGAACCAAATTATCAGGTGCACAAGGCAGGAAGTGGCACAAAGTGGAGTAGCAGAATAAAGAGCAATTTAAAGGTAACGACTGTTCACGTCAGCCATTGATGTTTATTTATGAAATAGCTCATTTAACTCTTTAACTGCCACCAACACTGTGGGCCGTTTTTTTGCTTGTTTTATTTAAGTTTAGTGCAAGTTAAGTGCACTGTATTTTCTTTCAAATTAACTTAAGCATTTATAATGTTGCTTTAATTTCAGTTATATTGCTGCTTGCTTTCACTTCACCAAAAAACTCCTAAGTGTCTTCTTTTAAAAGAGACCATGTTTAGGACTGTAGTCTAAAGCATTCATGCTAAGCACCCTCAGTTGCAGACCAGGGCAAAGTACTGCCCGCGGGTCGATTTATCATGAATGTTTTTTACAAGATCTTTTTTTCTGGCTTTGGGACCTATTGTGCATCCACAAGCTTTTAATATGCTCAGGGTTGCCAGATAATAGATGCAACACCCCATTCAGAGATTTACTGTATACTTGCACAAATAGGAAATATTTAATCTTATGTCTTAATTTATGCAGAATCTGGCAACCATGCATGCAGCAGCTTTCTCTTTTCCCTTCAAAAACAAATTTACTGCTCAATCCTGCAATATTCTGCTCAAAGAAAAGTGTGATGCAGTCACTCGTGTCGGTTCATGATGCTGAATGTGCTGCTTAGAGAAAAGTCTGAATATTTTATTTAACTATTAAACCAACAGTTCAGTTTTACTAACACACGATAAAAAAGTAGCAGCAAAACTTCAAGCTATCCCAGAATGGTCCCGTCAGTCTGTACACACATTGTGGATGAGCGCACTTCTACTTCTATGCAGAACTTTTAATCTTCTCTCTTCCAGGATCTACTTAACAGCTGATGTGACCCCTGTACCAAAATAATCGCACACACCTGCTCAACTGAATATGTAAGACTAATACTGCAAATTGACAAGCAGATTACCTTGAATCCCAGTAGACAAACAAAACTCTCTTGTGTGAACACACAAAATGCTGCATCAATGTATGTCCTAATCTGCAGATGCAGCATTTTGCTGTTATTTTAGGTGACAGATCATGTGAAAAATACAAAGCAATAAATGTTCACTTCATACACAGCACGGAGAGTCAGAATGCCACAACTCACCTCACCATCACTTATTAAAGAGATAGTTCACCAGATAGTTAGAATTCTCTTATCATTTACTCATCCTCATACCATCTCAGATGTGAATGACTTTATTTCTTCGCTGAACACAAATTCAGATTTTTAGAAGAATATTTCTGCTCTGTGGCTCCAGACAATGTAAGTGAATGGTGACCAGAACTTTGAAGGCCCAAAAGGCACATCAATGCAGCATAAAATGAATCCTCTCAACTCCAGTGGTTTTATCCATGTATTCAGAAGTGATTTAATAGGTGTGGTTGAGAAACAGATCAATATAAAGTGGAGCTTTATAGTAAAAAAAAGGACTTAAATATTGATCTTTATAGATTGTTTCTCACCCACACCTATTAAATCACTTCTGAATGCATTTAAAGACATATATTAATATGCTATTTAAAACATCACAATTATTTCTACAATTACATCTTGATTTACAGCAGAAGACAATTGAAAATGTACTGTTTCATATTGATAGACAGACAGATAGATGGATGATGGGTCTTTCCGTTATATTGTCCGTTTTGTGAGATTGTCAATGAAAAGTACATAACATCAATTTTTTGTGGTGCTGGTTAATAGCTGAAAACTTGTAACTTCTAATCTTATACTGTCTTCAATTTGTTCTGTAGTAGGGCAACACAAGGCAACATACAATTAAAATGATCAGTGATGGGGAAAGGATATTTTATGAACATCTGTTATAGTTCCCTTACATACCAAACTGATAGAGAAGTCATACATTTGACTAGCTACACTAACATTACACGGTAGGCTTACAAGACAAACATCAGATTACAGAGAGAGAGACTGTAGCCTATGTCATCAAAGATTAAACATTTCACGTCATCACTAGAGGGCGTGGCTTTCTAAAACGGTTCACTGTTTTACACAAATACTACTATTGTAAATAAAAACTATAAATAGACAACATGACACATAAATAGTGGAATGTCAAATACACGGTGTCCTTTAGACCATCAATATACTGTTTTCTTCATTGTTATCTCCGCTTACAGAAACGTGCCGGTAACAGTTACAATGATGGTTTAAGAGAAATAGCATATTAAACAGCATATTCGACTTTTCAGCAACATTTAAAAAGAAACATAAAACAATTGTATATAAAATATAACTGTATAATATTGGAAAATACTATTGTTGATTGTCAGTTCATGACAGTTTTTAGTGGATTAACTAATGTTACCATATATGACTTTTGAATTTAAAAATGTAGTACTATATGTTGAAATAAAAATTCAACAAGATTAATAAATGCTGTAAAAGTATTGTTCATTGTTAGTTTATGTTTAATGTTTTTCACTATGTAAAAGAATCCAACCTTAATGTAAATTGTTGAAACCAGTATGCAAAACCATGAAAAACTAGCCCGTCTCCCCTCTATATATTGTACTGAAAGATAAACACACATACATATACCATGGTATGCATGATATTTCATTTTGAGACCCCAAAGTTGCCTACTTCATAGAATACTGTAGTTAATACCATGGTAAATGGCCAAAAAACACTTCATGTAATAACATGGTTATTGTTTTATAAGTGTCAGAGGACAACAGTCATAAAAACCATTCAAATCATTGTGTATTTAGTCTCATCTGTTTACCCTTTTTTTATGAACACAATTAATGTGAAAAGAATGTAGAGCAGAGCATACCTGACACTCCCATACTGGTTATATTACAGCATGGTATGTCAGAACATTTATTGTTTTGTTAGATGTATTTAGTATGATGACAAGACTATAACCAGGACTGGGTCTTTGTGTTCATGTCTTGTGTGACTTTCTATCAATGGACATCGTATTGTGTTCTTGGTGTCCTGAGAATCACCTTCTCTTTCTCACATACACAATGATTGTTGCCAGAATACAGAGCATTAGGAGGCTGATGACTAAATTGAAATATTGTATTGAAGCAATCCTGTCCTCTAAATTCTCGGCAGGCACACATCATAATGTGTCTTGCAGATGTTGAGGCTCCAGCCACCAAATAAAGACTATTATTTGACTTTTTCATACCTCTCTTAAAGGGACAGTTCACCCACGGATGAAAATTCTGTAATTTTCTCACCCAAATGTTGTTTCAAACCTGTATGACTTTCTTCCTTACATGGAACACAAAATGAGATGGCAAGCAGAATGACAATCACAATAACCATACACTTTCATTGTACAAAAAAAAAAAAAAAAAAACTAGTTGGCAACTATTATTTCTCTACATTGATGAATTACAGTATAATTTCAGTGACTGATAAAATGCCTGTTAACAAACCAAAATAAATCAAAGCTGGACTGAAAATTCGACATTTGTGCTTGAGCAGTGCGAGCATGCTACATCATCCAACGTTGCCATGGAAACTGCTGTTTTGGTGGCAGCCTGTTGAAGTTTGTCAGCCATGGATTCATCAGATGTGCAAGGTCAAGCAAAGTCATTGTCTCGTATCAGATTTGACATGCACAAACACTTTATACAACCTACAAAAAATTTAATCATGACATTTCAATTCAAATGAGTTTCCTTATTTTAGTATTGAATATAATGACAAGGTTTAAGAATCATATTCATTATTTTTGGGTCACAGTTCTGCATGAAGTGTGAAGCTGCTGCATTTTCATACTTGTCCCAGTTAACAGCCTGGAAGAGACGGCCTGTGTGACCCCCTCAGTAAAACAAAACAATTTCAACTAACAGACTGTCTTAAATGTTTTTTTTTTTTTTTTTTTTGTGGGTGAGCCATCACTTTAACAGTGGTAAAATAAATCATCCAATTTAAAATACACAATCAATAACATTGCAGTTACTTTACATTGTACAAAGGCTGTGCTACCAAATATTATATTTAAGGTGCCAAAAATATTGTTCAGGCAATTTAATTGATTTCTTTGTGTAAGAAACTAAAATTCAGTGTTTGTTGCCCTTTTGTTTTTGCAAGGGTGCCAAAATTGTTTTGCCACAACAATAGACGAAAAACACAACGAACGGTGCTTGTTTATATTTACAGATATTTTATTATTTTTAATTATGCTGCAAACAATGACATCAAGATATACTGATGGACAATTATTTATTTATGTGAGTGCACAAGTGTGTGTCAACAGTGAGACCACAAAAAGCAGAATGAAGTCCTTGATATTGGGGATTCTCAATACATTAACAAGGCAGAGAAAGCGAACAGCTGGAGTCAAGAGCGCACCGTATGCACAACACAGCCGTGATGTCCACGCGCACATCCATAGATTCTACATACACGGATGGCAGTGGTTGGGCACACGTGACTCTTCTGTTCAAAACAGTACGCTGCAGACCAGCAAGCACAGTTAACTACTCACCACTGATGTAGTCTTAAAAGTTGCTAATTGTTGCCTTAGCCAGTAGAGAACTTTTCAAACTCAATTCTTGTTTGTCCACCACATTTATATAATTACTATATAAAAGGAGGCCACCTTTCTATAAATGTTTAATGTAAATACATTTTTTTTTTGTTTAAAGCAATAGTTCAGCCAAAAATGAAAATTAGGTCATCGTTTACTCAACATATGGGTTTGGAATACATGAGGGTGAGTAAATGATCACAGAACTTTCATTTTTGGCTCAACTACCCCTTTAATAGTTAATACAGAGCAGCCTTTAGTTATTGCACATTGATCTACCATCAAGGTTTCGTCATCAAACACAGCCACGCTGAGTCAAAAAGGTCCAGAACAGCGAGCTTCACCCTTTGAGTTTCTTCCTCTGCAAAGCAAATGCCAAAAAGCTCCCTGATTCAAGAGAGACTGACTAGAAAGCTCATCCAGCACAAAGTCACTGAGCAGTACCACAGAATCTCCAGAACTCTTCACAAACGTGCGCACGAATGGACAGACAGCAGATGGTGCAGAGAAGCAAAATGATGAAGCAATGGTAACGCTTTCGCAATCATTTTGAGTGTTTAGTAAGGAGGGGCTAACTGAAAACTGTTAATGATTGAACGCCCCTCTGGAGTTGCCGGTTTTGAGAATGGGAGAACATGGGTCTGAATGAAAGCTGGGTAATATGGAAGTTTGTAATTTGCTAACTACCCGTTTCTGAAGCTGCGAGTGGTTTAGGTGCAGCTGCATTTGTGTGCAGTGCTCTGCCCCTGTAATAGTCAACTAATTCAATATGTAGTTCTAAAAATGGTGAATATGCAAAAGTAAGTTTTGTTCAGAACCCAAAGTTAAATGGCACATCATTTGCCCTCTATCAGTACATAAATTGTGTCAAGGTCCTCCATAACCAAGATGGCAACAGAGGGTGTCAGAATTATATTTTCTACACACACAAAAAAAGAAAGAGAAAAACAAATAACAGAAACAAACTGTAAACCCTGTGTGAATCTATCTCCTCCAGAGACAAGTGCACTTACTGATTCATGTCCTTGTGATTAGTCTTCTTACTGTGCCTTTTCTGCACTCCTTTTCTAGTGTGATACAATGATCATGGTAAAGCATGGTCAAAACTGTCCAAGCTGATTTGCCAAACATGACTTCATGAAGAGCACGAGAGTCTGGATGGTCTGTGAATGAGAACTGCCTAACAAAATGAACTGAACTTATATTCTCAAAACAATCCTATTATGTACCACTTTGATAAAGTGATGAATGTTTTTCTAGGATTTTAAAGTGGCAGAATTAAGCAGTGGGTCTTTTGGTGTTAAATTACTTTTAGCACAAAATTGTTTGTCTTCAGTTTAAATGGAAAGAATATTACCATCTTTTTCATTCCTTTCTGTAAAGCCAATTTGGCATGTCAAAAAGAAAAAAAACCTAAACTGATCTGACAGATCTGAAATAGTTTTGAGTGCCCTGTATTCTGAATTCCCCAAACAGCATCATTCTGCCTTCTGTTCATTAACGCTTGAGGCTGGAGCATCACCTGTGCTCTTTATTCTTAAGGTACTTTTAGATGACGAGAAGCAAAAAAATTTACAGTATACAAGTTTTGGATTCACCATGCAAGAATATTTCCTTTACTTTTTAACTTTTCTTTTTTTTCTCCTTGTGTCTTGTGTAACATTTAATAAGCTCAAACTACAGCCAGAGTAATTTACATAAAAGGACAATAGTTATAAGAAGAAAGCTGGATGAGGTGGTAACCATAGTAATGAGTGCATCCTGAAGGGCAGGTTTGGGAGTAGCCAAAGAGGTGGCATTGGGAAGGGAGACAAGCAGATCCTATGGCAATCAGCGACATTCCCACACTTTGAGCGTTTGATCTACACTTCCTGTCACCACATAAGGAGAAGTCTTGTGGAAATCTGTGGAGGGAAGAGGAAGGACATAGGCAGTTGATTAATGAGGCAAGTCAGTCTAGAACATAATATGCATCGATAACAAAAACACAATGTGACTTTCGTAGTAGATAGTCTCTTATGTTGTCCTAGTCTATTGCATTGTTAAAACTGAATTTCCTTGCACATAATCATTCATAATGCACTCTGAAACTACAATCGAATTTTTGAAAATTTAATTTGAAGTAAAAACACTTCAAGACGATTTACAGCCAAGATGAGTTATTTTCCTATCGAAGTGTTGTGCAATGCAACAATAACTGCTCGGCTTACCCAGAGAGGTAACAAAGTGTTCATGGGCACTCAGGGTCTTCATGCAGCGCTTGTTCTTATAGTCCCATATACGTAGAGTCTTATCATCAGCACAGCTCACTACAAACTTTCCACCTGGATGGAACAGCACTCCACGCACCCAGTTATCATGGCCAACCTAGAATAGCAGAGACAAAAAGATTAATGAAAAGTTAAGTAACAAATATCGCTAAATAAAAGGTCAGAATTGATTTATTTTTAGTACATCCAATAAAGAGGAAAGGGGGAAATGTCACTGGAGTTATACTTCATCAAGATATGTACACCGTGGCTATGTTTGATGTTTGAATAGCATTCCTCTCTCACTATTTCTGCAGTAAGTAATATCAACCACAAATGTTCAGGTTCCATGAACATGAATCATGTTCCTGACACATTTGATTGGGCTGCCAAAAGACACTACTTCTCAATTGTAAAATACACTAAAGAAAAAAAGGATCTAAATGATAGAATTTAAATATATATACATACATATTTATTAGAACTGGGTGCCACTTGCTGAATTAAACATGCCATGGGTTTATGTGACAACGTCAATGTCTGTTGACCACAACCTCACTATTCATCTCGAGTCAACTACACTAATGCAAACCAGGGCAGCTCGGAAACCGGGAGTGGTGGTTGATAACCAGCTTAACTTCACTGCCAACATCTCATTAATCACCCAGTCTTGCAGGTTTGCACTACAACATAAGGAAAAATCAGACCTTTCCTGTGTAAATATGCAGCAAGGCTCCTGGTCCAAGCTCTGGTTATCTCAAGGCTGATCTACTGCAACGCTCTGTTGGCCAGTCTCCTAGTTATCACTTCTAAGGCCTTCAATCAGCCAAAGAGGGCTCACTTCACCCCACTCATGATTTTTAGTCCACTGGCTACCTGTAGCTGCCCTCATAAAATTCAAGGCTTTGACTCTTGCCTTCGGGACAGCCAATGGAACCGCATCCTCCTACTTCAATTCACTTCTACCGGTCTATGCTCCAACTCGCTCTCTGCAGTCAATTAACAAGCAGCACCTGGTGGTCCTATCGCATATAGACACAAAGTCTATTTTACTCTCATTCACTTTCTCTGTTCCTCTGTGTTGGAATGAGCTTCAAACCTCCACACGACCTGATGAAACCATTTCAACATTCAAGAAATCATCAGCTGAAATCACATCTGTTCCGAGAGCACTTAACCAATCCACATTAAATGCACTTAATATTTATCTTTCTTCTATGCTAGCTTATGTACTACACCAGCCACTTTGAGAACTTGGCAGTGCAATACTGCAGATATTGTTGACTTTTGTACAACAAATTGCTTGCCATGTTCCTAATTTGTGAGTCGCTTTGGATAAAAGCGTCTGCTAAATGACTAAATGTGAAATGTAGCATACTAGTTTTTGAGATGTTTATCATTGCATAATGCACACTGTTCCACATGCTATAAAAACATAGGTAATTTAAAATGTATACTGCGTAGTATGCAGTACACTAGTATTCAATTCTGAATTGTACCTCTACTCACCAGTGTCATAAGGCACATGCCAGTACTTATGTCCCACATTTTGATGGTCTTGTCTCTTGATCCGGATAACAGGAATGGCCCTGGTTTTCCACTCTTCTTGTTCTGCAAAAGAATTGAGTTACATGGCAAATTATTAACAATACAATACCTTTCTAGAGGATCACGTTTCTGCATTAAAAAAAAGAAAATGCTACATCTTACAATACACGTAAAATTTGGCTTAACTATACTGTCATGCAAAGTCAAAATGTACACATCTACTATTAACATAAACAACAACTACACAAAATTGAGTTATGACTGAAATCGCATGAGACTATTATCTTACTGACAGGCTTGGCTCAACTTTCCACATAAAGTTTGCAGTTTTTGCTTTGTAGGGCAGTACAAGCAGCAAAACAGCAGGAAACCCCAATACAAAGAACAGTTAACATCTCTTCCTTACCTCGGAGCCGGTGGCCTCAGATATGGTGGGGTGTGCGCTCTCAGGAGCCCAGGAGATGCACTCGACCACATGCTCGTGCTCCCGCAGCTCCGCCTTGCACTCTTTGGTGGCCACCACCCACACACGCACCGTCTGGTCATTAGAGCAGCTGGCCAACAACGTGCCGTCTTGATTTGGCCGCACCATACGCACCCACTCCCTGTGTCCCGTGAATGTCTTCACACAGTAACTGAGGAAAGACAAAGACAATCAATGTACATACACTTAAGACTACGAGTGCGTTTAAATGCAGAATCATGCAACTAGTACACTTACTAACTCAACAACATGTAAGGTCATGTAAATGCCATAAATGGTATTCTTTGATATGATAAAGGTCATAAACTGTTTAAGCAAGCATAATCAGCACATGTAGATTTTTGCCCATTACCTTGAATATTGCTCTGCATGTAAACATCTTTACTGTGTTCTAACAGCTCATTCAAAGTATGCATGAGTTGTGGGCATGTCTGATAACATATGGACGTTGAAACTTGATCACTTCAAATGCCATGTAAACACGTTTTTCTTGTGTTGTCTGGAGTTGATTTTTGATTGTTATCAGTGTGTTGTTGTGCATGTAAATGCACTTATTGTTTGTATTAGCATTTTTAACACAACTAACAATTTAGCCCCTACTTGAATTTGCCTTTGAATATGTAAAAAACTGCAAGATATTCAGAGCTAGAATTGTGACTCTATACAGTTCGGATTCCAAAATCTATTTGTGTTTTTCCTGAGTACAATATTCAGCTCACAATCAACCCACTATATCAGCTCCAACAATGGGCTTCAGTATTCCTCACCCAGTGGCCACCTCCCACATTTTCATGGTCTTATCCCTGGAAGCAGACACTATGTGATCACCATTGGGCATGATGGCAACTGACGACACATTGTGGTCGTGTCCTGAAAGAAGAGGGGAAGATGAATGAGATTTAATGTGTGATGCAAGAAAAACACACAGTTACAAAGTTATTACAATCAATAAAAATATGGCCTTACAGGACCATGCACACATTTATCAAAGATTGAACACAGCTAAAATTATTTTGAATCTTGATTTTAATTGACTTAAGTCAGTTACTGACCAATCTAAAGTACAGAAGCATCCATGTTATATGATTAAAGAGGGGTATCTGTTTTTGAGTAAGAGATTAAAGCTACCAGCTTGGTTAATCCAGCCCCAAACAAACCTTTCCCCCTCCCCCAAGATCAACAGGTCCTGACTGAGTCACAACATTCAGAGAGGGAGGATTCTGAGCCACACTAATAAGGATCTCAATAAGCTTTAAGCTTATACTGGAGGTGGCTGTGGTACATGGTTGGTCAAAGACAATTCACAGAAGTTCTTCCATGAAACAGTAGCTAACTGTGGCTGTCATTACCGTGCATGGTCCTGATGCACTCAAAGCCTTGGAAGTCCCAAAGTTTGATGGTCATATCTGCAGAGCAGGAGGCAAGCAGCTTTCCATTCTGGTCAAAGGAGATGTCCTGCACAGAGTCAGTGTGACCTTTCAGTGTGCGCTCAAAGTCCCCGGCCTCATAGTCCCAAACCTGCACAAAGACAACAACAGGAAGAGCTCACACATTTGATTTAAAGTTTTTTTTTTTATTATTTATTTTTTTTAGAAAAAACATTGGCTGATACCATTATAATCATATATTGAGTACATTATAGACTACTGCTGCAATCAAGGCATCTAAATGACAGACGGCAGTGCACTAAAAAATTGGAAAATTATTTAATAATTTTCCCAATTACTTGATTAATCAGAATAATTGCTAGATTACTCAATTATATAAAAAAAATGATAGTGACAGCCCTATTTTAGAGCCCAGTCAAGATGATGACTTTAACATTTACATTTTTTTTATGAATTAATGAAACCAAAGTTTAGTGTATCGTGGAGCTGCAACAGGTAATTTGAAGTGGAAACATTGTCCTTTTAACATTATTTGCAGTAGTTCTACTGCTTCCACTTTATATTAGGTGTCTTTAAATACTATGTACTAACATTCAAATAAATACAATGTACTTATTGTATAATTACATGTTGTTCAACAAAAAATATTCACATTTGTTGCTACTTAAATTGAGGTTAATGGTAGGTTTAGGAGTAGGGTTAGGGTAAGAGTTAGGATTATGGGTAAGATTATCAGAGTGACTACAAAATGTAATTAAGTTTTATTTAGCCTCAAAAGCACATCTGCTCTGCCCCTGTTCTCAAATTTGTCATATGGGTTCGAAGCACTGCACGCACACTGCACAAAAAGTTGGCCTGTGCACGGCCGCGAGAAAAGGAGCCTCACGAAGGCTAGGCAACAGCCACGATGATGTCACTGTGTGTGTGAGGGAACCCTTGCAAAAAGGGGATGCATCAAGTACAAATAAGGTGTAAGTTTTCAAAGGGGGGACCACTGAAAATAGCAGTGTGTTGGGCAAACAAGAGAACATAGTGGAGATAAAATCTTCAGGACCCAGGGTGTCACTAAATGTCTCTAGCAAAGAGTTGATCTTGCATGAAAATGAACAGATCAGTTGTGATCTCTTTTTTGATCAATCTATGCATCTTGACAAGGTAAAATGCAGAAAGGAATGCATCAGAAAAGATCTGACAAAAATGCAGACAGAGAGGCTGCTGTGCCATCTGATGTCCAGAGAACTGAAGAACTGATCACTGTGCTGTTGCCCTGGGAAACCAGAGCATCATGATTTCTCCATGGAGATAGTCAGTGACTCAGCAGAAAAGAATGAGAGCAGACAGAAGAAAACAGAACAAAAAAACAGCGAACAGACCTTTATAGTGGCATCCTCTGAGGCAGAGACCATGAGGCTGAACACAGGATGAAAGATGACACGTGTGACAGGGTTTCTGTGGCCGCTGAGGGCATACTTCTCAGGTGGGCGTGGAATCCACTCTTTGGGGTCTCTCTTTTGGCTCACAGGGCCTCCTAAAGTGATCTCTTCCTTGGCTTCATTGAGCTTTGACTCCAACTCCATAACCTATCAAGAGCCAGGAAACACTGAGGTTATGAGTGTTTATACTGGAAATGTAACATCCAATAGCCAAAGAAATTAAAGCATACACTGACAAAAGGAACAAACCTTTTTTTGTAATCTAATGACTGAAGTCCATTTCTTTTCCAACAGGCCTGCATACTTCTTATCCAACTCCTCATTCTGTAAACATGCATTGGGAGACAAAGGGTGGAATACTGGTAATGGCATATACTCCCTAATCATATTACAGGCAAAAATGACAATGTCATCTACTAATATTAGAAATGGCACATGATTATCTGTATTTTATAAAAGCTTAGTTAGCCAATTACCATATCTAACTCTGCTTCCTTCTTAAAAACAGAATAAGCCTCTTCGTAGCCATTGGAGCGCAGATAATCTGCTATAGCTCGATTTCTGAAAGACAAAGATGTAGGCTATTTTCAGACAAAGAGATACACAGTCATGCAGTTAAGCCCTAATAAAGACATTCAGACATCCTCAGTATGGAAACAGTATCATGTTCTACTGAAAAGTATGCACTCATCATGGTAAGTGATACATTTTGGGACTGGACTTATTATATTAGTAGTGAGTAGGGTTGCTCTGATACCAAAATTTTGGCTTCAGTAAGATATCTTCTGTATCGATACCAACTTGATACTCAAATACAAAAACCCTCAGATTTTTTTTTATGAAATTACACAGAAAATGATTGACAAAAAGAACTGCATTAAGTCTAATAAAAAATCTTACAAATTCTGTTTTAATTTGTCTGGATTCCATGTTAAATGTTTTAATTAAATGTTATGATCAAATTGTGTTTAATCAAATACAAACTTTACAGCTTTGATCAGATGAAAATAATAATAACTTATTAGGGCTGTCAATCGATTAAAATTTTTAATCGAATTACATGGTGTCCCGATTAATTAATCGCATATACAAATATTTGCTGAGAAAGCCCCTCATATAACAATAACTCAATATATAATGATTAAATAATTATACATAGTAATCTTTAAATATTAAAAAAAAAAAAATTTTTTAATATATATATAAAATTATTTTTTATATATATATATATATATATATATATATATATATATATATATATATATATATATATATATATATATATATATACTTATATATATATATATATATATATATATATATATATATATATAATAAAACAATATTCAGATAATTAAAATGCATTACATTCTTGTTGCAGAAGAGTTAATCATTGATAAGACCATTCAAAAAGCTGCTTTAGAATACAATGTATTGTTTACTATCATATTATTGATCATAAGTTAGTCATTGACATACAATTCACAGATATCCAGTTCACAAGTGAATTTATCAATCAGTTGGAGATTTATTATGAGGGCTTGTTTAAGGACCCATCAATGTACACCTGCGGCAGACATTTTTTTTTTTTTTTTAAAGAAACAAGTTATGGGTATACATATTACACAATACTACAGATCAGAGTTTCCGCTAGAAAAAAATGGTGCCGGTCAAAGTGACCGGCAGAGGTTTCGTTTTACGGACATTTTGATGATATGCCGGTCAAATATCGCCTCTTAATTAGTCAAGTTGAGGAAAACTGGAGGCAGGCTATGTAACTTAAAAAATGACATAATCAGGCCGTATAGAATGCAACATGTTTATTAGCCTAACTTTCAAATAGACGGAAAAAAAACATGAACGTCCGATTGGCGTTTCACATTCATTGTTTAACAAACCAATCCCTCTTCCCCACATAAAATATCTGAATAGTAGCCTATTGTTTTTATTCAAGCGAACTTAATTATACACTCTCAGTATGTCTCATTTAGCTGGTAACATTTAAATTGGCCACCGTGAAATGACTCCTTGTCAAATGAACTGGAACAAACAAATGACTAGGCCTATAACATTGTCTCG
Organism: Moxostoma hubbsi; assembly: GCA_032164185.1. Lineage (NCBI taxonomy): Eukaryota > Metazoa > Chordata > Actinopteri > Cypriniformes > Catostomidae > Moxostoma > Moxostoma hubbsi. Next base: position 6,945,463 of record JAVLUX010000042.1, read on the forward strand.
CGTCATTTTAGGCTACTTTTTACGCTGTTTTGCAGTGCTGAATTGTGCAGCTGCCGACTTAAAATCAAAACTTCCCAGTGTCTCTCCACAACTTGCAATGCGCATAAGCCGCGTAATCTTGTTCTCCGCAAGGCGACTTCGGTGCTTCGTCTTGATCCGATTCTGCAGCGAGAACCCCCCCTCTCTGCAGGAACACTCGAGACCGGGATTACACAGGCTATCTTGGCGAGCTTGGTCCACTCTGGATACATTTTAGGCTTATTCTCAAATTCAGATTGTGTTAGGGGGCGGGATTATTAGGCAATTTTAATCGGACAATTTGACCGGAGAGATTTAATTTAGTCGGACATTTCATTTTTTTCCCGGCCAATGTCCGGTAATTACCAGACAACGGAAACCCTGCTACAGATATATTGTTGGAGGTACAAAGAGTATTTAAATAATATTTCAAGTCTTTACAAAAAAAGTGCAAATAGGGGCTTTATAGACATAAATTTACATTTATGTAAAAAAAACTTGGCAAGAAAAATAAACTGATTAATCAGAAAATATTAACTTAAGTTATCAACTGTGAAAACCAAATAAAACATCTTTATAAAGCAAAGAAAAACTAGTTAAAATAGAGGCACATACATACAAAATGTTCTCCAAAATACTACAGCGTGGACACATTCCCAAAAAAAGGTGAGGGGCAGATTCATCTACAGCATAACAGAAGGAGCAAAGTGGATCTATTTCAGGGAGCATTTTTCTTAAATACAGATTGACTGGGTAAAATGGTGTAACAGTTTAAAGGACACCTCCTTAATCTTGTTGGTAATTAAATAATTTGTGAGGCAAAGACCATACAACCTGCGTCAGACATGCTTGTGTCACGTCTCAGGTGTGTTGCGTTATAAAAAATAAAATGCTTAGGTCACTAAGTTAAATATAGTTTAATACTCAATCTTTAAACACATCTTGAGATCCCTTGGTTCACATTTGCGCTCCAAGTGTTTTGAACGCAAGAATGTAATGCATGTTTGTGTTGTGTGTCCGCTGAAAGGTTGTTAATGTTTTGTTCACTGTAATAAACTGTTGCTCACACAGCTGAAATTTCACTTAATGCCCTCTGGAGGAAACAGGTGGTACTACAAGCTAGCATTTCTCAGAAAAGCATTGCGATTAATTGCGTTAATTTTTTAATGCATTATTTTTTGTAAAATTAATCCCACTGAATTAACGCGTTAAATCGACAACCCTATAATATAGAAATAATTATTTTTGGTAAAAAACAAAAAAGATGCACAACGGCGCTTTACAGTATAAATGAAACAATCTGATTACCTGAGGTTGTCATGGCTGAATCACAACATGCTGATCTTCAGTAATGGTATTCAGCTTTTGTTATATTGCTTACAGATAATAATACTAATAATTTAACCATTTAATATTATACTATTGTTATTATGAGAATTTTTGTTTCTACAATGGATATTACACTTTTATATAGCAGTAATATTTTTCTGTCCTAATGTCTTCAATTAGCATCTGGTTAAATAATGCTCTAATTTCAGCAGAACTTCTATTTTTAAAGATATTTTAAGTTCTCCCTGTTTTTGAAGGTTTCGCTATATCAAACTTCCAATGACTCGTGAGCTGAAATCTCAGATGAAAAAGGTTATGAGAGTTCACAGCCGTTTATACGCTAAAAACACTGCTCTGCAGATGGATACTATTGGACACACTGCATGAAAATAAAGCAGTAGTGCATCGCATGTGTGTCTGTGTGCGCGTGCGCCTGTGTGCAGGAGATGACAGAGCAAAGCGGAGCCCCTTATTCATTCTATGGCATGCATGTGACTGTATATTATATAATTAAATTACATCCTTCTGCTGTTTAATGATCACACACTTGATCGTGGGGGCCTAGGTAGCTCAGCGAGTATTGACGCTGACTACCACTCCTGGAGTCGTGAGTTTGAAACCAGGGTGTGCTGAGTGACTCCAGCCAGGTCTCCCAAGCAACCAAATTGGACCGGTTGCTAGGGAGGGTAGAGTCACATTGGGTAACCTCCTTGTGATCATGATTATTGGTTCTCTCTCTCAACGGGTCATGTGGCAAGTTGTGTGTCGATCGCGGAGAGTAGCACGAGCCTCTACATGCTGTAAGTCTCTGCGGTGTCATGCACAACGATCTGACTGTCTCAGAAGAGGAGGCAACTGAGACTTGTCCTCCACCACCTGGATTGAGGCGAGTAACTGCACCAAGAGGACGTACTAAGTAGTGGGAATTGGGCACTCCAAATTGGGAGGAAAAAGGAGATTAAAAAAAAATAAAATTATAATAATAAAATATCACATTTGGCCATATATAGACTTTTTTATTACTATTTTCAAATAGTCTTTGATTTCATCTCAAATCTCCCACAATACATTTTGCTAATGGCAGCATACTTTAATAAAGTACTGAAAATAACAACAAGATGATATCATACCATTTTAAATGTTTTGGTATCGCAATATTTTATTATTACCAGTATACCGTGCAACTAGGTCTGGGACAACGCAAAGTCATCGATGACGTCGACGCAAAAAATACGTCGACGCAAAATATGCGTGTCGATTCGTCAGACCCAAAACAAAGATGGCGGTGCCGGAGAGGCTAAAAATGAATGTAGTGTAACGCTCTTGATCAAAAGGGGCCGGATAGCTTGCCTAAATGGTTGTAGTCAGGTGTAAGCAAAGACACACAAGACGTAACTGATATTCCACCGTGGTGATTTATTATCAGCTGTCGTCGGTCCCACGTACACATGGGCAGTTTGCAAAACACACAGCTAACAACAACTGCGTTATGGTTAGAAATAAAAACAGAATAAGAGCAACAGAAACACAAAACGGGCTTACATGCATACATGCGATGTTCACAGCTCGCTCTTCCCATATCAACTGCCCACTCTGAGCGAGGGAGTAACAGAGTACGTTCCATCTTAAAGGCGCAGTACCTAATTATACTTGTTACAGTAGCCTACATTAGAAGGACTGATGTTTTAACCACGGAAAGATGTCAGTACAGTAGCCTACAATCCATTATTCAAATTAAAATCCACCGACGTTAATCTTCTCTCTCCTGACTACTTTGTCGGACAAAATTGGCGTATTATGATTGATTGATCAGATCGCCTGTCAATCAAACTCCCGGCGATGTTTTATTTTTTTTACATTTTATAATCGAACCGGACTGAAAAAATGAATCGTTAGATTAATCGTTTAAAAAAATAATCGTTTATCCCAGCCCTACGTGCAACCCTAGTAGAGAAGTCAATATTCAGTATGTCTCAAAAGTTCACAGCCGTTTATACGCTAAACACACTGCTCTGCAGATGGATACTATTGGACACACTGCATGAAAATAAAGCAGTAGTGCGTTGCATGTGTGTCTGTGTGTGCGTGCGCCTGTGTGAAGGAGATGACAGAGCAAAGCGGAGCCCCTCATTCATTCTATGGCATGCATGTGACTGTATATTATATAATTAAATTACATCCTTCTGCTGTTTAATGATCACACTTGGCCATGGGGGCCTAGGTAGCTCAGCGAGTATTGACGCTGACTACCACTCCTGGAGTCGTGAGTTTGAAACCAGGGTGTGCTGAGTGACTCCAGTCAGGTCTCCCAAGCATCCAAATTGGACCGGTTGCTAGGGAGGGTAGAGCCACATTGGGTAACCTCCTTGTGATCATGATTATTGGTTCTCTCTCTCAACGGGTCATGTGGCAAGTTGTGTGTCGATCGCGGAGAGTAGCACGAGCCTCTACGTGCTGCAAGTCTCTGCGGTGTCATGCACAACGATCTGACTGTCTCAGAAGAGGAGGCAACGGAGACTTGTCCTCCACCACCTGGATTGAGGCGAGTAACTGCGCCAAGAGGACGTACTAAGTTGTGGGAATTGGGCACTCCAAATTGGGAGGAAAAAGGAGATAAAAAAAAAAAAATATAATAATAAAATATCACATTTGGCCATATATAGACTTTTTTATTATTACTATTTTCAAATAGTCATTGATTTCATCTCAAATCTCCCACAATACATTTTGCTAATGGCAGCATACTTTAATAAAGTACTGAAAATAACAAGATGATATTATACCATTTTAAATGTTTTGGTATCGCAATATTTTATTATTACCAGTATACCGTGCAACCCTAATAGAGAAGTCAATATGCAGTATGTCTCAAAAGTATAGATCCATGCAAATCTTGTTAGTGACAGACTCATTTTTTATACAATATAATTTTTTCAATATTTTATAGATTTTTGTACTACAAGGTAATTACAGAGACCAATAATAACACCTTTCTACTATCCGAACTAGCCATTACATCATATTTTGTTTAACAAGAAACAGTGTTCAAAGGTAAAGTGACTCATTAAATACATTGTTTGCATATTTACCTCTGTAACAACCATACATTCTCAATTGAGAAACACTTAGCAAACTTTTAGATTGGAAAACAACTAGGGAATTCAATCACTTAATGAAGGTGGAAACTGAGGAAAGAAAAAAAAAAGAAAAGGAAAAAAGACCAGGGAAGGAAACAAAACACAGGGCACTGATTGCCATGGAAACCTTCCACTGAGGATGGAAAAGGTCTCAAATGACACAGCAAGAAATGCCAAAATGGAGGACTTTCACTCTGTCTTGGCACACATTTTAACACATAGCCTCTCTTTCTCTCTTCCGGTGCTTCATTATGTAAATGAGCTCTTCACCGCTTCAGATGCTGAATATTTAATGAGACTAGTTTTAGTAACAGCGACGTTTCAGAACGAATGTCCAATAACCCGAAAAAAAAAAAACTAAAACATAATTCAAAGAACTAACTTTATAGAAAGGAGCAAAGCATTCATTTTCTTAAGTGAAGACTGTAGTTTTTTTCAATACTAAAACACATTTTCCAATCCCAGTTTATAGGTACAGAGACAACTGTAAGTAACCATTCCCAAGTAGCATGACTTCCTGAAGAGTGTAAACAAACATTTACATGCGCGGTTATAATCAAGCTACAGCAAGTTTGTGTAGTCAAGCTAGTCTTCATCTGTCTGTCCAAATATACGTGACACAATGCATAATTTAATATTTGAAAAAGGACGTCAGATGAGCAAGTCGAGGCTAATTGTGGTCCGATTAATGTTTTTATATGCAGGCTGAAGTTGAGCTACAATTGCATTATCTAAGCCTGCTAGTCCCAAAATAGCAAGTGAGTGCAGCAGTCATGTTGTAGCCTGAACCTTTATTTCCCCCCATCAGAGCGGTTGAAGCAAGCATTGTGGGAATACTTTGGGTCCGTTAAAGACCCACGATGATTCAACAGTGATTCTCAGTTACCCAGTTTGTAAGGTTTGTTGCAAAAAGTGTTGGCACAGGAAACACTACAAACCATGGAATTTGCAGAGATAAATGCAAGTAAAATACAGTATATAGGAAAATAAATTAGGATAAAGGCTAACCTCCTTTCATAAAAACCGCCAGCTACAATACAGTTTTTTGTGCTTTGTCACACTCAAAAATGCAGCAAATGGATTTAGGAGCTTATAAGTAATGTTACGATGGGCCGACTGTTTGTTCATGCATTTACAGTATTTGATCAAGAGCAGCACAATAGTAGGTTTACTATGTGTTTAATACTACTAGTACTAATACTTTTATTTGTGAAGTACTCAGTAGGGTTTGCAAAGTGCTTTAAGCTTACAGATAATATACAGTGATGGAAAAAAACACAAATAAATAAACTAAATAAATGAATAATGAATATATCAGTAGATGTTTAGAGTCAAAATTAATTAATTCATGCAACCACTTACTAAATCAAATGCATCTGCATCTGTTGGCCTTGGCAAATTATTAGTTTTCTTGTTTTTGCTAAAACAAAATTAATGAATCTTAAAATAATAATTAAAAAATTATGTTCAAATTGCAGTATGGAAAAAGCCTTTTTTAGTCTAAATTTAGCTATAACAATGTTAAACTGCTTGTAATATTAGCAATGCAACATAATTATCATATTGACTGTGGTACTAGGACTGCAAGCACTGGGACTACCTGTTTCTCCAAAGTAAGACAGGGGAAGTGTCTGAAAGCCAGTCTGAAACCATAGTGTTCCTAATAAAGTGCTCAGTGAGTGTATATAGCAGAAAAAATCTACACTTTATGAAAAATCAAAAGTGGTTGTTAAATTTAATTTTTAAATTGGGCAGTCACCAGCCAATGTGGCTGTTTGGCAAAAAAGTACAATTCGCACCCTGCCTTGTGCCATCTGAAGCACGAAGGCACAAGGATGGTCAGGCAATTATGAACCCATCCTCCACTCCTCAGTCATGAGGCTTTATGAAATATTCAAGCTAACTTGCAGTCGAAGGAAGCACCCTGAAGCACAGGCAGCCATGTTCTTTACTAGACATTTCTGTACAGAGCGGATGCACAGCACTTCACTGACTGCAGATTGAAATCACCCAGTGTCTGAATCGCCTCTCTACTAAAGGATAATTACTGTATGTGGAGGGATGAGAATCATAAAGAATTAAATGATTCCAATTCCTCTTAACGATTCTTTTAGTACTTTTGAGTAAGAAATGTAATTCTTATTGGATTTGATGTCCTCAATAACCTTTTACCAAATGATGAGATAATTTTGTATTTTAACAGAACAGATTCCTGCAAATGGTGGGTTTAAACATACAGACTTTTCACATTGGAGTGAACTATCCCTTTAATGATCCTCTGAATATCTGCGTTATCCAATATTTATAGATGTGATAGCGGTCCACGACTGCATGTTTTGAGTGTTTGCACTGAATAAAGACATGGACTCACAATTCGTCTCGTTGCCTCTGTGACAGCACCATTTTGCCAGGAGTGTGGGGGTGCTGTCTTTGCCCCAAGCCGGGAGCTGCCGAGCTGTCCTGAGCTGCTCCTCAGCAGGATGGACTACGGGAGAAGACACACAATGTCTTTTGCAAAATGACGCTTCTTGAAACACCTTCAGCTTGTGGCTCGGACACTTCCTCCACAGCGACACGCCAGACCAGACAAGAGGAAAACAGATGACCCGCTGGAACTATCAACAGAATGATCCACTTGCCATCTAGAGAGAGAGAGAGGGGGGGGGATGTTCATACAAGACTAAAGTGAAGTAACAAGAAATCTGGCCTTGACCTGGTTGAAGTCCAAATTGAGTCACTTAACCCAGACAATAAACCTTTATAAAAATACAATAGTAATAATAATAAAAAAAGCAATTACTCATCAGCTAGCATTTACGCTCACTCTCCAACAAATCAATTGATTTGAGCAGCTGTTATTTTGTCCATGTGCACTCTTAAGAAAGCATGAATTCCCTCCCTAAAACATGAACAGAGTCCCTCAACAACAACCATAGTGGAAGTGATTGAGGTGACTGTGGCGTAAATCTCCTCGGTTAATCCTGTGGGAGACGGTGGTCCAATAAAACTCGTCCAGACGAGTGAAGAGTAGTGGGGTGGGGTGACTGAGACAAGACTTTGTAATCCTTTCAGTCAGTTTGATGGTCTTCAAATATCTACTACTCTAATCTGTGTGATGCACACTGAAATAGCTTGACACAGGAGGAAAATATCTCATCTGACCTTCAGTGAAAGAAATCTAGACATGTGGTTTTGTTTTAGACTTTGGGAGAACCCATTTGTAAAGTGATTAATATAATAATTTGCACTTCCACAACCCTTTGACTTGGATGCTTTTATGGTCCAGGTCCTGTGCAGATTGTTAGTCATAATTCAAAACTGAAGTTAGCCTTTATGACCATGGTTGAGGAAATTTTCATGATTCTGCCAACCCTATCAACCATGCATCAGATCTCGCAATAATGGGTATGTAAGGAGAATTTTCATGGGAAAGGAGCCTCTCTTGAATCCTCACCTCATATACTCTGCAGAACATGACATCATCTTGCCGCAGCCATTCAATTTTATAGACAATCTTCGATCCCATTAGCAGATCAGGACTGTTGGCAATCAAGGAACAGGTCTACCTAACCAAACTCTCATCTCTTAACTTAAATAGTCTGAATTATTCAGAATGATCGCCCAAACGGTGGCAATGTTTTCATCAGCTCAACAGGTACATGACATGGGAAAAAAATCAGACCGAATGCATTATACAAATGCACAATAAAAAGCTAATAGATGCAGCACAAGGAATATTTCAGAACACAGGTGATGAGACATGCTTTTAAAAATTGGCATTCTTTTTCAATACTGCACCAACAAATTAAATGAAAATAATCAACAACAAATTTCATTATCGATTAGTTGGATGTGTGCAACATGCATGGAGAAGGTCCGTCAGTGATGTCACTTAACTTTGATGTCACTGCTTTCATGTGTTTGCAACTCATTTGAAAAAAGTTGAAGCAAATTTTATGCTTATTTTTACATTTATTTTCTATGTTTATTCAAAATCAGGCTATTCGTTAAACTTCATTGAGCAAGAATGTGCATGCATCTGCATCAAACCAATTGCAGAGAAAGGGTACAGAATAATTTAGATTAAAGGAAATACAATTTCGCTTTATCCGATTAATCAATTAAATAATCGAAGATTAACTGATTATCAAAATTGTAAGTTGCAGCCCTAGTTCTTTATTACCTGGCCTGGTGTCTAAAAAAGCGAGAAGGGCATAGCTGCATGCAGTGCTCCAAAATGGGGTGCGGAGGGACACAAAAACGCTTTCAGTGTGGACAGGTGCTTAGTCTGTGAGCTAATGTGCAATAGGAGCAAGATCATCTCATGTCCTGCCTGCTATATAAAACATCAATATACTATTCGGTGCATTTGAACGAATGTGATACTTCCCTGTTAAGGGCTACTCCTTGTTAGAGTAACAATTCAAGGCCCAAATAGAGGAAATCATTAGGTTCAACTTCTCTACATTACAAAAGGACCAGGGTAAAATACCTGTCTGTGGAAAAAAAAAAACACTGCCTGAATATTGTTATTGCAATTCTCCTATGATAAGTCAAGTCATTTTATTTCTATAGCTTCACAGAGCACACATAGCTTCAAAGGAGCTTTTACTGAAAATTATGCTATAACAGAAAAGTTATTTTATAACAGTCGTGACAGGTTTTACATTTTCTCACATGTCCCGTAAACAAACATGGCATGTTGACAGCCCTTGTCACTGTATGCTATTCTTGTTCAAACCTTTTTCTGTCATATGGGTGAGTAAATGATGACAGAATTCAGGAAAAGCCCAAAATACAAATGCATTCTTTGACTGTAACCTAACAAGCGGTGGTACACTGAAGTGTTGGCCAGATTCAAGATTACTTGACCAAAAACATGCGGCCGTAATAAAAGAGCCAATAACTGCTCAGCAGGACTCTCATAGATTTGGCAGGGCAGTGTCTTGGACCTACTCAGTCACCTTTTTATGCTTTCAGCTCCTAATACAATGATTAATGTGTGTTGATGCAAAAATTTTGGCAGAGCAGAACAGTTATGGCACGAACTGGAGGCAAATGTGATAAACACATGTGCCTGTGTGACAAAGAAGATCAATCAAAAATTAAAACAGTTTGAAGAGAAATAGATGCATCAAATGTTATTGTCATGACAATTATGTCATTGCAAAAGCAGGGTACAGCAGGATTAAAATCATATACTTCAAGATTAAACTGCATTGATGACGTCATGTGGAATGACGTCCGATGGGCCTGAGTGGCAGAGAGAGGCGTGAGGTTTATGGTTGATTAGGTTACTAATTATTTTTTTGCTCATTTAACTTTTTTTTCATTATTAATTAAGAACTCTAATTGATTCATGTCCGCTACTCCGCTTTTAAGTAAATAGTTAAAGCAAACTAACTTTTCTGGGTTAACTTGCTAACTAGCTAACCAATTTCACTTTGCCTTGTTAGTCCTCTAATCATCATAACTAGTCTACTATGTGGTTAATTAGTTGGCCTCTTTGAACATGAATAAAGGATAAGAAAAATAAATCCAATCGATTTTGAAAGCTCAGATTTTTCTGAAAAACCAAAAACAATTTACCGTCTCCAATGGCTCTATATGCGTCACGGAATCCGCAATGCATGCCAACAATGAGGAAATAAAGTGAATTAAACTGCAACTCCCGAGATGATCAGAGATAATTTTCAGCATTCTCATAGACAACATTATTATCAGTTTTCAGACAAATTAAACAAGATGAAACACAAATGAAAAAGATTAAAGAGAGTGAAAACACTTTACATGCGATTATTCCACGAGACAGGCTCGTGGTGCACTTCTATGAATAAACAGCGAATCAGACACAAACATTGACGGCTTTTCTTTTGTCTGTTCTTAAAAATATAATAAAGTGTTTCTTCAAGTGCGTCTTAATGACTAACAGTATTTCTTGTCATGCGTCACTCCGACCTCTGTTGAGCAAAATTACCCATGTATGAAATACATTTGGATGAGGAACATGCGAACTGGATCACATTTGGCGGGTGCTAGTTTCACACCCTGGCCACTGTTTAATATATTTGGTGACTTCCCAGATCCATGGTTTTGCCATTTCCCAATATTGTCGATCATCATCTGTTTGCATTTTCTTATTAGTTTGTGATTTATGCAATACTTTATGAAGATTTTTTCCACATTACCAGCATGTCTGTGGTCTTGGGTTTCTGAAGTTTTAAAACCAAAGTATTTTATAATAAAACAACAAGATGTGAAGAATAGGAAGTCTGGTGGACTTTGAATCTTATTTTTTATTTTTTTCCTTTTTCATTCTCTGCCTGTAGTTAAAATTGTCATAATTTACTGTATATACTAGGGCTGCACGATTTTGACAAAAAGTCCTATTGCGATAATTTAGAAAAATATTTTTACAGTCATTTTAGGGTGTTTACATTACATTGTCATGGCAACAAAGTTGTAAAATTGTCTATAACTTTACACAGAAAAGGTTATCAAGCAATTTTATCACACTAAAATTATGTTAACATGTATAAGGTTTATGTCTTGTGGCTATACTTATGAAAATGTGAGCATTTTAATGGTCGCGGATTAGCCCCATTCACTTCCTCTTTAAGTGCCTCACTGGAACCCAAGCAAAGTTCAGAATGGCTTACTACCACACTACTCCTACTATTTCTTCCACAGACAAACTTGGCAGAAATAGTAAGAGTAGTATGCCATTCTGAACTCAGCACCAGATTTTTGCTTTTTATGTTTAAAGAAATGGGGAAATTCAAATGTATTTTTGTGGTAATCAATGTTTTTCCACAAATGTTGTCGAATCTTAGTGTTGGAACGCTGGGTACTTTAAATAAATCACACCACTCATACTCTGGAAACTCTACAGACATTGAGAATCATTCACGTTGTATGAGATGACAGAGCGGAGCACTAATCTACTGTGAACCATGAGGCACATGTAAAATATATATTTATACAATTAAAATCCAGCATTTGCACTTTAATATTAGCTCAGGTTAAACCAAGGTATGAAAATCGACAGTTAACATACCATGTATATTTGCTTATCTACAGTATAGAGAAAAATAATGCAAACGGATGGAGAATCTCACCAGCGAATGCGCATCTCCTTTCCTCCTCGACTGCCTGTCAGACTCGTCAACTTGCGCCCCCCCCCCCACACACACACACACACACAAATGTCAGAGAGAAGCGAGGCGAGGGGTCTGACATACAGTGCATCTGGAAAGTATTCACAGTGCTTCACTTTCCACATTTTGTTATGTTACAGCCTTATTCCAAAATGGATTCAATTCATTATTTTCCTTAAAATTCTACAAACAATACCCCATAATGACAACGTGAAAGAAGTTTGCTTGAAATCTTTGCAAATTTATTAAAAATAAAAACTAAATCACTTTTAGATAAGTATTCACAGCCTTTGCCATGACACTCAAAATTGTGCTTAGGTGCATCCTGTTTCCACTGATCATCCTTGAGATGTTTCTACAATTTGATTGGAGTCCACCTGTGGTAAATTCAGTTGATTGGACATGATTTGGAAAGGCACACACCTGTCTATATAACAACCCACAGTAACAGTGCATGTCAGAGCACAAACCAAGCCATGAAGTCCAATGAAGTGTCTGTAGACCTCCGAGACAGGATTGTATCGAGGCACAGATCTGGGGTAGAGTACAGAAACATTTCTGCAGCATTGAAGGTCCCAATGAGCACACTGGGCTCCATCATCCGTAAACTGAAGTTTGGAACCACCAGGACTCTTCCTAGAGCTGACCCAGCCAAACTGAGCGATCGGGGGAGAAGGGCCTTAGTCAGGGAGGTGACCAAGAGCCTGATGGTCACTCTGACAGAGCTCCAGCATTCCTCTGTGGAGAGAGGAGAACCTTCCAGAAGAACAACCATCACTGCAGCACTCCACCAATCAGGCCTGTATGGTAGAGTGGCCAGACGTAAGCCACTCCTCAGTAAAAGGCCCATGAAAGCCCGCCTGGAGTTTGCCAAAAGGCACCTGAAGGGCTCTCAGACCATGAGAAACAAAAGATTGAACTCTTTGGCCTGAATGGCAAGCATCATGTCTGGAGGAAACCAGGCACCGCTCATCACCTGGCCAATACCATCCCTACAGTGAAGCATGGTGGTGGCAGCATCATGCTGTGGGGATGTTTTTCAACGGCAGGAACTGGGAGACTAGTCAAGATAGAGGGAAAGATGAATGCAGCAATGTACAGAGACATCCTTGATGAAAACCTGCTCAAGTGTGCTCTGGACTCAGACTAGGGCGAAGGTTCATCTTCCAACAGAACAACAACCCTAAGCACACAGCCAAGATAACAAAGAAGTGGTTACGGGACACCTCTATGAATGTCCTTGAGTGGCCCAGCCAGAGCCCAGACTTGAATCAATTGAACATCTCTGGAGAGATCTGAAAATGGCTGTGTTCCGACACTCCCCATCCAACCTGATGGAGCTTGAGAGGTCCTGCAAAGAAGAATGAGAGAAACTGCCCAAATATAGGTGTGCCAAGCTTGTAACATCATACTCAAAGTCTTGAGGCTGTATTTGGTACTGTGATTTTTTTGTTTGTTTTTATTTTTAATAAATTTGCAAAGATTTCAAACAAACTTCTTTCACGTTGTCAATATGGGGTCAGTGTTTCCCCAGCCATTATATTAGGGGGGCGCCCCGCCCCCCCTTGAAGGTAAAGTTAATTATATTTTCTATACAGCGCCAGATCACAACAAAAGTAATTTAAGGTTACCTTTGCAATAGAACAGGTCTATACCTTGTTCTTTTATTAAACAAACTAAATAGCCCTTAAGTTATTTATCTTATTTACACGACGGCATGTCATTTCTGTCTCATGGTCGCACGTTTACTATTCTCCTCAGCTCTCTGTATCGCGCACGGCGGAATTCCGCCCCTATGCGCGCGCGCGCACACACACACACACACACACAGACACGTTCGCGCGCACACAGGTGAGCATAGGGGTGTTCGATTCCAGGTTTTCTGGTACAGAGGTATGCATAATTACAAACTAGAGTCACTATGACTGTTATCTATTTCTAAAGAGATAAGCTACAAGCTACGTGTAGGATAAATACAAAGTTTCTACGACAGGTCTCTGGCATGGTGTAATGCCGCGGATACACTAGACTTTGAGACTACGGTCGTGATATGACGTCACATTAATTCAACATATAACAAATAGTAATACACTCAAAATGTAAAAAATATACAATCTACTCGACTTTACTGCAAAAATATCATTTTTATAGGGATTAGACACTCACAAACTTTGTGAGTGATTTCGGACACAGTAACAGAGTCGACACCAAGAGTCGAGTCCTGTGATGGAGTCGACCCCGAGTCTGGGGGTATTCAGAGTCGAGCAATCGACTCTTTGGAGTCGACTCCCCATCACACACTCCCACCAGCGGACAGAAAGCGTGCGTCGGAAATATGTTGCGTCAATCACCTGAAAAGAAGACTAAAATATCTGTGTTTTTAAACGCTCCCAGGGTGGTGAAGATGGCAACACTCGCTCTCCTGTAAGTAGTACCCGGAGTAGCGCTACTGCTCCGAGTCCAAGTACAGAAAAGAGCCCAAGTGCTGCACGCCCTTTCCCTGACAAGCAGCAAAAGTCCAGTCACTAGTGATGGGTCGTTCACGAACCGACTCTAAGAGCCGACTCTTGTAGGTGAACGTTGGGAGCCGGCTCGCATATCAGAAGAGCCGGATCTATTAATAAAAATATTTTAAAAAATTAATATATGAACAAAAGATTTAAATTAATATAATTAACTAATTCAAAGGAACGAAAAAATAAAATAATATAGGCCTTAATGCTCAATCACACACATATTTGTTCTGACTGTCTGCTCAGACTAACAGCCTGCTGGCTTCTATTGTTACTGTGCTATGTGCCAAAAAAAATTATAAAATCATTACGCATCACCTTTACAAAATTGTTTCACGGTTTTACATGAGTAAAAGTAACTGTTATTTTTTTTTACAAAATGTTATAGTTTCATATGAAATAATCTAAAGGTAGAATCTATTAGACCTCATTTTATCTGAACAGTGGCAGTTGTAGTTAAAGTTTCAAGAAGTGTTTCAGCTAGTATTTATTTTTTATAAATATTACAATTTGTTATTATTATTACTATTATCCATGACTAGCTACAACTGACCTAACCATGCTAATCAGGAGCCTTTCCTCCTGTGTAATATGTATGTTCTGTTTGAATGATGTTTGAAATTAGGAAACAAATGGGCTCACATAAGTAAACCATGAACAAAACTGTGCAACATAAGAGGAAATGCGACCAATGATACATTGGTTATGTTTTTACTATGGCGGGTTGCCACTTGGTTTCCAATGTAAAATGCTGAGATAAAGGTACAGAAAGGAGCATTTGGCTACAGTACATGTTAATTATTAACAATCATTGGACATTTCTTTAAAAGCTCACACAGCTGATGTTATTTTTCATTTAGTAGTAAATTTAACAAGTAAACTAACATGGTTTAGTTATATAACAAGTTATAGTTACATGCTATTTTTTATCATGTTTATAATTCGGTTTATAACTATAATTCTGTTAGCTTTCTTATTTATTCCATTTATTTTCAAAAGGGAGGCTTTTTTTTACACACTTCAATAAAAAAAAAAAAAGGTTTCAAGTTTCAATAATTATGAAACAATTGTTCAATCAAAAAATAAAATAAAAAATCTTCTATTTTCATTCCTTTAAGGGTCATTGTAACTGATAATAATAATAATAATAGTGTAATTCCGTATACCATGATACCGTGAAACTGTAATATTTTCTGAGACAGTTATACCGTTGCAACCCTACAGCACAGTAATAAAATGTAAAACATAACATTTCAAAATACCACATAAACAAACACCAGTAACCTAACATACAAACACTCCAAAACTGTATCCTACATTAATTTGTCGGAATCAAAGACCAGTGTAAAGAGATGAGATTTCAGACATGACTTAAAAGTCATGTCACGAACGGAAAAGTGAAGCTTGCGGCAAAAAACCATCATCAAAAGTCATCATTAAAGCACGATTCAAAATAAAAGCTAGATGGCTGAAATAGACCT
Source organism: Moxostoma hubbsi (assembly GCA_032164185.1). Lineage (NCBI taxonomy): Eukaryota > Metazoa > Chordata > Actinopteri > Cypriniformes > Catostomidae > Moxostoma > Moxostoma hubbsi. Next base: position 6,961,098 of record JAVLUX010000042.1, read on the forward strand.
TTTTCACAGACTGTGATGACGCATTTATGCCTCATTCATCAGTGTAAATCTCAAAAAAAAATTTATATTATAATTTTTTTTTATATGTAGTGTACATTTATAACATCATGCTTATTGTTACATTACCCAGAAATTACTTTAAAAAAATGAATTACCACAACTGCGAGGGGGGTTTCAATTACAGCTGCTGAGAGAATAACAGTAAATTTGGCATCGTCTTTCATTTTACTATCTTAGTCCACCACTCTCTATATTTTTCCCTCTTCTGGAAAGTCATTCAAACCCAATATTGGATTTTTTTCTTTTTATTTGCAGGTCTTATTGGAACAAAAGGTTACGTGAAAATAATATTTGCTGTGATCTCCCATTCTGTCGTTTACTCTGTAAACATTTACTTCCACGTTTCAAAACACAGTGTGAGAAAAAGATCTACTGAAGAAATTGTAACAGAAATATGTATAATAATAATAATACTGTATAATAAAATGTACTTTAATATTCACTGTAATAATAATAATAATAATAATAATAATAATAATAAAGCAATAGATCACAAGCAAGACTGCTGTTGAATTAAAGTTAGGCTAATACAATAACACAGTGGTCGGGAACCTATGGCTCGCGAGCCACACGTGGCTCTTCGGCAAAAATCATGTGGCTCGTCAGGTGTCTTACCATTTACCTACAAATTTAAGAGACATCTTATCAGTTTCCAGCAGGAGAACGCGGGTGGAATTGCAAAGTAAAATATAATCAATTTGTCTCTAATTTGTTGTACAGCCTACAAAAGTCAGTTTACAATAATACATTTCAGGGTTTCCGTTCATTGTGCATTTGCAGCGCTAAGCGCAAGTCTCACGACACCAATCCACAGCCAAAATCACTTGCGTTTCTATGGTAACCTCTCGCGCTCAATTTCAAACAGCTAGCTAGCTAGTTTGTGGAGATGGGGAAATGAAAGAATGTGGAGCATTGAATATTCCAAAGTTATTGGACTGAAACATGCGCTTTTGTTGAAGGTTCTGGTGTTCCGCCGTATGTTATTTGCGCACAACGTATTGCCTCATTTAAAAAAATATAATGTTTAGAGACATTTCGATACCCACCATGCAGTTTTTGCAGCAAAGTACCCGGTGGGCGAGAGCCGAAGGAAGGCGTGTGCGGAGCTCCAGCGTAAACTGCAAGCTGGCCAGCAGCAGCTGCAAACATGAGAATAGGGGAATCTGGAAGCCTGAATGCTGCCAGCTTTGCTGGCTCATTGGAGATTGTAAGACAAGGAAAACCTTTTACTGATGGAGGGTATGTAAAGTCATGCTTATTAAGTGTGGCAACTGAACTGTTTGCTGATTTCCCAAACAAGGAGAAAATCATTCAGAAAATATAAGACGTGCCCCTTTCAGCCCGAACTGTGCATGACCGTGCTGTCATGATGGCGCGTGAGGTAGAGAGGGTACAGATCAATCATATAACTTTGGTAGATTTCTCTTGCACTGGACGAGTCTACAGACACTTGAAATATTGCAGAGCTTGCATTGTTGGGCGCTATGTGTCTGACGACAAAATACGTGAAGAAAGTCTGGCCAAAAAAAATATATTTGTATTTTTTTAAATAATAGTAAAATACTAGTTTTTGCAAAGGCTCTTTCGAAAAAAATTATTAACAAAAAAATGAAAAAAATGGCTCTTTCATGAAAAAAGGTTCCCGACCCCTGCAATAACATGTTGAAAAGTAATATTTTCACTTGTTAAACGTTTTAGAATAATTTTATTAGACACCATTTTTATGATGAAATCAAACTTTAAACAGAGTTCTGGAAAATAATACTTTTTAAACTATAATTATAATTTTAAATATAAATTTAATTTAAATATCTAAATTGGTATGTTTAATAGCATATTTTAATATTAGCATATTTTTGCTGTGGTATCGAGAACCATGAAATTTCACAGGTATCTGTACCGACTACTGACATTTTGATACTGTGATAACACTAAAACACTGATTTCTGTTTTAAATAGAAGTTCTAATGTTTTGGAGTTTTCCTTCTCTTCTTCATATGGCTCTATTTTTTCAGCGGGTGTCCTACTCCTAACTTTGAAAACATTTTAAGGGTAAAATAATTTATAGAGTCGATTTCTAGGGCTGGGTTCACGAAAATGTTCTTAAGAAAAACATTCAAATTTCTTAGGATAAATTATAAGAACTTCATAAGAACGTTCTTAGTTCTTGGAAAATTTCGGGAATACAGCATTTCCTTAACATTTTTCTTAAGTTAAAAATGAAGAAGAAAATGATAGTTAAGAAGAAATGTCTTATTAAGAACATTTCATGAATTCGGTCCCTGATCCTGAAGGCCATTTTCTTTTTTAACTAATTGCATTAAACAAAAAAAATATTTTGTTCTGGATTAAAAAAAAAAATAAAAAAAACAAGCAAACAAACAAAAACAAGTTTGGACTTATTAATCTAAATTATTTAGGGCGGATAAATAATTATCATTAAACAGAGTACGGCGACGCCCACGTGGTATGAGTGAGAGTGATGACTACTGAATGATCTAGGTGCGGATGAGTGACGTTTTCTTAACCTGTCAAAAATATAAAGGTGACGTTGCATTACTTATTGGAGCTGAGCACAGCCAATGTTCATTAATAACTGAGCAATATGATGCTTTAAATAATTATTCCAAGAACATTATATATTGAACACCAAATCATTATAGCACCCAGACAAATGATCACCGTTGACCAATTGTTTGCGAAATATAATTATGAACTGCAAGACTATTAATAAAGCATGAAATACCACACACGCCCTTGTTGTCAGATTGCATAAACACGATCATAACAGCAGTGGAAACATGCAGATCTCCACCGGCATCGACTTGAAGCGGCTTCGGCCTCCTCTCAACCATCACAGGCACACCCAATCGCAAATATTACCGACACCGGTCATGGAAATATGGCTTTAAGGGCTTCACTGAAGCTATTTTAGTGCAATGGTGGTTTTTGAAACACGGATAAACAAATGACACAAACTGTAATTACTTATTCAGTACGTTTAGTGCTGAGGTGATGCTAACGTTAACTAACATTAGTATGGGTCAAACCACTTCACTGAGGGCGTCTGTCACAAATTTGACGTAAATTAATTTAGTGAAAGTTATATATGAATACTGATGTCGTTTCTACGTTATGACACGGGCAGACGTTAAGTTTCCATCTCTTTCGGATAATCCCACCCTTATTTTGCTCTAACGGCCTGTCCGCCATTTTGAGTCAGTCAGGCAGGCGGCGCAAATTTCACCGCCACATATTCACTTAAACCGACTCACTTTCACCGGACTGCCGCCAGCGACAGACACCGAGTGTCCTTACCTTCTCACATGAAGCGTTTCTCATCAGCCAGGTCACAGAACCAGGTTAAAAAAAACTTAAAACGAATGAGGTATGTCTCTGCTGAAAGTCACTTCCGATTTTCCGGCTCAGTCAGCGCTGTTTCTCCTTGATTTCTGCGCCGCATAACCGTCTGCTGATGACGGACACGCGCACGGTGCTGGCGGGTACGCGCCCGTCTTGAGTCACACCAGCGGTCACATACATCATAACCTTGAACCGACACTGCGGAAGAGTTACTTTTTGCGAGCTTTTGGAATGGGTTATATGTCTATAAACATGTTGTGTGCCAAAAAGCCAGTTGGTTTAATTGTGTGATTAAACCTATTGGCTTTCCATAGTTTTAAAATATGGAAATTTAAAGTACCAAATTTTGTAAAAATTAATATAATGGACCCGATAGAGAAAGTTCCCAACACAACACTAATATGATGGTTGCCATAGTTGCCACTCACTATTACATTTAGTCTACTATAATTATTGTTACCACTGTAAAACCGTTATAAAGAGTGCAAGAACAAAAAAAAAAATCATCATTTTGTTTAGTGTAGGCTATTAAAACTTCATACAGAAATTCGAATCAGAAATTGGCATTGGTGGGTAATGTCTTGTTGCCAATTTAACAATAACTGTATAACAATGATATTTTGGTGGAAACTGTTATATTACCAAGGTAAATGCACTTAATACAAAACATCTGCACCAATGTGTGCAATGCCATTTTTGACATAGTGGCATGTCATGTTTGAATTTTCATATTGAAACATGTCATGACATTTCTTCTGTTGCCATTATTAGATAAAGTATTATGGAAGATTAATGAACGTACACATGGATACATACTTCTGTCTGAGCATATTGTGATGCAGATGTCTTTTTAAAGAGACCACTGTGTGATTTGAATGCTTTATTTGCATTAGCACTTTTCACAAAGTATTTTGTCACAATGCAATAATAGTAGGCTATTTCTTGGCCTTTACATGAATTGAAAGCAAGCCAAACTCAGTCAGGTCTGAAATGCATGCTTTAGCCCTCCATATTGTTCTGTGGCCGCTCAGCTTCTCAGCTATCCAGATACAGTGCACATAAACATTCAAAGATAGACATACAAAGAACCATAAACAGTCCAGTTTACAAATGTGCAAAACCATTAGTTAAATACACTCATGCTTTTAAAGCGTATAAACTGAGTAAAGTCAACTTATTAAGGTTTTCAGTGTAGGTAAATTATTTTATGTCATCTTGCTTATACAGTTGCTTTCTATGTTATTCATGGTCCTCAGAAAGCCCCTGCAGATCCTCCACTGACTGCACATCATTTTGTTCGTGTTTAGACAGCTGTCTTGTTTTCTGGGCATCAGTCCTGAGTTTCTCAATGTCTTCAGACATAACAAAAAAAAAAAAATGTAGCAATAATGAAAGAGAAAAAGGCAGAGAAAAGTTAATATAGTGGTGAGAAATGAGAACAAACAAGATGTCATAATTGTAATTATTCATGTTACCTTTATTGTGCATACAAAGAAATTTAAGGTCTGTAAAAGTTTTTCTTACCCGAGAGGAAGGAGGACAATTCCAGTGACTAGATTTAGCTGCTCCACGATCCACACACGACTTGGAGCATTCAGCTAAATTTAAAAAAAAGAGCCATAAACAAAATCATTCATTTATTATTATTATATAACAAGTGAAGAAGATCCATTGACACACACACCAAAACCCAATGTATAATAAATGTTGATACTGGGTTTGCAGATACCAATACCAGATGCAGTTTATTGTGCAACCAAAATCCCCAAAATAACCAGGAAAAAATACATTTTGGTGCATAACGCAGGACTTTTAACTACTGTATGAATAAGTCTGAAATACACCAGAAGGCTCTTATTATGTAATGTCTGCGGTCCCAGCTCACACAAATATATGGGAAACAAAACATGCACTCTTATAACCATCTACAATGTATTACAATATAAACACTATAAAGAAAATGCTGTCATATAGCCTAATTAATAGTATGAGCAGTAATTCATCAAGAGTAGATCATTATTTATCAGAAGTAGATCATCAGCAATCACTTTTTATAGGCTAATTGTCTGGTGTTTAGGTAATCTTGCATTATATACAGTAAAAACACACTTTTTTCCTTTAGTCTATGGACACCATCAGTCAAAATCAACAAGAACATTAACATGAGTATATCTACTCAAAATCAAATGTTCTTCAAAGTGCACCTCTTTATAACATTAGTTTAACAAATTTTACCCCCCAAAACCCCTAAAATAAAAATCCTCCAGTGATGATCTGTCAATTGGCTCATCAATGCTCAGATTCATGTAATAAATATAATCTCCATGTGTGTACGATCAACACATTTGGCAGGACATCAAAAGACTTTGAAGCCATGTGTTGGCGAGGTACTGCATTTTGACTTTGTAGGGCAGTATAGTATGTATACTACACTATACAAATAAATGTAAAACTAACGTTGAGAGGGGAAATATTAGTGCCTGAGCCAGTCTTGTAGATCCAGTTCATTGTTTTCTGTAGAATCACTGCCTGATGTGTGAGATGTTTAAGGTACTCTGAACTCTCACTGGTCTTCTCATGTGCTTCTCCGACCTATTGAAAAAAATTCATAAATGCAACAGTCAACACATTTAAATGAACACATTTGATTAAACCCTCAGAGCTCTGATGAATTCAGTTATCAAGTGATCAAAAACATATTCCATAAAGTAAATACATTATTTTGGAATTCTACTTGCTTACCTGCTTCCTGTATATGCTGTAGCGCTCCTTTTCATGACTCAGTGCAGCACGGAAATCTCCTTTACTTTCATGCACCTTTGCCAATAAATGATGACTACAAAGATAGACCAGAGAATCACTTCAGTTTTCAATTATGTTTCCTTAGGGATTGTTCACCCAACAATGTAAACTAATGTATTCACCCTCATGTGTTCCAAAAGTGTATGGCTTTCTTGGAAAGCACATGAGTGTGAGTAAAGTATGACAGCATTTGTGTGAACTTTAAGCTCATGTCTTAGTGCTGACTGACTTGTTTGTGCTTAGTCTTCACCTTTGTGCTAGTTTAAGAGATGAGGGACCCTGATATTTGGAGGTCAGGGCAAGGGCGTTCTCCAGGAACTTCAGGGCGTGATCACAGGCCATCATACTATGCAGCACAAGACCTATCTTAGTCTATACAGTAGATGGAAACAATATAAGTTTCAGTTAGGCGATTAATGATAGATGCATAATTTTTTGTTTGCTTATTTCTTTAATCCTTAAATACCAAACTTGAGACTTAAATTTAATTTGCATATACATTTACGAAGATATTTCTGATAATTAATTTGGACAGTTGACAAATGGCCATTTACTTTTTGAAACCCTTTGTATTAAAATGTATATGAATGTATAAAGGAAAGCTTAGATGTCATTCTATTTCAGGTCACCATTCCTTAAAGTTTTTAATCACTTTTAGATAGAGGTAGACCAATATATCGTTTTTACAGATTAATCGGTGCTGATAGTTGCTTTTTAGAACTATCAGTTATCTGGAAAATTGTATGCCAATATTTTTAGCCTCTATGTCTGTGCCTGTCATAGACAGCAATGAATATGTTTTGTTTTTATCATTCTAGAAGTCGATTTTTAAAAACTATCGGCCGATTAATCGGTTATCGGGCTTTCCCACCACCTATTTATCGTATCAGCAAATACAATATCGGTCGACCTCTACCTTTAATCACCCTTTAGCTGTTTTTGTAGCTTACTTAAGTTGTCCTGCAGTGAGACAAGTGCATTTTTAAAAAATACTAATATTCCATGTAGTCTCTCAATTGATATGAGGTCATAAAACCACATGCATAATAATTATATACAAGAATTAGAAAAAAAATTCTTATATTAGTTTTATATGAAGTATATTAAGTCACACTGCATATCAATGTCATGCCAACTACCCATTTTCACATTAGCTAATGTGTTCAATGTCACTGCTCTTCATTATACATTGCTACCATTATGTCATACTGTAACTCACATCCAATAAAGCCATCTCAGGATGGTCCTCTCCACATACCAGGAGCATCAGGTAGCGAGCACGGTAAAGCAGTCGCAAAGCAGTTGCTGGCTGCCCACCAGCAAAACAATAAAGACCAAGATGCTTCTACACATAGAGTTAACTCATTTAAAACACATCCAAATATATCAGACACAAACTACTGTAAGTCATATGTTCTTTTATACTCCTAACAAATATCGGCACCAAAGCAGTGTATCAAAATAAAAGTGAACACTCACATATTCCTGTATAGTGTGGGGATGCTCAATTCCCAGAACCCTCTCACTGATCAGTACTGCCTTCTGCTGGTGACTGAGAGCCTAACAGCACAAAATCCAAGAGTAAATCCAAAGAGGTTTTCAGTGTTCATTCATTTATCATTCTGTAACATAAATGTGATACCTCAGCATAGTCGCCAAGGATGTAGTGTATGCGTCCCAGCAGCCGTAGGCAAATGCAGACATCCTGGTGCAGTGCACCATACACATTAGTGAAGAGACCCAGAGCCTGACTGATTAACTCACAGCCCTCTTTCAGACAACCTGCTGATTCAAATATGTGTGAAATAGTTTAAATAGGCCTATTTGCTTTTTTAAATGTAACATTTTCATACAATTCTTGCAGAACTGACCAAAAATTAAGTCTTTATCCACTGAAAATCTATTTCTGAAGATATTAATTGGAAAAATGTCTGGACAATAACAAATTAATACTTTATAAATAATACATTTACAGAGATTTCAGTTAAAATATTACACAAAATTGAAAAATGTTTTAAATTCTTTCATCATTTATTCACCCTCATGCCATCCCAGATATGTTTCACTTTCTTTCTTCTGCTGAACACAAACAAAAAAAGTAGGTCCTCACAATGCAAGTGAATGGTGACCAAAAATGTGAAGCTCCAAAAGCACATAAAGGCAGCATAAAAGTAATCCTCAAGACTTCAGTGGGAAAATCCATATCTTCAGAAGTGATATGATAGGTGTGGGTGAGAAACAGGTCAATATTTAAGTCTGTTTTTACTATAATTATACAAGTCTTTTGTTTTTGACGATTCACATCCTTTGTGCATATCGCCACCTACTGGGTAGAGAGGAGAATTTATAGTGAAAATGGATGTAAATATTGATCTGTTTCTCACTCACACATATTATACTGATTCTGAAGACATGGATTTAACCACTGGAGTTGTGTGGATTACTTTTATGCTGCCTTTTTGTACTTTTTGAAGCTTCAAATTTCTGGTCACCATTCACTTACATGGTGAATTCACTTACATATTCTTCTAAAAATCCTAATTTGTGTTCAGGAGATTAAAGAAAGTAATTCCCATCAGGGATGGCATGAGGGTGAGTAAATGATGAGAGAATTTCCTTTTTTGGGTGAACTATCCCTTTAATTCAATAAGCAATTTGATTTGCATATTGAAAATTCTTGTGAATTTTGTGGTGTTGTAGCTCTACTTCCGGTGTGTATATTCAAGAAAGTTTTGGACAAATGTCTCTAACATTCTTTCTAGGACCTTTGGGACTTTGATACAAATTTAATTGCATAATGTCATTAGTGTTTGTACAATATACCATTAATTGTAGTAGCAGTTTTATTATTATTTGTCAAACAACTGTTTATTTTACTTCGAAAATATCATACTCATGTATAAACATGGGCTAAAGCAAAGGCAAATTTTAAACAATTTATGAATGAGTTTAAGCAATATTGCATTTTACTTTTACCCCTGGCATAAATGATATATGATTTATTTATTTATTAGTCACCATTTCTTGTGAGGATTTTTGGCAAATGCCAATTTCTGTCTTGTCCTCTCACAAAGCTTAAGAAGACTTTTATGGTGCTTTTTGGCCTTTTTGGAGTTTGATAGATTTGTAAATGTTGAATAAACTTAAATTTTTGGGTGAACTATCCCTTTAATTAACATGACCATAAAAATGTGTTTCTCCAATTTGCAGTCTTTCATTTTCAGTAGTTCCATTACAGGCTTTTCAATGCAAGATGACTTCCTGTATAGAAGTATATGTGTTAAACAACTTAAAAAAAAGGTTGTTGTTGTTATTTTGAATGCTCACCTTGCTGTGTTTTAGACTGACCACAAAGTAGGAGATAAGTAGCATCACTGGCCCTCGGGTTGATGTGCTTCACTACAGGGAAAATATTAAGGATGTCCTCCTCAGTGAATACTGGTCTTTGTTCAGAATCAAAGTGATATTCTCTTAAAAGGATCTGATAGAGACAGTAAAGAGATAGTATAGTTACCAGTTTGATATTTTCTCCAAAAAAGTTTTCTCATGCAACACTCTCAGACATGATGTTAAGGTATTGTAGGTGGTTGCAAGTGGTTATTTACTAGCCCAAGTCAAAAGAGACCATTCCCAAATCTCTATGATATCCTCATTCCTAGACACGTTTTTCGGACTTGGAAGTTTTCACAAATGTTTCGTCTACCGGACAGACATTTACTTAATATAGTGAAATAAAAATATTTTAGAATATAAACCACGATTCTGTATTTGTTTCAAAGTGAAAAAGGATTAGAGCCATGATTGACATATAGGTGGCACTCTTTCCAGATGAAATGCAACTATAAAATCTTGTGTTCAATGAACAGAAAAGTTGTTCAGAAGTTTCTCACGAAACAGAAATGTTATTACTTAGGACACCTAACGATGTTTGCATTAGCAAGCACCTCCAATAACTGTGTTTAAACTGATGTATTTATATACCTGAATTCCAGTTTTGATGGCAATCTCTCTGAGCAGGGTGATCCTCTGAAGTCTGCATTTCTCCACGGCCTCCTCCACGCTTCCACTGCCAAATGAGATGAGATCCCACTCATATTGAATCACAGCACAGCATCTACTTGTGTTTACAGAGCAGTGCACTCACCAAGGCAAACTGTAATGGTAGTACTCCCGAGTCTCAGCTTTGATGGCCCCCCAGAGGTCGCTCGGTGTCAGGTTGGACCAGGCTGTGATGGTACCACCCACCGTCGCACGACTCCGTCTTCTCCGACTCCTGCGTGTTGAAGACAACTTGTCGTGTTGTTGAATGATCCCAGGATTCGCATATGAGTTAAGGAAGCAGTTGAGAAAATGGCTGACAGAGGCAGAGAGGGCAGATGGTTCCACTGCCTGGGATAAAGTTAGAGGACAACTCAGTCAAGTTTTGGCAAAGATATCAAAATATAAAACATTATTATTGAGACCCTGAATAGCTTTTAGCATACCATGACCACAATCTGGACACTCACCAGAAGATTTGTCTTAAACAGATGTTTTGCGCATCTCGTGATCAGCTCACATAGTGCAATTCTCTGCAAGATGTTCAAAATTATTTTTAGTTTTTTCTGTCTTCAGATTTCATCGTTATATAGTGAATTATAGTGTAAATAAGGAAATCTTCTGGGTTTTAAACAAGATAAAGATGCACTCAGTTAATTTTTGTTCATGTTGTTCAAGTTGCATTAGCGAAGAATGTGATACAATTGACTTTTTTTGCATTGTACTTTTGTAAAAAAAAAACAAAAAAACATTGTAATCAGATTACTTTACTAATTACTTTGTTGGAAAAGTAATCACATTACTCATTACTATACTTTTACGTTACTTTCTAAAACAATTGTCACAAACATTTTTTGTTTTTCCGATCAACAAATTCTAAATAATGTGTATTCTCTCCTTGATCATTGTCGCACACCCTTCAGCTGTCACGGAAATGCAAACAGACGAACATAACATGAATTCACATTTTAATTGTATTACACATAAATCATATATTTTTAGACATATTTGTACCCAAGTAATCTACTTAAAAGTAATTATTATCATTGAAACTCAGGAAATGTAATCTGATTACAAGAATTTATATTGTAATGTATCACACTATTTTTTGAGCCTAAAAGTAATTAGATTACAGTAACTAATTACTTTGTAATCCAATTTCTCCCAACACTGATAATAAGTAGTATCTGGCTAGTTATGGTATCTCAACATGGCGGCCCCGATGAGGCAGCCCATCTTCATGTAAGCATGAAAAGTGCAAGTCATTTCAAAAACACGTTTTTCTCATTCAGTTTTATATATTTCTCCAAACTATAATCAATGCTCTCAATGCAATTATCACAGCAGACCCTATATTATTTTCTGATAATGCATTTATAAAAACGAAATACATCAGAAGTATAGATGTGTTCTCTTTTGAATTCATAGCATTTTCAGCCAGTGACACACAATTCTACTAATGAAATAAGACATGTATTATACAAATCCACAATAAAGACCCTTTTCCACCTGTTTTCATAACATTTCTCAAAATTTTTAGTTGTTCCTGCTCTTCCTCTAGAAGGAGGGTGAGGATGTTTATTTAAAAAAAAAAAAAAAAGAAATACTGTATATGAAAACTAGCAGTCTTGCAACAGTATATTGTATAAAGCTAAGACAGAACTGTAAGCACACATGGCAACTGTAGACATTGATTGTGGCATGCTGACCAATGGCATTCCTCCATCAACTTTTTGGTTGAGATTGAAGTCACTGTAGGTCTGCTCACAGGCCGAACACTTTGTGTGTCTCAGAGAGACTGTGATTTATACTATGATCAATTAGACGGACACTCAGTTCATTTGAGCCTCTTCTGTGTCACCTTTACTCTACTCATCTACCCTGCTGTCCTCTTTCTCTCTGCTCACCATCATTACACATCTCCAATTGGTCTTTCCTCAAATCTTTCAATGCTCACCCCTGAAAGAGTTGAGGAAACATCCCCATTTACTCATCAATTCTTCCTCCTATTTCCTCTTACTTTACCCACTCTACCTCTTCTCAGTTTTCACCTCTTCTTTGTCTTGTTCTTCCTCTTTCTCTTCTTCATCTTCCTCATTGTTTGTTTGCACTGAATGTTCATATTTGACGCTTTTTAGATTGCTAAGTCATGATAGTTGTGTGAAAAAAATGATTTGCTGTGTGCATTACTAAAACAGGATATTTCAACATGAAGAGATTTTACAACCTGACATTTGCATTTGAGAATGTGTTAACCGTGTTAACTGTTTTGAAAGCATGAATCTTGGATCAGAGAAATTTGTGTGTAGTGTTTCAAGAAAATGATAAAAATCAAGAAACATTTGCAATCTGTTTAGGGCAATTACAATGTGTTCTGATGGCTTTTTTAATTGTTTTGAGAGCAGTGACCTGAGTTTCGAGAAATGTGTGAAAGCGGTCGAGAAAATCCTTAACTTAAAGTGAAGTATTTATTTCTTAAGAGGTACAATTATTTTAATGGAGGCAAAAATTACTGAGTGTACCTTTAAATTCTATCGACAACATCTAAATGTGCTGTTGAGCGCCACAAAAATATTTTCTGCTTGCTCCTTCATGAAATACACCAAAAATAATGTTAACAATAATACACTCACATAGACATGATCAAGTCTTTCTTTCTGGGGTGACTTCTCAATATATTCAAGCACGGTGCCCAGGTAGCGAATATTGATGCCATGCTGATGCAGAGCCTCAGTTAATGTGATGCCATCCATAGGCATTAATGTGTGGTTAAGGCAACTCTTAGTCTGCACAAAACATAAATACTGAACAAATAGTTCACCCAAAAATGAAAATTCTCTAATTGAATCACCCTCATGCCATTCCAGATGTGTATGACTTTCTTTTTCTAACATTTTTAGAAGAACATTTCAGCTCAGTAGGTCTTAACAATGCAAGTTAATAGTGGGCAGAACTTTGAAGGTCAAAAAAGCACATAAAGGCAGCTTAAAAGTTATCCATATGACTCCAGTGGTTAAATCCATGTCTTCAGAAGTGATTTAATAGGTGTGGTGAGAAATCAATATTTAAGTACTTTTTTACTATAAATCTCCATTTTCACATCATTCTTCTTTTGTTTTTGGTAATTCACATTCTTTGTGCATATCGCCACCTACTGGGCAGGGAGGAGAATTTTTAGTGTATAAGTAGTATAGTATCCGTTTCTCACCCACACCTATCATATCGCTTCTGAAGACATGGATAAAACCAATGGAGTCACATGGATTACTTTTATGCTGCCTTTATATGCTTTATTGGACTTCAAAGTTCTGGCCACTATTCACTTGCATCGTTTCACTTGCATCGTATTCTTCTAAAAATCTTTGTTTGTGTTCAGCAGAAGAAAGAAAGTCATACACATCTGAGATAACATGGGGGTGAGTAAATTAGATAATTTTCATATTTGGGTGAACAATCCCTTTAACAATGTGATTTCTCCCATTCCACTTGGGGTCAGATTAATAAGTATGTCAGTGATGATGTATTTGATCTGTTATATTTGATCAATCCTTATAAAAAATACAACTCACAAAGGCAGGGATTTGATTGGAAATCAAGAATGCTGCAGCATCTTTTAGCTGCTGTTTCTGTTTCTGGATATCTTTTGTACTTTCTTTGGGAAAACGCACACCTATTGAGAGAGGAAATCCACACAAAAATGACATTAGTTCAATTGGCACATACTGTTATCCAAAGCAACTTACAGTCAAAGTAGCCTATATGTTTTACCAGTATGTGTGTTCTCTGGGAGTCTGTTCTCTGGGAGTCAAACGCATGAGCTTGGCATTGCTAGGTCATGCACGTTCAGTTGTGTAAACTATAGGACAGTTACTATCTAAGAACAGTAATGTACATTGTTTTATTGTATCATTCATTTTTAATCACTTTGACCCAAAAACACATTTTGAATTTGATGCACTAATGTAAAAAGGAAAGTCCCAGCCAACATTTAAATCATTTTAAATCTGTAACATTTTGGAGAGGAATCATTACAATCATCTCATTAGAAAGCCTATACTTTGCTATTTACTTTATTGAATAAAACTCAAAATGTGATTCTGGGTCAAAGTGACTCAACATGATGGAGTAGGTTAAAAATATAGTCCAATGCGTATTTCTAACATTATCTACTGTACACGTTTACAGTCTAGGACTGTAAGGTTGAACAGAATAAGATGCATCAAGCTAACCAACACACCTGCAGAGAAGATGTTAGGGTTGAATTGTATTTCAGAGGTATTCCGGAGAGAGGAGAAGAAATGCTTAATTGAAGAACCCTGCTGGATATTGTTTACAGGTGCAGTTTTTAGAGGATCAGTTTCTTCATACTGTTCTGTAAGTGCCACAGCAGTTAAGGGGAGCTTTGTGGGGGTACTGGAATCACTCTGTACTGGAGATGTGCCAACAGGTTTGCCGATGTCATTCTCAGTACTTTGTGAATCTGTCTCTGTGAATATCTGGTAACTGAGGCAATATACACATATACATAAAATTGTTTAGCACAAAACTTGACATAAAGTTCACAGAATTATACAAAACTATTTGCAGGTGACATTGTTGAATGAGAAACTAGTAATTGACTGAATACTGAACTTCAAGGGATAGTTCACCCAAAAATGAAGATTCTCTCATTATTTTCTCACCCTCATGCCATCCCAGATGTGTAAAACTTTCTTTCTTTTACTGAACAGAAATTAAGATTTATAGAAAAATATTTCAGCTCTGAAGGTCCATTAAATGCAAGTGAATGGTGGCCAGAACTTTGAAGCATCAAAATGCATATAAACACAGCATAAAAGTAATCCGTACGACTCCACTGGTTTAATCCATGTATTCAGAATTCTCATCCCTGCCCAGATTTATAGTAAAAAAAGGGCTTAAATATTGATCTGTTTCTCACCCACACCTATCATATCACTTCTTAAGACATGGATTTAACCACTGGAGTCTTATGGATTATTTTATGCTGCCTTTATGTCCTTTTGGAGCTGCAAAATGTTGGTACTTGTCCACTTGCATTGTATTGAATTGAATTGAATTTGTGTTGGCAGAAGAAAGGACATACACATCTGTGATGGCATGAGGGTGAGTATTGAGATCATTTTTATTTTGGGATTAGCTATTCCTTTAACACAGAGGTTCCCAGATTTAGAAACATTTGCATTTTTGCATTGTGACATTACTTTCATGCCAACTATGCAGATTTCCTCCTCAAATTCTCATTTTAATTGAGATTTTTACTTGTGATTATTCTCAATGAGTACTCTCATATTCTTATTACTGTAAAATGACATTTTTGGGGGGAAAATACGCTTAATTAACAGGAACAGTCTTAATGTAAACAAAAAAATATAATTCCTATCTTTGGATTTTGAGGTGAAATATGACTTGGACATGTTCTTGACATGTTTCTTTAGATTAACCTGTGTTTTTATCATAGGAAAGGTTCATATATTAATGTCTACCTGTACTCAACGAAGGCCTCAATGAGCTCCTGTCTCAGACAGACCAGGCGATGAGGATGTTGCTTTGGGAAACCCAACTGTTGACTCACAGGATTTAAATCCTCCACAGGAAGGAAGTTGAGGTCAGGTGGGAAGGTAAAAAGTAGATCCAGGATGTAGTGACGCCCATCATTACCCACAATGCCCTTGTGCTCCACGGAGGAGCACAACTCGACCGCTGCATCATCTTTGTTTAGCACTAAGTGCCGCTGCACTCTCAGCTTCTTACTGGGTTTGTCAAGCAGCTCCAGATACCTAAAGAGAGATTAAAACCAGTTTACTTTAGTTTGAACATTTAGGGTACCAGTGCACATATATTGCTTCTATATTAAATAGTTTGACAATTAAAATTCTGTCATTTACTCACATTCATGTTGGTCCAACCAGTATGACTTACTTTCTTATGAGGAACCCAAAAGGAGATGTTAGGCAGAAAGTTGGCCTCAGTCACCATTCACTTTAATTTCAAATGTTTTCCTCATATAAAGGTTTTGTGTTCCTTTTGTGTTCAGCAGAAGAATTATGTTAAAAAATATAGTCATATGGGTTTGGAACAACATAAGATTGAGCAAATATTTGGTTGACACATCCATTTAAGAGCCCCAAAATAAGGTTTTACCTGTCATTAGAAACAACGGTTTTGCCAAAGTCGATGGAGCCGTAGATAACACTCTGTTCTTGGTCACGCTCAAGAATTCCTGGCACGATAGTTTGCGCAGTGACACGGTAGCCATGGTAATCAATCACTACAGTGCCAAGCAGGTACAGGCCCTCGGAATCCACTGCCCAGTAAGCCCTCACGCCATTCAGGTCGAGAATGGGGGCTGCATGGGCCGCAGCCTCCCCACCCAAATCTCTGTATTGATCCCGCACATCAAAGCCCAAACTGAAGAACATGTTGTTCCAGATGAACATCTGTTGTTTTGGTTCTGCTCTAGGGTTGATTGGCATCACGTTACCATCTATTACTGCCATGGCTCCTCGAGTGGCTGTGCTCACAAAATCACTGTTAGCCTGATGAAGTTAAAGGTGATAATTATTTGTTCAGTTATTAGAAAAAGAAAACATAAGGTGGCATTCTGGATACAGCCGCCTTCTTCATTCCAATTAGAACCAAAAAGGGGTTTAACCGCATTAGGGGCTGTTCAGACCGAACACAGTTTTGCTTCCATCTGCACAGTTTTTAAATAGCTTTCATTGTAAATAAGAGCTAAACTTGTGTCTTTGACTGTTTCACCATATCTCTGTATTTTGTTAGCGACTCACGCAGGAGCTTCGCATTTTTTTAGGTGGCATATCAAGTTAAAAACAACGTGTCTTGCAAAATTCTTTGTTCTGTTCTGTTCATTGCACTGCATCAGAATCAGCTTTATTGCCAAGTATGCTTACACATACAAGGAATTTGTCTTGGTGACAAGAGCTTCCAGTGCACAAACAATACAGCAACAAGACAGAGATAATAATATAAAAATAGAATTAAAATAAAAAGTGAATAGAAAATATAGTACGTATAGAAATATATATATATATATGAAACTGTCTGGCACCAACAAATCTGCCATGGTTGAAATCACTAAGATAAAAAGATAAAAAAGTCAGCACACCACAAAAATATAAAAATGTTTTATAGTGTTCTCACCTAAAGTGATGTTTTAAGCCCACGGCTCTTCATCAGACAATAAAAACATTCAAAGTTCAGCCCTTATATACCCCAGAACAATCAATCAATAAACATCACATGCTGTGATGCCTCATTGTGCAGAAAGAGAATAAATAATCAAACTTCGTACCTATATTATACCTATCTGTAGTGTGGGATTTGTTGGCTTTATATATGTACACTACTGTTCAAAAGTTTGGGGTCAATTGTCTGAAATGTTTCTCATGATCTTAAAAACCTTTACATCTGAAGGCGTGTGCTGATCTGAAGTTTTTGAAATGGATGACTTAGACCGAATAATTAAGAAAAGCAGCCAATTAGTGCCCAACATAGATGGGAACTCCTTCAATACTGTTTAAAAAGCATCCCAGGGTGATACTTCAAGAAGTAGATTGAGAAAATGTCAAGAGTTCATGTCTGCTAAATCCAGGCAAAGGATGGCTACATTGAAGACACAAAAATATAACATAGTTTTGATTTATTTTGGATTTTTTTTAGTCACAAACTAAGCCCTATATTTCCATTTCTATTATTCCATAGTTGTGATGACTTTACTATTATTCTAAAATGTGAAAAAAAAATAATAATAATAATAATGAGTAAGTGACCCTAAACTTTTGAACGGTAGTGTTTGTGTCTGGGGTATAGAAGGGATGATCTTAGATTGTTTTTATTGTGCTCGAAAAGTCACCTTAGGTGAGAACACTATAATATATTTTTCTATTTATGGAGCTGTGGGATGCTGACTTTTTTCTCTTTTTGCCTGACGCCTATTTGGTTGGGCACCCACACTGAGCTTTTTTGCCACTGGATGTGCATGCTTTTATTAATTTCTTCTGAAATCACTGAGATCACATTTTTCCCCATTCTGATATTTGATGTGAATATTAACTGAAGCTCCTGACCTGTATCTGAATGATTGTATACATATGATTGTATGCATTGCATTGCTGCCACATGATTGGCTGATTAGATAATTACTAATAAGTAAGTGTACAGGTGTTCCTAATAAAGTGCTACCTAAGTGTACTTCAAATATATTACCATATACTGTATCATATTTCTTTTTGGATTGGTGAAAGAGATGACAATACAACAAGACAAGAATGATAAATGGAAACAAAACAGAGCGAGAAAGATGAGAGAGCCCAAATGGTAAACCTTAAACATGGCTCTGTCTCGCATCAGACGATCAGTCAGGTTGTTCCTAGGAAGCTCCCTTGTTGTTTGAAGCTCTTCATTCCAGTCACGGGCCTGTGCTTAACACAGAATATTAATCAAAATCTGTTCACATAACTGGTTTGTGACTAGGGTTAGGGCTAACCCTAACATGTTTACCTGACCAGGAATGTGCTCTTCATAACCCAGGCTGGAGCTGGCATCTTCTGCTCTAACACAGTCCATTGAATGGTCAAGTGCTGGAGCTGTCCAGCTGAACACCTGGAAAGGTGTGGCAATCCTTTCAAAAGGGTGTGTAGATCCTCTAAATATAAGAGTTAAGAGATACAGTAAATTACTGGTAGAAGTTATATTGTCTACCAGGGCTATACAGTATTCACATAGATTATCCATCCTCTCTCAAATATTCAGATTAGTGGGCAATCAATTAGGATTTTCAATGACTGAAGATTTTACATTTGGTCCCCACCAATATTGCAAATTTGGTTACTCTCTTGTACTAAACTGCAAATTACTGACTTTGAATTGTTTTCCTCAAAACAAAACAAACACTAAACATAGGCAAACTACACTGGCGGCCAACAGTTTGGAATAATGTACAGACTTTGCTCATATGGAAAGAAATTTGTACATTTATTTACCAAAGTGAAATTCAACTGATCACAATGTCTAGTCAGAATATTAATAACGTGAAAAATTACTATTACATTTTGAAAAAATAAACGTTCAGAACTTCTTAAACTACTGAGTCCTCATCAAAAAATCCTCCACCTGCAGCAATGACAGCTTTGCAGATCCTTGGCATTCTAGCTGTCAGTTTGTCCAGATACTCAGGTGACATTTCACCCCACACTTCCTGTAGTCTTGTCGGGCACTTCTAACACACACTTTACAGTCTAGCTGATCCCACAAAAGCTCAATGGGGTTAAGATCCATAACACTCTTTTCCAATTATCTGTTGTCCAATGTCTGTGTTTCTTTGCCCACTCTCACCTTTTCTTTTTGTTTTCTTTGCAATTCTTCCCATAAGTCCTGCACCACTGAGTCTTCCCTTTACTGTTGTACATGAAACTGGTGTTGAGCGGGTAGAATTCAATGAAGCTGTCAGCTGAGGACATGTGAGGTGTCTGTTTCTCAAACTAGAGACTCTGATGTACTTATCCTCTTGTTTAGATGTTCTAACATCTCTTTCTGTCCTTGTTAGAGCCAGTTGTCCTTTGTCTTTGAAGACTGTAGTGTACACCGTTGTATGAAATCTTCAGTTTTTGGCAATTTCAAGCATTGTATAGCCTTCATTCCTCAAAACATTGATTAACTGACGAGTTTCTAGAGAAAACTGTTTCTTCTTTTTGTGCCATTTTTGACCAAATATTGCCTAAAGACATGCCAGTCTATCGCATACTGTGGAAACTCAAAAACAAAGACAATGTTAAGCTTCATTTAATGAACCAAATAACTTTCAACTGTGTTTGATATAATGGCAAGTGCTTTTCTAGTACCAAATTATCAATTTAGCATGATTACTCAAGGATAAGGATTTGGAGTGATGGCTGCTGTCTAGATTTGATCAAAAATACTTTTTCCAAATAGTGGTGGTGCTGTTTTTTACATCAGTAATGTCCTGACTATACTTTGTGTTCAGCTGAATGCCACTTTGGTGAATTAAAGTACCAATTCCCTTCCGAAACAGCAAAATCTGTACAATATTCCAAACGTTTGGCCACCAGTGAATCTAAATCTAAATGGCTTACCTCCTTTTCAGCAAGGCACTAAAGTTCTTCTTAAAAATAGGACTGATCTGACTCAGGAGATCCAGCAGAGCATGACTGAGGGCACTGGGATTGGCTGGTTTTGGATTGAAGCTGTATGCTGTAGACCTAAGAAAAAAATATTTTACCAATTTAATTTCTCTGTATTTGTCTGTATAGTAAGGCTAGTTTTTAGAAACATAACTCACTGATTTACGTAGAACCCACGAGTTGACGCTGTTATACTGAAGTGTCTGTCTTCCATGGTGACCACATTAAGATACATGAGATCTCCGTGCATCTTTCTGTTTCCAGGAGGTGGATTCCAGCTGCTCATGCTCAGAACCTTCAAGCACTCGGTTAGCTGTTTGTAAAATGAAGAAGTATATATTATCCCCCAAAACTCAATACCAATACATTTTGGCTCAGTAGCACATTTTGAATTCAATTATTATTTTAACCCCATCATTTTCAAAATCTTTGCACATACCCTAAAGCCCTACCTTCCCAAAGTTAGTCTGAGGTTGCAGGGGTACCAGTAGGGGCACCTTACAACCAGGAAGAATGTGATCTGGAGGGCTGCAGACAGCATGCTTCATCCCATCACCTCTTCTTTTAGGCTTGTAGTTCTCTGGAATATAATTCAGGATTATAAATATCACGATATCTAATTTTATCCAAACACAAAAATAGGCATTTCTTTTTTATGAAATTCATGATCTGTAAGTTGTTTGTTACCATCCATACGTTCTTCTGTGAAATAGCTGAGAAATGACAGTGAGCTGCCCTCCACTCCATTATAGCCATCAGTAAGGTCCAGGCTCTTTAAAAGGTCTCTGACATGGCGTAGATGGATGCGCACTTCTCGAACCGTGTATGGGTCTGTGTTTTAGTTAAAAAAGATCGAGAAGACAAATTTATTAAAGATAACATCTTTTTGAATTTTGACTGTTTGATACTTGTATACTTGCATAAAATTTGGGTTTAAAATTTCAAATGAGATTTTAGAAAAAAAATTGATATCAAAAGGTTTACCATTTGATGAAGTTTTAAAGGGATAGTTCATTAAAAAAATTTGAATTGTGACATAATTTAATCAGCCTAACATTCTTTCAAACCTGTATTAAACCTGTCCAGTGGTTTAATCCATGTCTTCTGAAGTGATCTAATTGATTTTGGGTGATAACAGTCCAAAATGAAATTCCTTTTAAATATAAATCTTAAAATCACCAGTCTCAGGTTCAAATACATTTTCTGGCTCTGCGCGTGTCAAGCTCTAAGAGGTGTATTCAACAGGATTTTTCCCAGAAACTACAATAGCAAGATGTTAGAAAAGGGACCCAGAGCAATGTACAGTCAGGGGGCCCAGATTACCTTGCTACGGCCCTGTCTATGAGTATCTTCCAAATGGACTCCAGAACCCAACTTCTCTTTTTATAATGTCTAGTTAGTATAGCACAAGGTACAGTGATATACTGTCTAAAACACTGAATGTAAGGAATATTTTTTGGGACATTTTTCTACAAGCTAGTGCAAACAAATTGCTGAAGCTCTGTGCTATTTTTTATCCCATGAGAATATACAGGGACATTGATCTACATATTCAATTATGTAAATTAATACAAAACACCATATGCAGACTTTCAAAAACTGAACGGGTTTATGTTTGCAGTACCACGGGCTCATGAACTGAAGTAAATCATTTTTGTGTGTGTATCAGCTTGGTATGAATAGCGTCATCGGAATCCATTGCTACTGTACAAAAGCTCGTTCGGAACGAACATTCCTACCGAAAAAAAGGGTTTGGTGTGAACAGGCCTTTGCTTGATGAGGTCCATATTCCCTGAACAACTAATTTTGAATGAGATTTATCCTAGTAAATCTTGGGCTTACCCTCCACAACCCTCAGAATGGAGCCCTCTTGAAGGCCTGGAATGGATCTAAGGTGGGTAAAGTTGTCAAGCGTGACACCATTCAGCTGCATGGAGAAACAGGTGCGCTGACAGGTCTCCTCCCGGTCCATCATTACTTGCTTGATCTCCTGTACCATCGCTAAAGGTGATACCTGAAAGGGATAATTCACCCAAAAATGAAATAATTTGATCATTTACTCACACTCACAAGTTTAACTAACTTTTTTTCCATGGAACACAAAAAGTGAAATTTGACATTTTTTTTGATGTTGCTCTTTTTTTCCATACAGCGAAAGTGAATATGGACTGAGGCTGTAGTACCTAACTTTCTGCCCAAAATCAAATTTTGTGTTCCACAGAATAAAATGAAAGTCATACAGTTTTGGAAAAGCATGAGTGTGAGTAAGTAATGACAGAATTGTTTTTTTTGTGTGAACTATCTCTTTAAGTGCAGGATGAAACTGGATGAGTCCACCGTATTGGCATGATTATTTATAAGCAGACATATAGAAAGCAGCTTATTTCGAGTTTCAACAAGTGACAAGCCCTTGCCTGGAAGTCAGTGGGTTCTGTGCCTGGAGCCTGGATCTTGATGGTGAACCCTGCATCATCAGATGGGTCCATGTCAGGAACAGCAGCATGTAGCTCTTGTTGTTCGATGCCACAGTCGACCTGTTCTGTCATATTATTTGCCAGCACATGGCCACTGAGCATGGTGTCAGGGTCAGGTCCTTGTATTTTGGAAACAAAAGAATACAAATCATAAGCGCTTTACTAACAGGATACAAAAATGGCTTAAAAATAATATTTTAATAATTTCTTTTGACTTTAGTACAATAATGATTTAAAAGCCAATTATTCAGTTTTGCAAACAATATTCTACATGCTTACTATTTTTCTCATAGAGTACAATGGGGATTTTTTACATGAAAATGTATATCTGCCTTAAAATTTAATGAAGGGGTCCATCGAAAGGGGCTCATCCAAACTGATCTTATACAATCATGTTACCTATATTTTTGCAAAATTATTATTATGTGGCTCGTTGAACATATCACTTTAGTTTTCTGGTGAAATGAACACTAGGGGCACAAAAACAACAATTACTTTTATTCTCCTTTCACACAAATCAAGAGTTAGGATACAAGAATATAAATATTTTTTGACCGATACCGATTTTAACAACAACAAAAACAACCAAAATACAATATGGCAATTTTTGCCACCAGATTTTACTTTGGAATTATGCTTTTTAAAATGTACAAAGAGGTGCAAAAGCTTTTTTATATTCCATTGAATATTGGATCTGTTGTACACATGACAGGCCAACATTTTAAATAGAGACACAATGAAAGATAAATAGTAGATAAAAATATATACAAAAACTTTTGCACTTCTGTTTTTGCAGTTTAATTCAACAGGACATTACAACAGAAATAGAACATTACAAATTCATACTATGCATATGTTAATTCCACGGAAATGACAAACACATGGAAAAATAAAAGTTTAAATCAAAGAAAAAAAAAACTCTTTTAAATATTGTATTATAGTGGTATAATGGACAATAGATAATGCCATCCAGACCGCTAGAGGGCGGCGCTTGTGCACACTGCTCTGACTGTAGTGTTGAATGCAGAAACGCAGTATTTTTTTGTAATCGCACAATTGTCCTTGCATCGCCCATATTGCGATTTCAATCTTAATTCAATCAATCACGCAGCATCATACCAATGTCTCAAAAGTCAAAGTCTTCTACATATTGTGGCTATTATTATTTTTGGATTGTGTATTTTAATTCACAGAGTTTATACACTTGTGTTACTTTTTAATTATAAATAAACCATTTAACCACTAAACAATGCTGATGGTTTTATTTGGTCAATAATTGGCCAATAAAAATCATCAGCCGTTACATTGGTACATCCCTAATCACGAGTAAAACTGCAGATTTTCAGTTTAGAAACACTTTTTGCTCTACACACATCTACACACTTTTACTATAGTGCATGACTTCTTAGGCAATACATTTAAACCTTTGCATTACATAACGAAGCTTGTTCAAGTCCAATAAAATTTTACTGCAGTTCAACTTGTATAGCATAACTTTTGCAACACCAAGAACAGTGGTATGAGTCCTGATGAGCACAAAAGTCAACATTTGAGCCAAAAGCGTCATAGAAACACCACAAAATGACAAGGTTGCTTCATCAATTGCATAGTCCATGTCACATTAGCTTTTTATGACACTATCAGTTTAGGTTGTTTTAAGTTTAGGCTGAAGGATCAAATTTGGGAGGTACACTGGCAGCCAAAAGTTTGGAATAATGTACATATTTTGCTGTTTCAGAAAGAAATTTGTATTTTAATTCACCAAAGTGGCATTCAACTGATCACAAATTATAGTCAGGACATTACTGATGTAAAAATAAATAGCACCATCACTATTTGAAAAAAGTAATTTTTTATTAAATCTAGACAGGCCCCATTTCCATCAACCATCACTCCAACTCCTTATCCTTGAGTAATCATACTAAATTGATAATTTGGTACTAGAAAATAACTTGCCATTATATCAAACACAGTTGAAAGTTATTTGGTTCATTAAATGAACATTGTTCTTAACATTGTCTTTGTGTTTTTGAGTTGCCACAGTATGCGATAGACTGGCATGTCTTAAGATCAATATTCGGTCAAAAATGGCAAACATGAAACCACTTTTTCTAGAAACTCATCAGTCAGTCATTGTTTTGAGTAATGAAGGCTACACGATGCTTGAAAAAACTGAAGCTTTCATACAACGGTGTACACTACAGTCTTCAAAGACAAAGGACAACTGGCTTTAACAAGGACAGAGAGATGTGGAAGGCCAGATGTACAACTAAACAAGAGGATAAGTACATCAGAGTCTCTAGTTTGAGAAACAGACACCTCACATGTCCTCAGCTGACAGCTTCATTGAATTCTACCCGCTCAACACCAGTTTCATGTGCAACAGTAAAGAGAAGACTCAAGGGTGCCTTATGGGAAGAATTGCAAAGAAAACAAAAAGAAAAGGTGAGAGTGGGCAGATAATTGGAAAAGAGTGTTATGGATCTTAACCCCATTGAGCTTTTGTGGGATCAGCTAGACTGTAAAGTGTGTGAGAAGTGCCCGAAAAGACTACAGGAAGTGTGGGGTGAAATGTCATCTGAGTATCTGGACAAACTGACAGCTAGAATGCCAAAGATCTGCAAAGCTGTCATTGCTGCAGGTGGAGGATTTTTTGATGAGAACTCAGTAGTTTAAGAAGTTCTTAAAAAAAAAAAAAAAATGTCCAAATTGTAATAGTTATTTTTAATGTTATAAAATGTCCTGACTATACATTGTAATCAGTTGAATGACACTTTGGTGAATAAAAGTACCAATTTCTTTCCATAAGAGAAAAATCTGTACATTATTCCAAACTTTTGGCCACCGGTGTAGGTTTTGTTGATTTTAAACTCGATTTAAAACTTCATCTGTTTAGAAGAAAACATAACTTGCTTTTAGCTTCACAGTGGACATTTCACCTTGAAATGCTGCGATATGTGTAAGGAACCACATAATGTAATTTTGCTAAAATGTCGCCACAGTCACGTAATTTTTTTGAGATCACGCTGGGATCATCCTATTTGAGGGTCCTTGACATCAAAAAGATTGAAAACCCCTGGCTTAGGATGAAGATAGTCCTTCAAATGGTACCCAAAGTGTATTTCTAAATCTGTATAAGCATATTCAGTATCTACAATAAGAAGCCTCATTTTATGTTAATGAACAAACAGGACTCTCAACACTGCAAAGGCACATACACCTGACATAATACACACCTGTAAAGTTCGGAGTGGCCAGGAACAGCTTATCAACCATGCAAAGGGTCAAGAGTTCAGTCTGGTCTGGTCTCTGTGCTAATTGGGTTAGTCCAGAATCCTGCAGTGATGGTCTTTGGCTCTGGTTTAGGGCATCCAGGTCCCACTGCTTCTGTTCTACATCCTTCTTTGTCCATATCGGATCTTGGTCCATCTGTGTTAGACTTTGCTCCAACTCCCCAAACTCATGCTTCACCATCCCACAGCTTGTGTCTGTCAGGTGTTCTTCCATTTCCATTGGCTGTTGCACCACATCAGATGTTTTCTTCTCAATACAATCCAAGTGAGTGGAAATGTTCTCTTCTGCATTAGTCGCAGCTTGCTCATTAATATGCTCTGTCTTTATAATATTCATTTCTAGTCTCACGACAGACTGTGCATTATGTTGTTGCTCAGCCTGGTCCTCGGAGTCACCTGGTTGTGCTAATAATTCCCAGTTTTGTGCTTGTCTTTGCTTCTTGGGAAGTAAAGGACGTTCAGGACATTGCCCAAGAAATGTTTTACTGCTGTCTATTCCCTGTCCATGAGTGCATATTCGGTTTTGTTGTAGAACATCATTAGCAGCAGTTGTTTTTATAGGTACCAGGTATAGGGAAGACAGCAAGGGCCATTCGTCCTCTGTGGAATATGATTGATCTGTGCCTGTATGTAAGAGCTCCTTACAACTGATTTTTGTGCTTGGCTGCCCCACCACCCCTCCTTCTCGCTCTCCTCCATTCCATAGATTGCTTTCAACCACTCTATCTTCTTTCCTGACATCTTGTGCTTGTTCCCTTTTTGCCAACAGGAGCTCGAATGGCTGAATTGAGTCCTCTCTGACCAGAGTTGTCCCAAGGTTGCTGCTTAGCACAATATCTGGGAAAAGGAGGTGATCTTGGTCCAAAACAGGAGAAGCAGAGGTCCTTGAAGAAGGGAGGCTTTCTAAATCACTATTCTCTCTGGATAGAAGAGCAGAACACTCCTCGGTCTGGTCATCAAATTTCTTTCCTTGAATAAAATCAGACACCTTGCGGCAGCAGTGAAATATGTTTCCCATGTTGCAAGTGCTACCATTTCACTCCAGTTCAACCACAGAGCAAAAGAACTGTAAGGAGTCCAAGAAAGTAAGACCTCTTGGAGCCAGTTAGTAAGAGCTGATTTGGGTTTAAAATGAGCAGACTTCCACTATATGACCTTGATGTTAAAGCAAGCCTTGCTTTATTGGTCGAAGCTCTGAGACAAGTCTAACAGACAGCTGACATACCTAATTACCAAGTCTGGCACAAGGCCTGTTGTGTACCCAAACATATTTTATGCATGTTAAGTTTGAATGACTGATAGATTGAATGGATGATAATATCCCCTATATATTTAAAGTCAAAAAAAGTGAAAAGCAGAAAACCAGAAACATTGCATAGATTATAAAGATTGTTTTAAAAAATATAATTTCTTCCACTCTTCCTATAGTTCTAACTAATGCAGCAATATTTTAAACATGCAAGTATCTCCTCACATTTCACATTTCATAAATGTGCCTCTTGTCCATAACTGTCTGTAAGAAAGAGCTCGTCCAAAGCAGAGATCTCCCTTTCTCCTTCCAAACGCTTTACAGGTCTATAGTGTCTTCTCCTCTGCCCTTCATTCTGTGTCTCTCATGAACCCCTCCATCTCCCCACACACACACGCATTACCCGGGGGAGGAGTCTCAGAGGAGCCTCCTTATTCTCTGCATCCCATTCTGAGAAATTCCATCTCATTTCTTCAGCTTCACTCAAAAAAAAAAAAAAAAAAAAAAAAAAAAGCATAAGCACGTGGATTTAGTTCTCGAATAGATCTCATGCGTTCATGTAAATCAGCTTACATTCAGGAGTCTTCTATATTAATAGCGTTGGCAAAAGCGTTTAAAGTGCAATTTGTCTTTTCGGGCAAGAAAAAGGCAATGTGTCAGGCACTCCTCTGTGCTGTCCCTTTGATTCAGCTGCTGGCTCAGGCTCCACGCTGGTTGCTATAGGATGCTGTAGTCCCGGCTGAATGCAAACACGCTGCTCTGAAAAGCTCCTGCGTCTGAGTAGAATGGCGGAAGCGTTAAAGTTTATCGCTCACTATGTCTATTTGCCTTATCCCATGAAGGCTGAAAGGGGGCGTTCACAACGAAGGGGTTTTTGCGTCCGTCCGCGCGATTTTTCAATGGTTTTTCTATATAAACACTCTCTTGATGGACGTCTTTACGCCGCGTCTCACTGTTTAGACGCCATGCCAATTAAAAAAGAACTTCAACTGTTAAAACGCGCCTCGATACACTTTTGTTCTGCTCGGTTCGTTGCGCTGCGTCTTGCTGTTTATCGCAAATACGTTTTCGGTGTGAACGGCCCCTTATTTGCGGTTAGAACCTAACCTTTGCGCATGCGCGCACGATAAAAACTTTCATAGCCTTTTAATATAATGAATTTTGTGGTCGCGTATTTTGTTATCATATCGTCTATGAATAAAATAGCCTATTATTATAATTAGGAAGAATCAATCTACATAAATGAAACAACATAAAGATTTGAAGAATGTTGTTCGCACACTTCTAGCACATCTTGGTTGCTAAGAGACAGACGAACGCTGAATCCAGAATATCCTTCATGATTTTGATGAACTTTTCTGCAGCATTTCACACAGTCAACCTTCAGATCTTACTCTCCACCCTCTCTTTGCTGGGCATCACAGGAACTGTGTTTGAATGGTTCAAGTACCATCTCTCAGGTAGGTCCTTCAAGGTAGCCTGGAGAGGTGAGGAGTCCAAACCACATTAGCTACATACTGGGGGACCTCAGGGTTCAGTGCTTGGGCCACTTCTCTTCTCTGCATACACAACATCACTGAGAACCATCATTCAGGACACGGTTTCTCTTACCTCTGCTATGCTGAAGACAAGCAGCTCTACTTGTCTTTCCAACCCAACAACACCAGTGACTTCTCAAATCTCTGCCTGTTTGGCAGACATCTCGGCCTGGATGAAGGAACACCACCTGCAACTTAACCCAGCCAAGACTGAATTCCTTGTCTTTCCAGCTAACCCTGCTGTTGAACACATCATACAGCTAGGTGCAACTACAGTAACGCCTTCCAAAATGTTCAGAAATCTAGGGGTAACCATCGATAACAAACAAAATTTCACAAACCACTTCTCAAAGACCGCAAGATCATGTAGATTTACACTCTACAATATCAGGAATATAAGACTCGTCCTCTCCGAACATGCCACACAACTCTTGTTCAGTCACTTGTCATAACTAGACTGGACTACTGTAACGCTCTCATTCCAGGCCTCCCTACATGTCCAATTAGACCCCTGCAAATGATCCAGAATGCAGCAGCAGGTCTGATCTTTAATGAACCAAAGAGAGTACGTTACACCACTCTTTGTCTCTCTTCATGCCGGTTGATGCACGTATCAAATTCAGACTCTGATGCTGGCATACAGAACAGTTACTGGGTCTGCTCCAGTATACCCAAAATAATTTCTGCTGAATAATTTCTATGCGCACACTAGAAGCCTGCGGTCGGTTAAGGAATGTCGCCTTGTTGTACCAACACAATGACGCACCAAAACACTTTCCCAGACTTTTGAATTTATCTTACCACATTGGAGGAATGAACTTTCCAACTCCATCCGTGAAGCTGACTCACTTTCTTTAAAAAAATTTTTAAAAAAAATCTTGTTGCACTTTAATCTGATTTGAATACTATTCTAATGCTAGTGAAACTTTGCTGAATGGCACTTTTCGTACCACTGTCTTCTCTTTTGTAAGTCACTTTGGATAAAAGCATCTGCCAAATTAATAAATGTATTTGTAAAAATGTAACTGTAAGCTCAATAATACAGACAAACATAATCATACGGTGTTTATGCTAATATGACAATAATATAGATATTTACAATATAAATTTAAAGGAATATTCCAGGTTCAATACAAGTTAAGCTCAACTGACAGCATGTGTGGCATATTGTTGATTACCCCACGCGCACACACAAAAATATTTAGAATCGTCCCTCCTTTTCTTCATAAAAAAAAGCAAAAATGAACGTTAAAGTGAGGGACTTACAATGGAAGTGAATGGTCAATTTTTGGAGGGCTTAAAGGCAGTGAAGCATATAATTTTATAAAAGTACTTACATTAATTCTTCCATAAAATATATGTATTATAAATGTATTAATTCAGCTGTAAAGTTGTTTATATCATCTTTTTTACAGTCATTTTAGGGTTTTATGGTTTGTTACATTACATCATCATTGCAAAGAAGTTGTAAAATTAGCTATAACTTCATCAGAAAAGGTTAGTAAGTGGTTTTACCACACTAAAGTAATGTTAATACATGTGGTGTTTGTCTTGTGGCGATACTTTTGAAACAGTGAGCATTTTAACATTTATGGATTGGCCTCCTTTTGCTTCTTTTCTTTTTTTAAAGAAAAGGAAGTATAAATAATTTTTTGTGGTAATAAACATTGTGCCGCAAATGCTGTCAATTGAGCTTAACTTGTATTGAATCCGGAATATTCCTTTAAGGATGTTTTAGGTGTATTTCTTTACGTGAGGAACCATTTCAAAAACAACTTTCAAGATATATTAGACCTCACCAAAAACTAATTTTGTCTATTACACTTAAAGGTGAATGACAAATACAGAAATACATAATGGACAAAATAACACAAATTTGGAGAATTGTTATGATATTTAATAAATAAACCTTAATTCATGATACAGCATACACCTCATCAGTTAAAAATAAAGCATTTTACAGTCAAAGAGAGAAACAGAAAACAAAAAAGATCTAAATGATACACCTGTTTACATCACACACCCTCCCGTGTCATTCAGAGTGTTTTGAATATGATCACAATAATTTACTTTATTGACACAAATAATTACTCAATGGCAAGTGAAAACTCTTCTTTATATAGCATTATGGATTCAACAACATATTCGTTGAAGTAATGGAGTAAAATGTGGCTGATCAGTCTTTTGTGAGCAAAATCTTCCAAAATAGCCAGCCTTGACATTAGCTTATAATTCTGTAGTTTCTGCTCCAATATCCTCTCTCAATGGTCGGTCCCTGAATCTACCTATCTGAGTCTCCGAAAGGCCACCTTCCCGCCAGCGGCCTCCAAGTGACCTGTGCAAAGGGAGGAGCCTATGTCTGAAAGGGTAAAGGAAGAGAGCGGGGTCAGGCATGGGGCGAGGCTCCTCGGGTCCAAGCACCCTTTCACGGGGCACGCATTCTCTCACTTTATCTGATCGCCTCATTCTTCCTGAAGCACGGCTTTGTCGTGAGCTTTCCGCTGCTACTGGAGATGCCCATGGGGAGCTTGCAGTCCAATCTGATTCCTGTGAATAGGTAAAAAGAGGAAATTCATTTATGTGTCAAATTAAGAAGGTATAATATGAGAAAAGTGCTGCTCTTGAGAAGATACGGCCATCTATTCCATTTTCCCTGTCAGATGTTCATTATAATTTAGAATGTCCTGTAGGTGAATCTGCTCTTTTTAACATGTTAATAATATTTTTGTACACTATATTTAGAACATGATGAATTCCAGATAGTACGCCCTTGGACATGTATGTGTCCTCAATGGATCCTACCTGTATGGCTCCTCCTTCATCCTCCTCTTCTTCCTCCTCTTCTTCATTGTCCTCTGTCTGGTGGTAGAGACGAAATTGTGCAGAATGCAGTTGGAAGGAGAGTTGAGCGGCCACATCAGTCTGCTTGCGGAGGTCACGACTCAGTGTCATAATCTTATGACTGCGCCGCTTCAGCTCCTCCAGGAATCGCCGCTCCTCATCTCTAAGTCGAATCTGAAGTGCACTCGCTAGAGCCCCCTTTTTCCGTAGCTCTCCCCGCAGCTCCACCAGTGCACTCTCTTGCTCAGCCAGATGCTGCTCTGTCTCCAATAATCGTTCCTGCAGTAACTCTTCCTCTAGCGCGATATCTGTAATAACATGTAGATGGAAGGCTTAACGTTTTCATGTAACTAATAAAAAAATTAAAAAATAGACTCTTCTGGAATTTGAAACTCACCTTCTTGGCTTCTTACGGGTGGCCTTTCGCTCAGATAACAACTCAGGTCTGTAGAGACATACAAACAGAGTGTAACTTGTTACTGGGTATTGTTTATTTAGCTTTTTCTTGTGCTTTCTGTTCTCTGTCTTGTATGTCTTTGATTTTGAAGTGCATATACAGTAATGTCTTTCCTCATTGTGCCTCCCTTGATTGTTCCCAGGTGTTCCTGGTTCAATACAAAGTAGGTTCAATCAACATTTGTGGAATTATTTTGATTATCCACAACAATTATTTGGACTCACCCCTCATTTATTTAAAGAAACAAAAATTGTGTTTACATTAAGGCATTTACAATGGAAGTGAATGGGGCCAGTTCATAGGCACCAAAATACACACTGTTTCAAAAGTATAGCCACAAAACGTAAACATTATAACATGATTTTAGTGTGAAAAAATTGCTTACTAGCCTTATCTGTGTAAACTTATATCCAATACCGGGATTACTGGTACTACAGAAATAAAATGATTTGTTTTGTTGACATAACCACATTCTTATTGAACTCAGAATTAATAAAGAGTTGTTGGCAAAGATTATTTTTTAGTGAGTTGTATGATTATAATAACTCATTGATTAACCATTCAATGAGATTGAGTGAGATTTGTAATATCTAAGCATCAACAGACCATTGCATCGTTTCTTCAAGCTGCGTATCTCAAGGCATAGACCGGTTATGAGGATCCTGTGTTCCTGCTGCAAGAATGATACATTACGCTCCACATTCTCCACCTGTTCGGCTACTGTGGCTCTATCCATGGAAAGATCTCAGATGTGTGCAGGTTACAGAACCTGTTTCAATTAGAGTGAAACTGGAATGTCAATACAAGGTAAAAACACTTTCTTAAAGTTGCACTCAGTAACTTTTGTCTTTGTGTCATTTTGGATTTACAGTGACATCTAGCGGCTTGGATGCAGCATCATTTAAAATCTATAGTTTTCAGTTTCAGATGCTATTGTTAAAATTCACAGTCAGCCATGATTACTTTAATCATTGAGTAAAAGTGTCCAACAACAGGGTGGTTACTGAGATCAAGTGAGAAGAATTTGACTGGTCATGTGATTCTAACATGGCAGCCCCCATATCATTGATATGCCTGGAGTCTTCAGTTTAATGTGAGTGCACATGATTTCCTACATATATTGCAAAATTGCAATTCATCTTTAGGAGTTTAACTTTTTTTCATGAGGGAAAAAAAACTGAGTGCATCTTTAACTTAGGGCTAATCATTCATTTAAAACCTATGGCATATTCATGTCCATTAAAGCAGGCTTAAACAATATTGAAAATATTTAGGAAGCTACATAAAAATAAAAATACAGAGTGACTATTTGCACCCAGTTGTAAATAACACCTGCATCATAGCGTGGCTATTTGCTCTCCAATTGTCTACTGGAAACAGAAATTTACGATAAACTGCATTGTAAGTGTCGCTTAAGTGGTGTGGGGCGTAACGCTGGTGACTGTAGGTGCTTCCCAAACCACACACTTCTGCACTCTTCTACACAACTTTGTAGTGTAAGTAGTGCATTTACACTGAAAATGCAGCAAAAAGAATTGTACTACAAGTACCCGGATGATGCACTTCTTCAAGTGGCAAAACGGAGTGTGGAATGTTGGACACTTCATGCACTTAGTGCTCGCGGCAGATTAGGGTTATGTTTAGTGAAGTGTGTCTGTGGGACTCTGAATAAACACAATAAAACACGCTGCAGTGATGGCCCTATACTGTTTGTATTTAATCAAGGGTGCAGGGGCTCGCTCAGCGAGTAAAGACGCTGACTACCACTCCTGGAGTCACGAGTTAGAATACAGGGCATGCTGAGTGACTCCAGTCAGGTTTCCTAAGCAACCAAATTGGACCGGTTGCTAGAAGGGGTCGAGTCACATGGGGTAACCACCTCGTGGTCACTATAATGTGGTTCTTGCTCTTGGTAAGGCATGTGGTGAGTTGTGCGTGGACGTTTCGGAGAATAGCATGAGTCTCCACAAGCGCTAGGTCTCCTCGTAACGCGCTCAACAAGCCACTCGATAAGATGCACGGACTGACTGTCTCAGACGCGGAGGCAACTGAGATTCGTTCTCTGCCACCTGGATTGAGGCGAGTAACTAAGCCACCACCAGGAGAGAAAATACAAATTGAATTGAATAAAACATTTAAAATCAGGCATGCAAATTTGTACCAGGGTTGAGGTGCAAATAATATTTGACATTATTTGCACTGGTGTGTAAATAGCACCTTGGTTGTTCCTTTATTTGCACCAGGGTGCAAATAGCATTTGCCATTTAAAAATATTGCATGGTAGGATACCCAAATGTGACCACCACGTTATAACAGGGTGTAGTCTGTAGTCAACATTAATGATTCCCTTTGTTCAAACTTCAGCATGTTAAGGTAAAAGTGAGCATTATGTCATTGGTGCAGCCGGGACATTCTGATCAGGAACTGCGTAACAACGGCAGTCACTTGTAAACACCGCAATCTATCGTCTTTGAGGCGAACAGATATTCGCAATCTATAAAGTCTTTGTTTACATAATCACACAATTGTCATGACAATGTCATATAACATAACCCCGATTTCAACATTAGCACACCTGATTCAACCGTCAGGTATCAGATCGTGGAATATGTAAACAAACGATGATAAATGAATGCGATGCACTTTGCACTCATTGCCAACTGAACAAGCTTAAACTTCCTATTGTAATGATTATTTTGTCTTCAATATGTTCTTACTTTGGTGACATGCTTATCTGAGGAAAAAACTACACCTCCTTTCGATGTTTTGAAATCAGTGCGCCGCTTAAGATTTTAGGGAGGTTAGTTTTCCAAGGTCACAATCTCAATGACATGCAATTTGCCGATGTCACAGCATGCACGGTCTATGTTACTTACGATTCGACTGAACAGACGAATGATGCAGGACACCTCCAGTGCAAAGCATCGTCACCAAAACAGTGCGTCAGGACAGGAAAGGGTTAGCCATCTGCCATGCCGCCCAAATCTGATTCACTGAGCCAATGAAGTGGACTAAAGTGACGACGAAGCCCTTCTGATTTTATCTTCTGACGTTCAAAAAATGGGACAGGTTTGATTTGGAAAACTGTAACCTATATTTTAAACGTGTAAAGACTTATATTGTTCGCAATCCTGCAAGGCTATACTCTACAACATTCTCCGCACTTTGTAATTTCACTTCGCAAAAGTTTCCATTTCAGCACCTTGGATAGCGACGGCATGATTTAGGATTTCTATTTTTAGCTATGGAAGAACCTCAACTTCTTATCTCGAAATGTAAACGTAGCATATGCACATAAGCTCTTCTGACATCCATATACTGCGTGTGTGATCAAATGTTTTTGCAAAAGAGGACACTGTAAATGAATAATAGTGTGGTCAATGTGGATTAGTGACTGCTCAATATACACCCTGACTATATTTCAGAGTGAGCTCCAGCCTTCTTGGTCTGTCATAAAACATGAACTGATTCTGTTAAAAGTTTTCCTGATTTTAAAAGGTAAAAACCCTGATAAAACTACAAGAAGGAAGAGTGGAGGACAAAAGCCATTTCCAAAACCAAAGGCCAGTTGATTCATCATAAATCACCAGAATTCATGTGCGCTAATGATGATTAGTGTTAGTTGACTTATTCAGATGTCAGTTAGATTATTTATATTACTTTGATTGCCAAATATTCATTATATATTAATGATGTTATTCATTCTTATATTGACAAATTATTGACATTTGATGTTTGTATTGTTTTGATTTACTTGGATTGTAGTGTAATTATTATTGAATCTCTGTTTTGTACAGACCACACACACCCCTAAGGCCTTATATCCATCATATCTGTACATCCAAGACATTTATGAGTCAGTAAAGTCACTAAAGTCATTAAAAGTTTGTTATTGGGCTCTGACCGGCCTGCCAGGGTGAGTACTCCCTATTGAACGGTCCTTAAAGATCTAAAGCTAGAATTTGATATTCCATCACAACAATAGGCCTGTGACAAATTTCCATATATCGATTACATTTTCTAATTGGATTACTTTTAGATTATTTTGGATTACTTTAAACCTAATTTTATTTTATTTTATGCCACATGCATTTTATTAGGATAATAAATTTAACAAAAGTACAAAGAGTAAGAAAATGTGCTCCATTCTTTATTACTAACAAGAGCCTCATAAAAAATAACTTCTTTTAAAAAGCGCATTAAACATTACATGAATGAAATAAACATTAAATCTAACAGCAATGACAGTGCATGGCCATAGTTTATCATTCAAAACACAGAGACATCAACTTCATTTTAAGTGCATAAAACAATAGCAGCATTACAAACAATAATGACCATAAAATTAACATAAAACATGATGTGAACAAACAGTAATTAACCTGAAATCAACAGCAATGACATTGCTAGGTCAAAGCTAACAGTTCAAAACTCTGACATACTTACTTTTAACCCTTACTACTTAGTAATAGTCCATCACCTATCCCTTAGCTGAGGTGCATATCTTATTGTTATAACGTAAAAGGAGCACATGCTCAAAAAGTTCATCTCTGAGGATATTGTTCAGTGTGAGAATATGATGATATATATTAACAGTACATACTGTATATAAAAGTTATCTTTGCAAGTGGATAAATTGCTTGATTATTTATAGGTGTTATGAATGGAGCAGACGCGGAGTGGGGATCTAAATGCAGCTTTTATTAAATGATAAAAAACCGACAACAAAAACACTGGAACAAACAAAATGTCCACGATGGGAAAATGAAAGCAAAACGGGGAAAACACGACAGGAACAAAACAGGAACTCGGGCTGGGACTCGGGTGACAACATTCAACGATCGACAAAGGACTGAAAAACAACAGGGCTTATAAAGACAGGGATAACGACAAACAGGTGTAAACAATGAGGGATGTAATGAGGCCGGGAATTATGGGAATTGGAGTTTGGAGTGAAGGTGAGGGGAAAACAAAAGAAAGACAATGGGGAAATCGTGACAGGATCCCCCCTCAAAAAGGCGGATTCCAGACGCCCAAAGCAAAAAAAGGGGAAAGCAAAAAAAACAAAATATCCCAGGAGTGAAGGGGAGGCTAGGGGTGGGGGGCCAACGGACAGAACAGGGGGGGCACAAGGGGCAAACGGACAGACCACGGGGACAAGGGAGACTAAGGGGATGATCTCGAGGTGGGGGTCGGGGGGGGGGGGGGGGGGGCGGATATCGGGCGGGTAGAGTGGGTCAGAAGACTGGGGTGGAGGCCACAGGACAGGGAATGGGTCAGGAGGGACGGGGTCAGGGGATCTGGGGGGTGGCCACAGGACAGGTGACGGGTCAGGAGGTCTGGGAGAAGGCCACAGGACAGGGACAGGGTCAGGAGGAGGCCACAGGACAGGGACAGGGGGCCTGGGAGAAGGCCACAGGACAGGGACAGGTTCAGGGGGCCTAGGGGAAGGCCAAAGGACAGGGTCAGGAGGCCAGGGAGAAGGCCACAGGACAGGGACAAGGTCAGAAGGCCTAGGGGAAGGCCACAGGGCAGAGTCAGAAGGCCTGGAACGAGGCCACAGAACAGGGAGAGGCTCAGGAGGCGGAGCCAGGGAAGGCGGAGCCATAGGAGGCGGAGCCATGGAAGGCTCGAGAGGCGGAGCCCTGGGAGGTGGAGCCATCGGAGGCGGAGCCGTGGAGGACTTCTGGGGCAGAGCCGTGGAGGACTTCTGGGGCAGAGCTGTGGAAGGCTCAAGGGGTGGAGCCGAGGGAGGCAGAGCCATGGAGGACTTCAGGGGCAGAATCGTGGAAGGCTCTGGTGACGTGGAAGGCTCTGGTGACGTGGAAGGCCCGGAAGGCGGAGCCATGGGAGGCGGAGCCGTTGAAGGATCGAGGGGCGGAGCCCTGGGAGGCAGAGCCATAGTGGGCGGAGCCATAGAGGGTTCAGTAGGCGGAGCCGACTTCAGAGGCGGAGCCGTGGTTGGCTCCAGGGGTGGAGCCGCAGAGGGCACTGGAGGCGAGGAAGGCTCCGGAGGAGAGGAAGGCCCAGGAGGCAGAGCTCTGGGAAGCTCAAGAGGCTGAGATCTGGAGGGCCCGAGAGGCGGAGCCATGGTTGGCTCGAGGGGCGGAGACCCGGGAGGCCCAAGACGCTGAGCGCTGGGTGGCTCGAGAGGTGGAGCGCTGGGTGGCTCGGGAGGCGGAGCGCTGGGTGGCTCGGGAGGCGGAGCGCTGGGTGGCTCGGGAGGCGCTGGCTCTGGCTCTTGGACGGTCGAGGCTACAGGCGCTGGCTCTGGCTCTTGGACGGTCGAGGCTAAAGGCGCTGGCTCTTGGACGGTCGAGGCTACAGGCGCTGGCTCTGGCTCTTGGATGGTCGAGGCTACAGGCGCTGGCTCTGGCTCTTGGACGGTCGAGGCTACAGGCGCTGGCTCTGGCTCTTGGACGTCGAGGCTACAGGCGCTGGCTCTGGCTCGGAGGACGGTGCCGTGGAAGGCGGAGACTGGTGAGCGGAAGCCCTTCCTCTTCTCCTCCTCTTCCTGGCTGACGAGGCTGGCAACGCCGGCGCTGGGACGGACGAGGCTGGCAACGCTGGCGCTGGGACGGACGAGGCTGGCAACGCTGGCGCTGGGACGGACGAGGCTGGCAACGCGTTGGCCGTGGCAGGCGTGGGCGTTGGCTTGTTGGCCGTGGCCGTTGGCTCGTTGGCCGTGGCAGGCGTGGGCGTTGGCTCGTTGGCCGTGGCAGGCGGAGACTGAAGAGCGGAAGCCTTCCCTCTTCTCCTCCTCCTCCTGGCAGACGGGGCTGTCAACGCTGGCCCTGGGACAGACAAGGCTGGGGGCACGTTGGCTGTGGCAGGCGTGGAGGAACGAGTCATGGAAGGCTGGGAGGTGACCACTGTGGGAGGAGAGATAGCGTCCTCCTCCGCAACACCCACAGTGAAAGGAGAGCCACAGATCCTCAGGGTCTCTTCCAGGAAGTCAAGGAGCGTCCAGCAAGGGGTCGCTGGTGGCAACCGCTCCTTTAGCGAACTGTTAAGATTTGCCCGGAAGAAACCGACCAAGAGAAACTCCGGGAAGTCAGATGAATTTGCCAGCTCCAGAAACTCACAGACGTGGGCCTCTATTGGGCGGTCCTCTTGTCTGAGGCCGAGAAGCTGGAAAGTCACTTGCTGGGCTGTCAGGGCTGCTAGATCCATTATTGGTCGATCGTTCTGTTATGAATAGAGCAGACGCGGAGTGGGGATCTAAATGCAGCTTTTATTAAATGATAAAAAACCGACAACAAAAACACTGGAACAAACAAAATGTCCACGATGGGAAAATGAAAGCAAAACGGGGAAAACAAGACAGGAACAAGACAGGAACAAGACAGGAACAAGACAGGAACAAGACAGGAACAAGACAGGAACAAGACAGGAACAAGACAGGAACAAGACAGGAACAAGACAGGACCTCGGGCTGGGACTCGGGTGACAACATTCAACGATCGACAAAGGACTGAAAAACAACAGGGCTTATAAAGATAGGGATAACGACAAACAGGTGTAAACAATGAGGGATGTAATGAGGCCGGGAATTATGGGAATTGGAGTTTGGAGTGAAGGTGAGGGGGAAACAAAAGAAAGACAATGGGGAAATTGTGACAATAGGAATTTCGTTTAAACTCTCCTATTGTGTTCGGGTCATTTGAATTTTACCACATAGGTTTTAGTACAAGAACCCAATTTTGGGAATTTGTCAAGACTATCAAATCTTTATTTTTTTATTTTTTAGTAAAATAGTTTAAGAGATATAACCATTAAAAAAATATGTTACATCTTTTGCGTTTGCAGATCCATTTTGACCCGGGCATCAATTGTTGCTTTACCCATGATATGTCGATTTGTTTGTACATCTATGAATTAGATGTTTACTTTCCCATACTCCCTCGCACACTTTATTTGTCTCTCACTGGGACTTCTCACACACACACACACACACACACACACACACACACACACACACACACACACACACACACACACACAAATTCCTGTACAAAACAGACATGATAGACGCAACAAACATACCAATAAAATAAATCAAAGGTACTACTGTCTAAAGGGGGTGTGGTGAGAGCAAAAGTTAATGCACACATTATTCTAATTAGGTCTGGAAAGACGAAATTGTCCACATTTAACTCCGCAGCCATCTGATGCTGAACCAGTTTATAGTATACTGACGCATCAATATTCGGCAGTTCATGCAAATAAATAGAATAGATTTAGCTTAAAACATAGTGAAGTATTAGTGTTGTATAATTGAGTTTTGTGCAATTGTTTTGATGATTTTTTTGTTGAAAAAGAATAGGTTTCACAATTTGACCACCAAGTTGTAATGAGCAGTTATTAGTAATTGGTAATTAATTTAAATTACTAGTAATTCTCACATTAGATGTTAATATAAATGTATATTATGTTACATTAGATGTTGAAAAAAAAGATGTCTTCACATGTATCACATGGTTTTGCTGTTGTTAATGTAGATTTTAAAATGTCAAATATTGTTATACATTTTATTATTTCTAAAAGAAATGGCATATTAAATCATAACTTTAATATTTGTTAGTTAACATGCCAAAAATATCAATCTTTTTATATGTATGAATAGTTAAGAACCAATTAATGACATACAATATAGTTTTAGATGAAAACCATTGGGTTATGAATGATTTAAAAGCTTGAATTATAAGCTTGGGTCAAAATTGACCATCAAATGCAAAAGGTGTATGCAGATTCTGAACCCAGTCGGAGGGTTAAATGACCCAAAATATCTGACCTCATAAAATGATTTAATACAAAAAAATAAATACATCTATTACATTGCTATTGTAGCAGTGCATAACTACTTATCCCATTATACATGTTGAGTATAAAACATGTGGAAGCAGATGTGATATTTGAGACACGTCTATCGACTTTGACCCCATTACTGCAGCTTAAGAACTTTCAAAATATCTTTTTTTTTTTTTTTTTACTTATCAGTCAAATGCTGTAAAAGCCCCCTGAAAATGTACTGTTTCCCCCTAGTGGGCGGGACTCTAAGCCACAGCTTGTCAAACAGTTGTCTTTTTTACTTACAGCAGTTCCAACCAGGACAACCGATAAGCATACAGTGAATCATAAATGCAAAAGGATGATCAGAGTCTAAACAAACAAACAAACAAACAAACATTAACATGTTAAAACACCCCTGTCAAGTGTTAAAAGGCCTTCTTACAATATAAATAAGGTCCATTCAGGCCAACAAATGGTTTGACCTCTGAAGAGAAAAGTTGATGATGCAGCATGTAGAAAAAGCACAGAGAGAAAACGGTCTATAAAACAGATGGATTCTCATGAATCATCAACAGAACTGTAAGAAAGTGCTTGTTTACCGATACAGTACTGAATATTTTTAGCATCCAGAATGACCGAATTAGAGCTGATTGCAACATTAAACTGGCAACATTTGCACCTGATTACTTTTATATGACAGGTTCATTTTTTATACGTTTTATTACATTTTCTTACATCTGCTATTATGCAATGGATTAAGACACATTAAGCAAGGCAAAACACAAACAAAAAAACTACAAGACATATCAAATATTTTTTCAACTGCATTTTAATATGTGCTTGGCATTTAGGCTTTTTACATTTAGTAATTTAGCAGAAGGTTTCTGGAGGGGAAAAGTTCTTGAGAGATCCATTTTTAATGATCACTTTTAAGTTTAATAGTACAGTATTTGTTATCCAATTAAGACCTGTATCAAAGGTATGTTAAGTGAATTAAACATACTGTAAATACAGCAAGAATTTTGGGACAAAACGGTACATTTGAAAGTTTTTACATACAAGTTTCATTCTTAATGCAGAGAAATATATATATAAATGTGGTGATGAACACAAAGGTTGATATTAGTCACGCTGGAAAGTGTTGTCTGCCATCTGAGGAAGATGCTGAGGTCCTGTTAAAAACATGACACAACTCTTTCTCAGGAAATTTCCTGGCAGACAGTTTGGGCCTATTTGTACCTTCATTGATTAATCATCAGTCTAGGCTGAAGTCGATTAAAAATACAGAGACTTTTGCTGATGCTGACCACTCCAGTTTTATAAGTAGAAGTCTGTTTGGTTTTGCTGACCTTTTATTAGTCGATGTGGCATCTTTGTCTGTTTAAGTATCAGTTGACTTATTAGTTATTTGACCAGTCAGCAATACAAATTCAGGTGCCAAATCTTTGATATTTCTTGCTGTCTCCCCTGTTCTTTCACTCAATTCTTTGTCTCCATCAATGGTTCTGCTCCCTCATCAGAACAGTGCAGGCTTCGCATTTGTGCCACTGCCAAAAAGATTCAGAAATCAGTCACTCTGAAGTCTGTCAGGCAACTTCCAATATGAAGGCAGGTACTGTTGTGTATGACTAGTCCTGTTAACACAAGTGCCAGTCCATATGAGGGCTTCTCTAGCGGCTTTCCTGGTACGTCGGCACTTCTGGATAAAGGTGTGGGCGGACGGAACCTGTAGACCAGGTTCATGTGCAGGGAACAGAGGAGGCTGATAACTGAGGCTGCACTGGAAGGGTGATAACCCCGTAGACGACGACTGCAAGCAGCTGTTGGTGTACCTGACCCAGAAAAAATGATCACTCCAAGAAGACGGATTACAGGAAGCCACACAGCGCAGGGCCTTTTCCAGCTCCTGATTTGCCCACTCCGCTTGCCCATTCACCTGAGGAAAAATTCACTGTAGCCCCCAGCTGTCGACAGAATTCTGCCCAAATATTTGAAACAAATTGGGGGCCATGACTTCAGAAGATGTGGTTAATGACTTCTACCGCTGTCTCCCTCGCTGAAGGTAATTTGGGGAGGGGAATGAAATGAGCCGCCTTCGAGAACCGGTCCACAACAGTCAAAACAACTGTGTTGCCAAGGGAGGGGGGGAGACTAGTTACGAAATCCATGGCTATGAACAACCAGGGTCATGAAGGGAAAGGCAGCAGTTGGAAGAGCCCAGCTGGGGGTTCACAGGATGTCTTATTAGTCACACAAAGTGGCTATGAATCGGCGTACATCCTTGTAAAGGTATATATGGGAAAGGAGGAGGCGAGAACCGGCTTGACAATATAAATAATATTTTCATGAAAAACTTAAACAAAAGACACAAACACACACATGATGGACAGCTACCCATAAACGATCTGTCTCTCTATCGCACCACCATCCGCTGTCATCCTTTAGTTAGCCTGATAAGGGACCGGGCATGTAAAATCACCCAAGTGAGCGGCCACATGAGTGACCCAACTGTAGGACACGCATCCGAACAGATCACAGAAAAATAACCGGCCTGCTGGGCACGGGGTGTGGTGTTTTGTACCGCAGCACAGACTTAAGCCTCCACCTCCCAGGACACCACGCGAGTGGCAGGTAGATTGGTATCCGGTGGGGGTCTCAACCTCAAAACATCGAGAT
This sequence comes from Moxostoma hubbsi, assembly GCA_032164185.1. Lineage (NCBI taxonomy): Eukaryota > Metazoa > Chordata > Actinopteri > Cypriniformes > Catostomidae > Moxostoma > Moxostoma hubbsi. Next base: position 7,004,863 of record JAVLUX010000042.1, read on the forward strand.
AGGGAGTTGGACTAAGAAAGGATGAAATTAAATCCTGTGAAAAATAGTGCTCAGCGAGCCTGTGTAGAGTTGAGGCATTTGGCACTACAAATATAATCTAGGTTCTTATGATCTGTCCAGACAACAAAAGTACACCGAACCCTCTAACCAATGACGCCACTCGCCCAAGGCCAACCGGACAGCTATCATTCTTGGTTGCAGTCATCGTAATTCCATTCAGCTTGTGTTAAACTGTGCGAAAAAAAGGCACGTGGATGCATCTTTCCTTCCGAGGAACAGTGCTATGACAGGACCGCTCCTACAACAACCTCGAGAATGGGTGCAGTAAAAAACGCTCCTTTAATTTAGAATAAGATGCCTCAGCTTTTGTGGACCAATAAAAGTCAGTGCGCATGGAGATGAGATCCATCAGAGGTGCGACGAGTTGGCTGTAGTTCCTAATAAACCTCTGATAAAACTAAGCAAACCCCAGAAACGTCTGCAATGATTTGCGAATCTGGGGTTGGCCAATCGGAAACAGCTCTAACTTTAGATGGGTTGTAAATTGACTGCAGGTGTGAGGTAAATGTGTTTGTCTGCACCACCAACCCCGTGATCTTAATGATAAGCGGGTATAGGAAAATAGATGGATGAATCAGCCTGAATACATTAGGCCATGCCAAAGAAAGTAATTTTTTAAATCAAGGAGAAATAGATGTTCAATTGCATGTTACCACTTTCTTTCAGAGTAGGTGAATTTTTTTTTTAAACAGTTACAATGATGATCTTCAATATGCATTGTTGATAAATCCTTGGTTGTTATGGTCATAGATTTGTTGGCTGCTTAGGATCAAGACGAAGAGGTGACAGATGTCATCTGTGTGGAATCACACCTCAAAGATGGAGAGTAGGTTACTCTTTTTGTGTACTCCAAAATGCCTGAGAGTGTTATCTTCTTGTGATCTAGAATGATGGAGGTGGAAGTGGGTGACCACATTGTTTTGCTGGTACGCAGTGAAGGGGTCTGGAGTGCCATCAGCAACCAAATCACTCACAATGATGCTCCACTGAGTAAAGACAACACTTGGAGACATTATGAAATGATTGTATCAGTCTCAATATAGCTTACTGTCTCTAAACTGGCTATCCAATAATTAATATAACTATCCCTTTAAAAGTATTTACATTACAGTGTAAATATGGTTCCTTCCTTACAGTGTAAGTATGGTTCCTCTACAGGAACCATATGGTTCCTCTGCTGTCAGGTCACAGATTGTGCTGTCCCTGGGATGGTTCCTGTTTCAATGTGAAGACAGGTGACTTGGAGGAGCATCTGGGAATGGACTGTCTGCCCTGCCACAAGGCATTGTTCCATAGATTCACACATACATAGACAAAAATGCTAATATATAAAACATTTAAATAATGCTTTAAATACATGAAAATTAGCATGGTAATAAAAGTTCTGTTTTTTAATTAGAGCTTTTTTTCATACATGCTAAAATATGTTACTGATATTATCTGACTTTGTCCTGACAGGTAAAGGTCGAGAACAGCAAAGTCTATGAGTCTGTGAAAAAAAAGGTAATGTCCCTGGACCTTTGGTATTGTGTTTCGTACCAGTCTAGAGGTACCAATATATCATTTAACCAATTAATCGGTGCCAATAGTTGCTTCTATTGGTTGATAACTATTGGTTATCAGCAACAATCAATACAAATAATATATATATTCAATAAATGGATTATAAAGAAATATCGGCCAATTAATCAGTTTTCTGTATTTTCTACCACTTTAATTATCGGTATCAGCAAAATTAATTACCGGTCATTCAAGGCTGCCGTACAATTCAATATGTTTATTTGATATTATAAATTGCAAGCAGATAAATTATTTCTTGTTTTTAAATTCAAATGTTGTTTGAAAAAGCAAGACCAAAATCAGGTTGAACAATTCTAACAGTAGTTATGTCTATAAATTGGGCCTGTCAATAAAAGTATATAACCTCCTGCTGAACTCGCAGATTTAGGGTCAACCTAAGCAAATAAAGTGGATGGGTGCCAGAGATCAAGGAATATATCACACTGAGTAGGTGAGAGAGAAACATGTTACTTTATTTAATGTAGAAAGTGTTAATGTTGTTTGTAATATTAATGCTGTGTTTTGTTGCATACATAGGCATCCTCTTTAATCTGTGCTGAGACACTTCGGCAAGAAAACAATGTGGGAAGAATTATTATGGTATCTAGAGATAACCTTATTCCATATGACAAAACCCAGCCCTAACATTTTAAAGCCCAAAGCAGATTTTCAAAATGGGAACCCCCTACTTACAAGTACACCTAATCCAAACACACCCAAAATCAATAACTAAGCAAGTTTAATGTGTGCAAATAAACATATCTATTTATTCAAAAGCATAAAGCTTAAAAATTCATAACTATCAGCTGTAGTTTATCAGCACAGGTCTATCTACTTCAGAATTACAAAAAAGAATGAAATATTGATAATGTACTGCTGTTTCACCACAGGCATGATGAGGTTGTGGCTGCAGCAGGGTTGAATGTTAAGCCTGCTGTCTCGGTGGTGGCAGAAATGTTGGCAGAAGGAAGAGTGATTACAAAGGCAGAATCAATGTGAATGAGCCAAAGAAACTTGAAATTCAAATGTATAAAAATGTATGGTATGAAACTTTTATTGAAGGAGTACAAAATTAGAAGCTAAAAAGGACCTCGTATTATTTATTTTAGAGCATCATTGTATTGTTCATTCTTTCTTCTGTAGGTGAAATGACCTCAGCTGGCTGAAGCTGAAGCCCCTGTGACCTCTAAACAAAAAGTGTGAACTCAGAATTCCATTCTCAAACTTTTGATGAGCCAGTGGTCCTCAGTGCATCCCATCGAATTGTGCCTATACTCAGAGGCCTCATACTCAGATAATTGTCTTTTTTCAAATGTTGATACAGGCCGCTATATTACAGTATGTCTCATCAAAAACTTTGTTCAGTTTGACATTTTTATACTCTTATTTGGAGAGAAGACCCACTACCCACATGCATCTAAGAAAAGCTTTTATTATGTTCTTGTATTCTTTTTCAACTCTGCTGAATGTTTTCTGAGCTCCTAATGAACATTTGAGACTTTGTGACTTGGAACTTGGAGTCATGCGATCTATTTTTCTCAAAATGAATATGAACTTTACACACATAATGTTTCAAACATGATTATTCTAATCAACATAATTGTTTAAGCATACTAATCAAATTGTACTAAAGGGAAAGTTGTGACTGACAATATTTTACCATCTCTAAAACAAATAGCCTTTTCTGACTGTAGTAGGAAGCATTTACTAAAACACATACTGTATTTTAAGACCTCGTGGAATTAAAATGGGCAATCTAGTTTAATAACATTAACATTACTATAGCAAAATGTTTGCAAACTGACTTTTACATGCCAAATTATACATTTTTTCGTTGCAGTTCCCTAGTGAAATTAACACTACAGGCACTACAAGAACTGTGCGTTTTATCCACTTTTACACAAATCAAGAGTACAACGGCTGATTATGACTTTAGAAACACTTATTTTTTTACACTATTACTCTCACATTTTTTATATCGAAACACTTACTATAACACATCGTTTGAAAAACATTTTAATGCTTGCGTTATACATTCACCAACGCTCAAGGTGCTGTAAGTGATTTTGTTCATGGAAAGGTATGCAAAATATTTTACTACTCCCTGAAAGATATGAATGAAATAAGTGTCCTGAGATATCTCACTGATCTCTGTGATAGCTCTAGACTCTGTAAACAAAAATGTGTACGCGGTCTTCTATGCTTCCTGTCTGTCAATCATTTTGCGCATTCTCATAGTACTGTATAGTTGTACCAAATTATTGAGGCATAATGCAATTTTTATGTCATGTAGCTCATAACAGTTGTCAGTTGAGGGCGCTTTTTTGCTGCTGTTGTTTTTGACAACAGTTTCTGCTCCTGACGGTCTTAATAAAGCTCATTTGCTATCTTTGGGAGTGTGGCATTTTGAAAAAAAAGGGGCGTGGCTAATTTAACGGCTCAGCTTGTGAAAATTCTAGAATGGCTTAAATCGCTAACAGCACCTTTAATCCAATGTGATTAGCTTCATTGGTAGCTCAATTCATAAACTGTTGAACATTAGACTTGGAAGATTGAGGCTCAAGTCCAGTCAATAACGCAAGCTGACACATGAGCCGGAAGTGTCATTGAAGCAACACAAAATTTACATTTACATTTATGCATTTGGCAGACGCTTTTATCCAAAGCGACTTACAGAGCCCTTATTACAGGGACAATCCCCCAGGAGCAACCTGGAGTTAAGTGCCTTGCTCAAGGGCACAATGGTGGTGGCCGTGGGGTTCGAACCAGCGACCTTCTGATTAGCAGCCCTGTGCTCTAGCCACTACGCCACCACCACCAAAATGACATGGTTGCTTCAGAAAATTTGCTTTTCATGTTACATTTTCTTTTAGGACACTATCGGTTAAGTTTAGGTGTTTGTTTAGGGTAAGAATATCTGTTTTGTTGTTTAACCAACACTATTGGTTAGGTTTAGGACAAGGTTTTAGGTTAGGGAGGTACGTTTTACTCATTAAAACCTCAGACAAATATTCCGACAACATTTCACTCTCTTTTGGCACCCCCTGCTAGACATTTCACTAAGAAACTGCAGCTAAATGCATAATGAAGTATGTAATTTCATTGAGCAAAAATGTTTCATGAGACCAGGCTGAAAATGGGAGTTTTGTGAATTTTTTGTCAATGTGTGTAAACTTTGAGGCCATCTATGCTAGTGTACTCAAAGTCATCAAAATAAACATTTAAAATTAGCAGTCTTTCAATTTCTCTTTTGTCTGCAACACAAATGCTAGACTGATCGAAATGTAAATTTGTTAACAGGAGATTGAAAGTTCTGCTGCTGGAATCAGTCTGCACTTACCAAATCGAAACACTGCCCCCAGTGGCCGAAGCTGGAAGTGTTGTTGAAGTGAAATGTCCACAGAGTGCCGCCAAAAGTGAATTTTTAGTTGTAAATGGTGTAATACAGTCAACAAGAATGCACATTTGATTAAGCCTATTCCAGAACCCAAACTCTAAACCTAACCTAATGGATTAAAATAAAAATTTAGAGTGAAATTGCATTGTCCAAACCTAACCATTTTTTATGTAAATGCTCTTACTTCTTGGTTTCCATGGGACTAGAACACATCACAGAGATTGCTTACGCAAAGTGCTAAAAGTAGCGCTAGAAAAGTGCAATAGAGTTAATTAAAATATATAGTCTCTCTGGAATACAGTGTGCTTGATGTATCTAGTTGATGGCCATCAGGCTGTGAAATAGAACATTGGTTCTCAATCAGGGGGCCGGGACCCACAAGGAGGCCTCAGCACACTTCCAAGAGGGCCTCAAGATGACTTAAAATTAATTTAAAATAAGAAATATTAAAATAATTGAAATAATCCTACTTAGTTAAAATGCTAAAAAATACTTTATTATACAAATTATAAACAGAATCTTTCTGAAACTTCTAGAATTAAATATTATCCATGATTAATTATTTTAATCAAACACGTCAAGTTTAGGGCGAGGGGGCCTTCAAATATTGTCTTGGACAGTGGGGGGTCTTGGAGTCAAAAAGGCTGAGAACCACTGAAATAGAGTATGGGTATTGGAAAAATTTAACAGATGTCCAATCACAAGGCTTAGGAGGGTTAGATGAACACTGACCGATGGATGGAAAGGGATGCTGAATGTGAGTGGTCAAAATGATAGAGCAGGACAAACATGTTACAAAAGGTCATATTCAAAAATAAATGCAGTGCTGCTCTCTTATATTGCCTCTCGTTCACTCTCTTTTGCCACACAACCCAGTTTTTTCACCCAGATCCTCATATTTCACTTCTCTTGTCCTCATCAGCAAGAATTTTTGCAGAGAAATATAGGTCATATACAACAGTCCAAATTGGGAGGTGATAAAGTATGTGGGCCATGAACTAGAGCCTAAATCTCAAAACAGTAACTGTCACAAGTGAGACGAGATCCAGGCGCGGATGCGCATTTCACAGAATTTATTAAAGCAAACTTAAACAATGCTGAAGAGCAAGTAAGATTCAAACAGGGCTGGTGGGCAGAGAGGAACCCGGCAACGACTGCAGCGTGGAGATGGAGAGTGTGTTCGTAGGCGTGTGTGCATCGTGGCAGTGTGGAACGTAGATCAGTGAGGATCCTCTGGAGGAGAGTGTGTTTGTAGGCATGTGTGTGTCATGGCAGCGTAGAGGGAAAACCAGTGAGGAATCCTCAGGTGAAGTGTCAAGGCGAGTGAAGAGGCAGATAGGAAAATAACATCTTCTTTTACTAAGAGATGACAGCAATGCTCAATGCATTGATTAAATGGAGTGCCAACTGCATCAGTAGAAAAGTTCGATATGGTTGACTAGCTTTTTGCAAATACAGAAGAGAATACAGAAATGTTAACTGAAATGGCAACAATGGATCAACCAACGGATTGACATATACAGTAGGTACATTGGCATGGAGAACTGACTTAATAAAAATGCATTCAATTATCTCTAAGTGATGAAAGTCCAAGACCAATCACTGCACAAATATAACTACTAACACTAGAAAAAAGTTTTTCAAATGTAGGTTCTGCACTTGACAATAGATTAATTATGCAGTGTGAAATAATTCTTCATGCTAAAACAACAGGCTTGTTTCGTGCATTTAATTTAGAAGAACTAACGTTTTGTAGAAAAATCTGTCTTGATGCCATATATCGTTTACGGCGGTTGGCTCTGTAGACCTCCAATCGTTGGGCCTCTGCAACAGGATCCTCAAGAACTCCTTCCCACCTCAAGCTATCCTGTCCTTGGTTGGTTTCATCTGATTTGTCATCCTCTGTTGGAGCTGGGGCTTCTTCAGATATAACCTTGGGATTTTTGGATTTTCCGTCCTTTCGATCTTTGGCTTTGGTATGACCTTTGGTCAGAACATCACTCATCTCTCCACTGGTCCACTGTTTAATCTGGAGTTTCTCTAGAGAGATGTCAAACAGGTGGGTGGATTACAACTTAGTCTCCAGCACACAGAAGCTATAGAAGGTTTAACATTTCATAATGGCACACTGCATCAAACACCATTATTTTGTCATATGGTCTGAGACTGTCAGAATTAACAGGTGGTGGACTACAGATTCAGTTCATGAAATTTCCAGGCCTTGATTTGCCTGATGTGACATTAAAACGGTCAATCTTATTGAAGCTTAATGTGAACCCGACTTCCAAAGATGCTTCAAGGTTCATGCTTCAATGCACTGCCAAAGACAAAGAACTTCGCAGTATTGAGGTTGAATCAGGTAAACAGGGCCACTTTTGACACTGAGGTACCTGTAAATAAAACAATCTAATTTACCAGAATTCACCCAGTACTTTTAATAACATCCAAATAGTTAACTTGGTATATAAACAAAATAACGAGAACGTTATTTTGAAGGCATAGTTCACCCAAAAACGAAAATTCTCTCATCATTTACTCACCCTAATGCCATTTAAGATGTGTGACTTTCTTTATTCTGCTGAACACAATCAAAGGTTTTTAGAAGAATATCTCAGCTCTGTTGATCCATACAATGCAAGTTAATGGTGATCAGGCCTTTGAAGCTCCAAAAAGTAAATCAAGTCAACATAAACATAATCCTTTAGACTCCAGTAATTTAATCAATGTCTTCTAAAGCTATCCAGTTGGTTTTGGGTGAGAACAGACCAAAATGTAACCCCTTTTCCCACTATAAATAGCAATAGCATTCTTCTTGGCGATCATGATTTGTAAAGTGTAATCATGCTTGAAATCGTGCCTAGAGACTGCAGTAAAAAGATCTACTGTGAAAAATTAGGTATATTTTGGTCTGTTCCCACCCAAAACCGAATAGATCGCTTCAGAAGACATTGATTACTCCACTGCAGTGGCGGGCCATGCATTTAAAGTCTAGGCCTTCAGAGTGATTCATGCCATTAAGGAAACACAGTTTCACAATGAATAAGACACCCTATGTCTTTGGGCATCATACATTATGTCGGCTAAATAATAATATTAATTGACATTTTAAAAACACGTCCACGCACAAAAGACAAAACTTGAAATAACAGTTAATTCTCAAGCAAGCCTAATTATAACTGAAGCAGGACTGTTTTGTGAAATTAACGTCTCCCGAACAGACATTCAAAAATTATAATTTTTCATATTAATCTACCAAGGAGGTCTATAATACCTGGAAAAATCGATCTAATAATATTTGCGATTAAAGTTAAGCTTGTCTGAAAAATAAATTTAGTTTCATCAGGGTACACGGTTATGCTGCGTTCCATTCAAATTGGGTGTGGGATATTCCAACTTGATATCTCCGACCATAAATGCATTCCATTCCCCAATATTTGGAAGATGACATTTACTAAAACAAAACTGCAATGCTCCCGTTAGCTTAGCAGGGGTTTGAGTCTCATTAGAGATGTCTCCTAGCAACCCAACAGATAAACAATCCTACAGCGCTAGCATATGTGCTTCAGGTGTATGATTATCAAAATAGATCATAATCTGTTTCTGCAGGCGTTTGTTAAACAAACTTTAATATCATGTAATGTGGAAACAAACTCATTTATTGATGTTACTTAATAAAGTGAATGTTTATCACTTACTTTGTACAACTCCCCGAGTGTGGACATGTTTGTGTGACATCATGCACCTGCATCTCTGTGAAATCAGATTTGAGAATTTCTGCATGTGCCTACAAGTTGTAATTTTTACTTAAAGATGCATTCTATTGCACTTTTCCTAGTACGAAGTTGTAAAATCCGAGTTGAATGGAAGGCAGCAGTACTTTTCAAAACTTGACCCGACACTGAATGCCCAAGCAGCCTAATTTACACTATAAGAAAACTCCTGATGTTGCTAAAACAATGCAAAAATCACTTATCAACTTACTTGAAGTGAAAATCAGCCCTCCTTTTCTGTTTAATAAATGAAACAATCACACGGTCATGCAGAACATCTCGTGTTTTTAAATCCATAAGAATCTCTTTCTCAATGGTGATGTGGCAGTAACAGTCGACTCGTCAGCAAGATCACACTCTTCGCTTTCAAATTACGTCACTTAAAGCATGATTGCGTCACTCAAGGCCAGCTAGAAGGCCTTGACTGGGACATATCCTAAAGATCACACCCAACAAGAACAAATAAATCAATCTGATTGGCTGATGAATCTGACAATCTGACTTAAGTTGCTCATTCATTTGCACTGTTGAGGGATTCTGCAGAAATTCTGAAGGTTTGAAGGGATAAAGCTCAGACTCAGGTGCTGCTTTTGCTTCCGGCATGCGATTTGTGACACAGTTGTCATGCTTTGCTTATAAGCATCAAGGAATAAATTCTGACTGGATAAACTTTTCTTTTTTTCTCTATTTGTTTGTAGATTAATTAAGAGTGGAAAGTGATTAAAAGCACATAGGCAAAAAGGTGATTGAGAATGAAAAATGAAAAATATGTATTTATTTGGCATTTTAGGCCAGTAGAGAAGGCTTTGCTGGTCCTGAGAATTCGCCACTGCTCCACTGGAGGATTATGGATTACTTTTATGCAGCCTTTACGTGATTTTTATAGCTTGAAAGTTCTGACCACCATTTACCCGCATTTTATGAAACAACAGTGTCACATGTCTTAGATGGCATGAGGGTGAGTAAATGATGAGATAATTTTCATTTTTGAGTGAACTGTCTCTTTAAGAACATTTCAAGGTCCACTTTAGATATAAAAGTCTGTGCATGTTATTTAAGGGATATATATATATATATATATATATATATATATATATATATATATATATATATATATATATATATGGCATATATATATACATAAAGAGAGAAAGAAAGAGATAGATAGATAGATAGATAGATAGATAGATAGATAGATAGATAGATAGATAGATAGATAGATAGATAGATAGATAGATAGATAGATAGATAGATAGATAGACAGACAGACAGACAGACAACTCACCTGCATCCTTTGATTGGTTGATCCCATTACTTGATTTCCTTTTCTCCTTCCTCTTCTTTTTGCTCTCTTTCGCTGTGGCACCAGTCAAAGGTGGGACATGAAATCCCTTTTTAACTGAAATCTCCTCGCGCATTGTCGCTTGGGAAGCCATAATACAAGGCTTTAAATTAAATGTGCCAACATGATTCTGCAGAATGGTATACACAAGTGAGCGAGTAGCTTAACTATGTCACAACCACAACGAAGTCAGTTGCTTTTTGCAGTAACATCCAATCCATCCTCCTCTTTCTCTCTCGACTAAATAAATGTCAAAATAGCAATGATTAAGATATTGCCTATGATTAAACCAACACTGTAGCGCTAAACAACTATCCTACAGCTATCGTCGCTTAGTAGTACGAGAAACTAAATGGTTTGATGACGCTTCTCCATGGAAACAGAACTCCTCCCATGTTCCCACCAGATTTAAACAGACAGGAGTTATGAAACAGCCTGGCATTCATATATTTCAAAATAATTTTACTGAATGGGTGATGTCCACCTCCTGTTTGTGATGACATTTCATAACATAATATCTTCAATTATAGGTCATATTATCATGACATAACAGGGTGGACAATAAAAAAACGATCATACAAAAATCCACTCATAGCATACTTTTTTTGGGCAGAGATGATAGAATTGCTGCTCTGGGGACATGAGGAAATGACACTATAGGGCAAAAATTCAAAAATTATTTCAAATTTGACTTGCACAGCTGTGTGTGACATTATAAATAGTATTATTTATTATTAAGCCTATTAAAATTGTAATTGGGTTAAACTAAACAATTTAAACTAGGGACTTGTGTCACCAAATTGTATTACTGGCCCATAAGTATATGCTACTATTAGGCACCTTATAACCTTTAAAGGGATAGTTCACCCAAAAATGAAAATCCTCTCATCATTTACTCACCCTCATGCCATCTGGGATATGTGCCTGATTTTTCAGTCTTCTGCAGAGCAAAAACAAATATTTTTAGAAGCTCTGTATTTCAGCTCTGTTCAAACGATGCAAGTGAATGGTTACCAGATCTTTGATGGTCCAAAAATCCTATAAAGGCAGCATAAAAGTAATCCATAAAACTCCAGTGGTTAAATCCATGTATTCAGAAGCAATATGATAGATGTGGGTGAGAAACAGATAAATATTTAGGTAAATTTTTACTATAAATCCAGGTGGCTGAATGTGAAAGTTGAGATTTGTAATAAAAAAGGACTTAAATATTTATCTGTTTCTCATCTACGCTTATCATATCGCTTCTGAAGTCAAGGATTTTACCACTGGAGTCTTTGGGATTACTTTTATGCTGCCTTTATTTCCTTTTTGGAGCTTTACATTTCTGGTCACCATTCACTTGCATTGTATGGACCAACAGAGCTGCAATATTCTTCTAAAAATCTTGGTTTCATGAACAAAAACAAGACTTTCAGTTAGAGACAAACTTTTTTATAAATATTTTTACAGATGCTGTGAAGACCTTTTCTGACGGGGGTTGTTTGCCTGTGTATGTATAGGGCCGTATCAAGTGGGGTGAAAGGTGGTAACGATTCTAGGGGCCCAAAGGTCCAGGGGGCCCACTACAAATTTGAAACTGTATTATTTTAAGAGGAAAGGGGCCCAGAATTATTTGCTACGACCCTGTTTGTAGCCAGCAAATAGGTTTAAGGAAATAAGTTATTTATGGATGGAATTTGCTAGCCTTCCTCTTCAGCATGTTTGAATGGGGATATCCTCAATTCATAAGGCCATTACATTGCAGAAGCAACACATGATGTCAAGAGAGAGGTCAATGGGTAAAAGAAGATAATTATTCTTTTATTCTTCTTTTATTTGGAAATAATTTTATTTGGAAATGAGAACTGAGATGTATCCAATTGTCAGCTGTAAACATTCTAAAACTATTTTTTGGATTCACTATCGCACCTCTGCAGGGAAAAGCCAAAACAAAATGTGCATAAACGCTTTTGGATCTTTAAATAGTTTACATAAAAACTTTTTTGGGGCGTTCAGAAAACTTTCACAAGGTCAAATGATTGGATTAAAATGAATTGTCCCTGAGTAGGAGACGTTTTAATAGGTTGGCAGCCTTTCGCCCCGCCTCCTTTCTTGGGAGTCGAGGCTTGAGGTTGGATGAAGTTGAAGCCATTTACGCGCTACGGAAGATAATCGTCACAGCGAACCCTTGACGTCGGCGATCCAATGGCCAGCTGTTAAATCGCGTCACTCTTTTCGCCAGCTGATCGCAGACGCCGGTAAATGTGAGGGGCAAAAACGATGGAATGACTTTACTTGTGAGGTAAGCGTTTGTGCTGATGAAGTTTGCAGACACGAGTAGTTATGCGTCGCCTGCTTCTATTGGGTTTTCAAATTATTGCTTTTTAGCTCCAGGGAAAGGCGAGGCATATCACCTACTCTGTATGAGGCAAATGCATGACTGAGGTAGGGCGGAAAAAAAGTCAGGCTCTTGAATTTAAGGGGTCGTTCACACCGAACACGTATTTTCGTCAGTCTGCGCTGTTTCTAAAAAAAATACAAATAAATAAATAAATGTATACATGCACTAGACGGAAGTATTTTACTGTTACGCCGTGTCTCGTGCAAAAGCGCCGCTTATTTTAGACGCCGTGACAATTTTAAAAGAACTTAAACTGTTTAAAAACACGTTTGATATACTTGCGTTCTGCTCGTTTCGCTACGTCCTTTTTTTTATAGTGCATATAGGCTAACTGTTCGGGCTGAATGCCCCCTGAGAACATGCTTGTTCGAAATGGTATTGTAGATTGTTATTTTGTATCAGGCCCTCATCGAATGTGTTTGATATCGGGCGTAGGTCTTTGTTACACAAGTTTTTTTTTCCAATATACTGGCCAAACTTACATGCTTCAAAAGCCGTTTTCAAGGGCGCGAGCCGGCCTGTGAGTCAGTCATCTGTAGATTTAAATTGTTATGTCGGGGTATTTTTAAGTATTTGTATTTTCTTACTTTCAAGAAACATTCAACGTACCAGTTCAGTAAATACAATGTTATTCAGTACAAACACGTCAGTCCTCGTTATTGCTACATAGATGCCAACGTGTCTGCTAAACTGTGTTTCCTGATTTGGTTGGGTAAGCACATCCTTATGTAATTCATTCAGCACTGAGAAAATCTCAGTAGCTTTTGCTCGGTGTGTGACGTCAGAATCGGTTTTGCTCCCCATTGAACTTACCAATGTAACAACAGGCTGTGACGTAAACTTTTTTTATTTGAAACTTCAACAATAATGTTAATGCCACTGAATGTACTTGCATCAGGGCCGTAGCTAATGGGGGTGGAAGTTGGTAACAAATCTAGGGGCCCACAACATATTTTAAACCCTTTTCATATAAATGAAAGGGGCCCAGACCGCTAATAGACAGTCAGGGGCCCCAGAATTTCTTGCTGCGGCCATTACTGGCATGGTATATTTTGATTGGAAAAAAATAAATGACAAAAATATGAACTTGATGTCACACATGTGTTTAATTCTTTTGTGCATCTATGAAATATGTGCACTATAAAATTTGTGTAGACTGTTTATACAGAGCAGGACTCAAAGGGCCAGATAATTTGTAAATATGGCACACTGCTACACCTATAGAAAGTGTGCATTACTAAAATTCTTGGAAGATGCACTTATTGATATTATATGTTCATACTTATTGATATAGGATTTGTATTATTTTACGAAATCAAGCCCTTTTGACCTTGCATCCTAAAAATAGACAGAATTGGCTTTCAAATCACAGTATTATATATTTTCTGTCAGAAACAGAAAACATGTTGTTTTTTTTTTTTCTCAGGGCACCGTATTCTGAGGAAGTGGATGACTATTGTGTGATCCTTAAGATTGGTAGGTGTAATTCACAATTCATTATCTTGTTTTCAATATTTCAAGTGTTTTTTTTAATCCTTAAACTGTTTGTCTTCTATGAAAAGGAATGCATCTGTTTTTAACATAGAATGTCATATTTCTGCATTGGTGACAGTGCATTAAAACAGCCAAAGAATCCATGGCATCAAATTTTTTTTCCCCTCATTCTGTAGGTTGATGTGAACATTTAACTGAAGCTTCTGACCCGTATCTGTATGTTTTTATACATAGCACTGCTGCCACATGATTGGCTGATTAGATAATAGCATGAATAAGTAGGTGTTCAGATGTTCCTAATAAAGTGCTCAATGATTAGTGAGTGTATTTGTCTTTATAGACATTGTGTCAACTGCTGCTATATATGTTACTATTAAATGATTTTGAAATCACATGCTGACATGTGGTTCATGGTAAATATTAAAGCAGTTTATTGTGGTCTCAATTGTTCTATACCTCATTCTCAACGTAGTGTCTGAATTCTGCTCCGATGCGACGATCTCAAGGCCTTCCCTTCCTCTGGCCTCCTACACCCCCTCCCCTCCTCCTGCTGATTCATGTCTGTGTGTCTGTGCCAGCTTGCTGGATGGGGGAGGGTGGAATGAATGAGGGACACAGAGAAATAATGGCAGCATGGGCAGTGAAGTAAGATGCAAAGTGCGAGTGACCCAACTCTGTGTAATAGATCTAGCATGATTCAGCATGTGTGATTTATTTGTCTCATGGAAAAAAAGATTCTTGGAGACAAAATACTTAAGTGGAATGTTCTGCATTGTCAAGGATACAGCTGCTTCAGCAATCTCTCCTGATTACAGAAATATTTTTGATTTTGAAATGCAGGAGATAAATTAGGTATGGGAATTCTAACAGATTAAACCTGCCCTGACTCATACTTCATATTGATGACTCACATTCTCATATGAATGAAAATGGGGTTGTTCGCATAAGAGAAGTAATTCATCTGTTTAAAGGGGTTGTTCACCCAACAATGAAAATTCTGTCAGCATTTACTCACACTCATGTTATTCCAAAACCTGTATGACCGTTATTATTGTGGATCACAAAAGGAGATATGTTTCACTGCATCTTTCTTCCATATAATGAAAGTGGATGGGGACTGAAGCTAACATTCTGCCTAACATCTTTATGTTCCACAAAAGAAAGGAAGTCATACGGGTTTGATGGGGGAATGTGAGGGTGAGTAAATGAGAGAATTTTCAATTATGGGTGAACTATCCCTTTAAATGAGAACTTCAGTGGTTTCAGGTTGAAATATTGCAGATTTCCTGAATTCCTGCATCAAGTTGTTTGGAGCTGCAGCAAGCATATCTGGCATTGTTTTGGCTACCTCTTGGGACTTGTGAGGGCTAGCATTTTCTTCATGTATTACAAATTGAATGTCTTTTTGAAAACACCACAAAATATATAATGGGATATAAAAGCTTAAAGAAATGGTTCATCTAAAAATAAAAATAAAAATTCTCATCATTTACTCAACCTCTTGACATCCCAGATGTGTATAACTTCTTCTGAAGAGACACAAAGATTTTTTTTTTTTTAAGAATATTTTAGCTTTGTAGGTCCATACAATGCAAGTGAATGGTGGCCAGAACTTTGAAGGTCCAAAAGAAATGTAAAGGCAGCATAAAAGTAATCCATTAGACTCCAGGAGTTAAATCCATATCTTCAGAAGCAATATAACTGTGGGTGAGAAACAGATCACTATTTGTCTTTTCTTTTACTGTAAACTTTCCTCCCTGCCCAGTAGGTGGCAAGATGCACAAAATACCAAAAACAAAAGAAGAATGTAAAAGTGGCGATTTAGAGTAAAAAAGACTTCAATATTTATCGGTTTCTCACCCACACCTATCATATTGCTTCTGAAGATATGTGCTGTGTTTGAAATTGCCCCCTATCCACTATATAGTGCATTAAATTGGGTGTCGGCCATTTTGATGACTCATTCAAATTCTGAGTGAACCACTCGTTCCCTACAATCGTTCACTCATTCGTACCCACAGTGCACTCTGTTTCTGAGTTCACAATGGATGCACACTCTGTTTAATGGCCATAATCCACCACAGGGAGGACTGATAATCTGGGATACAGCTTCCTTTTATTCCTGCAATGTTTTTATTTCATGCTTGCTCTATTGTTTTACTTTTTGAAAAATATTACTTGATAAAAATAACAATTTATAGTGAGCCAAAATCATACAGATACATTTAAAAATGTGTCATTTATTTATATAGATGTTCCCTGTCTTCGGCCCAAGACAGCTGGGATAGACTGCAGCACTACTCGTGACCCTACATGGGACAAGCAGTTGTAGAAAATGGATGTTATGATATGGAGTTTTATTTTGCCATTTTAGCTAAAGGTGATTGCTTAATTAGGTGGTAATATTGTAAGTCAGAAGACTGCACACAGTGGCAATAATAATTTTGTGGATGATTCAAACATTTGGTTTTCACAAATGGGTTATGAAATCTTCAGTGCTGCTTTATGGTTAGATGCGGGCGCTATGTTCCCATTGTTTTCTCATCTCTGTGCCCAGAAACGCAACCCAGATTGGACAGTTATTGTATGCATTATGTATTTTAATAAACTTGCGGTGTTTTAATTCAATAATTATGAACGTATATAAAAATTACAAACCAAATTGAGATTTATTTTATTAAGAAAATCAAGTTGTGGAGGCCTGGTAGCTCCATGAGTATTGACGGTGATTACCACCCCTGGAGTCTTAATTTAGAATCCAGCCAGGTCTCCTAAGCAAACAATTTGGCCCGGATGCTAGGGAGGGTAAAGTCACATGGGGTAAGCTCCTTGTGGTTGCGATTTAGTGGTTCTCTCTCTCAGTGGGGTGCGCGGTAAATTGTGTGTGGATTGCGGAATGTAGCATGAGTCTCCTCGGTGTCACACGCAACGAGCCATGTGATAAGATGCACAGATTGACTGTTTCGGAAGCAACTGAGACTCGTCCTCCGCCACCCAGATTGAGGTGAGTAACCGTGCCACCACGAGGACCTACTAAGTAGTGGGAATTGGGCATTCCAAATATGATTCCAAGAATAAGTTGTAACGGTTAAAGGAAGGGCAAGGAGGTGGCGGAAACCGGCCAGAGTCAACGTAATATTTAATATGAAACTCAACATAAAGCAAACCTGCGCACGCAGCGTGGCCACGTGTGTCTTTCTCTCCCGAACGGGCGTCTCTGGCCCCCTTTATCTCGCTGTACTGCTGATCATCTGATTCAACGCTGGCCGTGCACCCTCAAGGCCTGGCGACGCCGTTCGCATTGTCACACTCCTCCCCTGCCTGATTCAGACCAAGGTGCCACTGGACTGGACTGGACGAGAGAGAGAGACAGACAGACAGACAGACAACAACTTGCTCGCTTGTCCCCAGACATGCTGTCGCCCTTTCGTCAACTGCTCCTATGCTGGATGACAGCTCTTTCCTCCACCGGTGGATGGCAGGCAGTGAGCCCTCTGACCCCTGGTGGACAGAATCACTCCTCCCCTTCTTGGTGGACGGCAGCGGTTCCTCCCAACTCCTCCGTCCCCAGGAAGACAGTCGTGGCTGCTGCTCTGGCGGATTGCAGCGGTGAGCACTCTGCAACAGTGCATCCCTTCTGCCTCCCTGGTTTTGGTACCACTGTAACCATTAAATGATGGGCAAGGAGGCAGCGGGAACCGGCTGAACGGTCAATGTAAAGTTTAATCAAACTCAACATTATACAAACACACATTTCCCTTTCTCCCGAACTGGCGTCTCCGGCCCCCCCTTTGACTAGCTCTCCCAATGATCATCTGATTCATCGCTGGCTGTGCACCCTTATGGCCCGGCCACGCCCCTCTCCTCATCACACAAGTATTGTTGTTGTTATTACTATTTTGCAAAGTAATGTACATGCAATGTAAAATATACATATGCGATGAAGTCATTCTGTGACTGCTCCATCAATTTCTCCGCAGCTTGGTAGATACGTCAGTGTCCGAATTCACTCACTTATTTCATTCATTCCTTGCTGACATAGAGCAGTCACTGCCATTCACTATATAAGAAATGGTGAAATGAGTAAACGAGAATGATTTTGGACACCATGGATTTAACCACTATAATTTTATAGATTATTTATGCTACCTTAATATGAGCTTCAAATTCTGGTCACCATTAACTTGCATTGAATGAATCTATAGATTTGAGAGATTCATCTAAACTTTTTGTTCAGAAGAATTAAGACATGGCATGAGAGTAAATGATTTTGGGTGAGCTATCCCTTTAAAAAGAATATCAGATTACTGAACAGTGGATCTAAATATGTACATTTTTTAAAGTTCTTTCTTTGTACAAAATTCAGTTGATGTTAGACAAACTTTGGGGGTGGGGGGGGGCTAGGGGCTTGATCTAATCCCCCCCAAGCTTGCTCAGTTTGATCACTCATGTTCAGTCCTGAGAAAGTAATGTGTGGTTTTCCTTTGCTTATCAAGTTGTGCTGTTATCGCAGCTGGTCTTGGCCTGATACTTTGAGAAATATTTTCTTATTTAATATGGGATGTATTTATTTAACAAATCTGAAAAGTATACCCATAAGACTGATTTTATGAGGACATGTTAATAAATGAATTAATAGATGATTTATATTTATAAAGAATACACAATATTTGTTCAGCTAAATTTTCGAAATGTAATCGACATGTTACGATGGCAATACGTAAATCCTAAAAGTAAGTTTGGACATAACTTTTGTTTAGTTGTCATTCATGCATATTGCATGGTATGTTCCATTTACATTTATAAAGCGCTTTTCTGACAGTACACTCAAAGCTCATTACACAGGGCTCTCTCACTCTTATATAAAACAGCCATTAATGTCTAAAACCACTGGCAACAAAAGTGAGTACACCCCTAAGTGAAAATGTCCAAATTGGACCCAATTAGCCATTTTCCCTCCCTGGTGTCATGTGACTCAGTCTTGTTAGTGTTACAAGGTCTCCGGTTTGAATGGGGAGCAGGTGTGTTAAATTTGGTGTCATCGCGCTCACACTCCCTCATACTGGTCACTGGAAGTTCAACATGGCACCTCATGGCAAAGAACTCTGAGGATCTGAAAAAAAAAAAAGTTGTTGCTCTACCTAAAGATGGCCTAGGCTATAAGAAGATTGCCAAGACCCTGACACTGAGCTGCAGCACGGTGGCCAAGACCATACAGTGGTTTAAAAGGAACGGTTCCACTCAGAACAGGCCTTGCCATGGTCGACCAAAGAAGTTGAGTGCACGTGCTCAGCGTCATATCCAGAGGTTGTCTTTGGGAGTGAAGGTGATAGACTGGCCAAGAATGTCTCCAGACCTAAACCCTATTGAGCATATGTGGGGCATCCTCAAACAGAAGGTGGAGGAGCACAAGGGCTCTAACATCCACCAGCTCTGTGATGTCGTCATGGAGGAGTGGAAGAGGACTCCAGTGGCAACCTGTGAAGCTCTGGTGAACTCCATCCCCATTAGGGTTAAAGCAGTGCTGGAAAATAATGGTGGCCACACAAAATATTGACACTTTGGGCCCAATTTGGACATTTTCACTTAGGAGTGTACTCACTTTTGTTGCCAGCGGTTTAGACATTAATGGCTGTGTGTTGAGTTATTTTGAGGGGACAGCAAATTTACACTGTTATACAAGCTGTACACTCACTAATTTACATTGTAGCAAAGTGTCATTTCTTCAGTGTTGTCACATGAAAAGATATAATCAAATATTTACAAAAATGTGAGGGGTGTACAGTGAGATACTGTATGTATGTGTTTACAAGTAATCCTTTATTTTGTCTTTCTCTCAAAGGTTTGGAGTGGATGCAGATGTTGTGTGACTTTCAGTGAATATTGGCTGGCCTACAATAGTTCTTCTCTGGCAAACTTTATGAATCTGTCCTGATGCTAAAGCTGCCAGCTGAAGAACTGTTGTGGGCAGCTCTGCACAGCATGTACCAAAACGGACCTTGTTTGCTCTGGATTATCTCTGTTGTGAATCTTTCAATAATTATGTAATTTTTCTTTTTCTTTACATTTGATCTTTAATTTCCATTTGAAAATGTTCCATACCTAAAAAATGTCAATAAAATAAAAATGCAAAACTGTGGTCTTTGGTTTGGAAAAGAGCTGACATCAAACCAAATGGTAAATTCATATTTTATCATATTTCTGTGAAGTTCATGAGCAGAGAAAGATTTTCATTAAAGAGATGGCTTTCCAAATACTTCTATTTATTTACCTTTTATAACAATTGTGTTCAAGCTTTAAAACTAAAGGGCAAATATCTATAGTGAATCTATATAGAAGAATATTTCAGCTCACAATGCAAATGAATGGGGTCCAAAATTTGAAGCTCAAAAAAGCACAAAGTCTCGTGGTTTAATTGATGTCTTAAAGGGATTCAGTTGGTTTTAGTTGAGAACAGGCCAAAATCTAACAATTTTCACTATACATCTTGACATTAGTGGTCTCCTTGGCAATCATGACTTCAAGCTTGATAACACTTCCTAGCATGTGTGTCAAGCACTTTGAAGTGTTATTGATCTTGAAAAAATTATCAAGCCTAGAGACCGCAATGGAACGATGGACACCATATAATACATTTAAATGATTTGTGGTTAAGACAACAGTATATGGAATGCATTATGACCAACAGTCAAAAATGTAAGCTTTGATACAAGTAGACTGAATGCCAATGTTTGGGATTATAGGAGAATTTAGATTGTACTAGAACCCCACCTTCTCTCTGAGTGCCAGGTCTGTGTTAACACATGTGAAGCCTCCAGACAGTTACATTCCAATCTCAATTTGAACCAATTTCACAGGCAGGTCAGCCTCCATTCAATAGAATTTGACATAACAATTATATCCCTTAAAAAGTGGTTTGATCATGAACACTTTTGGTCATGATCACGTGTGGAATATATTAATATGGAGAATTATTGTAATACTTGATTTTGAAAATTTAATTCTTGATAACACTTAAAATGTGTTACCACCCTTTGCCCAGATTTGTTCACTTGGCTCTCACTATACCGACTGTGAGGTGCCACTTTAGATGCTTTTCCAACAGTCTTGAAGGAGTTCCCATGTACATGTTGGCTCCGTTTCCTTTCATTGAGTTGAGGGAAAAAAAGTATTTATTTGTAAACGGTTTAAATTTCAGGAAATAAAGTGTAATACAAGAATATAACCTACAGAGGACAACGATGGTTGGTAGGTTGGACATTGCATGTTCATGAGCTTCATGGCGTGGCATCGTCTGTGAGCACAGAGATATCTGAGTTTGATCCATTTTTAATGAACTGATAAGGTGTTGATTTTTGTTATGTTAAACTTATTTTTGTTATGTTAAAGTTCGCATGACTTCATTTATTTTTGTTTGTTTTCAAATAAATTTTATTTGTAGGATACATTGTATTATTTTCCCTTGTCCCAGACTCTTAACCCTTAAACACATGCCTCAGGTTTTTAGTGACCCGGGACCTCATTCTATAATTATCAAAAGTGTATAGGGTCATTAAAGACCCTAGGTATGTTATTTGCACTTCCATAAATCAAAAAGTTAACTATCACAGGAAATCTATTTATATGTTCATTACAAAATAAATGATTACTATATTCATACTGTACATACAAATAAATAATACATCAAGTTGATTTTCTATCTGTGACAATGGTGAATTATCAGCATCCGATATGAGTGTACACATTCATATTATACATGCTATTTGTTACTCACGGTTGTGCAGTTGTTTCAGTGATTGACTTATATCTGACATTGCTATTTGACGAAGCAACGTGGATGTAAACTATAGCAAGTACAACACATGAACAGCATGATATGACTATTCTGCATCTACAAAGTCTGAATATTGAATTACATGCGGACTTGGAGTTAATAAGATTGAGAATCTCTTAAACGACTTCAATATTGTGTAAAAATGATTACAATTTTTAAACAATTATGACTGTACCACAATTGTGGTGTCGTTTTCAACAAAACAACCCATAGTGACACTAGTCAAGAGTTTTTTGTTTTCAAAAGTTAGTAATTATTTAACATGGAGACAACAGTGTCAGTGAAGAGAAAACACACACAATATATTCACTAATACCAATAAAGCTGTAGCTAATTCTGTAAAATTATGCAAGAAGTGTGAAATAATTATTTGTGTGTATTTATGATACATAAATGTTAGCTATGAAATTATCCTAAGACAACTGTCATTCCCAATGCAGAAAGCCATTAAACACACAATCACACTGACACTTTTTTTTAAAATTATTTTGTGGTGAAGTAAATATAGCAGAAAATATTAAGTACTTTCTACATTGAATAAGTTAGTTTAAGTGTGAACTTGGAAAATATTAAGAAAATTCTATTTGTACTCCATTCAAACATGTAAAAATGTAAGCTCTAGCTTATATGTAAATAGTATTTATGATTGATTATCTTTACAATGCGTCATCATGTTTCAATCCTTAAGTAGAAACTCTTTTCATATTTATTCGCTAATGTTAGTCAATTTAACAGGTAAATTAAAATAAGTACATTTTAATGAACTTTTCAAAGCTGGTGTTCCCAGCATGCACTGGGATTGAATAACTTGCATGTTTTCACTGTTTGCAAGATTTTTAGTAGGCCTATAATTTTTTTTGTTGTTGTTACATTTAGGAACTTTAAAGTCTAGAGTTCATTTTCTACAGAAAATTACCCATTTATGATCAATCAAATGATCCACTGATTGTTACTGTCATCCTTTTTAGTGCACCAAGTGTTCAGGTCTGCGTGTGCAGCTCTTGATCTTGTTCTATTATCAATAAAGCAAGGTGATGTTGTCTAATAGACTGCAGCATGCATTAAGCTACTATGTGGAAGGCTACTAATATAAACTAATATATTAAAGCATTGAAATGTTAGTACACTTTAAAAGCATGGCTTAATTCAGTGCTACGTTGTTTAAATAAAAATGTTCAAAGTAAACCCCACTTCAAATTATTATTATTATTTTCAGTTCAATTTTAAGTCGTCATGGAAATGACACTGTGGTGGAGACCAAAAGTGTTTACCAAAAAAAGTTTCTCAGAAATTGTTCATATAGTTGAAGAACAAATGTAATAATAAAATGAGACAAAATTAGTAATAAACTAAAATTGCATGCTTTTAAAATTGTATTGTTAAGAGAGGAGAGATAAATATGAGGAGAAAGATAATTAGTAAAATCATGAAGGAAAAAAAAAAGAAAAAAGAATGCGTTCTCTTTGATAAGGATATGTTCAAAAACACATAAATGCATAAGAGTGTGCATAAACGGACAGTGCATAAAACTGAGAAGTCAGTAATTGAATTTAAAATCTGCTCTTCAGGAAATCCGCGCTGCGTCAATTAACGCGTCCGAATCCACCAATCAGACTTTGAACCGCAAAGTGTTTGAGCAAGATAGAGCAGTAGATTTAACTGAAAATATCCGCTGGAAGTTCTTCCTTCACTCTGCAATACTGATGAAGTGGATGGACGTCCAATAACTGAACCACTGCTCCATCTCCACTGCAATTAATTGGATTAGTTGAACAGAAGATCAGATTGCTGACAGAAAGAACCTCATAAATAAGAATTGATATTATATGGTTTTACATAAAGGCATATTCTTTAAGAGATGGCTATAAATACGGACGCGCCTCACTCAGCAGGTGCTCTGGGCGTCGCGCTGCAGTCCACCCATTTTGGAGACACTGAAAAACTTCTGGACATCTCGACCAGAGAGCTGGAGGGAGACCTCAACAAAAAAGCGTCTGATACATGTAGTGTTAACACAGTAGGAACGGAACAGAATGAACCGAATTCGGATAGCACAATCCCAGTCCAACTCTCTCCATCTCGGGTCAGTTTCAGTCGCTCCTCATCGCCGACAACTGGAGAACGGGAGCCCTGTAGTTTCATGTGGTTGTCCGTGATCTCGTGCCTCTTCCCTGCGATTCCAATCAACTTGTTTGCGATTTATTTTGCACAAATGGTGAGTTCTGTCGCTGGTGCTATAGCTTTAATTGGAATTTGCATGCAAACAACTCCTCAGGAGTGCAGAACAAGTTAAAAAAAATTAAATAAATAAAAGTAGGCTAATCGTTCAGCTTTTTGGTTGTAGGGCTCTGGTCCATGGGGCCCCGATAGGAAACAATGCGACTCAGAGCCTGCGTTTCATTAACATGTGTCCATGCTATCTCAAGGTTGAAATATAGAATGCTGATTATGTGTGTTTGTGCTTTTGCTCCATTTTAGTCCCGTTCCATGATACAAGAAAAAAATTATGATGGGGCCAGAAAACTTGGACGTCTTGCTCTGTTGCTCAGCGTGGTTTCCATCGTTGTGGGTCTGGCTATAATCCTTTATCTGGTGATGACAGGTAAACTTACTCACTACACACACAGGGGCGAAGATCTTGGGGGCATTTTGGGAACATGTCCCTCCTAACACTGGGAAAACCTAAAATTGTCAATCAATATCGTAAAGAACATGTATACTGCCTGGCCAAAAAACAAACAAACAAGTGTTGCCATTTGGATTTAAATAAGCAGATACTAAAGAGCCTATGGTATTACTGTTGCCGTGATTAATATGTTTCAGCTGGCAACAGTTATTTTAAGAACTGGGTTAAGGACTCTCCAACGCATTATTAAAACCTGGAAGGATAGTGGTGAACCATCAGTTTCGCAGAAGAAATATAGATGGAAAAAAATCCTGAATGATCATGATCGGAGATCACTAAAACGCTTGAAGTCACATTGTAAAAAATCAACAGTAGAACTCACAGCTATGTTTGAGTGTGAAAGTAAGATCATTTCCACATGCACAATGCAACGAGAATTTACAGGATTGGGACTAAACAGCTGTGTGGCCACAAGAAACCCACTTGTTAGTGAGGGTAATCAGAAAAATATTACTTAAATTTGCTAGGGAGCATAAAGATTGGACTGTGGAGCATTGGAAAAAGGTCATGTGGTCTGATGAGTCCAGATTTACCCTACTCGAAAGCGATGGGCGCATCAGGGTAAGAAGGGAAGTGCAAGAAGTGATGCACCCGTCATGCATAGTGCCCACTTTGGACGGAAATAAATGTTGTGATGTTGCATAAGGTTGTCGAATGAATGCGCACGAACGAATTGCCATGATGAATGCGTGCCATAATCAAAGCTAAAGTCGGTCCAATTAAATATTAGAGTATGCAACCTTTTTTTGGGGGGCCAGGCAGTGTATTTGAATTGGTATCTATGCCTCTGCACATACACTAAAATGTATCTTTCTTTTTGTTTCTCATTCTTCCAGAGACTCAATTATTTAAAAAGAAAGAGAATTAGAGCAAAGAAGATGGACAACAAATGCCACATGACAACCTTGGAAAAAAAGTGTTAAAATCCATTCATAATAAATAAAAATAGGCTTCCAACTATATTCAACTGTCTCGTGTTTCTGGTGCTCTCTTGGCAAATGGATCAGTTTATCCTGAAAACCTACAATTAAATAGTTTTTCCAAACTTTGCCCTACAAGGCCTTAGTATCAAAATCGATTTTACACTAACTGAAGTCAAATTTATTCCATTCCATACATTTCAACATTTAATTAAAATTCCTATGCAAATCTATGGTATTTTTATTTCTTCATTTAAATCTAAATCACATTTTAATATGCTGTCTTGCACATTACTGTAAATTAAATTCAAGAATGTTACATATTAGACTTTGTATTTTTTTTACTAAGACCTAATAAACTGATATATAAAAATTGAATGTACAACATAGTAGCTAAAAAGATAAAAAGACAAAAAGAGGATGTACTCAAAGAGCATATAGACTTTTGTGCAACCTGTTCTTACTGCCTCAAAGGCTAAATTTGTTATAGGTTAAAGGAATAGTTAAAAATAAAAATCTGTCATCATTTACTTTCCCTAAATTTTTTAATGACTTTCTTTCTTCCGTGGAACACAAAAAGAGATGTTAGGCAGAATGTTAGCCACAGTCACCATTCATTTTCATTCATGGTCATCAGTTTGTTTAATAAAGTGGTGAGGACATCCATCTGTAGTGAATGTACTGTATATCATGAGTGCATCTGTTTTCATTTTGCTTAGCAATTTAACTGGAAAGAAGTGCAAGGTGTGGCATGAGTAGAGCGCACGTCTGGCTGCAAGAGAACATCACAACCCACTGTCACTCAATGCCACTGATATAAGCCACAATGAGCACTCATCATAACATAAAAACTCCAGTTTTGGAAACTCCTGCTCAAGAACAGATGTTTCGGGGGACTGGGTAGCTCAGCAAGAATTGACGCTTACTACCACACCTGGAGTCACAAGTTCAAATCCAGGGCATGCTGTGTGACTACAGCCAGGTCTCCTAAGCAACCAATTTGTGCGTGGATGCCACGGAGAACAGTGTGAAGCCTCCACACATGCTACATCTCCATGCTTATGCGATCAACGAGCCATGTGAAAAGATGCATGGATTGACGGTCTCATACGCGGAGGCAACTGAGATTCCTCCTCCGCCACCCAGATTGAGGCGAGTCACTATGCCACCATGAGGACATTTAGAGCACATTGGGAAATGGGCATTCCAAATTGGGGAGTAAAATAATTTGATTTGAAGAATATTTGAAGCAATTCAGGTAAACGTAAGAGGGATATTTCAAAGTCTGTTAAATGTGCCACACTTCCTTCCGCCAGTTGGTGGCACCACGAACATGACTCACAAAAGCCACATCAATGTGATCAGCCCACAAGGCCAAACATTTGGCTTAATTTGGTTGTAAATCATATGATGCACGCAGAAGGTGTGACACTTCCCTTTTCCCGTTTTTTGGGAAAAAATCGCCATGGCAACACAGTTCGATATATCAAAAATCATTTCGCAATTTAACATTGACAATGTCTTGGCATGATGTCGCCCACATTTGGTACCTGTAACATGAAATATCCTAGGAGGAGTATTTAAAATTACAGAGCATGCATTTTTCAAACAATCCAAAATGGCAGACTTTCTGTAGGGTGGAGTTTATGACTGTCAGCACGAACGTTGTCTGGTTTGATGAGATCTGTGTGTACAAAGTTTGGTGATGATAGTTCAAAAGAAATGTGCTTCAGAGCCCCCTGAACACGCCCATCTTCTAAGTGGTGCTACAGAAACTATACTTCACACTTTTCAGTCCTACTGTTGCCAGGTGTAACCTACGTCCCTAAAGATCAAAGTTTTATGACAAACTCTCCTTGGGCTGGCATTTTTTGTTCTTGTCACATAATATTTAGTGTGTATAATATGTGAATAAAGACTCAGGGCTTGTTTCTCCCCTCACCTGGGTTCATGCTCATTGTATTTTCTGCCTTTTTTGCCATTTGCATTCAAGTGCCAGCTTTACAGGTCACATAAAGAGGTTGCTCTACAAATATTTGTCTGTTTTGTTCATGTCCAAAAAAAGTGGACAGATGGTTATCCTAGATCAGGGGTCGGGAACCTATGGGTCAAGAGCCACAAGTGGCTCTTTGTTAAAAATCGAGTGGCTCGCCAGGTGTCTCACCATTCGCCAACACATGATCGTTTAAAACTTTCTAGAGATAATTTTCCAGCAGAAAGTGTGGGTGCGATTGCAAAGCTTGAAGTCAAGTGACACAAGGGGTCTTCTTGGGACGCCAAATGTACCCCTGAACCTGAGAAAATGCCAATGTCAAGTTGGCAGACAGAATTTGCATGCGGTGCCCCGGATATACGGGTATAAAGGGAAGTGGGGCAGCGAGTGCCAGTCAGAATTTTTCTTCAGAGCCGAACGGTTGTGCAACAGCAAGCTGAGTTCACCACTGTTCCACTCACCTCTACTGGTGATAAGCACTGCTGTTGGATCTACGGCGTGTTTCCAGCTGGCGTTCTCTCTCTCTGCATGCTGTGCAGTCTACGTCCCTGGGCACTTCGACAGCGCTTTCATTGCCTGAAAGAGTGTTTCTCCTCCTAAAAAGAGTTTATTTCCTCTAAAAGAGTTTGAGTTCCCACTCATAAAAGAGCAATACACAGCAGGCTTTGAACGTCCTTTTCAGGACGCGTCTTTTTAAAGATGTCTTTCTGCCTCTGTGTAGTTCCTGGATGCGGTTGATTTCTCTCCTCTTCTGATGGTCATAAAATCTGCCTCGCGTGCCTGGGCTGCGATCACACGCAGGCAGCGTTTTTTGAATGCTTTATGTTCTCAGTGCGAGAACATAGCCATGGCAACATTGCGGTCGTGGCTTTCTTTTCTCATGAGAGAAAGCCACTTCAGTCGCCCCCCGCGTCGTTACTTCTTCCCACGGGATTGAGGATGACCCGGCTGGCGATGAAGGCGATTTGGGGATGATGACGGGCTCAGTTTCGCTGGGTAAATCCCCACGAACAACCCGCCCCCCGGCACGCTTGCTTGCTTCCATCCGAGCTCGGGGTGAGTGCGGCTCGCCTCGCGGCCAGCCGGCATTCTCCAAAGGCACGCTTTCTCAACGCCCCCGTCTCCCAGCTTGGCCTCTTCGGCAACACCGTCGACAACTTCGCCCAGCAGTTTTCGGCGGTGAAGAAGCAGATGGCACATCTTGCAGCGGCTCCGCCAAACCAGCGCGCCCCGCCTGCTCGCCAAGGGTGTCCCCCTGCGCCTAAATAACAGGTAGCTCTGAACTCAACCCAGGCCCAGCTCTCAGCCGCAGCGTCAAGCACCTCGCAGGCGGCATACGCCCCCCCCCCCCCCTCCAGGACCCCTTCCAGGACCAGGAAAGCTCCGAAGCACTCCTGAGATGGGCGACCCAGGCAGTCAGACGTTCGCTCCAGAGTTGGTACCAATTCCACTCCGTCCCTCCGTGGAAGGCTGGAAGGAGAATACTTGTTTCATTTGCCACACTGCCTTCGGGCTGCGGCACCCACATTCTCAATAAAGAGCGATTTCCTCACTCCCTGGGTCATCCAGCCGGTGCGTGCCGTTCTCACGGCACCCCGGCCCCAAAATTTTGCAGTCCCGGCTCCCCGGACACAGTTCCCTCGCCTCCGGCCCCACGACTGCTCAGCCCTGGCAGGCCAGCGCTGACGAGTTCCAAAGACGCCTCTCTATTATTCTGGCAACCATTTTTTTACAGCGTGGCTAAACTTACCTTTCTTGCACCAAAGTACCAATGCCTAATTTTGTGTCCATTTTGTTTAAGAGACATGCACATAAAATGAGGAAAGCACCTTAAAAGAGGCTATTACAGTGTGTTTTAGCAATGATTCTGAGATTCTGATGTCAATCAATATTGATACAGGAACTTCACAACACAAAGACATTTGTAATGAGCATCTGTTCATTTGTAATGAGCATCTGTTCACCACAAAACCACTCTCCTTTGCATAAATGTTCTTAGCTTCCATTAATGTGTGAGTGTTCAGTAGGGATTGTAAGAATGATAAAACCATTGACCATTATGTTATAAATGGATATAATGAAGCAATATCAGAGACCAATACCACACCCTACGTTTAGTATTCCTTGTTTTGTTAAATTGGATCCACTTACATATAAACTCACTGTGCACTTTATTAGGAATACTATGGATGTTATAAAGTGCACAACATGGCTTCCTGCTGTTTTAATCCCATCTGCCTCAATTTTCAACATTTTGTGCATTCTGAGTTGCTATTCTGCTCTTTACAATTGTACAGAGTGGTTATCTGAGTTACCATAGCCTTTCTGTTCTCTTTTAGAGCCTTGTTCAGTCAAACCCCCATTCATCACCATTATTTTCTCTTTAAATCTTTATCATTTTCGAATCTTTTTTTAACCTAACTCCCACAGCATTGGGCTCTGAATCTTTGCAGAAAATGTTTAAGCAGATTACAGATGCTGCCATGCTCAAATTAAGTGTAGAAAATCAATGGCACTTATCTGCCATATGCAGTACTGTGACAGACAGAAAGGCCCAGTTGTCCCAACAGGAGGAGTAATGCACATTCGTCTTGTGTGCTACACATGAACATAAACAAAGAGTGGATTCCTCATCTCACATATCCCGTGAGCACTGCATGAAAGCTTTCTGGATTTATTAAGAACTCGCTGTTGACCCTTGTTGTTCTCGCTCTCATTGGGGCACGTGGTGAGTTGTGTGTAGATGCCGTGGAGAATAGCATGAAGCCTCCACATGCACTACGTCTCCGTGGTAACACGCTCAACAAGTCACGGATAAGATGTGTGGATTGACTCTCTCAGATGTGGAGACAACTGAGATTCGTCCTCCATTACCAGGATTGAGTCACTATGCCACCACGACGATTTAAGAGTGCTTTGCTAATTCCAAATTGGGGAGAAAAAAGAACTGAAATGTGATTTATGGAGGCAACGGAACACGAAGACTCAGTAGAGGCATGTAATAAGAGTCATGTGATGTTCTAATGAGCTGAAACAAAGTTTAATTTCCGTATACATTTATACCTGCAAAGCTGTGTATCATTTGCAGAGAGCTGTTTGCTCTAGTTTTGCTGAATGTGGACAGAGAGTGGTAACTTGAACCACAAATTATGACCAATTCCAGGAAACTTCTAATGGACTTACCCACTCAGAGCTCACGGATGATGGGAGCTGATATCATGGTTTTCCAGAACATAGTGAACAACTAGATCTGAAGACCAGTGGAGGAACCAACCCTTCTATGCATCAATGAATAGGCCATTATCTTAAATGTACAGTAAAAGATGTGGGCACTTAAGTGTTAGAGCTGAAGTTTATTCATGTTCCTTATGCATTTATTAATATTAACAACAGTACCTTAAAATTACACCAAATTTAACTTAATAAAAATTGTAGTTTGTTTTGTAAACTCATACATATAGGCACAACTTATACCCCCCCCCCTTTTCTCCACAATTTAAAATGCCCAATTCCCAAAGCGCCCTTAAGTCCTCATGGTGGTGTAGTGACTCGCCTCAATTCGGGTGGCGGAGGTCCCTGAGGCCTGAGACCATCAATCCATGTGATGGTCTTATCACGTGACTTTTTGAGTGCGTTGCCACGGAGACCTAGTGTGTGTGGAGGCCCAGGCTACTCTCCACAGCATCCATGCACAACTCACCACGCACCTGACCAAGAGCGAGAACCACATTATAGTGACCACGAGGAGGTTAACCCAACGTGACTCTACCCACCCTAGCAACCGGGCCAACTGGTTGCCTAGGAAGCCTGACTAAGCACACCCTGGACTTAAACTCATGAGTCCAGGTGTGGTAGTCAGCGTCTTTACTCGCCAAGCAACCCAGGCCCCCTACTAAACAAATTTTTAACCATTAACTAAAATCATTAGTTCTTTAAGATAACAAGAAATATACATTCAATCAGGAGTCCAAATGTTTGACTGGTACTACATTTGATGTTTTGTTATTCTTAGTGCTGTACACCCACCTGCTGTTCTTTTGCTTAATGATAACGATAGAGTATGCATACAATAATCAGACAAAAGTGCAGATTATTTTAGAATTGTAGGAACATATATGTCATAGAATTCTACAAACATCAGTCAATTAACTAATTGAAAACCATGTCTGCACAGCAAGACATTTTATTAAATAAAGAATGCACATTCAATGCTAAAATACAACTGTTTTGACCCAAGAAGTTATCATTATCGCTTGGCAGACAACCAAAATTCAAATTCGAAGTGATTCATCATTTTGCACTTTCCTTTCTCCCTGTGTCCATCTCTCAACAGCAGCCCACCCAACAAGTATGGTACAGTGATCAAGAAGATGCTATTGCAGTGTTCCTTGTTGTTCTAATAACAAACTAACATTTCCCTATTTGAGTTTCCACGATTTTCCTGTGGACTCAGATATAAATGCCTTTTGGGTGAATGCAATCAAAAGAGATGAGGGGAGGTGTTTCAAAATCCTTTGTGGATCACCTACGCGTGTAGTCAACAATTTGCCGCAGAGGATATATATACACCAGCCAGTAGACGAATCTGGATTAAACAAGGGGCAGTGCCATCTAGATTCCACTGGAATGACTGCGGCAAAGGTAGGAGGACAGTGTTAAAATTGGAAATACATTAGGCTTATCAATTAAAGTCACAATCATTGGTTCTATTAATGTATAAGTATTACAGTGTCTTACAATTAATTATATTAGTTTAAAAAATACATAAAGAAAAAATAAATATATGAAGGTTGAGCTTGTATTGCATTTGCTTTTTAATACAGCTTGTATTAATTCATACAAAATATTTAAGCATAATAAATTGTACTGTTGCCATACCGTATAAAGCATTTGTGATGTTCTGTTAAATTTTGTGATAATTTTGGGGACTGAAAAATGATTACCAATAATGTATTATGACAATCAAGTGTATCAATATATTTCACACCTCTAGGAAGAGGCTCACAAGCTCAGGAGTCAGTTTACC
This sequence comes from Moxostoma hubbsi, assembly GCA_032164185.1. Classification (NCBI taxonomy): domain Eukaryota; kingdom Metazoa; phylum Chordata; class Actinopteri; order Cypriniformes; family Catostomidae; genus Moxostoma; species Moxostoma hubbsi. The sequence continues at coordinate 7,037,328 of JAVLUX010000042.1, forward strand.
AGCGATCAAGAAAGCATCTTAGTGCTGCTGTTCTGGATGACTCTCAGAAGATGCCTGTCCCATGGGACAGCACAGAGGAGGCATTGCCTGCAGGTGTAGTGGCAAAAGATCATGACTATGCCTGCCATCCTTCTCCTGCAGTATTATAAAAAAGAGTGACAGCTTTTTTTGTCTTGCACAAAAAATATGTGACAGTGAATTACAATGTAACTATAGTGTAGTAGGAGTCAGAGCAGCTGGACTTGCTGTGACAAGGCTTGAAATTTCGCTGCTCATCCAAGAAACTTCTGCAATTCTACTAACTGGTGGGGATGTCTCTCTGGGGTTACACACTTAAGAGGTTAAAAAGATCAGACATCCGCACCTGTCAGTAGAAATGAAAAAGCTTCTTGGATGAGGATAAAAACGTATTCAAGTCTTTTCACAGCAAGCCCAGTTATTCTGAATACTACAACAAGGTATTCACATGACTTGGATGACAGAACCTCCACAGATAGTACATTGTAAACTTAATTTAATTTGAATGAAGCTTTATTAAATGTATGTTTGCAAGCAACTGTTCCATTCTTGTTTTTTAGTAATAAAATGTAAAACACACATATCACAAGCCCTTTCTAATTGTTATGTCAGTACATAGGCTATATGTAAGGATTAACCCATGGTATAAATATTTGCATACAATTATCATCGTAGTTTACAATTTCAGTCAATTTGGTATTGTTAGAAAAAAACTTATTTACAAAAGAAATTGCTTACATCAATTTCATAGGTTGATTCTCAAAACTTTAAAGTCAGTTTTGGGTATCTGTAATGAAATCACACCACTGATGTACGCTTAAGGCCAGTTGGGCTTGAACCTGATAATAGTACTTGTGGCTCTTCTTAAGGCAGGCCTGGCCTTTAACTGTGATCAGGTGTTAAACTTGTGCAATATTTTCAAAATTGCAACACTTTACCTCAGCCAGCCCAAATGGCGTTGTTTCTCATGGGTTTAAGACTAGCATCAGGGCTGGCTGCAAGGTGAGGTGCATTAGAGTGGATGATGATCCCACACTGTGGGAGGAGTTCCTCTCAGAATGTGTGCTGCCAAGGATTTGGCGGAAGACTCCCCACGAACATGACATTTTTCAAGGAATCTGCTAGCTGTGTGTTGGGGTTTGAGTACCTGGTTTGCGTATCTGGGTCCACAGCTAGCATTTTGACTGTAGTCGGGTTTCTGCATCAATAGCAACAGAGATCTCCCGTGACACCTTTAGGCTCTCCAAGTGGCATTGATGCTTGTAGTTGGGCTCGTAATCTATTGGAAATTTAAAATTAAAATCGATATTTAGTTGTAACCGTCAACAGGCAACTTAGGGGCACCAGGGTGTTTAATAATGTCTCTACTGTAAAGTTTATGGTCTAGTTTTGGCCACTAGAGGCCATTGCATTTCATTTCAGTTTTCCCGCCTTTTGTATCATGTGTTATTGTTTTCACCTGTGCCTCATTTTTCTGTGAGTGTATTTAAGTTGCTCTGTTCCTCTGTTCTATGCTCAGTGTTTGGTGTGTTGAGACCAACACCTCTAGGCTTTTTTTTTTTTTTTTTTTTTGTAGACACTCTTTTACCCTTTGAGGTTTCTAAAACTGCTTTGCTTTGACCATTTGGTATCTTCTGTTGGTATGACTTTATCTTTTCCCCCTTTTTGACTCTTTGGAACATTTTTGGAGTTTTTAGTTTGGAATAACTTTATTAATTCTTTTTGGAATTACCTTCTGGACTACTTAAAAGACATCTAGTGTATCCCCTGACTGAGCTCTCATTTCTGCATCTGGGTCCACATTCCCCAATCTCCCAGATCTCAGTTCCCTTGACCTTGCGTCACCATCAAAACCTGACATCTGCTTATTTCAGGAGGGCACTGGTTAGAGAGCACAGACCCAAATGGCACAGGGTCAAATTTAGAGTCCATCAAATTAAGGCCCTCAAGTAATTTACTTGTAATTTACACGCATGTGGACGGATGTCTTTAAGTTTCTCTCCGCTGGCCATGACATGAGGATCTGGAAGAGGCCCTGACACAAAAGTGAGATATTTCAAGTTTCATTTAGATTTCATAATAATGTCACCTGACCTTTCACATTATAGCAGACACCCACACTTTTCACCTCCCTGTACATGCTTGTAATGCAAACTGTTTGAAATACAGTAACTCTCCCTTTAAAAGTGTTTGTTAAGCTGCCCCAAACCTTGATAATTAAGAATTCATCATAATTTGCCAAAGATAATATCAAATGAAGGCCTCCGTAAAAATATTATGTTATATTTGTTGTGTTGGAAATGAATTAAAATGTTTGTACAGGTGGGGGCTCATTCGGACTCCCCACCATATGCTCTGTACAGTGTGAAATTCACACTAGTCCTGACACTTTTCTTTGTCTTTGCCACTGGTTTACACACCAACGTGTCATTTGTTGCCTTGGTGCAATTCCCTGTAATATAATAATGATGATGAACAATTAATTGACAAACTGCTAGTCCGACATCATTAGGTGTAACAAATATTAATATTTCACCTGTGTCCTAGGCCGCTGCCAGGTCTGCAGTGAGATGGTGCATGACAGAGGCAATGGCACCATCTTGAAGCCCATGGTACCGTAGTGAGTAGTTTGAAACAGAAATGCTTCAGTACCACGGGAACCTCTTCAGAATCAAGTGTAACCTGATAATGGAGACATAACAACACAGCATTTCTTAAATGTCATTATATCTACAAAGAGTATTACACAGTAAGTGTATAAGCTTTGAGCATTATTTTTATTTTGACTTATCACACAGAATCTTTCTCATTCTTTATTGTCCTCAAACAACCCACTTCTGTATTTAAAGATATGTACAAAGTTGTCTTTTGGAGTGACATGCATGAATTTGGGGGGTGGAGCTTCCATAGGAGCACTGAAGGGAGGGGTGTGTTTGTTTTAGCAGCTGAGTCCACATTTAAGATTTTCTGGTGATTGTTTTGTTACACTGCTTTGCTATATATAGACTGCACTGTTTTGATTATCACTGCAGTTGTAACAAATGTTGTCAGCACGTACGCACACACTAGGCAACAAAACAGACCGCTCAACAAAAATGGGCAGAAAAGTTCACTTTTATTCACTATTCTTGAAGTGACAATTGGGTGTGTCCCATCTGTTCAGGGTCTGTAGGGTTTGTAAAAATTGTATCATGTGAAACTGATCCTGCAATTATCCTGATTATATTTGGTTCTATACAGCTGTGAGTCAGCCCTCTCAATCATGAACAGCATCAACTCAGTTTATTATTCTTTTGCCAATGATTTTACATAAAAATCTGGCTCCTGCACTGGCTGTTTTGAGCAAATTCACTGTATTTGCTGGACAGTTTCTTTCCCTCACTGAACAGGATGATACTTTATAGAGAAAATGGAAGACTACAAATTTTTTCTCTCTTTTTTTCCAAAATGAAAATTTAATTGAAATGCATTCTTAAGTAAACATGAGATTTCTTTGACTAATGTTTTCATATGTGGGTTGATGTTAGAGGGCTTTAGCAGATCTAAATGTTTCTCCTCAGTTTTCATAATTCATAATTTGCATACGCGTCTCAGACCGTCAATCCGCGCATCTTATCACGTGGCTTGTTGAACGTATTACTGTAGAGACATAATGCTATTCTCCGCGGCATCAACACACGCACCCTACCGAGAGCGAACTACTTTATAGCAACCATGAGGAGGTTACCCCATGTGACTCTACCCTGCCTAGCAACTGGGCCAATTTTGTTGCTTAGGAGATTTGGCTGAAGCATAAATATTTTTTTTTTAAATAAAGTAATGTGTTTTACCTCTACTTTCCCTGTATTGTGAGAAACCAGGAGTAAAAGTGTGCAAACTTCAGGGAGGAGATATAGTGCATGATGGGCTTTGTAGTTCTATAGAGTGTGAGGCCAGAGACTATTTAGCAGAATGTTAAGTTATGTTAAGTTAAAAAAAAGTTTAAGCAGAGGGATTATAAGACAAGTCTTCTGCTGGCCACGACATGGATGGGAGGGTGTTTTGCAGCAAAGGTTTGTCGTATTGACATTAAACTCAGTATGCGTCACCAGGACCATGATCTGAGGATAAATGCACAGTTTGGAGACAGCACCACCTAAGGGACAAAACTGCTATTTTTGCCCGTAACCTTTGAACCATGTGTCCCAAATCATGAGGTAGGTGTCCTTGGACTCCTTAGGTCATGAGGATTTTCATATCAGCCATACTGTCCCTATGCCATATTTAATTTTATTAAAAAGTTGTATATTATTTAAAAGTATTGTCAGATTTAAAAGAAAATTGGAATGCATCATCTACATCATGTCTTGAGGATACCTGAGCAGTTTTGAGACAGCACCACCTATAGTTCATATGATAACCCACACTTCTGTGCTGACTCCTTGCCATGTTTCTTTGCCACTCATTGTGGCTCAGTGTGATAATGCTCTGGTCTGTAGGTTAAAAGGTCCAAAGCTCAAATACCCACATCAGCAAGTATTTTTGATAGTTTTTCACTATCTACTTTGTGTAATTGTAACTTTTCAACAAAGTAAAAAAAAAAAAAAAAACGATAATTGACAATCCAAGATGGCTGCTACAGTATTGGGCAGAGTTATACTGTATGGGGGTTCTTTTGAATCAACAAGAGGAATCAGACATTTAAAAAAAAAAAAAATAAATAAAAAAAAAAAAAAAAAAAAATATATATATATATATATATATATATATATATATATATTTACAAATAATTTAGTTTCTAGGACAAACAGTTCAAGAGATACAGGCAAAAAAAAGTTCATATTTGAACTGGTGGTCGCGCTATAGAACATGACCTAGAGACCCAAAATTTGGTATAGGGGCTATTCATGCCCACCCCTATCAGTGTGCCAAATTTAATCATTTTCCTACGTACGGTTCATAGGGCTGCCATGGACTCATATAAATTACCTTCGGTGCTTGGTCCCTAATTACAAGTTCTTAGGAGTGCCAACCCTTCTACATTCTGTGGCTATCATTATTTCTGGATTATGCATTTGAATTCACAGAGTTTAAACAAAGTGTTATGATTAATTATAAATAAACCATAGGTTTTTCATATTAGTGTTCTCATGCTTGGAATTCAATTTGCTGATCGTTTAAAATTGGTCAATAATTGGTCTAAACATTGGTACATCCCTTTAGGACTGCAACAACTAATCATTAAAATCGATAATGGAAATAATCAACAATGAATGTCATTATCGATTAGTTGGATATTTGCAGTAAGCACGGAGAAGCCCCGTCAGTGCAATAGAATCCATCTGCAGATCCGCAGAGCCATACGTCACAGCAGTTTCAGGCAAGCAGCGCCAAGTCAGCAGTCTCAGGCCGGAAGTTAAAGCGGAGTTAATAACAACACAACAATCATGACAGAGAACACGGTAAATTGTTGTCTTTGTAATATCTTAATAAATCTATCATTATTTGGTGAACATTGAATCTATATATTAATGCATAGTTTTTATCTGCTTACTATATCTGTATGTGATTCTTGTTATTCTTTTTGAAGCTTGACATGCCTTATTAAATAAAATACTTTTCTGGGAACATTTTGATACCCTTCAGAATGTGTTTTATAAATAGGCATTCCGATAAAGTCACTGAAACTTATTTTTTATATATATTTATAAATATAAATGGGTTGGTCCATTTTGTTTTGTTTAATTTCAGCCTATGGTTGGAGTTTATGGTAGCTTACTAATAATACTCTTGAGCACTTTAAGTATTTTGTTGCATTTGTCAAAGTTACCGAAATTGAGCAATGCATGTGGTGCATTTTTTACCTTGTAGAGACATATTATGATTTGGAGAGGTCATTACCTCAGTTGCAGTAATGCAAACTGTTGCAGCAATTTACACTGCCCTTTTTGCACGACAAGTGTGTTTAAGCCGGCAAGACTGGACAAATTAAAACTGCATCTCCAAAGCCACTCCAACAATGCAATTGTCCATGGGTTGTTAGTCAATATATGTCTCCTATTTTTTATATTTACTTTGTTTTTCACAGATGTGGTTTGGGCCGTAGAGCATAACTCCATTTCCACTGTCTGTACTGAACAACTAAATTTTTAAGGAGAGACCATTTTGAAAATCATTCATATGTTTGAAAACATGAACAACATCCTACTTCAGCCAAAATGCCACCAACCTCCAGTGCAACAGTGCCCACACCAGCGGTCAGAGGCACACCACCAACCACCACTGCAAAAGTGCCAACACCATCAGCCAGAGACACACCATCAACCACCAGTGCAACAGTGCCCACACCAGTGGTCAGAGACACACCCCCATTGCAACAGTGCTCACGTCAATGGTTAGAGACACACCATCAACCACCAGTGCAACAGTGGCCACACCAATGGTTAGAGACACAAAACCAACCACCAGTGCAACAATGCTCACACCAGCAGTCAGAGACACACCATCATTGCAACAGTGCCCATGTCAGCGGTCAGAGACACACCACCAACCACCAGTGCAACAGTGCTCATGCCAGTGGTCAGAGACACACCATCAGTGCAACAGTGCCCATGTCAGCAGGCAGAGACACATCATCAACCACAAGTGCAACAGTGACCACTCCAATAGTCAGAGACACACCACCAATCACCAGTGCAACAGTGACCACACCAGTAGTCAGACTGTGGGGTTTTCATGTTGATGGTGAGGAATATAGAGAAATCATGTATTTGACATAAATAAACCTAGAATTAGTGTGCTTTATAAGTATTTGTTGGAAGAAAGAATAAGGACATGCTTTAACATGTATTCAATTGGCATATGCTTTTATTGAAAACAACTTACAGTGCATTCAATCTATTGACTTATAAGTTTATGCAATTCCTGAGAACCCAAAACATTGTTGTTACTATCATCTGTTGTTTCTTCTCATAGAAGAAATCAGTGTCCAGATCTGTGCCATTAGTGTTGGTGAAACCCACACCAGAGGAGCATTGTTCTTCCTGTGCAAGCTCTCTGCATTCAGGGTTCATATATGTGACAATCAGTATCCTGCTCTGGTCATAAACTAAGAGAGAAAATAATCTTAAATCCAGGGGCAGGACTTTTTCCGGGGGGCCTTATGGGCCATGATAAGCTGAAATGTGCCGCAGTGTTATGCAGAACGACCCACAAAACAGTAACAGAGACACAATCTCCGTTGGAAGACCTAGTGAGCTAGTGAGACAAAAAGGTAGGCAGCACAATTATAATAGAGTATTCCTTCACGATTAAGGCAATCCCAGAATGCACTGCACCAAACCAAGTGAAACAAATATACAAGATGGCAAGGTATCACCAAAATAGTCTAATTAAAATGGACCAAACATGTGTGCGTGCTGTATTCTCACACTTATTCTGCCATTAGCTTAGCAACATTCTAATGCCAAACTCGATTGGAAGGTACCAACCCAGATACACACATACATCTCGGATATGTCTGTTTGAGCATTTCATCTAGAAAGCATCACAATGAAATTAACATCTGCTAAACATCTTAAAAAGATCAGATTTACAAAGATATTAAATCATAAACATCTCCAAGGCATCTACTGAATGTCTTATTGACAACCGAGAGGAAACATCATATAGATGTATTGCTGATGAGCAAACTACCTAAAAAAATATGTCTTCCAGATGTAAAAACACATCAAATAGACATCTTGGTGATGAACATGTGCTATCAGGGAAGGTCTAGCAAGGTATTTCAGGAAGTATTGGAACAGAGTCACAATGCTAATAATTGAAATGGTTGCAACATTAATAGAAAAATCCTCACAAAATAAAAAAAAAACAAGGAGGAGGAAGTGGATTTGATTGAGAATTTTGTGATGCCTGCCTTGGTGATGGTGGGGTTACTGCCGTAGTTAGGCAGAGAACAGAGGCACACTCCAGCAGCAACTCTGGATCAACTGCTGCATTTCCGTGGACACCGGACACAAAACAGGTTTTGGGCTCATCAGGTTGAGGTGTCTCCAAATTACCAGATATCTCCAGGGCCGAGATGCTCTGAACACAAACTTACTCCCCAGAAAGAGAAAATTAATTCACAATGTCAAGAGCATTTTATACTACATATTCTACATCGTTAAAACTATTTTATCAGCATTACTGTACAAGACACCACAATGAAATTTACTTTGTTCAAACCCCCATTCCTCTTAACTAAACAATAAAATAAAATGTATTTTTATTGGCTGTGATTATGCAATGACATGCAGCACGTTTTGCATTCAAGAAGGACGGTTTGAAATGTAAAAAAGTAGCTTGCCATGGGAATCTTAATGCACTGGGACCGATATATCAGTTTTACAGATTAATCTGTATTTTTTTATCCTTAGTTTTTAGTTCCTCTGTTGTCGTGTGGATTTGCTGTATCTAAATCTTTTATCATTGACATTATATTACATATTTTTATCCTCACTTCAATGCACATTTTGTTATTTTGATTAGATAATCAAGTGTTCTAAATTGAAGCGTGGACATGCAAAGGAAAAAGAGACTATATGGAAACTTGCCCGGTGAGCACAAGCAATGTGTTAATATTGAACAGACATACAATTCATATCTTGTGAATAATAACTAATCTTATTCCTCAATAAACTTTATCTGGTGAAAAATGTATTATATATACAGTTGTATTATATATATTATATATACCAAGGGTGCCAAAAATATTGGCACCCTTTGTAAATATGAGTAAAGAATGCTGTGAAAAATATGCCTTTATTGTTTATAAAGAAATGCACACACATGTGCCACAACTATTGCCACCCCTAAAAATTCTTATGTGTAAAATATATCTGAAGTATATTACCATTCATATTTAAAAAAATAAATAAAATGTAGTCCACCTGGGTGACTAGGAACATGAAATTGTTCAGCCACAACTTCCTTTTTCACATGGGTATAAATATGAGGTGACACACAGGCCAAATTCCCTTAGTCATCCATCACAACGTGTAAGACCAAAGAATATAGTTCTGATATGCAGAAAAATGTTGTTGAGCTTCACAAAATGGGAAGTGGCAATAAGAAAATAGCTAAAGCATTGAAAATCCCCATTTCCACCATCAGGGCAATAATTAAGAAGTTGCAATCAACTGGAGATGTGTCTATATTGTCTTCAAGCATGGTGAAGAGGATGGTTCAAGTGGCTAAATTTTTTTCCAAAGATCACAACTGGAGAATTGCAGGAATTAGTTGGGTCTTAAGGTCAGAAAGCCTCCACAACTACAATCAGAAGTCACCTACATCATCATCACAAATTGTTTGAGAGGGTTTCAAGAAAAAAGCCTCTGCTCTCATCCAACAACAAACACAAGTGTCCTCGGTTTGACAGATTGGATGGGTTCTATGGGCAGATAAAACAAAAATAGAGCTTCTTGGCAGCAAACACCAAAGATGAGTCTCACACAGAGAGGTAGCCTTATGGAAAAGTACCTCATGCCCATGGTTAATTATGGTGGTGGATTTTTAATGCTGTGGGTGCCAATATTTTTGGCCACAACTGTATTTATAGAGCATTGTACCAGAGCAAATTCTTCGTCATTTAAAAATAAGAGTTGTATTTCAGGATTATTTATTGTTAAAAGTCCCAAGTTGTGCAAAAAATCTTAATTTTTCCTAGTTATTATTGGTATTAGGATTGGTTGCACAAACTACATCTGGTGTTTTATTATATTTTTAGCTCTTTTAGCCTCTATCTCTGTGCCTGTCATATTGAGGAAAGACTAAGAACATCTTTTTATCATTCTATAAATCGATTTTAAAAATGTATTGTCAGATGAATAAGTTATTGACCTTTTCCACCACCTATGTTATTGGTTGACCTCTAAAAAATGTTCCAGGTTATCAACAAGTTAACCTCTATCAACAGCAGCTGTGACATGCTGTTGATTCTCACAGACAATAATTCTGACTCGTCCTTCAATTTGCAAAAATGGCATTGACAGAAATGCACTTACAATGGAAGCCAATAGGGCAAGACATTCCAGAGGGTTTAAAAATGTATACTTTGTTTAAAGTGTTTATATGAATTCTTCTTTCAAAATCTGTGTTACAGTATATGAGCTGTGAAGTCATCCTACTATTCACATCCATTATGTGAAAGTTACAGGGTTTCCTAGATTTCCATGGTCAAGACAGGAGTTTAAAAATTGTATATATCTCCCCACAGAAAAGGTTTAAAAGCAAGGCTTCCCTACAATTTTTACCAAAAATGCGGCAATGAAAGGTAATCTATATATATTGATTGCATATCACTCTTTGTGCAGTTCAATATATTAGTGAACAAAGTGTAAAATATCAAAGCTATAGCACATTTCGCTCAAGTTCTCTATAGTTTTTTTATTCCATTTATGTGTTTATAGAAATCAGTTGAGGAACAGCCCACAGAGGCCTTTTAATGGTAGTCTATAGCAGATAGCTGTACCATTGAAATCAATGGTGCAAAAGATCGATATTGATTAAACGAGAGTTTCTAGGCATGTAATTTTGGGTCCTGTCTGGACACCATGCTTATAGTGTTGGGGTACTGGAGTTTGGACTCGGATTCCAGTCCGAGACACGAGTATTCGGATGCATTTTTACTCTGACTTGACTCGGACTTTGGGCATGATGTGAATTCTTGTGCTGTTGACCAGTTGTGTGACTAAAGGATCTTTGCCATAATTGCGGCACAATTATTCAACCAGGTTAATGAGAATCTCATGACCGATAATCTAATGTCCATGCAGGTTACCCAAAAAAATTACCTCTGGTTTCCCTGGTTAAAAATAAGAAGGAAAGCAAAATGATAAGAGATAAATCAACACTATAATATTTAGTCTTTACTTTCCCTAAATATATTAAAAGTACAACTACATGCAACATAAAACATTTTTGCAATGGATCCTTTTCAAACACTGCAATTATGAATTTTTTGCCTTAATCTAGCAGCATAAATCTAGCAACCTTATATTTTATATATAACAATTTAATTATTTATTTGACAGTATATTTTCTATCTTTCTTGGCTGGAGTCAATCTCTCTCTCTCTCTCTCTCTCTCTCTCTCTCTCTCTCTCTCTCTCTCTCTCTCTCTCTCTCTCTCTCTCTCTCAAAGATGTGGAAACCTATAGTGTGTTTCAAGCACCTTAACCATAGCTCAACATCTTGAGGTCAATTTAATACAATGTAAAACTGCCTTAATGTTTGTACCTTACTGATCAACACCAGGATTAGTTGATATCTCCATCACATAAAGATTCCTGCTTTGAACTTCCAGCAGAGTACAGGTGTTAGTGAATGGATAGACAACACTGAACAGCTACAAGAACATCTCCATTTCTTCACACCCATGATGTCGGAAGTCCAATGCTGGGATTGGAGAATGATCGTGGTGGATATAGCCCATGTGTGCTCGGAACTACTGTGGGCTGTGTTTAGAGGCAGCATGTAACCATAGAGGCCAAGTGGAGTATTTGATATCTTAGACTGTGTTTAGTAAATATGGACTCTTGCATTAAGATCTTCTCAATAGATTCCTCAAGATTGAATTTCAGAAGTTAAGATCTTGGGCCAGTTGTTCAAAACATTTAATCTGGATCAAAATGATCCGGATTTGGAAATCCCATTTTTTCCTATCCAGGATCAGGTAATCCGTCTTACTTTTATGCCGGTTTTTCAAAGCAACATTGGACTGGATCACCCTGATCCAGATACACAGTTTTCAAGACCAAATCTGGATTACCAGTGCTCTAAATGGGACAACATATCACAATGTGGGCTACCAGCTATGTAAAGAATAGGTAGAAGAGCCAACATGGGGTCACTGTAAGTGTTTCTTATTTTGAGACAAAACACAAAAATAACATAAACATCCACTTCTAATCATAATTTATTTTATGACCCACATCTGAACCACAACAAAATAAACAACAAACATACATTAACAAATACATTGTGGACATTTTGAAAACGTCTTAAAAAAAATGAAATGGCTAAATATCCAATAGTTAACGAAATAAAGAATGTTCAGGGTTCTTCTTCATCTGAGGAGGAGAGACCAGCATTTCTAAGCCCCGCTTTTAGGAGGTGGATCTGAAGTTTCGCTTTGGTTTGCTGTAGTTTGGTCAGCTTGATTTGTTCCTCTGCCAGTAGTATCTGTGCTTCTGCTCTTTCAGTTTCTCGTTTAAGAAGTGATTCATAGAAATCATCATTTTTATTCGGCAAAGGACGCTTCAAGCCTCTTTTCTGAGCTCCTGTGACTGCTGGCTCTACCAGTGAGGATCCAGGTTGTTCTTCAATAATAGGGCTGAGATCCAGAATGAATGTTTCCTCTGCATTAGGAGGAACTGGCTCACTTTCCTCTACAATTGTAGGCTCACCATCCCCTACAACACCTTGAATCCCATGCAGAGCTTTAGAGTTCTCACCTCCAATAATGTCCAGAATCACATCTGTGTATTCACCTTTCTTAAAGGATTTGTTGTCTGTTTGGGTGTTTTTTGCTTCAGCAAGGTCCTTCGTTGCTCTGGCCCTCAGATTCTTCCATCTAAATTTCAATTGCTCCAAGGTCCTCTTCTGGCCAGACCCCATTGCATTTACATTCTGGGTGATTTCAACCCAAATGTCTTTCTTCCTTTTGTTAGTCACCATTCCACCTGCAACAGAGCTTCCTACTATTGAGGCATAATGGCATTTAACACCCTCCAGCAGTGCATGGGTTTCTGCAACAGTGAAATTAGGTCCTTTTGAGTCCATGGTTTCACCGCTTCTGTTGTAGTGAACATAGTATTTATAGGCCTTGGGCATGATTGATTTAATTGAACACAAGCCACAGCACGTCAGCCAATTGGTGTGTGGGTATTTGACAGCCATCTTGTATTCAGCCTTTCTCAGAGGACTTAGAGAGAGGCACTGACATGGCAGGTATTGTCCATCGCTACCACCGTGTTGGTGGAAGAGGATACCGTCAAAGGGTGTATGTTGAGCGTGCACAACCACTGGAGCAATACACCACTGAAGAACTGTATGCTCGCTTTCGCTTTGGGAATGCTGATATTAAGTACATTGCAGACCTTGTCAGGCCAAAACTTCAACGGAGAACCCGAAGGAGTCACAGTCTGTCTGTGGAAGAACAGGTCCTCATTGGTCTGCGCTTCTATGCATCTGGGACTTTCTACCAAGTTGTTGGTGATAATATGGGAGTGGACAAATCAACTGTGAGTGATGTAGTGAAAGCTGTGTCAATTGCATTGGCCAGCCTGGTCAAACAGTTTGTTTCACTTCCAAAGGATGTCCAGATTGCCCAGACCAAGCACAAGTTTTTTCTTTTGGGGAACATGCCCAATACTATTGGGGTTATTGACTGCACTCATGTGCATATCCAAGCACCTCATGAGAGGGATTGGGAGTACATCAACCGAAAGAGGAGGCGCAGCATCAACATCCAACTTGTGGGCGATGCTGACCTCATCATCACAAACTGTGTCGTGAAGTGGCCTGGGTCTGTTCATGATGCACGCATCCTGAGAGAGAGTGCTTTATACAGAGAGCTCCAAACCAACCGACCGGATGGCATAATATTAGGAGACAGTGCCTATCCACTCCTACCATGGCTGATGACTCCTTTTCTTGCAGCAACCACACCTGCGCAGGCACGCTTCAACACTGCTCATTGCAAAACAAGATGTGCAATTGAGCGTTTAAATGGAGTTCTGAAGAGACGCTTTGCATGCCTTAACTACTTGCGAGTGGAACCACAGGGAGCATGCAACATAATACTTGCGTGTATCGTCCTGCACAACATCGCTACCAGGCGCAATGTCCCTCTCTGTGATGATGTTTATGATGCACCTGAGCCTGTTGAAGAACCAGACCAACCTCTGGTGGTCTGTCAGAATCAGGGACTGACTGGACGTATAGTAAGGGATGCAATTGTTAGACATTATTTTTGACAGGCTCATCTCTGATGATTGTTTCTTTGAAATTAATATACGGTGATGAATGACCGAAAAATGAATATATTATTTTTGTTTGTTATTGAAATCTGTTTGGGGGATTATTTCATGGGGACAAGATCATTTTTATTTTATTTTTACTTTACTATACTGAATAGCTTAATTGTTAGCCTATGTCTACTTTATCACTGTTACAACGGTTACACAAGTCAAGTGCAAAATATAAATAAAAGTATATACACTAAATGATACAAATGTATTATTTGACCAATTTTAAAGTTTTACTACATTTTCTTCCTGAAATCCACCTTGAAATCCTACCCCCTGTTGGGATCAGGATAATCCTGTTTTTTTGGATCAAAGTTATCCAAATCCCACTGACAAGTTTTGAACAACACAAACTGAAGGTTTGATCCAGATTAAAACTAGGATTGGATTCCCTGATCTAATCTGATTTCAGATTCCTTCTTTCCCTTTTGAACAACCCATTTTCAAGATTTGATCCAATCCGATAACCAAAATCCGATCAGCTTACCTTTGAACAACTGGCCACTTGATGTTGTGATCAATTGCAGAAACAGAGAATCTGGGAGAGCAAGGCCTGACAAAACATCTCACACCTGTATGAGCCTTGAAATAAAACAATTAAAACAATGTAAAGAATTGAATTAAGATTGCTGTGTAAAGTCAAGTTAAATTCCTGAATGTGAACGGAATTTGAATTGAGGCAGCAAACAGGAAGAAGAATTCTCATTTGAATTTGAACAAGGCAGTACAATTGTTGAAATGCAACTGCTGTGGTAACGTTTCAGTATAAATTACCCATAAACATGCTTTTACACACATCAAATGTTTTTTCCATGAATATCATATGACATTTATATTTTAATGTTTAAAATGACACCCAATAAATTTGCATCTAGTTCCAGAATGCTCTAATTTCTATATGTTTTCAAAGTGAAGCTAGACAACATAAAACAGGCTTACAAAGTGGAACCCTTAAACAGAATACCTAAGTTATATGTTCTTGCCCATTTTCTTTCAATTCTATTAGTTTAAAAAAATAAATAATTGCCAGTCATTAAAAGGTGCACTCAGTAATTTTTTTTTCTCATCTAAAAAGTTTTACTCCTGAAATTAATAGTAATTTTTACATTTTAAAGGTCAAGTATGTATTTTTTTTTTTTTTTTTGTCAAAATCCATTCTCCTATTCCAGTTTATTGTTCATTGACAACTATAAGTAAGCCATTCATGGGTTTACCTCCCCCAAAAGTATAAACACTGAGCCTCCCAGACACTATCAAAACTATATGAAGACTGGCTAAACTATCTAGAGACAGAGAAGGAGTAAAACCAGCATGTAACAGGATTTTCGACAGGGCGGGGAAAAGGAGGACACGAGGACAGGCTTCTGCTCACAGGTAGGGGTGTTTTAATTCTCAAAGTAAAGTTACAGGGGTTCAACATAAACTTCTTCTTATAACAAAACTCCAAAACTCTCTATCAACTTAAAACTACTCGGGGCTGCCAACGCTGGACTGGCTTCCCTCCACTGGCGGTGTTGTGGCTCTTATATGCCGCTCTCCCTGTGCTCACTGAAATTAGAGACAGGTGTTAGACATGTTTTCGCTCAGGTGCAAGCGCCCTTACCGCTCCCCCTCTCCGGACGGGCGCTTGACCACGCCCCCGCTGCCACATACCCCCACCGCCCGACTCAGGCCGGGGCGTCATCCGGCCTGCCTACCACTCCCCCCCCATTTCTGGAAAGGAAGTCGGCGACAGCCATCTGCACCCCCGGTCTGTGGACCACCTCGAACTTAAAAGGCTGGAGAGCCAGATACCAACGGGTGATCCGGGCGTTAGTATCCTTCATGCGGTGGAGCCACTGCAGTGGGGCATGATCCGAGCAGAGGGTGAAGGCCCGCCCCAGCAGGTAGTAGCGGAGTGTGAGGACCGCCCACTTGATAGCTAGACACTCCTTCTCCACGGTGCTATACTTCGTTTCCCTCAAGGAGAGCTTCCTACTGATGTATAGCACCGGGCGCTCCTCCCCCTCCACCACCTGCGAGAGTACGGCCCCCAGCCCTCTGTCTGAAGCGTCCGTCTGTAATAAGAAAGGGAGAGAGAAGTTAGGGGAATACAAGAGCGGCCCCCCACAGAGTGCGGCTTTAATTTGTGTGAACGCCTGCTGGCACTGTTCCGACCATTGGACCGGATCTGGAGCCCCCTTTTTAGTGAGGTCAGTCAGCGGGCTGGTGACGTCCGAATAATTAGGTACGAACCTTCTGTAGTAGCCAGCCAGCCCCAGGAACTGCCTCACCCCCTTTTTGGTCTTGGGCCTAGGGCAAGTCGCAATCGCCGCGGTTTTATCAATTTGGGGATGCACCTGGCCATGGCCCAAGTGGAACCCCAGATACCGCACCTCCACATGCCCAATCGCGCACTTCTTAGGGTTTGCATTGAGCCCCGCCCGCCACAGCGACTTCAGGACCGCCCTCAGATGTTGTATATGCCGCTGCCAGTCATTACTATAAATAATAATATCATCAAATTTAGACACCGCGTTGACTTTTCTATAATTCACACAGAACCGCACCGACCCGTCACTCTTGGGAACAAGAACGACCGGGCTGGACCAGTCGCTGTGGGATTCTTCTATTACCCCCATATCAAGCATGGCATCCAATTCGTCCCTGACAATTTTCCTTCTATGCTCGGGGAGGCGATAAGGGCGGCAACGAACGACCGCCCCCGGCTCGGTCTCGATATGGTGCTGGATGAGGTTCGTGCGACCCGGCAGGGGAGAAAACACGTCTGCAAACTCCTTCTGCAACCTGGCAACCTCTGTTCGTTGGCACGGGGAGAGGTGGTCTCCACAAATGACCGGGGCATTGAGATCTGGGTTTGGATTTACCTCCGGTCCGAGCTCCGCCCTCTCTGGGACCACCGTAGCCAACGATACAGGGACCGCCTCCCTCCACAATTTAAGGAGGTTGAGGTGGTAGATTTGACGCGCATTCCCTCTATCGGTTCGCTTAACTTCATAATTGAGATCCCCCACTCGTCGTGTGACCTCGAAGGGCCCTTGCCACTTGGCGAGTAATTTGGAGCTCGATGTGGGAAGCAATACAAGAACTTTATCTCCCGGTGCAAATTCCCTCAGCCGCGTTCCCCTGTCGTACAGCCGGCATTGACGTTCTTGGGCCCGGAGCAAATTCTCCTGTGTTAGTTTCCCCAAAGTGTGGAGCTTTGCTCTGAGGTCAAGAACGTATTGAATTTCATTTTTGCTATTTGTAGGTCCTTCCTCCCAGCCTTCTCGTAAAACATCTAAGATGCTGCGCGGGCATCGCCCGTACAACAGCTCAAATGGAGAGAAGCCGGTTGAGGCTTGCGGGACCTCTCGCACTGCAAACAACAGGGGATCGATCCATCTGTCCCAGTTTTTAGCATCCTCGTGCACGAACTTACGAATCATGATTTTGAGGGTTTTGTTAAAACGTTCCACTAGGCCATCTGTCTGCGGATGGTACACGCTAGTGCGAATCGATTTAATGCCCAATAGATCGTAAAGTTCGCGAAGTGTGTGACATAAACGTTGTGCCTTGATCGGTGAGGATTTCTTTTGGAATCCCCACCCGGGAGATTATTTTGAAGAGCGCCCCAGCAACACTACGTGCTGAAATGTTGCTTAGAGGCACTGCTTCCGGATATCGCGTTGCGTAATCCACTAGGACTAACACAAAGCGATGTCCCCGTGCTGTCCGCTCTAATGGCCCGACGAGGTCCATTCCAATTCTCTCGAAGGGGACCTCGATCAACGGAAGAGGGCGCAATGGCGCTTTTGGGGTGGCCGGTGGGTTTACCAGCTGGCATTCACGGCACGCCGCACACCACCTGCGGACGTCACCGCTAATGCCCGGCCAATAAAAACGGGCTATTAGTCGGAGAAGTGTTTTTCTTTCCCCTAGATGACCCGCCATGGGATTATAATGAGCTGCTTGGAATAACATTTCCCGGCGGCTCCGTGGAATCAAAAGCTGTGTCCTATTTTCTTTAGTTTGAGTGTCCTGCGTCACTCTATACAGTCGGTCATTTATAATTGAAAAATAGGGGTATGTGAGTGCGATGTCTGGCTGAAGACGCTGACCATCGATCACTTTTACCTGACCAAAGGCATGTTTGAGGGTTTCGTCCCGCGACTGCTCCAAAGGGAAATCCTCGTCAGGGAATTCCCTGCGAAGAGGAGGGGCGGAAGCCTCGCCCCTCTCCTCGTCATCCCGATTTGGAGCAGCCGAGGACGGCCCCGGCTCCGCCTCCCCTGTCAAAGCATCGCACATCGCACATCTCCCCACTTTAGTGCAGGACCCATCCGTATAAACTCCCCCTAACACATCTTTAAATGCTGGCAAATCGGTTCCCAAAATCAGAGGATGGGTGAGGCGGGGACTAACCGCTGCCTCTACTCTATGCTTTTTTCCCCGGAATTTCACTAACAAGGTCATCATCGGGTACTTGTGAATATCCCCATGCACACACCTCACCCTCACCCGTCTAGCTGTGCCCAAAGCCCCGGGTTGAACCAAGCGTTGATGGATGGTGGTCTGATTGCAACCGGTATCCAGCAATGCTTGGTGTGTACCCCCCTGGATTCTTACCGGAATCCGGTACGCTCCAGCCCGATCGGGGGCAGCATGCGGGGGATCGGAGACCCGAACCACCGTCCCCACTTCCATCATCGGACACTGATCATGGAAGTGGCCCGGGTCCCCGCACCTCCAACAGGCTGGCCCAGGCGCCACACCCGTACCTGCGTCGGCGGACGCCCCCACCTGAGGGGGAGAGCGGCTGGATGTGGCGGGGGGGGGTGTGCGTTGCCACCGTGGGTCTCTGCCAGGCTCCTCGCCTGCGGGGGGCAGGAACGGACCCTGGAGGGAAGACAGAGCGGGAGGGGGGGGAGGGGGAGGGGGAAGAGCGGAAAAAAACACAGGGGAAGGGGAGGGAGAGAGAGAGGGCTCGTCCGCCATTGGGATCGCCGCCATGTGGTCCTCCGCGAGCTGAACCGGGTGGTGAACCGGGTGGTGAGCTGAACCGGGTGGTGGCACTGGACCCACTCCGCCGTTCTCTTGGGCAATCGCTGAGTGAACTGCTCCAGCACCACCTGATCGATTAGTCCCTCGACGTCGCGGTCCCCCACTAGCAGCCATTTCCGGCAGGCATCACGGAGCCGCTGGGCAAACGCGAACGGGCGGTCGGTTTTCTCCAACTTCATGGCCCGGAACAGCTGGCGGTTCTCTTCGGGACTCCGACCTACCCGTTGCATGATCGCTCTTCTCAGATCCGTATAAGCCAGGAGGTTCGTTGCAGGCAGTTGCTGAGCCGCGAGTTGGGCTTCCCCGGACAAAAGAGGGACAAGGCGGGCTGCCCACTGGTCGCGCGGCCAGCCCCAGATTTCTGCGGTCCGCTCGAACAGATCCAAAAACGCTTCGGGGTCGTCCGTTGCCCCCATCTTCTGTAACGTGGGCGGGGGCAACGGGGAGCGATGGTCCGGGGTCGCGGCTGAGGCGGGAGCGACCTCCTGGCTGAGTAGGCTCCGGATGGCATGCCGGTCCTCTGATTGAGCCCGCATTATCTCAAAAAAATGCCGATCTTGGTCCTCTCGGAGCTCAAGCAGGGACTGATGGTGGCTCTGATGTAGTGCTGCGAGGGACTGGAGGACTTCGGCCAGCTGGGAGGACTCTACGGGACGACCCTCCATATCTAAAGATCCCGGGTTTCGGCACCAGTGTAACAGGATTTTCGACAGGGCGGGGAAAAGGAGGACACGAGGACAGGCTTCTGCTCACAGGTAGGGGTGTTTTAATTCTCAAAGTAAAGTTACAGGGGTTCAACATAAACTTCTTCTTATAACAAAACTCCAAAACTCTATCAACTTAAAACTACTCGGGGCTGCCAACGCTGGACTGGCTTCCCTCTACTGGCGGTGTTGTGGCTCTTATATGCCGCTCTCCCCGTGCTCACTGAAATTAGAGACAGGTGTTAGACATATTTTCGCTCAGGTGCAAGCGCCCTTACCGCTCCCCCTCTCCGGACGGGCGCTTGACCACGCCCCCACTGCCACACAGCATAAATAGCATTGCATTTACAAAGTGGAGGACAGACGGATGAGTGGAAGACTGCATTTAAAACCCATAAGGGGCACTTTGTATATTTGGTCATGCCTTTCGGATTGGTCAATGCCCACGCCATCTTCCAGGGCCTTGTGAATGATGTGCTTAGAGACATGGTCAATTGTTTTGTTTTTGTATACCTTGATGATATTCTGATTTTCTCACAGACTATTTAGGACCACATGTGGCATGTCAGGCAGGTGCTTCAGTGGCTGTTGGGAGAATTGGCTGTTTGTCAAGGCTGAGAAGTGCGCTATTCATGCACAGTCGGTTCCGTTTTTGGGGTTCATCATTTAATCCGAGGGAACCCAGCCAAGGTGAAAGCCGTCTCCAAGTGGCCAACGCCAGATTCCCGCAAGGCAATTTTACCGGAAGTTTATTAGGAATTATAGCCTACTCGCTTTACCCCTGATGGATCTCACCTCCATGCGCACTGACTTTGGATGGTCCCTGTGGGCTGAAGCCATGTTTGCTAAACTCAAGGAGCAGTTTTCCACCAAACCCATTTTAATTACCCCTGACTCTGCTAGTCAGTTCGTGGTGGAGGTGGATGCGTCCAAGGTCGGTGTTGGAGCAGTCCTCTCACAGCGCTCTCTCTCGGTTGGGAGGATGCATCCGTGTGCATTCTTTTCGCACCGAATGACTTCAGCACAACGGAATTATGACGTCGGTAACCGGGAATTACTGGCTATCCGATTGGCCTTGAGTGTGTGGTATCATTGGTTAGAGGGTTCGGGAATACCTTTCATGGTTTGGACTGATCACAAGAACCTAGAGTACATCTGTAGCGGCAAACATCTTAAGTCTAAGCAGACTCGCTGGCTGTTGTTTTTCACTCTTTTTGATTTCACCCTCTCATATCGACCATGCTCCAAGAACGTCAAGCCTGATTCCTTATCTTGATGTTTTGAAATTGAGAACACCCCCCCCCCCCCCCCAACCCCCAAAGAAAAATTCTTGTTGTTGTCCTAACTTTGTAAGCAAAATACAGATCTGAAATGTTGATGGCGCTCTAACGCATTTTAGCCCTCTCATATGTGCTCATCCATAGACATTTAGTCTACATGTTCAGTTCATGCACCATCCTGATTGTTTCATTGAATTTCTCTGAGTGGACTAGAAGCTTAATCTATCTAACAGATTTTCTCATTTATAATCAGTCATTAAAAATCTGAGATCCTCCACTTTACGATGATCTATAACATTTTATCATAGATCGTCAAAAGCATATTTTTTAGCATGCTTTTCCTGCTGGATGGTATATATTTTTCTGGACACCTAAGATAAACATTGGATTATTCAGCCAAGCAAGCTCACTGATAAGTAAAACATTATTATTATGATTTTTTAGAAAACTGCCTAAGGTAAGAGCAGATATAATGTTTTTGACTACTTGGGGCTTACAGCAGCTATGACAGTCACTTAAAAGAGACGCTTGTATTTGATGACAGAAATCATGATTCATTTTAAAATCTTTTGTGCTGTGGTATTAGGACAACAAAATAAACTGTATAATCACATTCCTGCAAATGAGAACTTTCATTTGATATATGACTTGTCCATTTAAGTAGTAGGTAAAAGAAGACAACATTTTCATATTAATATTTATTTCCCATTACCTCTAGGTGACGCTTATTTGCGACACAAATGTTTTCAGCCCTTATTTTGTTATATTATGTAACATAAATGCAAAAGTGATGGTATTTAATAAAAAGTTCAGATTCTAAGTTTTCATATGATACCTCATATGGCTGACTTATGTATAAAGGGACTTTACAGTTTTAAGCGTAAACTTTTTTCGCAATAATGCGCGTGCGTCCCTTTGGACCTGCCAGCGCTGTTTAAGGGGTTTTAAGTTAAATGTAAATATTTTTTAATCAATTTAGTTTTTTTTTAATGAAAACTCTTTAAAAATGTTTTTAAATGTTTTAAAAATTAACTTTTATATATTGTCAAATGGTTGGAGTTATTTTTGGATTTTTCCCCCCCCACATTTCTTACTCATACTCTTCATTATAGTTATTTATATCTTGATAAAGCAGCTTTGGAACTCATGAGGTGTACAATTTAAATTACATTATTTTAATTTTCGAAAAATACGTTGACATAGCCAAATTGACAATTACACTTGCAGGCTCATCCATGTGTTGATATAGTTGGTACTGAATGCTGCTGATTCATACTAGGCATCCTCCCCATTTTACATGAGTGTTAATGTAAATTTTGAATTTCAATTTTTTGTTTTAAATTTTATGCCCATCATTCTAAAACATGTTTGACCATGACTTCTGTGAATATCCCTTTTCTCTTAGAGAGTTCAGTGTTTGTTCAAACATTCATTGCTGGGAAAATCCACACACAACAGTAAGCTGATATCAATTATTCTGTTTGTATTTTTTGTCTTTGGTTTTATGCTCATTTTCTTTATTCATCAAACATTGTACAGAAATTGACCATGAAAACTGCAATGGCTACGATCATGATGATAGTCATGACGGAAGAAGAGCAACTTTGCAGCTTCTCACCCCACCACGTCCATTCAGTTGTAACCATTCAGGACTTTTTCTTCTTTTTTTCTGTCATTGTTCCTGCTGTCAATAGTTTGTCTCTCCTCTTGTACTGGGTAAAAAAGTGCTGTGGACTTGTTACATTGGTGTAGCACCAGTAAACCATCTTGTATGGCTGGAAACGGAGGGATAGGGGAAGTGGAGAAAATAAGGGGTCAGAAGGAGGAAGAGGAAGAGGGGAAGAAAAGGAAGAAGGACACAGCAAGGATTCGTCTCAATGCTGGATCCTGCGGATTGACTGGATCTGGGGGGTCTGAGCGTGGCAACCGTACTCCCTGTAGTGCCTGTACTCTCCTCCGTGGCAGTCACACTCCATAATGTACTGGTAACCACGGTATCCAGGATACTGGTAGCATACAAATCTAGTGAAAATGGAAGGCAACACAGAGGCAGCATGTAACCATAGAGGCCTAGTGGAGTATTTGATATCTTAAAGACTCACATTGTCCCTGCCTTTTCAGAAATAAAGCCACCCTCTAGCCACCCTTTAAAGGAGCCTTAAATATCCCATTTATGTTCTCCAGGAACTTCAGAAATGATTTAAAGAGCTTTGAAAACCTCTTCTCTTGTGTTGTAATATAAATACCTATCTCTTAAAATGGGATTACTGAAGGAACCATTGACAGTCTTTAGAGTACTTACAGAAGCTAAGAGTAAGTTTCTCATTGAACTGAATGGGCATCTAAAGGTTCTTCAGAGGGTTCCTCCAGTGTAGTATCTGAGGAACCCCAAATGGTGCCTCGAGGAGCAGAAAGATACAAATCTAACTCGGCCTAAGAACCACAAATGCTATTTTTTACATTTTGAATTTGAAGGAAGGGTCAAAAGATGAGATTCCAGGCATTTGAGCAATCATACTTACGCGCCACTCATGACTTTGATTGAGCCAATCTCATTGTTGCACCATCCCATGGCCTGCAGAGAGGGGTAGTCATTACACACCTCCCACTGTCTTCCAGACATGTTCTCACACTCGAAAAGAGTCATGCGGGAATCCTTTTGCATCTGTTTCAAAATGAAGAAAGAAAGAAAAACTTGAGGCATTGCCATGCTAAATGGATGGTAACAATCAGTACCTCTATCACACAGTGGATCCTGTTACTTTCATGTCAATGATTAATCAGTGGGTGAACAAAGAGATGGTTCACCCAAAAATGAATATTCTGTCATCATTTACATATGCTGTTGGTGTTCCAAACCTTCTTAGGTGTTCCTTGGAAGAAAGAAAGGTTTAAATGAAGAGTAGATGATGACAAAATTATTATTTTTGGGTGAACTGTTCCTTTTAACTGTGACAAACCAATGTTAAAAGCATTTAGAAAAGTACAGAAATATTATTCAGAATGTTTATTGGTGGGTGTATTTTATGTCCCTAGTGCAGATGGTATTACTCACAGCAGAACAGATGGGGCGGAAGGACATCAGCCTCTCAATGCGATAAGAATTGCTGCCACTCCAGGCCTCCCAGCAAGGGTAATCTCCCTTCTCCAGGATGAACTGCTGGCCATTGAAGGTAGTGTGCTCAAAACCCACCCAGCTAGAGACATAAGAAGCAATTAGGGAATGGAACGAGAAAGAAAGAGAGATCTTCTCAGGCAAATAAAGATGCTTGTTTGTACTCACGCCCCACACTCAACCTTCAGGGAGCGGACAGTCTCCATTCCGAACTCCATGATGTTCTGGCAACAAGCGGTGAATTCGCAACGCCTGCCCTGGAAATGCTCCTGGTCATAAACGGTAATCTGGAAAACACATTTGTAAAGAAGCACATTTGTAACTGTGTCGCATGATTCGCATAACATTTTTAAACATGGTCGTAAAAGTAGATGTTGCTACTGCAAAAAGCAGCTTTAACCCATTTAAGGAGGTTTGTTGGTCTTAGATGACAACCAAGCTGGTCTATTTTGATGGTTTTAGAGTGGTTTTAAGCATTTGTAAGATTGTCAGACTGGTAGCCCAGCTGACTGACTAGATAAACCAGCTGAAAAACCCAACATAATCAAACGGCATCCCCAATCAGATATTTCTACATCTCAATTCAGGTGTGAACACATTTTCATCAACGGATAGCGTGTTACGCGAGGAACCTCAGAAGAACAAGGTAGAAATCGTGTTCACATAAACAATGTTAAGCTCGATTTGGAGGTTGCATTTTCTTCCTAAAATTACATTTATTTCTCCACTCACGGTTAGGTTTAGGGTTGGGGTTTGGGTTAGGAAGTAGGGTTAATAAAAATATGCATTCCTGTTGACTATATCACACCACTTACAACTAAAAACTGACTTTTGTGGACATTTCACCTAAAAACTGAGAGGATATAGCTGCAGGCAGTGCTCCAAAGGCGCTGGAGCTCCAAACCAGCAGCAAAGATATAAGGAGCCCCTTATCTAACCCTTTCCCTAACCATAACCAGCAGTGGGAGGCTGGTACAACCCCCTTTTGGTGTAAGCCCACATCCTTCTAGATAGGCCCGCCCTCTTTCTGAGATTCTACTCCCAATTGGAAGGTCTCCAGCCTGCAGCTATAACTACTTCGAGAAACTGGAGCTCAACACTTCCAAATTTGACCAATGGGGGAAGTGGCTCGAATTTTAGTACACAATTAAGATTTGGAAATGACCGATTTTTGGTAGACTGATTTCAGCAGCAAAACATTCAACCACTTTCCGAATTCTCTGTGAGCTCAGTCTGGAAAACCAGCTTGGTCAGGCTGGGAGACCAATAAAGATTATTTTTTCTTCCCCAGCAGGATAGTCTAGAACACATAAATAATTTCTGCTTCTGCTAAGCTATCAGTTGCTCTTTGTTGCAAAGAAAACTATAAAATCTGTACCTTTGAGGTATGTCTAGTCCAAAAATTAAATTAGAAGAGTTATAAACCACTGTACCTTCCATGGTCCCATGGGCATGGACATAGGGTTTGTCAGAGCCATTGTTTCAGATATCTCAGCGCTGACTGACCTGTATGAAAGGAATCAGACATCACGTCAGAAGAGTTCATACACACGCAGTGCACATATCATTCTCTGCCATGTCCACAGACCAATGACCTCTGTTAAATATCTGTAACACTCTACCACAAGAATGCAATACATGATAATGATCAAGCCTATTAACATTTTTTTTTCAAGCATTTCTACTCTTCCTGTCTTATCCTACATTGGTAATAAACAGTAGAATTGCAAAACTGTCAAAGACAATGACAAGTAAAGCACTATTGCTGTCTGTCCTAAACCGATATTCTATGTATGACAAGCCTGAAAGTGTTTGAAAAATTAGAGTGAGTGTTGAAGAATCCTGTCAAATGCATATCAGTTCCACTAATGAAAGCCATCTTGTTCGAGTCCCTTTGTTGAAGCATAAATATCTTCTATTAATTAGCCTTGTCATAATTCTATTTAGCATGTCTGATTGTATCAGTGGATCTGTGTTCACTTTTTCATTTGTATTGTAATGCAATTTGTTGGTTTTTAGCTTGTTTAATCACTATCTTTCTTGAATTTGGCAAAAGCACAGTGACTTACCCAATGAGTGAATGAGCTATGTGCGTTGAGGGGAATCCACCACGCGGTCTCCCAATCAGTCATATGTGGGGCTATTTATACAGGCGCCGCATCAATGGGGCTCCCTAACTCGCAGACCCAGGCTGCTGTCAGCACTTTGCTTTGGGCACCTTTTGTTTCTGACCTGAGCTGTAGTCCTTTCTTTCCTCCATGCACTCTTCACATTGAAGTGATCTCCACCAATGAGCAGCCAGGTAGGCCTGTGGCAAACCTCACAGCCATGTCTCATGTCACACTACCTGATTATCAGTCCACTTTTTAAAAATCAAAGATCAAGGTCTGAATTCAGTCTGAATCAATCTGGGACAAAGGCAGACTTAAAACTTCTCTTATCAAATCTTTTGCATACAATACTGAACATAATACAACAATAATGATTATTTATATGTTTCCAATCTCTATAGCATGGAAAAACAAATACTGTTTTTAATCAGTCTATATTCCAAAAGAGATGAAGCTCATATTGCTTGACTAAATATCCAGAAAAATGTATTAATGACATTACTTTAAATGTCTTAAATGTACTGTATTGTGGTGCAACATATTGCAAGTGAAAACAATGAATGAGTGGAAAAATATATGGAATTTTAAAAAGAATATGAACCAACAAACTATATTTACATTGAAAGATGCACTGATAGAGCTAAACAACATTTAGGCTTGTGACATGCGATTTTTTTAGTATCTTCAGTATTTGAAAAGGAAATATGTCTTAAAGTTTGTAAAATGACTTCTCATACTCCACTCAAACCTCTCTTTTCAAAACAATGGCTGTACACCGACTGCAGTCAGCACATTGTTTTGCCGACAAAATGTCCAGAGTGTGTGTGTGTGTGTGTGTAAAATGTGTGTAACGTGTGTCTCTGTTAAGCTCTGTGTGTGTTTGTCCAATGTATCTCTGGTCGTGTGTAAAAATGTCTGCATGCGCATGTGTGTGTGTGTGTGTGTGTGTGTGTGTGTGTGTGTGTTTGGATTTCTGCTGATGAGAGCAGCCACACCATGATGACAAAGAGATGAGCCAGCTCAGCAGGCCTGTGAGATGACCATGCCCTCTTTACGCACACATACACTCTCTCTTTCTTAATTTTTTTTTAATCAACTCATCCTTAAACTACCTCCACATGAACATTGCTATCTTAATAATTTTTGCTGCTTGTACAGATAACATTTGGGTCAAGGACATAAAACAATTTTTTTGTCTAGTTCAATTAATTTATGAGATTGTGAGGGAAACATATTAAAAATGCAATTCATAGAGACTCATATATGATAAAAGATGTGGTATATTTCTGAAAAAACACTTACAGTAGCTTGTTTGTGTGGAGTATAAAGTAAAAAATGGTTGTGAAACGTCCTGAGATCGCACCGAAGAAAATCTTAAATCTAAATTAAAAGATTAAATTGTCCAAAAAAAAAAAAAAACTAAACAAAACAAAATGGAGTTTGGAGTTTCCTTTTAAAATACTACAAATATCAAATCTACCAAATTAATTTCCTCAAAAGTGAATGGTATAGCTTGCAGAAAGTCATTTTCAAAATTCTAATTTTGTTTGTCATCAGAAAATACAATTTTAACAAGTATTTGAAATTACTGAATAAGTAATATAAAATATATATATATATATAAATATATGTAAAATTAAGATTGCACTTGTGACTTTTTATGAAAACTTCTACCTAATAAAATATTTTTTGAGCTTGAGCTAAAACATATCTTGCATTCACAATAGAAATTTCAATAATGTTTTAAGGAGTTTTTGTTTGTTTGTTTGTTTTGTTAAGATTTTATATACGTTCGATTCGAATTTCCCTTATATTTCAAGGTTTTCCGTGGGAATGCTGTGTCACTGGCCCATTTATTAATGTACACTTTTTTCTTAATGTCTCTTGGTATGCTGGATATTCAATGATAGTAGGCACATTAATTAAAGATTAATTAGTACATCAAGTAATAAAGAAAACTTTTGCTTAGTGTGGGGACTCTACTGATTACATGGTTTGCATGCAAGTGTGTTTACAATAATTGGCTGATCCAAGCAACTGGGTATGCAGTCATAGTTGTATGATGAGCTAATGGTTGAATTAAAATCGGCTATTTTATCAAGTTGATTAGAAGTCACGTTCTATTAACGTGACCCATTTTCTCATTCCCTAATATAAAGGAAATGCTGTTTATAAGTACCTTAATAAATATGAGTCATGGGGAATAAAGGCCAGATACTGCACATCTAACGACACAATTAAACCCAACCTTTTCACTGCGGTCAAAAGTTTCAACCTGTCGTGTGGCGTCCTCTCGTGGACTGTCAAACTTCAACGCCTCAGTTTCCTGTGGACTTGTGATAGTGGTTGTAAATATCAATGCAGCAATGCTGCAGTTTATGCTGGAATTAAATTATAAGGTATTGCGAAAAAAACAAACAAACAAAAAAACATCTTCGAAGAAAAAAATTATACTTACAATAGGCTAATTATTTTTCTAATGTTTTAAATAAATACTGCTGCTAATGTTTACCGGGCTTTCACACACCTTTTTCTGTATACACTACATCAACTTGCCGGAGTTCATCCAATTGATTTGTTTTTATTTTTCTGAGTTGCTTTGATGCACGTTTGCATCAACTTGGGCTGTACCACAGGACATACAGGGGAGACTACAAAACAGATAAACAAAATAGCCCTGCCACACACTGTTCGCTAGAATGGTCAATTCAGTGCAAGCTCGAAGACATTTTTTTATCCTAATTAATTTCCCCAATAATACAAATTTACTCCAGTGACAACAGCCTTTGTTTGATGCCCCCCCCCCCCCCCCCCCCCCCTACCGCACCCCTGACGTATAGTAGAACATCCCGCAGCTGGAGCGCGAGAGAGATTCAGATCTAGTGTGTAGACAATCGACGCTGAGCGGAGAACAGGAGGATTCAAATACTTCTAAAGCGGGCGACCTGCTCAGCCCTTCGGGTGTGGGGAGGGTGACTGTTTTGTGTCTTTGCTGGACCGGGGGAGCAGGGGGGAGAAGGAGGAGGAACGGATAATGAGCTATTCTTGTACCAGCACAGGCAACAGCCAGGACCCATCGAGTGCTAAGAAGTCCGGCGGCGTTAATCCCGGTAGTTGCAGCGGCGGAGACTCCGGTAACGGCAACAACAGCTACAGCATCCGCGGCAGCCAAGCGAACCCGAAGCCCGATATAACCGAGGCCATGAAAGTCAAGAAGGGCTGCAACACGACAGACGTTGGGGTCCCCGTCACCACTGAGGACGAATTGCTCGCGAACAAAACAATCAGCCCCGAAGATGTGCTGGGATTGCAGAAGATCACTGAAAGTAAGTGACCGACTGGATCGGAACACACTCGGAGTATTTCGGAATATATCAGATAATTAGCAAGCCCGCGGCGCAAAGCTATTGAATAGATTGCGGTTTATATCAACGTAGGAGGCTGATTCACGTTTCCGTTCACTGAGTAATCACCGATCATCGTGTTTATGAACGTCAAGACCGTGCTTGATAAAACGCGCCATATTGTAGATCTTAATAAGAAAGATAGTCGTCGTCAATCAGGTAAATAACACCACGAAGGACATGTTCAAGTAATAGATTCAGCCAACAGTCACATCTCATCCTGTTGCCATCTCAGTGCACTCATTTTGCTCAATATATCTTTTGTAGGCTTATAAATCCTTACTGATCAAACTGCTGACATTTATGTAATTAGAGATAATAGCTGATTTAGGTATATGAATGAAATACATGGCATGTACTGTGTCAGTCCTCAAGGATCAACTAAAATTAACCTCCTCGGTTTGTGCATCCTAAGTATGGTTAGGTAACAGGTGGCAAATAAGCCCAGTCCATTACTGTTTTTACAGGCCTGTCTCATGGCTTATACAACATCAACATCTCACGGATCGTCTAGAAGAGGCTACACACAAACCTCTCATAACTGCCACCAATAAGTTCATGATTGGACCATTTGATCAACTTGTGTAGCATGCTCAATTAGAGCGAGATTGAACTTCAGCATTGTTGGTGTTTCTCACAAAACCTGTCAAGAAATAGTCCTGGTCCGATTTTACTGTAAAATCAAAATAAACTAATTATAATAATATTTTGCAAATGGAAATTTTTAAGTATTGTCAACAGTTATTTACCCCCTTATATATTTATGCATTTTCATTACTGCATAACAAAAAAATATGGAAAAGTGATATTCTCATTGCTGAATATTCTCAACCCTGATATATTATTTAACTTGTGAAGTTTTTATATGCAGTACTCCCCAAAAACAACAGAGTCTGTTTTTAAAGGAATAGTTCAACCATAAATTTCAAATTCTGTCATCATTTATTCAACCTCATGCCATCCAAGATGTGTATGACTTTATTCTGCTGAACACAAAGATTTTTAGAAGAATATCTCAGCTCTGTTGGTCCATACAATCCAAGTGAATGGTGACCAAATCTTTGAAGCTCCAAAAAGCACATAAAGGCAGCATAAAAGTAATCCATAATCCTCTAGTGGTTAAATCAATGCCTTCTGAAGCCACCCAATCAGTTTTGGATGAGAACAGACCAAACATTTTTTTCAATATAAACCTTGGCATCGGCAGTCTCCTTGGTGATCAAGTTCAATTACAATTCTTAGCATCATCTCTGCACCTACGTCAAGCTCTAGGAAGTGTAATCAAGCTTTAAATCATGATCGTGCCTGAATGCAATAATAATGTTCAGTGAAGAATGATTTGCATTTTGGTCTGTTCTCACCCAAAGCCAGTTTGATTGCTTAAGAAGGCATTGATTAAACCACTGCAGTCTTTATGCTGCCTTTATTTGCTTTTTGGAGCTTCAAAGTTTTGATCACCATTCACTTGCATTATATGGACCTACTGAATTGAAATATTCTTTTAAAAATCTTTGTGTTCTGCAGAAGAAAGAAAGTGATACACATCTGGGATGGCATGAAAGTAAATTATGATTTATTTATTTTTGGGTGAACTCTCCATTTAAGTGTCCTGAAAGAAGTCACAGTGCAAAAAATCTTAATTGTCCTAAATTTTAGCATGATTATCTTTTTGTATTAATATTTAAAAATAACCAGTCAATTTTTTGACAGGCTTCATAAGAATCACCTCTGTTTCTCTTACCAGCCAAGTCTTGATCTGGTTATTGTGAAATTGATTGGTCTGAACTTGCAGCCTCTGTATTGCTTATGGCCATATATTACATATTTTGCATTAGTCACCACAGTTCCTTCCTCTGTTTCTGCCTCGCTCTTTCAATTTCCTTCTTATTCATGCACACATTGTTTATCAAATGATTCTTGCTTCCACTTCCTCTCACTCATATATTTACACTTCCCAGGCATTTATCCTTTGATTCACAGCTGTCTTGCTTTATTTATGGTTAATGTGCAAGTGTGTCATCCCTTTTCCTATATGACCATAAAATGATCTACAACATATTGGCATGACTCAGTCCCTCTGAAGATTCTTGTTAACCACAACTTGTTAAATACCCGTTTTAAAGACCCTTTTAATTTGCATGAAAAGCAATGTTTTCTTTCTTGTTTGGGTGGGACATATCGAAGGGCACCCCATGGGTATGAGCTATGATTTACTTGCTAGTCTGTTGCAGGTGGTATTGGGGGAAAAAAATTTAAAATTGTAAAAAAGAAAATTCATAAAGAATTCACATTCTTTTTATAATATTTATGTAATGTGCTGATACCTCCCATTTTATATTAAATCTAGTGTTTTGTCTTGATGTACATTAATATGTTTATTACTGGGCCTGTTATACTACCCTGGCATTAAAAGCAAATAAAATGTGAAAAGACTTGCATGCAATATTTGTATACAAGTGACTCTGAATTCAATACAATTATGCAATAATTAAATACAGAAAAAAACATGAACCAGTGTTTTCTTGTATATTATTTGTAATATATGCATAATATTTTACATATACCTTTTACATATACTATACCTGTTAGTCTTCAATATATTATTCCACGTGTAGTTATATCACTATATCATGTGTTATGTGTTATTCAGGCATTATAAAAAGGGAAGTTTGGACTCATTGCAAAATGTTAAAACATATATTTAAGACCTATATTTATGCATCAGCACACTTTACTCATCTCACTCGCATAAAAAGAAGACCGATTCTATGTTCCTCAAAAACATGGAAAGAACAATCAAACATTTATGCCAAATTAGGTAAATAAATGCTTTAAAAGTGTTCAATATATGCATCTCTAGCATTGACAGCTGAATGCTGAAGAGTCTGTGCACTGCAGGAAACTAGTATAAATATGGTTGTAGAACCGCAAGAGTTCCACATAGTGTACAGGGCTGTGTACTGTGTCAGAAGTTCGTCTCCCAAATTCGTCATGGATTTGGTGTGAACTTATGGGCCGTTTAGACCGATCACATTCTTGGGCTGAAACAGACAGTGCAACAAATAATTTCCTTTGAAACTGACTCTGCATCAAAAAAAGGCATCGCTCTTGCACAAGACGCTAAAAACAAAAACCAGCCATTGTACTGAGATGCTCTGGGTGAGAGGGGAGAGGGTCTTGTTTCTTGCTGAATGGAACATTTCTATGTGCCCTAACAAATGCAGTAATGTGCAGTTCATCTTTGTTTCCAACCCACTCAATCGGCATGTTCATTTGCTCAAAGCAGTTACATAATTTCACCTGTTTGCAGTGTTTTACTTATTATGTCTTTGTGATGAGGAGGAGGAGGGCGTGGCCGGTGCTGAATCAGATTATGAGAGAGAGAGTGTGAGTTCATGTTTGTTTTATGTTGTTTTAAGTTTGAATTTCTCATTAAACTTTATGTTGACTGTCCAGCCAGTTCCTGTCTGCTCCTTGCCTGTCCTTTAACTGTTACAGTCTTCCTGTTGGGCCTCAGTGAACATCTAAAAAATCCTGCCCACACAAATCAACAAACCTGTGCTTTGATCACAGTATTAGATGTATTTTTCTTTTTGGAGGGTTGCTATGATTCATCAAGAGACTAACCTCAGCTCTGATGAATGCGGTGAAATCTTGTCAGTTTTCATCTTAGTTCTTTTCTTGATTTGTCAACATTTTAAATACTTTTGCTGTTCACTGTCATTTATCTGACTCAAACACAAAGCAAGACTTGCTCTTTATGTATTTAGAAGGGCTAAACAATGAGCTTTTCACATCAGTTGGTCTTATAAAGAAGGGATAGTTTAGCTCTCTATATATGTTACGTGGCCCAGTTAACCTGACTTAGCCTTATATTTTATATTGAATTTATTTACTAAGCTGTTAACAAATGTTATGTAAAACAATTGATAGAGGGTGTAAAAATAGCTGTTGGCACCTAATTATTCTCAAAGGCCCAATATTATAACCCTGAACTAATGCATTGCTTACCCATAAAAATACTAAAGCATATTTTCAGATTTTTACCATGGGACCCCTTTAAAAAGGAAATTTGTACTTTAATTCACCAAAGTTGCATTCAACTGATCACAAAATATAATCAGGACATTACTGATGTAAAAATAAATAGCACCACCACTATTTGAAAAAAGTCATTTTTTTATTAAATCTAGACAGGCCCCATTTCCATCAACCATCACTCCAAATCCTTATCCTTGAGTAATCATGCTAAATTGATAATTTGGTACTAGAAAAGCACTTGCCATTATATCAAACACAGTTGAAAGATATTTGGTTCATTAAATGAAGCTTAACATTCTGTTTGTTTTTGAGTTTCCACAGTATGCAATAGATTGGCATGTCTTAAGGTCAATATTAGGTCAAAAATGGCAAAAAAAAAAGAAACTGCTTTCTCTAGAAACTCGTCAGGTAATCATTAGCTTCATTCCCAAAGGTTTTGTAGAATTAACATCAGCAGAGTCGCACCATTTTTGCGATGCCAGTGAGGCGGGTATTGGTGCTATGTCGTACCTGCGAGTATCTAACCGCAACAATGAACATCACGCTACATTCCTCATAGGAAAGTCCAAGGTAGCACCGCTGAAACAAACAACAATACCTAGGCTGGAACTCGCTTCTGCCGTCTTAGCCGTCCGTCTGGACAAAGTGCTGAAAACTGAACTACAGTCTCAGTTGAAGAAATCCACCTTCTGGTCAGCACAATAGTTTTAAGGTATATTGGAAATACTACAATGAGATTCAAAACATTTGTGTCAAACAGTGTCTTTCATTCATTTCCATTTACTCATGATTACTGGCATCTCTTTAGTGCATGCCGGTTCAATTTCACAGTCCCTGAAGTCCTTTGTTCCATTATCCGTTGTAGAATATAAATCTACAGGAATCCATACGACTTATTGTATTGGCCATCCAATCTTGGCTGTGGGTTGTTGAATGCACTTCAATTCCACTTAGAAGTTGTTTTACAAGTGCTTCTTTTATTAAATCTAGCAAAAAGTTATGACTGATACATTGATGTAAATAAAGGTAAAATTAATTATTTACATATTGGCTACAACAATCATTGTTTTGAGTAATGAAGGCTATACAATGTTTGAAATTTCCAAAAAACTGAAGACTTCATACAAAGGTGTACACTACAGTCTTCAAAGACAAAGGACAACTGGCTCTAACAAGGACAGAAAGAGATGTTAGAACAACTAAACAAGAGGATAAGTACATCAGAGTCTCTAGTTTAAGAAACAGACACCTCACATGTCCTCGGCTGACAGCTTCATTGAATTCTACCCGCTCAACACCAGTTTTATGTACAACAGTAAAGAGAAGACTCAGGGGTGCAGGCCTTATGGGAAGAATTGCAAAGAAAACAAAAAGAAAAGGTGAGAGTGGGCAGATAATTGGAAAAGAGTGTTATGGATCTTAACCCCATTGAGCTTTTGTGGGATCAGCTAGACTGTAAAGTGTGTGTGAGAAGTGCCCGACAAGACTACAGGAAGTGTGGGGTGAAATGTCACCTGAGTATCTGGACAAACTGACAGCTAGAATGCCAAGGATCTGCAAAGCTGTCATTGCTGCAGGTGGAGGAAGTAGTTTAAGAAGTTCTGATTTATTTTTTATTTTTTTTCAAATTGTAATAATCATTTTTCACATTATTAATGTCCTGACTAGACATTGTAATCAGTTGAATGCCACTTTGGTGAATAAAAGTACCAATTTCTTTCCATAAGTGCAAAATCTGTACATTATTCCAAACTTTTGGCTGCCAGTGTAAATATGTTGTTTCAAATTACACAAATTTGACTGAATTTTGTTATGAAATTGAAAAATAGACTATATCAAAAAAATACAGATACATAATTTCTAACAGTTCAGTTTGGTTTATCAAAAATTCCTCTTAATTATTACTTTGCTAAAGGGGAAATTACGTCATTTCCAAGTAACAATGTATCAAGTGACATTTCCTGTCAATGCAAAGGGCTTGACACGAAAATGAGTTGATACACAGTCAGCACCAGGAAAAGGAAGTATTAGAAGGTCAGAGGATGTTCAGTGAGATCATTGTTGTTTTCAATCACTGCAAATGTCTTTCCTTAGCATGATAGTCTTAAATTTGCAGTATGATACCATTAGCTCTCTGACATATTTGGTTTACAAAATGTTAAACCAGTACCATTTTTCTGTTCTCACTCATTTGCATATGGTTTGGGCTTCTTGCTTTGATGATAATAATTAGGTCATACAATGGCTTTCCCTGAGGTTGATTCTCTGAATTCAGAACTTGGCTTTCAGGCAAAATTGAGGGAGTACGGAGAATTAGGCCAATTATTTTTTTTTAAAAGTGGCCCAATTTACCTGAATTCACCCTTGTTCATAATCTTCTTGAACAATCAGGTTTGCTTGTATTTTTGTTCGTATGTGTTCATTAGGGTTTGGCCACTAGTTGACCCTAGTTGTAACTTTAGCCACCAGTAGCAGAAAGTCAACACCTATTCACCTAATATTAGCCATCCAACAGAGGGTTTCTACTGTATTTCACTTCCTGGTTTGCATTGTTAACCATATTTCAGTCTGTAGAAGTTCAGTTCTTGTAAAACTTGAGTATGATGCCTAAATGAATCCAGTGGTCTTAATGGATTGTAAAGTGGATATGGAA
The DNA here is from genome assembly GCA_032164185.1 of Moxostoma hubbsi. Lineage (NCBI taxonomy): Eukaryota > Metazoa > Chordata > Actinopteri > Cypriniformes > Catostomidae > Moxostoma > Moxostoma hubbsi. The sequence continues at coordinate 7,073,747 of JAVLUX010000042.1, forward strand.
ATCTAAAATGCTTTTACAAATTAATCTGAATTTTTTTGTCTAGGCAATATTTGAGGACACACTTCAACTAAAATTAAGAGATCTTGACAAGAAAATACCCTCCATCTATTTGTCTGCTGTCTGAATTTAATAATAAAATACACACAGTATTTGAACTTTGATCCTTGAAAAGTCTATTGGTAATGGTATCTAGATTAATGTTTCCTTATTGTCGATTCTCCTAGACAATCTTAAATAAATCAGATTCTCCAATGCCCTCCTTATGCTTTGGATGCATCCTTTGAAAATCACTGAGGACAGTTGTGCTTCATGGGGCTAGAATATTTTCCTTCTCTCCATCTCTCTTTTGGTCTCTATTGTTTTAAACAGACACTATTATATACAGTTGTCTGCATCGGTACTCTGTTGCTAGAAACTTCTCATTCTGTAAATTCACGTTTTGGGTAAATTCATGCTACATCAAAATGTAGCCTTTTGTAGGCACTTACATCGATCAAGTACTCAAAATGGATGTACGTGGATTTATAATCCACATTTAATGAAACATGAATACAAATTAATGTTTATTTTACTTGGTATGGAGGAGGAACCCATTCCTTTCCATTATACATTTCTAATTTAAACCTAAAATCCTGTTCCAAGGCTATGCACACAATAATCACAAAGCAATTTATACAAAGCTGTACTACAGCAGACAAGCAAATCAGGAAAAAGTTAATTATTTTTCTATATTCATCAATTGTGGGTTTGTTCTTTATGGCTGCACTCAGTATGCACAATGCGTAAAATCATGCTTGAGATGTTTTCTAGCTCATTTTACTTCAGATGTCTTTCATCAGATCCTTTCCATAATTTAGCATTGTTTATGTCTCACTTGACTCCGGGTTGGACATGCCTGCTTCTGATGCCTGAATGATATTGTTATTTTTTGTAATAGCCCAGTAGCAATTCTGTGCTTAATTTGAAGCATGACCTGGCATCAGGGTTGAATTAATGAGATCAAATTGACTGTGATTCAAAAGCCTCCTTAACCTCGTATTCTTCAGTAAAAATAAACACACTCCTAAAAATACAAAGATCCCATCTACTAGAGAATCGATTCTCTCGCCTCCCAGTCTATAGCAGAAAGGTGAACTTTACAATAATGGCTTGTTTATGTCAAGAATAAATGGAAATTTATAAAAGGAGATTCAGTAAGTTTTTATGATAATTGAAGAATATTTTGTGTCGCAAAACACAATCTGTCTTTCAGATACTGATGTTAGTGGTGGTGGCATAGTGAGCTAAAGCACTGCACTGCTAAGCAGAAGGTTGTTGGTTCGATCCCCCCACCACCATTGTGTCCTTGAGCATGGCACTTAACTCCAGGTTGCTCCGGGGGGGATTGTCCCTGTAGAAAGCGCACTGTAAGTCACTTTGGATAAAAGCATCTGCCAAATGCATAAAAATGTAAATTTAGTGGAATTGATTATAATCATTGAATATTTTGCATTTTATAAAAACTACAAATCTCTATTAAAAGAATATTCCGGGTTCATTATAAGTTAAGTTCAATGAACCGCATTTGTGGCATTATATTGATTACCACAAAGTTTATTAGACTCGCCCCTCATTTTCATTAAAAAAGCAAAAATCTGGGCTACAGTGAGGCACTTACAAATTTTATTTGTTTAAAGAAACGAGTGAGATTCAACTTCTGTAACTCTGTGCTCTCCAGTGTCTATATCTGCACTTTTAAACTCCAGATGGATAATCTGCCAAACTTAATGCGCTGAAAATGGACATCACTCCTTCGCAACAATTTGTCCTTAGCTTAGCCCGACACCTGTAGAGCATGATTATCTACTTTGTAAATACCAGACTGATCTCTGTTAATCACAATAGAGCACAACAGTCTGGTTCCGGAAGTAAAAATCCCATTAATTTATCCCATAGACTAAATGATTTTCGATGATATTCCTAACCTTTAAAGACAGACCTACTGTGAGCAACAAGTTAATCAATAGTATGTGATTGCGTTGAACCATCCGTCTACGTTATCTAAACTTCATGGTTTAAAAATCGTGTTTGATACTGGATTTCATGGTAAACATTACCCATGGTACAGCAGAGAATCAATCAGAGAACCACGTCGAATGAAGCTCACGAAATGTGCCTCAGAGTGACTGTGTGCTCCCATGACGCGCTGTGAATGACGTAATCGAGTCGGATACCAATTCGTAACGTATATTGTTTCTATACTTATAATCAATAACCTAAATCAGTGGTTTTATAAATTCCCATCATTTTGTTTTTAATTACATAATTTTACAAAATTGTTGTCTGTGCCCTCATGAAAGGCTGTAAGTTTTTATGTACGGTTTTCAAATACTTTTTTGCCACAAAACAAAATTGGTGATGTTGTGATTCTCCTCGGAGCTTGTTTTTTGGTTCATGGTTTACAACTATTTTATGAAGGATTTAATTTATGGATGTGTTTAATGGGGAAAATACTGCTGAAAAAGTGGGTGGGCACTGTTGCGCTCTAGTATAGTGACTCCAGTAGGTTAGGATAAGATCGGGAACATAATTTACACAATTACACAAATGCAGATGTAGCACCTTTGCCAGTGCATTCCAAGTGTGCTGATGCATTGTTGGTCTACATACCTAACATTCATTGTTGCATTACTGTTGTGGTAATACACCTCAGTACTCAAGGGGGCATTTACATTTACCTTCAAATGTCTGTACCTTCTAAGAGTCATTAATTTGCAAATCAAACTACATTGGTGCCACGTGTGAAGGTTTGTTGTTGTTGTGTCTAACTAACGTGGTCAATGCAATAGAAATAATTTATTTTGTGCATTGCATTGCAGTGTTACTGTATTTTGATAAATCTAAAGAAGAACTGGTTCTCGATATCCCAATCTTGATTACGGGTGGCCTGATTTGAGTTTACACCTCTTACAGTTACTGTTGTATAACTTTACGGATTTTACAACAGATTTAATTGCCGTATTGTTTATCGATGAGGCTCTTAGTTTACAGTCTCAAAGTTTTAAGGCCACCATAAATTGTCAGTATAGATATCACATGTCAGTAGAGAAAAGGTTTTCTGGACTAGTGTTTGTCCTGGGTTTACATTGACTGTTTACAGATAATGAGGCACATATTAATGTGAGAGTTTGGAGACTGACAGTATTAAAGCTAATCTGAGCAGTACTTTGTAGAGAAATACATCTAGACTGAAACAAACTGGAGATACTAATTGAACTTGTCACACGAGTAATTTACATACATTTACATATTTGTATACAGCCACAGTCTGGGACCATAGAATGTTTAATCAGACAGATTCATTCAGTTTGGAGGCAGTGAAAAGACACAAAGAGAGAGAGAGTGCACAACACACATGCCCTATTCACAATGGCTGTGCTTTAATCGCTGGATGTTGCAAGGGCATGTAGGATACTAGTTAGTTACTAGTAGGCGTTCCTACTGCTGAATGCTCTAACGTTATTATATAGAAAATCTTTTTGCAATTTATTTTGACAAATACATGTTCTTGCTGCTAAAATGTAACATTGTGTCGCAATGAGCAAAGGCATCCAAGTAGCGAATTATTATTATTATTTTTTATTTTTTTTAAACCATGTATTTAGTTGCAAAATGTAATCGCTGTGAACGGACCTTTAGAACATGCATGGCTAGCGTGCATTCAGTGACTTCCAGTTTCCCTTTTTTTTTTTTCCTTTTCATGATCCACAGAGACATGAACCGCATAGACAAATTTTTCAATTCATTTTCTACTATTTTGTTTTAATTCATCAGTAGGCTGCTGGGTTTGTCTCCATGGTTTGTTCTCAGTGGCCTAGCTTCTCACACCAGCACATTTGCAGAGCTGATGCAGTGCGTTCCAGGGTCATGTAAAAACTGCCAAAGGCACAACGCTCATGTCTGTGCTGCCCGTGAAGTGCGTTTCTTAGCTGTGCATTTATTATGCTGAGCCTAAATCTACCAGACATGCTTGTGATTTTGTGACCTCTATCAGGTTTTCTTTTTCTCGCTAATGTGCGTGCGTGCGTGCGTGCGTGTTTGTGTGATGTGATAAGAACATCTAGTACCTTGAGGTTTTTACCTCTGGTATATCTACATCCTGTTAAGATGCTTGTGCAATAGGCTTTAGCAAGACGTTGCAAAACAGTTAATATCCTCTAAGCTTTCAAAATCACAATATTCTTGTGTTTCTAAGTATTAACAAAATGGTGTGTGATTTATTTCCAATGACAGGAAGTGATGGTTAATAAGGGATTTTTTGTACAGTAGGGGTATTCAATATGACAAATCCTATCACGATATTAATAATTTTACATATACACTACCGTTCAAAAGATTAGGGTCACTTACTCAATCTTTATTTTTATTTTTCACATTTTAGAATAAATAGTAAAGTCATCACAACTGTGGAATAATAGAAATGGAAATATGGGAATTATGTGAATTATGATTTTGAGTAGCGCGAGTGATCCCACTCTGCGCTCTTCTATCTCTGGAGCACAATTATCGGGATACCTGCTGGACCAGAGATGGCATGCACGACACGCACATGAAACACAGATGCACATTTCAGATGAGAAACATATTTAGAGCTTATGAAGTGCCAAACATAAGATGAATGTCATTGAAATGTTTTAATGCAGGAAAAACCTTGTCCATGTCTCTTGAATTCTCTCAGTCTCACGTGAAGGCCTGCCCACGGATAGATACGCACTGCATACTGATATTTACATTCCGTGATGTATACTATACAGCAAATCTCTATCGATTGACACTTCATATCATTGCCACAATATATATATCATCATATCGCTCAGCCCTATTGCACAAATTTGGTTTTAGAGCATGTGGTGGCAGCACACATTGAACTGGGATTATATGTCTACATTAATGATACAGATTACCGTGCTTTTAAGATGAATGGTTGTTAGTTTATTTTAGGCTTATGTGGTCTTGTGTTGGCGTTTGTTTTGCTAATGATACATGGTTAATTAGCTAGCTGTTTTTCAGTTCTTATGAGAGCAAGCGTTTTGATGTGGCAAATGTTTTGTGGTTGTTATTGTGGCTGGGTGAGTATGGTGATGATTATAGCGCATGTTAAACGGCAGGTTACATTGTACCTAGAAGTCTGTAGAGTACTGATGTTCTTTTTTTAAATCAGTCATGTTTCACAAATCTTTTTTGTCCTTTATGGGTATATATTAATACCATTTTCTATTTTCACAATTCCTTGATGTCCCAGGTCCAGAATTAACATTTCAATTTAGGTTTTTAGCTAGGTTGGTCGGTTGGTTAGTAGGATGGATGGATGGATGGTTGGTTTGTTAGTTAGTAGGACGGATAGTTGGTTGGTTTGTTGTTTGGTTAGTCACTTGGTTATTTGACTGGTTATTTTGTTGGTTGGTTTGTTTGAGGGTTAGTTATTTAGTAGGTTTGTTAGTTTGGTTGGTTGGATGGATTGTTGGTTAATTTTATCTGGTTGGTTGGTGAAAATGGATTGGTTGGCTGGTAGGTTAGTTAGTTTTTGAATAAAGTTAGTTGGCTGGGTTGGTTAGTTGGTAAATTTGTTTAATTTGTTGGCTAATTGATTGGTTCGTTTTTTGGTTTGGTAGTTTGTTTGGCTGTTGTAGTTTTTGTAATTGGTTGGTTGGTTAGTTTAATGGTTTGTTGTTTTCTCACCACTGGCATGAGATTTTTATAGTATCTGTGTTTTTGAGTTATGTAATTACTAATTTAATAATTAGTAATGGTCTTTTTGTTCACGGATTAACAGTACAGTAGAGAGAGGAGAGTTATTGCGAAGAGGGGGGAATGGAAGGGATCGGGAGATTCAAACTTGCATTGCTTGCATGAGCACCATGGTTCAGTGTGCTAGACAGCATCCACTAGGCCATGGCCCTGACAAAAATGTTGGCTACATTTGTGAAAAAAAGGGGAAATTTGTAGTGTAGCTTACAGGAGCTGTGGAGTGAAACCCTTCCGGAACGCTCTGCCTCTACCGGCCACCGTGTGACACTGGCTCATTCCCAACTTGACACACACCTGCTACTCTGTGCATTACCTCACTGTTCTGGGCCATCTGCCCAAGAGCGGATTACACTCCACCTCTTATTAATGTACTGCTTCACATATTCGTAAACGCACCCACACAGGCACTTTTTATCGCTCTGTCCCAACCAGATGGAATGATGGGGTGCATGGGGAGTTTATTTATGTAATGTTTTATTTGTGGTCAGTGAACAGCAGTTGATTTTGTTCACAAATAATTTTTTTCTCCTCTGAAGGCATCAGTTCTTATGTTGCTGAAATTGAGGAATTACATCACAACAATAATCCTTGTTAGTATCACTGTCATTCACAGCACAGAATATTAAAATATATAATACCTAGTCTTTGTGTGTGTCTGTATATTCACTCCCGGTATGTATAGCATTTAGTTTTGCCGTTCTTCTGAAAAGCGGTTAAACAGTAACTTATCTTTGAAATCAACCAATTCGATATGGATTTCATTGCTGACAGTTCTGGCTGCTTAATGCAACCGGAATAAAGAAACACATGTAGTCTTGCAAAAGTTAATCTGGTTGCTTTTGAAGCATACAATGCATAATGGCCTTTGGTGGTATGTTTGATCTTTTGACTTCCTTGCAAACAGCTGTGTGCACAGTTGTAAGAAACCACAAGGGACCAAGGGCTGTCAACCTCCAAACTGTACAATAAAAGCACCATAGCAGTCCATATGGTTACACTATATTCCAAGTCTTCAGAATCCATATGATGTTATTGTGTTAGGAACACATTATTTATTTAAATTAAGCCATAACTCTCAAATACATAATAATGATATAGATAGATGTCAAAATCCAAACCCCAACATATTCAGCTAGAGAGCTGTCATATGCATTATGGATCAGTTGGTGTACTATTCAGACTCGTTTCAGATTCATAGCCTGTTTTTGTGTGCTGTGTTAGAGTGATGCTATTACAAAACCAGCTTTGGGTGGTAAAGGTCTGATTGTGTGTTGTGTTTTGGTCAGAGTTGAGGTTACATCACAGAGAGAGAGGTACACTGAACCTGCCTTCACTTTAAATCCCCTGATCCCCTACCAATCCACCACTGCTGAGATGCCTTAAGCTGCTTAGGACCTAATCTGGAACCTGCACTCCAAGAGGAGCACATGTACCAGTAGTCCGGGGAGAAGGGGCTAAATTGCAGCATGTGACTATGAAAATGGTCCATCTCGCTGACTGTTACCAGAGACATTGTAAGGATGAGACAGGTATACATATGAATGGGGGAAAAGTGATGCTTATGTAAGGTTGGTTTATTACATCTGTTTAAACGAGATATGCGCATATTTGCAGACGGTATATAATAGAAGTGTTATTGATATTTGCCTTTTTATCATTAGACCAGACAGTTAAAAGTTACAGGGAACTGTTGAGGAGTGAGAGGGAGAATGAACCAGGCGAGCACTTTAATTTTTATGAGCTCAAATGTGTATGCTGCAGCTCTGATATGTGGACCGTTTTAATGACACTGTGTTGCACACCAGTCTATTATTGTAGTAACAAGATGGCATGTAACAACAAAATGATCCATGACTGGTCTCAGTCACTTCACATGCATGCAAACAAACTAAAATCAAAATTAATTAATTAATCATTAATGCCTTATAGGTGCCTTCAAATATTAAACTGCAATTGAGAAATAATTTTAACATCTTTGACAGCTTTAATTGGCACACCTCTAACTTGGAAAATCAGGGTAAACATTTTTAATACTGGTTATGACATTGTGGTGGCGTTCATGCACGATAAACTTTTAAGTACCACAGAAAGGCTATTCCCTATTGTAGAGCACTCAGCGGGAGACGCAGTTATAAACACGGAGACAGCGCCCAACCACGAAAGCTGTCTGGGTAGCACACATAGATGGGATAATCATATACTGGAGTGGGCCCAATGAACATTTTGTATTGGTCCCAAGAATTCCTAACTGCAGCCCTGCTTCTAGTTGTAGCTTAAACTGGGACATGAGAAAGTATTACATTGAAAAACATCACTGAATTACATCACTTTTAACTACGTCATTGAAGTTTTAGTAAACGATTATCAATTGTATGTGATAAAGGTGTTTTTTGTGCAATGATGTTTGATCACAACGTGAGACAAAATTAGAATTGTACCTAAAATAAAATTATTCAGCCCTAAATTCACAGATCGCTCCCCATAGTGTCTGTTCAGGAAAAAAAACTCAATATTAGGCGCCAACGACTGTGCATATTAATAAAGAGCTTGTTTGCAATTTAAATGGAGATGTTGTGTAAGCCCTGATTAATTTCATGTGATGTTTGGATTAATATTTGTCACTATATTCAAGATGGAGCTGAATACAGCCAAAAATACACAAGTTGTTTTGAATAATCAATTATGAATCACAGATCTTGCCCTAAAATAATAATTACGGTTGCTATGTGTTTAACAATATGGAATGTGATGGACTCATGGAATTTAAGGGCTAATATTTAATGGTGTCTGTTTGCATCAAATTCTCTAAGCAGGATCTAATTTATTTGTCAAATAACAACCCACGGGAACAGGCACGCTGGCATCTGTAATAAACTGCCTAAGGATGAGTCAGAAATCCGATCTGTACAATTTATGGGCACATCTCACAAAATATACCCACAATGACTACCTAGAGAGCAGCAAACACTTCTGGTTGCAGGATTACTGAAACAAAAATAGTGTGCCTTTGAGAGCATGTAAATGGTCTGCACTTATAACCTTAACGGTATTCAAAGCGCTTTACACTGTGACACATTCACCCATTCACACTCATTCATACACCAATGGCGGCAGAGCTGCCATGCAAGGTGCTAGCTTGCCATTGGGAGCAACTTGGGGTTCAGTGTCTTGCCCAGGGACACTTCGGCAAGTGGGCCGGGATTCAAACCACCAACCCTGCGATTAGTGGCCGACCCACTCCACCAACTGAGCCACAGCCACCCCTTTTTTCCCCTACAAGTAAGAAGTCCTTCACAAAACACACAACATTATAAAACACTACGACAGACAGGATATGTATAGTTCTCTAGACGAGCATTCATTTAACGTTAATCTAGTTGTGCTTTACTCTGTTGGGATGTGATGTATGAAACCTGAAGATAAAAGATGGAGCCAAAAGGTCACTATTTCCTGGAGATAGCCCTTTGCTATAGCTCTTAAAGCTCATTCAAATGAGCACAGATTCCTACCTGAAGCATCGAAATCAGTCACGAGACACATGAGTTTGGTTTGGCCATGTCTCATGTGCATTTATAGTGTATGCTTTTATCCCTGCTGAAAGAGATACATCCTGACTTATTGTTATTTAGTTGACCTATAGGATTGTTCACCCAAAAATGAAAATTCTCTCATCATTTACTCACTCTCATGCCCAGATAAGTATAGCCTTCTTTATTCTGGAGGAACACAAAGGTTTTTAGAATAATTTTTTATATATTGTATATTGAAGTCCATACAATGCAAATTAATGATGTCCAGAACTGTAAAAGTCCAAAAATCACATCAAGGCAGCATAAAAGTCTATCGCCACCATCTTCTATTCGTCACCACTATTGAGAGCATCCTGAGCAGCTGCAACACTTCCTGGTTTATGACTTGCACCATTTCGGACCGCAAAGCCCTGTAGAGGATAGTGAGGACAGCTGAGAAGATCATCGGGGTCTCTCTTCCCTCCATCAAAGACATTTACAAAAAACACTGCATCCGCAAAGCCACCAGCATTGTGGACGTCTCCTCACACCCCTCACACAAACTCTACACCCTCCTGCCGTCTGGCAAGAGATACCGAAGCATTCGGGCCCTCGCAGCCAGATTGTGTAACAGCTTCTTCCCCCAAGCCATCAGACTCCTCAATACTCAGAGACTGGACTGACACACACACACACACACACACACACACACACACACACACACACACACACACACACACACACGTCCTGAGTTGCACTTTAATAACTGTCACTTTATAACTGGCTGCTACCTCAATAACTGCGATGTGCATAAAACACTATCTCATAGTATGTTATGTTTACATTTGGCATTTTTAGAAACTGTCATCTTTTTGCACTACTGTGTACTGGTCAGCGCTGCACTGTCTCTCACTGTGTCTATTGTCCTGTTCATTGTCAGTCATTTATTGTACTGTCCTGTACTTTTTGCACACGTTTGCACGCGCACTTTATATAGGTATGTTATTTAGTCTGTGTAGTCTCATGTGGTTCTGTGTTTGTCCTATGTTGTTTTATGTAGCACCATGGTCCTGGAGGAACGTTGTCTTGTTTCACTGTGTACTGTACTAACTGTATATGGTAGAAACGACAATAAAAACCACTTGACTATTAACCACTGGAGTCATATGGATTACTTTTATGCTGCCTTTATGTGATTTTTGGAACTTGAAAGGTCTGGTCACCATTCACTTGCTTTCATGGTCCTATAGAGCTGAAATATACTTCTAAAAATCTTTGGCATGAGGGTGAGTAAATGAGAGAATTTTAGAGAAGAGAGAAGAGATGTGCTATTTTTTTTTTCCCCTAAGCAATCAGACTTGCAATTTTTGCTTTGAGGATGATACAAATCTGTGTATTTCAAAATCCCATAGACTTGCACTGGAGGGAGCTGTCTGTATCTTAATGTCAGAATATCATAGAGACTTAAGGGTAGGCTCTTTTGACTTTGGCCAACACCTAGTAATAATAACACCCAAGTAACCACCTATCAACACTCTTAAAACCTCTCAGGACACCTTTGCAACCACTTAGCAATGCCCTGGCAACCACCCAGCAAGTTTTGCACAGGCTAGCACAACTCGTATTTTCTTCAGAAAATGTAAAAATCTTGTTTTGTAGTATCCTAAGGAGTGTTGCTGTTTGTTAGAAGTAAAACTGTGTTGAAAACACATATTTGGTTGTAGAGACAACAGTTGCTATAAGGAAAGGAAAGGATTGCTTGGATGTTTAGTAACAGTGCAGTGCATGCTTGCTTAGGAATCATGTACTGTCATGTCTGAAGCAATGTTGGTAACAATCACAAATTGTGTCATCATCATTGTAAAAGAGTATTGAATAAGAGGTTACACAAGTGCATGTTTACTCAGAGGCTAAATGGAAGGATTTGATGGAAAACAAAAACAGCATTGATCTATTATGAAATTCTGTCTAGGTCTTAATGGTAAGACCTGAGGTGAAAAGTTCATATGTAAGGACACATGTAATCACCTGGATAAGTCTTGTGTGATCAGCTGGAATTTTTCTGTGGCTTTTTGTTAGGGCTGCACAATTAATTGTAGGATTGAAAATGCAATGTGCTGATGACAAAATTTGCATTATGCACACTGTGTGCGAGACATACCGGCACTTTTTGAAGACATTCTCATTTTGCAAAATTTTTCACAAGTGCAGAAAACTTTTGTACAGTTCTGTTTAAGCAGCAACAAATGAGATGTTGAATATTTATTGTATCCAAGGAGGTCTATAAGGCCTGAAGTGTGCTATCTGTTAGCATTATTATTTATCTTAATGGCAGTTAATATGTAAAAACAATTTTAATATTATTTTAAGTACTTGAACTGTATATATTATACTAAACAAATGGGTGATTTTCATGTAAAAGAAAATGTTCTAGTAATATTTTATCCCAACATTTAATTAATAAAAAAGATGTAATTACATTTTGTATAAAAAAAAAAAAGGTAGGCTATATTTAAGAACATTAACCCCCTGAGACCCAAGTGTGACTTCTGTGTGTATTTTCCATTTCCCTTTTTGATTTGTAACTAGTAGCACCAAATAAACATGAAAAAAAAAAACATTCTAGAGCAAACCGTTTTCCTAAAAATTGATGTACACATATGTGGACAACAGGACTAAGTTGTGAAATTTGAAATATTACCAAGCTATAGAAAGTCAGATTTTTTAAAAATCAAATTGTTAGTGTTTCCAGGAGTGTATTTATGTTTTTGAGACGTTACATGCATTACATCAGTAGTTCGCATTATTAATTCTGATTCAAAGTAATGGCCAGCATCATCCAATCACTGCCAACCATGTTAAAAAATAAATAAATTACATTATAAATTCTGAATAATCAGTATCTACTGATTACCATTGTCCCATGTCATCCAACATGTTTAATGGTCCAAACATCATCTGCAGCCTGAAACTGAACTTTTGGTAAGATTTTTGAGTGAATGCCATTAGCCGCATTATCCCTATTTATTGATTGACTTAACTTACAGTGCCTGTCTGCACTGGTCTCAGAACAGTTTGAAATGCACCTTATTTTTATCCTAACTCGTATATAGCCTCTGAAAGCAAAATTGTCCAGCTTTTGGATGAACCCATTGATTCTCAATGTGATGATGCACAGCGAATATAGGATATTTTAAATGAAAGTGATTATACAGTTCATGTATGTGGTCATTGTGTTTAAAAGCATGCAGTTTTGTGATAAACCGCTCAAATGTTAAAAATGGCATATCAGATGAAACCAGAGACTAATCTTTTGATCTTTTAATGTAAAAACATAATTCAGTTTCTTACCAGATGTAGTTTTGTTGGCGTTTCAACCAAACACATACTCCACTGTGAGCAGCACCATGTTTGGTCACATGTTCATCGAAAGTTTAACCTTGTACTGACAGCACAGAGTCTCTTGAACTGAGATCAGTCGTTTAAATAAAATTATGCATTGCATATAGCAAAGCCAAAATACAACGTCCACATATGTGGATGCACGCGGGGTCACATGAGGTTCAGATGTTGTACATTGTGACATTATTTTTCAGGACACTTGAGCACATTTTACCCTCCAATTCTCATTATTGTAACATGTCCGGACATTTTACTTGTGTTTCCATTGTTTTTACGGATGAATCTCAATTTATTTTACTGTATTAAAGTAAAAAGGTGATGTTTTGCAATCATTTTCGCATTTTAATATGAAAACAAAGGCAGTACCAAGGGAGTTCTACTATAATGTATAAATAATTAGCAATTTAAATAATAAAATGTGGTAAATTGTGTTGCGGTAGTGAGATTATAGTAATGACCATTTTCTTTGGCATTGCGATAATGAGAATTTGGGTAAATGTGCGTAACTGTCATGAAATAGTTAATGGCCCTAAAAGTAGGCTTAAGTATAATATAATGGGCAAAATATAATTTCTTTTGTTTTTGGAGTAAAATAGACCAGGACATTTTCTTGACTGGTTTAGTGAGAATTACCCAGATATGCAAATAACTGTTGAAAGTTATCATCACAGATATACTTGTGATGCTGTAAAAAAAAAAAAGCAACAACATAATTTGTACATGTAGCTAAATGAATATCTTTTTTTTCCACAGACTATTTATGTAGTCAAGAAGACAATGTGTACAATATTGACTTCACAAGGTTCAAGATCAGGGACATGGAGACAGGGACAGTGCTGTTTGAGATCACTAAACCTCCAGCCACAGGTAAGTGTGAGCGCTAGTTGTGACCCAGATACACAGCCTTTCATCCATCTCAACTTCTGAAAAGTTGAGGTGGTTATTACTTCCAGTCATTGATGTTTTAACAATGAAGTTTGGGAAGCGTACTTTTAAGCTTAATACCACTAGACCATATCTATTCCCTAACTTGCCCGTTCAGTAAACAGAGTGGATCACATTTGACCCTACAATGAAAAATAATACATTTATGAGTGTTGGGTCACAAATAAGATAAATTAGTAATGTGGTGTAGTAGTGTCATGTGACATGCTAATATATCAAATGTCTTTGATCCTTACAAAGGTGTATTGGCTTGAACTTGCCAAAAGGAATTTGGCATTTGACTTGCAAAAATGTTTCAGGCTAACTTCCCTTTCGGAGACATTGGTCATTTGTTCTTGATTTTGCATGATGAAACGCATGTGTGAAAATGTCCTCTTCGAATGTGATCATAATTTTGATCTACAGTGATGTAATCAGTATGATTCTTGTGATGTTTATCTTTTTTTAGATATAGGTGGGGATAAAAGAGATGTTGATCCAAACGCTGGCCGATTTGTACGTTATCAGTTTACGCCGGCTTTCTTACGGCTACGTCAAGTAGGAGCCACGTAAGTGCAATCATAAAATCAGTGAGTGAATGTGTTTCCTTTTAATGTATCTATAAAGCCAAATTTGGCAAAGCTATTTTAGTTTGATTTGTATTTCATTTAAAATGTTTAAGATTTCTAACAGTAGAGTGAAGTTGCTAAAATGAGCCCTTCTAGAAACTACTCCATCTCAAAGAGATTAGCAAGAGTAATGAATATAAGGGCAGACAGCTGATACTCATTAGTGGAGCAGTATTACCTTCCAGTAGAATAGTCTCTTTCTTACTGAGGTCAGATAAAATAATCACAATAAATCAGCACAAACCATTTATTGAAATTAGTTAATCTAATCATCATGCTAAAGGGCAGAACATAGAGGTATATACAGTCATTTTCTCATTATACATAGATTGCAGTTCACATGATACTTGGAGGAATAAAATGTGCAACAGGAATAAAAAATAAAAAAAAAATGGCTCACTTAGAAATTACATTATTTCTGGAATATAAAAAGTGAGTTTTTGGGGGGGGGGGAAAAAAATATATATATATATATATCTCCTGACTGCTCTTCCATATTATGAAAATTAATGGGGACTGGGTCTGTCAAGCTTCAAAATAGATATTTATTTTAAAATTTTTACCATAATATTTGTACATGTGTGCTATATTCCATAATTGATGTTAATGCCACGATTTTAGAGCTACATCAGAGGGGAATATTTTTAGTGAATAATGAGAAACATTTTGTTCCATTCCTTACACAAAGCAGAAGACTTGGAAAAATGGCACTACTTTAATGATACTTTTATGGTGCGTTTTTGTAATTTTGGAGCTCTGTCTCCTTTAGCTTTCAATTTATGGAAAGAACATCCAGTTAGAAAATGGTAATAGGAAAATGGTGAACTATACCTTTAGTGTAAGCTTTGGTAGATATGGCTGCCAAACAACTATCTAAACTTAAAAGGACTATGGATAAATGTGTAGTGTGTTGTTTGTGCTTCCATGGAAGAGCCAAATTCCAAAATGTATTTCTTCTATTCCTTGGTGTTCCCTCTGTAGTGTTGAATTCACAGTGGGAGACATCCCTATCAATAACTTCCGGATGATTGAGAGGCACTATTTCCATGAACAGCTGCTGAAGAGCTTTGACTTTGAGTTCGGCTTCTGCATTCCCAGCAGTAAGAACACCTGCGAGCACATCTACGAGTTCCCTCCACTCTCAGATGATCTCGGTAAGGGTCATTAACTTTTATTGTGTTGCGAATTCCAACAATGAACCCTGAACTTATATGTAAACGGTGCCAGGTGTAACCCCTTGAAAAGCTGAATGTTTGTCAGCTCATTTGCTATTTCCATTTATTTTCAGCAGAATAATACAAAGGGAAATTAAATCTATGAATACACTTGGATTGCACACATTAGTTAACATGGAGGGTTTAATTTGGATCTATAGTGCAACAGTCAATGTGCTGTGGCATGGTAGGAATGGGTCATGATGGTTGACTTCGGTTACGTCCACATTAATCCGGATACATTTGAAAATGACGTTTTCGAAACGCTCTCCGTCCACACAGTGTTCAAGTATTTTCCAAATGTTTCTCGTCCACACTGAAACTCTTAAATCCCTTTAATGTGCATGCGAAAAAATGTTTATTCCCTGTACGGTTTGAAACACACATGTCCTCGTGTTCTGTTGCTGGACAGCAATTCGGAGTAAACTTTTTTCGCCTTTTGAAGAATGCAATGTGAAGGTTGTACGTTTTTGTGTGTATTTTTATGTTAAAATACATTGGGGAAAAATAACCACACACTAAAATAACACAATTATAATACACACAAAATACAATACATTAGAAAAAAATAGGAACTGATTAAAAAAGCGGCCAGACATTTCAAACCAATACCGAAACTGTAATTTTTTTTTTAAAGAATGTGATTTGTGGGATGCTTGACGTATTTGGTTGTTAATCTGGAGTTGACAAAGAGAATGTAATGGAATAACATTTCGTGACAGCCTCTCGTTTAACAATAGATGGGTTTCCATTGAAACGTTTAGGAATTTTAAGTGCATTTCTAAAAATGAAACCGGAAAATACGAATCCTTGCGCGTTTCTACCCAATATCTTGATCTATTCATCGCATTATCTTGAGATTTTATTTGCAGGATTGGAGCAATTGTACCTTGCTTTATTAAATGCTGCCAGGAGATGCCGTAGAAAAAGTGTAGTATCGGATATAATGAGGGCTGAAATGGGCTGCGATGTCCACACACCGCCAGCCTCCGCATACCTGGGACCGCCTGCTCTCAAAAATGTTCTGGCGAATTGTGAGGAGCCACTTTGGGTTAAACATTTCCAAATGCCAAGGTCGGACATGTAGTAGGGCCAGTCACACTCATAACACGTGCAAATGGTCAAAACACTTCAACTGTTTCCATCACCTTAATGTGTATTTTAACTAATGCGAAACTCCTCTGCCTAGCACACTAATTTAAAGCAAATTTTTTAATTCACAGATCAAGAATTTCTATTCCGGATTTCTTATGCACAATTTCAAAATATGTATATAAATAGTTTGATGGAAACCCAATTAATGTTTTAAAAAATAATAGAAGCAAGTAAAGTACAATTTATGAACTTTTTGTGAACATAAATCCTACATACTTTAGGAACTGCTAGACTGAGATGCGCTTCACAGGCTTGGCCTTAATGAACATTCACAAAGTGTTTGGAATAAACAGAGAAAGTACCGATTAATTTGACGCATCAGTGACCAGGAGGTTGAACTTTTCACTGTAAGTATTCAAAGGTTTCTTACTTTAATCAGAAATGTAAGACTATTGCTTTGTTAGTAATGTAAACGTTACTGTGATGACAAGACAATTGACAGATCTTGCACATACAAATTATTGTGCAAATGAACTGTCAATTTCATTAAATGCAAGTTTATAATAAAATAATTTAAATTAAGACTAAATTTAAATATTTTAATTAAATTTAAATTAAAACGTTTGAATTAAGAAAGCATAATATAAACAAATAACTGCTGAGGTTCAAATATGAGTAATGATAAAAAAAAATATCTATAATTTTTGTCATCTGCGTACCATTGATCAGAATACTGCGGGTGCCCCTGTACAACGCAACATTTATCTTTAGCAACGCTATCAAAGTGAATATCAGGCACAACAATGCCACTACTACATGGGCCAACATCTCGATTGTTTTGGGTTGAATGGATCACATGACTGTGTCACATCATAACCAATACGTCGTTGTTTTCATATTTCTCCACTTCCCCTGTCCACACTACAACGTGAAGACAGTGTTTTGAAATGTATCGACTTGGGAGAGCGTTTTCGATAAGGTCAGTTTTCGCTATCAAAAACTGCATCTCGGTGTTAATGGAAGGCTATAATGTAAAGAAAAAGATATGTTTTCAAATGAAAACATATTAGTGTTGACGTGGCCTTAAAGTAGATTAAGATGCTTTTGTGTTTTTTGTTATGTTTTTAGGGGGTGAAGCAGCAAAGCTGCTGGAATCCTTTTGTAATTGTACTGATTTTCTCCCTTTTTTTCTGCCATAAAAGTGTCTGGGCGTCAGAGACTGTATGTCGTGGAGACACCAAATTTGGCAGGATGATTCTAAATCCCCCTCACTATTCAGGCGCACAAACACACACCAATTTGAATATAGGTAGCGCTATAATAAACACATTTATATTTTGGCTCCTATCTCTGCAACCATAAGGGCTAGAATCAAAATTCACGTCAAGCCCTACAAAATGTATATCTCAGTCTATAATTTTTTTCCCCACCATTCAGAATTTTTTGAAAAAACTACATTTTCAAACTCCTACACCGTTAGTCAGATTGGCATGCAATTTGGTATACATCACAGGGATTAAAGTTCTACGTCGCTATGACAGATTTCTGTCAACTGAGGGTATGCACTGGGTGGTTGTAACTGCAGTGACTTCCACCTTCTTTGACGTCATGTGCATTCCCTCTATTGCAAGTGTCTTCAACAGTGGTACCACAGGGGTCCACAAATTATTGTTTGATCCACCTTGGTGGCATTTGTAATAATCAGTGTGACTAAACGGTGGTAGTCAGCAGAAGCACGCAGCCCAGACAAACCCTTCACGTGACCACCATCATCCCTGACATCATCTACAGACCCTCCTGAATTATTTAATTTTGTTTTTCAAAAGAATTTCGAAAACGAAATTGTTTCTACGGTTTATTTGTGTAATTGATCAATATCTACTCATCACAAACTCCAAATGTAACCAAACTGATGTACATAGTCAACAGGACGTTTAGAAGACGACAGTAAAGTTTTGCACAATTCCGCCTCTAGGGGCCACTACAACGAATAAACTGTCATAACTTTGCAGCTGTTTGAGTGACAGTTCAAATTAAATATGCATCATCTTTGGTTCAAATGTTAACATATTCTTAAAAAAACGATTCGACACATTAACAAAACAGGCTGTCACTGGCCAATCAAAGTTCAGTACTTTATAACTCATATTGGGAATGGCTGTGGGTTATGGAAATTACTATACACAAGCAGGGTATCTACATGAAGCCGCATATCACATTTTTTGACAATCGGCCACACGGTGGGGCTATAATTAGCTAATTTGTGTTTTTGTTAATATCTCCAGAACCGTATAGGCTACAATAAACATGTTTTAGGGCTTGGCCTATAATGACCAATTAAACTGTATCTTGTGAGCGCAATTTTCAAACTTAACACATAGACAAGGTAATGGTAACATTACCGTTTCGTTCATTATTATGCGAGGGGGCACTATAACTTGAGAAAATCCTAAATGTGCGTCTGTGCTCGAAGCAGTTGAATTAACTCCAGAACTGTATTGGATAAAAATATTTTTATTTTTATTTCTGTGAATCCATCAGTGCCTCAAAGTCATGTGGACACATGAATTTCCATTTCCACAAAAAACTTTCTATCATTTTGATTTACTGAAAAACCTACTTTTTCAAACTCATCCTTGGCTGTTTGCCCGTTTCACTCGAAACTATTACGACTTTGTAACCGTGAATATGCCATCAGCCCTCTGAAGGCAGTTAGGGTTTGAGTTGGTGTTTTAGTTAGGGCTCCACAGGATCTTGACTGTCAAATCAGATTATTTTAGTAATTTTTCCATATGTGCTTGCCCTGGTAATTGCCGCTTGTGGCTATAGTGTTTTTTTTTGGTTTTTATATTGTTTTGGGGTTTGTTGAACTCTAGGTTTTGATATTTTAACAGGAGTTTTTTTTTAAATTATTATTATTAGCATGCTGTACTTTAGCTGTTAGACTGTTTGCATGGTAAAACCCTGTCGTAGAAGATGTGTCATTAAATTCATGGCCGTTTTTTGCCATGGAATTCATGGTCTAGCATCATGTGAGTTGACAAACATGCCTCAGGACCCCAGCATTCTGTCTCATTCCATTTAGCTCCGTCCAGCTGTTTTAAATAACAAGAATATCTTTTATTTAAAGGCCCTCTAAGAAATGTGTCCAATCAGGGTTAAGTGAACCCAAATGATAACTTATCATACTTTGAGTTGTATTAGCTGACTAGTCATTTAGGCAACCTACAGACAAGTTGCTTTTTAAAACCTCTCTATCACTATTTTATCAATCCATCAACCCTCCCAATTCAATATAATTCCAATCATTTTTATTTGTCTAGTATTGTAAACAACACCTTGTTCTAAAGCATCTTTACAAAGGATATTGACCAAAAAACTACATTAATTTCCTGTCACTTATCCCTGTAGCTCTAATAAAGAAGCAAAATAAAATAAAAAGAACTTTGCAGGTTCATTCTAATTCTCTTCTCACTTTATGGGCTCGTGTTGACAACCAAACACATTTTTAGAAGACATGTAAAAGGGTCATAAGGGCTACACTTAGAATAAAGCTTCATTATTTTAATGTGTAGCACAGTAGAGAACAGTATCTCTTGGATATTTATACAAACATAAAGGGATCGTTCACCCCAAAATTTTAATCAATCATTTACCCTATTTTTTTCTCTATTTTAGTACGTGAGATGATCCTACATCCCTATGAGACACAGTCTGACAGTTTCTACTTTGTGGACAACAAGCTGGTCATGCACAACAAAGCAGATTATTCTTACAGCGGAGGCCCTTAAAACACCAGTGACGGGAGCAAAAAGCAGAGAGTTTGACTGAAAGACCTAAGAACCAATCACACGTCTTTGTCCACCAATCATGCCCTCCTTAAATTAATGTCATAAACCACTGCCTACAGTGCTCATTGCCAGAGTCATACTTTCATAAGGTGTTGTCTGATACATACATATCCTATTCTCATTTCCACACTGCCAATGTTCACAGAACATCAGCAAGTAGAGCTATTTAAATGTTTTTTTTTCACACCCTTAATACAAGCAAATTATAATATGGTTCCATGTTTTGTATGGGCAAAGGACTGTGATGTGAATGGTACTTAGGTTTTGCATTTTCTCGAGAGTGTGTGTGTGTGAGTTTTGATTTCAGTGATTTTGTGTGTTTGTAGACAGTGCTCACAATTTAAGACTGATAAGATCATGATATATTGCTGATGTGAAATATTTCTTTTCCCATCTGAATAAGCTACATATCTTGATATCATATTTCACACTTGTGAACTTTTCAACCTGAATAGAACATATCATTTTATGATGAGACCTTGACACAATAATCGATAGATTTGTGTTGCATTAGATATATTTTGATACGTGAACTAAGTTGAAACCTGCTTAATTTTGAGATTTTAATATTTGTGTGGATACAAACATAAACCAGCAGAAAAAAAGTGAATTAAAACCATTTAAGATCTCTAAGTGTGAACAGCTGACATGGGTCTACAGTGCTGTGCAGTTTGGTCAACAGTGTTCACTTGGTAACGTAATAAAAACCTTTGCTTTCAAAGGCCTGATGGCACGTGAAAAGATGCCGTTTAAGACATTCTGTGTAGATCAACTGTTAAATACATATAACAGAACAGAAAAGGGATTATAGCACATGTTACAAGCCTCTGAATTTTAGATGTCTGGTTTGTGTGTTCTCTTTTGTATTTGTAAAAATCACAAGGAAAGAAATTTCTGTTTTCAACTTTCTAAAGTACATCAGTGATCAAGAGATAGCTTCTCCTCGTATGTACAACTAGCTTTCCCTTTCTCACACATTTCAGTGAGTTAGGCCCCTCATGGATGTTTAGTGCATTTAGCAGAGGTTAGATTTAATGTTTTATCCAAGGATGTGTTCTATGTGTATCTATGATATTTATATTCATAGTGCAAAAAGTGCATTAAGGAGAACGATTTAAGGAATGCTCTCTGTATTTGGTTAAAGAGACACTTTCAGGAGTCTCCTCGAAGTGTAAGAACTAAAATGGATTAACTTGAATAATGTTTCTAGTCAAAGATGGAATGGATTTATTTATGATTTTGATTTATTGTAAATGATTTTGAGGAAGAAAAAAAATGTTTTGGACAGTTCAAATTCCAATCTGGAATAAAATAAATATAAATGTATATGTTGATTATTTAGTAATTATTATTATTATTATTATTGAAGGTTTCTTTTAGCTGTTTGTTTTGTAAATTATAGTATTTTTTTAAACGTTTAATTTTAGTGTTTAACTTAAAGTTAAGGCAGGAACTTTTGCTACCTGCTGGTAGATACAGGAACTACACCCTCCGTTGCTTCAGAGCATGTCTCCCCATTGACAAGAAGAGTATAGCTGCAGGCAGAGCTCCAAAAAGGGGCGGGAGTTCCAAACCACAAAGATATAGGAGACCCTAACCCTTTTTCTTACCATAAACATGAGTGGAAGTGATGCCCCCTTTTTGGAGTTTGCTCAACTCCCTTTTGATGTAGCCCCACCCTCTTTTTTAGATTCCACCCCCATTTGGAGGTCTCCGGCCTGCAGTTATACCTACTTTTCAAAAACAACCATGGATTTTTACAAGAAAAAAATAAACTTTTTGATCACAAACATTTGATTACATTGCACTACATCTTTTTTTTTAATTTATTTTCATTGGGGATGATTTTATTATCGTCTCTTCAATACAACACAAACCAACAAGTGAATGATCTATTTACTCTTCTATAAATACTGACGTTAGAACATGATCCAACATCATATTCTGCTGTACATCCTGAGGTTGTGTAATAAGCCTACATACTAAATTAAGGTATTATTCTACTAGTTATTTACATTGTGGCTAATGACAAAGGAACTATCACACTTGCTGGAAATTCAATCACTTGCTTCCACATTGCAAAATAAGGTGAACAAAGGTGTGACAGAACGAGATGTTTATAGCTGCAGGCTGAGCTCCAAATAGGGGAAGGAGCTCTAAACCACCAGCAAAGATAAAAAGACCCCCTAACCCTTTCACTAATCTTAACCATTTGTGGAAATATCACCACCTTTTGGAGTAGGCCCAACCCCCTCCTGGACTAACCCCACCCTCTTTTGGAGATCTTCGGGCTGCTACCTACTTGGAAGGAACGGAAAAACATATAAGTGTACCCAAGCCTTAATTCCATGAATACCGTAATCAGTTTTTTATTTTGATATTCAGAAAAAGTTACTGAGGCACATTGGAGATTCAAAACTCCCATTCTTATAAAAAACTTCATGTAAAGTTTAACCATTAAGCTGGTGAAGTTTCCCAAAGACAAAAATGAACTCCCGTTTATCAACCACCGTTGCTGTGAGTATACTGTAAAACAAATGAGTTTTCTCAAAGTTTCAACACAATTTATTTTTATTTCAGAAAAAGCACTTATTGTGAAAACTGCTGTAAAGTTTACATTTAAAATATTTGCTATTAACAATAATTATGGTGCATTAAAAAAACATCTAAGATGAATCAAATGTTAAATAACATACAACTGTATTAAAAATTTAATACAGACTGAGTGATCCAAAAAGGGATATAATATAAAACATCTGAACAAGAACATATCAATTAAATACATTTTCGTGAACCAGCACAAATAGAAGACCAGAAAAGCTACTGGAAAAAAAATAAAAGGCCGCTTCCGGCTGCTTTCTGATTAACTTGTTCTGCTTCCACCACTTCGGGGCAGCAAAAGCGCTACATGGAGCCGACTCACATTTACAAACTCCTCATGCTTGCACTGTGTTGTTGAGAGTGACATTTTAAATAACTA
This sequence comes from Moxostoma hubbsi, assembly GCA_032164185.1. Lineage (NCBI taxonomy): Eukaryota > Metazoa > Chordata > Actinopteri > Cypriniformes > Catostomidae > Moxostoma > Moxostoma hubbsi. The sequence continues at coordinate 7,097,138 of JAVLUX010000042.1, forward strand.
AATATGGGATACAAAATTCCAGAGGCCATAAAAATCTTACTGATCTCTTCGGACAGTAACCAAGAGTTCTTGAGAAGACACAGTGAAAAGCAGAGGAATGAGACAAAACTGAGCATTTGCTCCAGAGGGCATTGATGAGGGGAGAAGTGATGCAACAACACTTGCATACTGTGCATACAGTATACAGTGACTCTTTTTTGCTTTTCATGGTATTTTTGGGATTTTATTCCCCTCTCTGTCCCTTCAGTACACTCACTAAACCAAAGCGTTGGTTGGAATGTTGTTCATGGATTTTCATGTGTGACATTGGCCCATGAGGGAAAAGTGTCTAGCTTGAACATGGCTGATCCCCACGTGTTGATGCCGAGGTTGATGCACAGGATGCCAATTATGTTGAGCATAAATCCTGCCTTTGCCTTCAGAGAGAACACAAAAAATGCATGTTAACATCAACTTCTAGAGCATTGGTTCTCAAAAGGTTTAGCTTCAGGACCCAGATTGCACATTGGGCATCACCTGGCAACACAATGCAGTTCCAAAAGGGTTTATCATACAAACAAATATCCTTACAATTAAACGCTGACATTATACATATTATTTGACTTCAGGAGAAGAAAACCATACACATCTGGGATGTCATGAGGGTGAGTATAAAGAGAGAATTTTCATTTTTGGGTGAACTATCCCTTTAAGGTTAATCCATATCGAGTTTTAATCAGTAAAACCTACCTCCCTACAATAAACCTATACCTAAATCTAACCAATAGTGTCATAAAAAGCTAATGTGAATTATGTTGTTGGTTTCATTTCGGTTTACATGTCGACTCGCACATGTCTGGTTCTTTGCAGCGCAACTAATCAGTTGTTGAACAATCTGCCTTTGCACAAGCTTAAAAAGTAGTTGGTTATGTAATGCAGTTATTGAAATGTATGGCCTTATAAGTATGCACTAAAGTAAATGTGTTTTGATGTGATAGCATTGTGTGCGGAACAGAGTGAAAAGTAAGTATATATGCATAAAATCTCATTTATCTAGTTATTTGTGTAAAAAAGAATAAAAGTCATTGTTGTTTTAGTGCCTCTAGTGTTCACTTCACTAGAAAACTGCTGCAGTATGTACGAACGAGCCACATATCAATCATTTTGCAAAAATGTAGGTATAGCAGTATTTTTCTATGAGACTAGCACAACCATGTTTATCCTCGTGCCAAGTGAAGCCGTATTTATTATAGTCTGGGTTGTATTGTCTTTTAACTTTTTAACTGTCCATGTTGGCCTTTCCCAAATTTGGGTAGTTTCTACCAAGCAACAGATGAATTTTCAGCTAAATTCAACATAATCTGATTAGACGCATGGCCTAAAAGTATCCCAACTATGCAACTAATTGCATATTATTATTTGCATTCAGCATTGTTTTTCCCAGCTGTTCAAAAAAGCTCTGCAAACCACCAATTGAGACCCACATTCTAGTTTGTTAAATCTTCGTGTAGGACAATAATGCCAGGAAATTTAACAGGAAGAGCTCATTTAAAATGTGATAAACCATACCATGTCCAGGACTTTGAGGTTGCCGTAAGAGAAGGCAATGGCGTTGGGTGGAGTGGCTACAGGAAGCATGAACGCCAGTGATGCGCTGATTGTGCAGGGCAGCATGACATAGAGAGGATGGAGCTCGATCGTTGTGGCCTGAAGATGAAGACAACACATTCTTAGAGCTTCATGTTGTGACATCTTGTGCAATATTGTTGATCCATTCTTTATCATTCTTTATCGTTTTTGTCTCTAATTGTATTTTAACTGTTTAACAGCAAATAGCGTACGCTAATTCAAGCAACACTAGTTATGTTGGTTGTTTAGCTGATGTGTACTGACCATAGAGGCAAGAATGGGCAGGAATAAAGTGGTGGTGGCTGTGTTGCTGGAGCATTCAGTGAACGTTCCCACCAGCAGACAGAGGATCAGGGAGATGGCGAAGGGTGGGATACTCTTCAAAGGGGCCAGACTTTCACCCAACCAAAGGGACAATCCAGATACCTTTACACAAAGATTAAGAACGACTGATTACTATCATAATCCAAGAGTCAAAGTTAGTTAGTGGTGCTTGCTAATTATTTGCTAAATGATACCGCAGATCATGTGGTTTGTTAAAGAGGTGCACTTTTATTTATTTTTTATAAATTGATCACACGATTTCATCAGGCAGACAATAAAAATGGGCAACAAAAGGCCATAGATTTACACTGACCCAAGCCATTTCAGACTGTTATAGAGACTTGGGCCAGTAAGCAACACCCTAGCAACGACCCAGTAACAAACCAGAACATCCTAGCAACCACCCATTGTAACCCCTGTTAATTGGTTAACTTGTTACTTTACAATGCACAGTCAAAATACAATTTTTACTTAAGACAGTGTGAGTAATTTTATGGTAAATGATTGTAAAAAAGATATATATATATATATATATATTTGTTTTTTTTTTTTTAGAAGTAAAAGGTATTATTTAACATAGTTAATGGTGAATTTTTTTATTATAACAAGACAAAACAAGTACTTTTATAGTAAACAATTAATGTACTTTATGCTATAAAATTATTGTTTTTTTACTTCCTAAAACGTAAATAATATGTTTTCCAAATTCCTATGTATAAAATTAGCATATATTAATTTCCAGGAGGTACACACTCGACTGGACTGCACATCCTAGCACAGTAAATGATTGTTTGCAGCAGTGCACATTTATTCATTATTACTATGGTGATTAACAGCCCATTTAAAGGTGCAAAGGAGATTTTTGTAGTTCCAGTGCATTGGTATAATATTAATATGATATTATTCAATGATATACTGTATATGGTAGTTTAAAGTAAAATATACAGGCATTAAAATGACACCGTAATGGCTGAAATATTTCACAGTTTTTTTAACAAGGAGTTTCTTTTTATGTTCCTTTAACAGATTATTTTTTAAGAGGGCGTAGCAATGAGAAGTACAACTCAGAACATCCTAGCAGCTACATAACAACATGTTTAACCCTTTAAACTCTTTTGAATTCTTGGGCAGCCACCTGAAATTTTTCACACTCAATTTTAAAAGCTCACCATTCATACATACTCTACTATGGACTAAAAATTGCAATAAAGTGTCAAATTTTTCATAAAACCCCCCATATAAAAAAAGACAAAAAATTGTCATAAATAATATTGTACAATATATGTTTACAATCTTAAGATAAACAGAATATTTAATATATATATATATATATATATATATATATATATATATATATATATATATATATATATATATAAAATAACAGATAACAGATCTGAAATGGAGGTGGTGCTCTAATGTATTTTAGCCCTCACAGATGTGCTCGTCCATAGACATTCAGTCTAATTTTCAGTTCTTGCACCACCCCTATTGTTTCATCAAATATCTCAGCCTATGAGTGGATTAGAATCACAATATAAGTGTCATCAGAAAGCAGAGATCCTCCTCTTTCATAGTGCCATGTTTTGCCTGGGCAAGCACCCCTTGTAATTGTTTCACAAATTGTAAAACTTTTATTAAACATAATTCCATATAAATCTTGATGTTCAAGACAAATTAAGTCATTGTAATTAATCTGATTTTAATGTGTTATTGAGTCATCCTACCTCACTGCCTCTTGCCAAGGCAAATCCTCCCCCCAGCAGCAGGACAATGTTCCAGGGCATATGTTCATGCACCACCTTCCAGTTCAGAAGAGTTGGAGGAGCCTTTAGCTTATTCTTGTGCACCCCATTCTCCTTTTTATCTTTTTTATCCTGTTTTTCTCCTGTTTTGTAAAACAGATGACCCAGCACATTTGGTTTAATACCTGCTTTTTAACTGATTGCAGAATGATCTTTCCAAAAAACAAACAAAAAAAAAAAAACATATATGTATCTTACCTTCCTGCTCTACTCCATCTTCATCATTATCATAATTTTCCTCTTTGGATGAAGAGCAATATTCTAGCCGAGATGGAACAACGAAGAACAGCGATGACATTAAAATGGCCACAGTGCCATCAGTGACGAACCTTTGAACAGACAAGTAAGAGGAAATGATTCACATGCAAAGCTTCTTGAGTGACTCATGATTCTCAGTAGTGATTTTTAATATTTAGTGATTTTAAAAATTGATAAAGGGATCATTCATAAAGGGATATTTGAAGCAGACTCACTGTCCATTTTTGTTGAAAAGCTCGCTGGCCCAGCCTGGCATGAAACCTGGTTCTCGTGTGAACCACAGTATCACCAGCAAGACAAAGATGGCCAACACTGCTCCCTCGGCAAAACAGATCCGACCTAATCTCTTATATTCATTCTTCATCACTCTGTAAGCCTCATTGTCTCCATCATTATTCGTACCGCAGCCAAAAGATTTTTTAAAGCTGTTCAAAAGAATAGTTAGATGAAGAATGTGTTAAAATAATTTCAGCTTCCACCTTTTAAATTTACATTAACAACCATATAATCCAAATATTTCAAAGGATTATTCCGGGTTCAATACAAGTAAAGTTTCATCGACAGAATTTGTGTACTGTAAAGCACTTACTTTAAAAGGCAGAAATGTGAAGCATATCATTTTATTAAATCACTTATTATTGGAGCTGTAAAGTTGTTTAAATCATATTTTTACAGTCATTTTAGGGTTTGTTGACATTATGTTGTCATGGCACAGAAGTTGTAAAACTGCCTATAACTTTACACAGAAAAGTTTATTAAGCCATTTTATTACAATAATATGTTATATGTTAACACGCATAGTGTTTGTCTTGTGGCTATACATTTAAATAAGTGACTATTTTAACATTTATGGATTGGCCCCATTCACTTCCATTGTAAGTGCCTCACTGTAACCCAAATTGTAGCTTATTTTTTCTTGTAAGAAAAGGAGGGGCAATATTATGCCACAAATGCTGTTAATTGAGCTTAACTTGTATTGAACCCAGAATATTCTTTTAATGTAACTTCAAGAATCTTCCCTTAACAGTTCAGGATTAGCCCTTTCATTGAGGTATATGGCATCATAATTATTTTATCCAAAGTGACTTACAATGCACTTACTACAGGGACAATCCCCCCCCGGAGCAACCTGGAGTTAAGTGCCTTGCTCAAGGACACAATGGTGGTGGCTGTGGGGATCGAACCTACAACCTTCTGCTTAGCAGTGCAGTGCTTTAGCCCACTACGCCACCACCACTCCTATTCAGATACAAATTATAGCTGTCTAAACTAACTATCTAATAACTCTTGCTGACTTTATACACACTGTATTTTCTGTAAAGAGGGGAAGCTACTTACTTCAAACCCAAATAAATGCACTGCAGCCAAAGCCAGGAGAACAGCAACATCAGCACCATGTTAGGGAAAGCAAAACCAAACCAGCTTGCAAAGTTGATCACATCGCCGTTATTTGGAAAAAGACTGTAAAAAAGAAAGTGCAACATGAGACAAGACCAGATCAGTATATCATTTGGCTCCAGATCTTTGTGCTGTAGGCCTGTGCATCATTTTTATTCACCTTTTCCCTCAACACAATAAAAATAAAATGTTCAGTTTATTTTAGGTTGTGTTGCAAACTATGTCCATACAATTCCACATTTCACATGTATATTTTTTTAATAAATAATTATTAATCTAATAATATAATCAATTTCATTACTCCTACGAAGAGTAGGCAATAGAAAAAAATAGTAAAATAATAATATTTTTTTTCAATATACCAAAGCTTTAATGTCGATTGACAATTTAACCACATTTATTTTAATATCAGTTTTTAATTTTGCTCAAAATTAATTTATTGATTGTTGATTATGTATATATAATAATATACTGTATATTATATTTCTAATTTAATAATAATACTTTATAAAATTGGAGCAATATAATTTAATATATAATATTTATATGATTTATTATATATAATAATACATATTATATACAATATTAATATTAAATATATTCATATATTTTTATATATTCTTTTACAATATGTCAGAAGATTCAATGTCTGTGATCAGTCCGGTCTGTGACATTGCCCAATTGATCATGGACATTATGACTTGATTCATTTTTTCACATGTTGCTGTTATTTTTGAAGGTATGGTGAGAGACATAATAGGATACATGACAAACTTACTTGTCCATCTGGCCCTGGAGAATGAGATTTGGTGTGGTCCCAGTTAGGGTGGCAGTTCCTCCAATGCTGGCGGAGTAACACACAGAAAGATTCATCCCTTTAGAAAGACGAAGATACTTCGCCTCACGCTCCTTCCTTCTGTGTTCAGACAGTGTATTGATTCCTGCCTCTGGATCTGAATTGACTGTGAAGACAAAAATCATGTTTATTGAACAGCATGTACTGAACAACATACATTTTTATAAGCAACGGTTTATCTAATCAAACTTCAAGGTTGGAACTATCTGTTTGATAAATATATTTTAAGGATGTTTAGATATTTTTTAATGGAAAAAGACACAAATTAAGATTTAGAAAATTACTTTTTTCCATTGTAACCAACGTTTAGATGTTAGACATACTATTGGGTTTGTCTCCAACGATATCATCGTACAAAGGAGGTTTGGTGTCGGAGACCTCGGCCAACTCAAAAGCTTGGTTGTCCTGCCCTTCCCTCAGCTCCTTCTCATCTGACTCTGCCTCTGTAGCACTGAGCTGCTCGAGAACAGCCTGAGAAATGGGCAGCATCATGGCTGTGGTGGCTGTATTGCTGATCCACATGGAGAGGAAGGCTGTTACAATCATGAATCCCAGCATCAGCCTGCAGAAAATGACAAAAAAGGACATAATTTAAAGGGATGATTCACCCAAAAATGAACATCTCCTTTTGTGTTCCACTGAAGAAAGAAATTGTCATAACTGTCATTTCCTGGGTCAACTATACCTTTACATATTGTGTCAGTGAGATAGTTAAAGAGATGATGGAGAGAGATAAAGTATTTTGATTGTGTGTGATTGTGGTCTTACAAAGCAGGTCGAACTCCCACTACTAGCAGAACTCGAAGGGCGATGCGCTTATGGAGATTCCAGCGTTCAACTGCTATAGCCACCAGCAACCCCCCAATGAACAGCATATTTGTGTCCTTTAAATACTGCACACATACCTGAGAAACAAATAAACACATTCAATCCCATGTTTAATTGTGGTCACCATGGGCGGCACTAGAGGTGTGCTACCAGGGTTTAAGCCTCAAATGTTTTCAGTAAAGCCCCAAATGTTTTTACGTGATGTCAAAATTACCAGTGCTTTGGTATCAAAATTATAATAAATAAGAATATATTTTATTATTAAGTTGTATATTGTAGTATTTAAATTAATGATACAGTTCTTATTACAGTATCATAGATAATACAAATATTTCTGAGTAACAATCGCACATCCAGGGATTAAGACATGTCAGACCGGTCATCCTGGTATTGCGAGTCATCTTTCCTACTTCTTGTATCACTGTGCGATCTCAACAAGAAAGCTTATAAAATAATTTCAATTCAAATCAGTGTTTACAAAATAAACACCAACTGACCTCTGACGCAAACCGGAGTTGAAATTCAGCTGTTTAGTGAATTTATTTCTACTCACATAAGTTCATAAATTCCACGCAAATCAAAATTTTATGTCCATTTATTTTTTTAGTTTGTTAGTAGCTGTGTAATAAGCAGGATAATGTACAATCAGCTTGTGGTTAGTGCAAAAAAACGCTAAAGGGGTTAACTGTACATTATCCCTTACATATATTCAGATCATGGGTCAATACCCACGTTCCCTGATGAAGTATATCCGGAATCTGTTTATACTACTCAAATACATACTTAAAGAACAGACTGTTTCACCATCCAGGAAGTGTGTCCTTCATAAGAAACAGTACATACTCAATTTACGCAATTTCAGATGCAGCTATTGTGTTTTATCAGCATAACAGCTTCAAACGCAGCTCATTCAATCAGACTTTAAAGTCGGAACTATCAGTTTTATGAACTTATGACTGAAATCAGACTACAGAGCATTGATAGGCATAATTTGATCTCATTTAAACGGGAAAGAAAGATATGAACAGTAGATTAAGATCTGTTTAGTGTCATAATGTGAGGTGTACATAAAACCGTGTTTATGGTCTATAAAGTTTACACAGATAGAGAACTTCAGCTGATGCAGGTAAATCTCTGTGGGCATGTGCACTTTTAAATAGTTTCTGTGTGTCTAAAGTTCCTGTTTCATGACCATTTACACTCTCATCTGACTCATACTATCATATAGCCAACACATTCTTTGTTAAACAACTGATATGTGAATAGTTTCCTTGTTAAGGAGTTGTTAGGGTGCAGATTTTTAAACCATACCTCTCCAGACGTCATGATGCCCATCATGGGAAAGAGAATAACAGGTAGTAGGGCAGTGATGGCCAGTGGCATGCACTCTGTGCACCAGTACAGTGCCATCAAGATGATAGCAAAGCCACATTTCGCTTCCTAAAGAGCAGAACAGGAATTGTCACATTACAAACAAGTGTCACTAGATCAGTCAGCTAAACTCTCTGTATATAGTACATCACCCATTCAAGTACAGTATACAATTATTATTAGGGGAGAGAATTGGATGTGAATTAGAAATCACAGGCCATATCTCTCATCTCATGTTGTCCAAGAGGAGGAAAGGGCAGGATTCAATGTAGTTATTTATACCTATATTATTCATTTTATCTCTCTAAGGTAAAGAACATAAATATCTTATGTTCTCTAATCTCTTCAAGGCCTAATAAGACACATATCACTCTCAGAACACTGATAAAAGCAACCTTGACCATAAACGACCACAAACAACTTTTTTAATGCTCGGCAGCACTATTGAGTTTTATGACAAGAGGACAGGCATTGCAATCTTTTTAAACTTTTCGAAATGTTGTTGTTTTGTAATTAACTTTTACATTTCACTTTTGTAAGGGCTTGAAATTTACTTATAAAATAATATACTTCTAATAAACTCACATAAGGGATCTTAAAAATCTTTTTAGCTGAACTTGTGTTCTCGAGGTTACAGTAAAGCGTTGCTGGAGTAACTGCTGGTCACATTACTTTACTTTCTTGTTTTTAAGACCAGCTGTTTCTGGCTGACCTCTGCAAACTGTGTAAATACACTGATGAGCCAAAACATTATGACCACCTGCCTAATATGCTGTTGGTTGTAAGAGTGCTGCCAAAACAGCGCCGACCCACTGAGGCATGGACTCTACAAGACCCCTATAGGTGTGTGCTGTGGTATCTGGCAGCAGATCCTTCATGTCCTGTTAGTTGTGAGGTGGAGCTGACTTGGATCAAACATGTTGGTCTAGCACATCCCACAGACACTCAATCAGATTGAGATCTGGGGAATTTGGTGGCCAGGGCAACACCTTGAACTCGTCATGTTCCTCAAACAATTCCCGAAACAATGTGTGCAGTGTGGCAGGGCACGTGTCAAATTGACATCCACATGAAAGGCCAAACCCAGAGTTTCCCAGCAGAACATTTCCCAGAGCATCAAACTCCCTCCAATTCTGACACCCGCATGACCATTGTAGGCGCTTTCGACCATGGGCAGGGGTCATCATGGGCACTCTGACTGGTCTGCAGCTATGCAGCCTCACACACAGCAGGGTGCAATGCACTGTGTGTTGTGACACATTCCTCCCGTAACCATCATTAACATTTTCTGTGACATGTGCCACAGTATAACTTCTGTCGGTTCAGACCAGACGGGATAGCCTTCATTGCCCTCGCACATGGATGAGACTGGTGCACCCAACACCCTTAAGCCGGTTTGTGGTTTGTCCCTCCTCAGACCACTCACCACTGCTGACCGGGAGCACCCCACAAGCCTTGCCGTTTCAGAGATGCTCTGACCCAGTTGTCTGGCTGTATTTGGCCCTTGTCAAAGTCACTCAGGTCTTAACTCCTGCCCATTTCTCCTGCATTCAACATGTTGACTACGAGAACTGATTGATCGCTTCCCATCTAATCTACCCAGACCTTAACATGTGGCCTTGTTAGGAGATGATCAATGTTATTCACTTCACCAGAGAGTGGTCGTAATGTTTTGGCTCATCAGTGTAGTGTCCCCCAGTGTTCCACAGATCATAAATACATATAGTTTGTTTTTCAGCTATTATTGCTGCATATTCAGCTGCTCATCAGGCTTATTTTTAATAGAACCATGTTCACCTGCACTATAGGGATATTTTATTGATCTGAAATCTGAAATACACCACCATGTTCATATTCTTTCTTTGTCACTTTTTTAATCGTTGACAATGTGGGCAAAAAGAGTGTTGAGGCACACACATTTTGGTTAGCATGTAACTAAAGTGATAATCACACATAAAAGAGAGTTATTAACTTCATGTTTTTCCAAAACGACTGGCAGAATGACAGCCTCAGTCATCCCCATTATCTTTAATTGTATTGAAAATGATCTCCTTTTGTGTTCTACGGAAGAACGAATGTATAACGGATTTGGAACAACATGAAGTGCGTAACTCGTTGTTGGGTAAACTATATAAGTTCTCTGTGGATAATTTTTCTTAAAAAACTTCAACACACAAATAAAACAGTTTTTACTCACCGGACTTGGGATAACCAGAGGCAGGGGTAGTATCAGAAAGGGGGAGATGAAGATGATCAGGTAGTTTCTATGAACCCACAGCCATCTGCGAACTCCTTCCATGTCTTCTGACCCTAAGCTGCAGATGTCAGGTGTGATGTGGATGAGACAACACCAAAGTGCTGATTATGTGAGCTGAGCAAAAGAGGCTTCGGCACATTATATATTAACTGTGAAAAAGGGGAGGGTAAACAGGGGAATGAAAGGGGAGGCTAAAAAAAGACAGCAAACAAAAATGAATTATTCTTTGGCCAAAAGGTTAACCATTTTGTAATCTTTTTTTATCTTTTTCTTAGGCCAAGTGTTGTTCCTAATGGAGTTATTAAAAGCAAATGTGAACTCTTCACACTGTCAATGTCATAATGGAAAAGCAACTGTCATTCTGATAAGTGTCTTTTTTTTCCACTGGTGTTGTTATCCGAAGAATGTTTCCCAGTTACTGTAAATGTGATCAGATATCTAAGGTAAAGCAATATATGAAAATAGTTCATTCTAGGTCATTGACTCCTTGAGTCTTCTGTTTTTTGGAGAAAAAATATTGATGAGTTTAAAGGAGATTTAATGCAAGTCAAACAGCAATAATGGGAAACGGCAAAATGAGACCATTAAAACTATATCTCCAGACATACACTGATATCTCTATTAATGTATAATATATTTATAGTTCTATATCTGAATGGAATTCCAAGAAGTTCTGGCAGGATTCGCATCAAAACGGTTTATTATTTATTAAATCCAGCTGAGGCACACCTTGTTCCAGTTCTTGTGGAAAGGTTCTTTGCATTCAAGAGTATTGTAGGGCCTGTTCAGTTTGAAGAAGTGGATAAACACTGTGTTTAATCTTCTTTAGCACAACTCTTAATAACTACAACTAAGAGGTGTGTGAATAAATAAAATAAATGAAAATTATTGATTGAAATGGATGTGAGTTTATCAGAAAAGACTACCAGGTACAGCAGCAAAGAACCTGTCGGACCCCCTCCTTGGGGGGTCTCAGTCATTTTTCCATTCACCATCGGGCCCGCGGTCGTTTTTATGGTTAATTTTGGTCGAACTTCGCGGGCTCCCTCTCTAGCCTATGGCGGCTGTCCACCCTGTCCTCCCTGTAGTTCTGCCCCTGGCCAGGTGTTTATAATAGAAAATCAGAGACAATGACTGATTCATTTTGTAAATGATTTAACCTGTTCATAATTGTAAAACGATTATGTTTAGTCACAAACTATACCTGATTTAACAAGTGAAGTTCTCAAGACATTCTTTCTTTCTTTTCCTTCATCTTTTTAATTTGTCTTTCTTTTCTTTCTTTTTAGCTTTCTTTCTTTTCCATTCTTTCATTCATTTTTCTTAGTTCTTTGTTTGTTTGATTCTTCCTTTTTTCTTTTCTTTCTTTCTTTCTTTTTCCATTCATTATTTCTCTTTCTTTCTTTCTTTCTTTCTTTCTTTTTCTTTCTTTCTTTCTTTCTTTCCATCTTTCTTTCTCTTTCATTTGTTCTTTCTTTGTATCTTTCGTTCTTTTTTTATTCTTTCTTTCTTTTTTCTTTCTTTTTTCTGACTGTTTCTCTTCTTTCTTTTTATTCTTTCTTTTGTTTGTTTGTTTCTTTTTCTTTTCTTTGTTGAGTCTTTTTCTTTCTTTTTTCTTTCATTCTTTCTTTCTTTCTTTTTCCATCCTTTCTTTTTCTTTCTTTCTTTTCTTCTTTTTTCTCTTTTCTTTATTTTTTTTCTTTTCTTTCTTTCTTTCTTTTTCTTTTCTTCTTTGTTTCTTTGTTCTTTCTTTATTTTAATTTTTTACTTCTTTCATTCATTCTTTTCTTTCTTTCAACTTAAAAAATGCTTTGTTTTTTAGTTTATTTTTATTTTTACCTTCTTTCTTTCTTTCTCTTTTTTATTCTTTCTTTCTTTTTTCTTTCTTTCTTTTGTTTGTTTGTTTCTTTTTCTTTTCTTTGTTGAGTCTTTTTCTTTCTTTTTTCTTTCATTCTTTCTTTCTTTCTTTTTCCATCCTTTCTTTCTTTTCTTCTTTTTTCTCTTTTCTTCAATTTTTTTTCTTTTTTCTTTTCTTTCTTTCTGTCTTTTTCTTTTCTTTGTTTCTTTGTTCTTTCTTTATTTTAATTTTTTACTTCTTTCATTCATTCTTTTCTTTCTTTCAACTTAGAAAATGCTTTGTTTTTTAGTTTATTTTTATTTTTACCTTCTTTCTTTCTCTTTTTTATTCTTTCTTCTTTCTTTCTTTCTTTCTTTCTTTCTTTCTTTCTTTCTTTCTTTCTTTCAGCCTAGTAAATGCTTTGTGCCTTTGCAGTTAAACCTTTACAGTTCCATAACTTCTCTTTAAAAAATTAATATTTTTATGTAGCCTTGTGTAAGAGATTGTGGCCATTATTTTACTTTTCACAAAACTAAGATAAGGGTTAATATTTAGTCATAGACAGCATGAGCTGTAAGCAGTATTGAGGTCCAATAAAATCATAAAATTCGGACTTTTCATAATACCCCAAAATTCATATCAACATTAATTATTAATCTTTAGAGATGTTGAACTCTTTATTTCTCAGGTAACTTGGAAAACATTATCTTCCCTGTTTAAACTAAAGTAAAAGTTTTTTGGGGGTTTTTTTTTGGATCATTTCGTCTTATGATTTTGGATCATAAGGCGAAATGCTATCAGTCAGGGAGGAAATAAATAGGTCTATTATTGTATCGCTGACAGGCAGCATGTGACTCTACTTGGGTCTCTTTTTTGCACTACATGATTTTGACACATTAAGAAGAAGAAGCAATGTATCATTTTTTTAAGTCCCTTGTCCATTGCAATGAAAAATATCCATCTTAACATTTTCTTACAGATTTATTTGTTTTCTTTTAACTATTATGGCCATAACTGCCCAAATGTGTTAAAGGTCCAAAGTAATGTACATAACATTTTTCCAAAGCTTTGTGCTTCCTTCACCACTCTATTGAATCTGTTCCTTAGAGATAACATTCCTTGCACATTGCATAATCCCACCAAACTACCTTTGGATTGTATGTACAGTAAGGACAAGTTTCAATAAAACACTGACTGGAACTTTGGTTTAAATCGTATGGGTAAAAACAAAGTACCAACATTTAAAAGTCCTTCACAAAGATCTGGTGCTAATCTGAGGGAATAATGTAATACCCATTTGTGTTATTGTGTCAAATTCCATTGCCTGCAATTCCGGAGTATTTCCTTTCCTTGGCAAATGAATAGATATTTCACTTTACAGGGTCATAATGGCAGTAGCTTTATGGAGCTGTTCAGTCATAGATAGCATGAGCTGTAAGCATTATTACAGATGCTGTAGGCGCAAGACAAGACAAGTTTACACTATCTGTACTCCACAATGTGTGGCTGTTGTCCCAATACGATCGATTAGCAAGCTCACACACTATAGTTTCTGAACTGTTAAAGGGTGGTTCTGGCCATATTAAAATTCTGTCATCATTTACTCACCCACATATGGTTCAAAACCCTTATTAAGTTCCTCTATGAAACATTCACATATTTTTTCGATACAATAAAAGTCATGAGGGTGACCTATTTCTTTAAACATCCATGACTTCCTGAAAAAAAAAAATTCCACTGCAAAAATAACTTTTGAGAAACATACTACAAGGGCATAGTTTTGGATTGAAAGTTGGCAGGGACATATTACAAGGAGGATAATATTCAACATGTTTGTGGTTTAAGAAAATGCCAGAAAGTCAGTCTAGTAATATAGGCTAAATAACATTATTTCCTCATATAGGTTACACGGGGCACATTTCCCATTTCTCTGGCCCATCACATGTTTTTTTTTTCTTTCTTTCTTTCTTCTTCTTCTTCTTTTTTTTTTTTTTTTTTTTTAATAAACAGGTTTATTGTACTTTTCTTGAGGAAGTTATTATTTCTGGGTGGTAATTCATGTCTTTGCCATGTTGGTTTCACAGAACTTCCTTGTTTTTGACTTTTAATCTTTTTTCTCATTGACCCGATAATGGTTTTTGACCTCAATAAAAGACAAAGTCCATTGATCCTGCAGATTATCATCTGATTTATAACTTCTGGCAGGACATCGAGTTACTGGCTTAAAAAAATTATATGAGTGTTATCTAAATACAGAGGTGGGACAGTCACTGTATAAAAAATTGTACTATTACAAATTGCTAATCACCTACTGAAAATATTGTTTTATTAATTAGTAACTTATTACTTAATAAGTATCTTATTAATAGCTACTTTTTAATAAATTAATCTCCCAATTATTAATTTTTTTCCAAGTCATTATTTGAGTTCAGATGGTTAAGCAATATACAGTTAATGAAGCTTGTACAAACATGGAAAGATACTGTACAAATAAAAAGGAATGAGAGAGAGAGAGAGAGAGAGAGAGAGAGAGAGAGCGAGAGAGCGAGAGACGTTGACGTTTATACCTCTTTATTTATACAAATTGTTTTTCTTTCAAAAAATTATTTGCAAATAACAAACACCATCAAATACAACACATCTTGTACAAACACAAAACTATACCAATATACAAAACTAAAAATAATAACTGAAAACTTACACAAGTTTTAAAAAAAAAAAAAAAAACCAACCACAAGTAATTTAAAAAATACATTAAAAATGTAAAATTAGGTTATCCTCATAATCTATAGTACACAAAACCTCACTAAAACCCCATGTTTCCATAAAACAAACCAAATTTTTAGTCAGTTTAAAATAGACAAACTCCGCTCTGATTCTTGAAGCCACAAAAGCTCTTAAAATTATCTCTGGATCTTGTTTCGCCTATTAGATAGTTAATTAAACCAACTCTTCGCCTGTCTGAAGCCTTATAGTTTGGTCCAAAAATAAAAATGTTTTCTTTAAAATCTTCACCGAGTTTTTCAAACCAGCTTTCTAACATCAGAAAAACACCTCTCAATCTTGAACAATATAAAAAAAGATGATCAATTGATTCCTCTCGATCACAAAAAGGACATTTCTTCTCTACAGTGGGGTCGATGTGTGCCACGTGTCTGTTTGTAGCTATTGCCCAATGTATAATTCTCCACTGTAGATCTGCAGTTCGTTTTTCAATGGGAGATTTATACAATGACCTCCAGCACCTTTTAGGAGAAGAGTTTGGCCCTAGCAAATCTGACCACTTTGTCTCTTTATAGTCCTTCAAAAGTGATTGATGAGCAACTTTTACACTTGTCAGATATAATGCTTTCTTTGAAGTCTCTTTGAAGCCATGAAGCTCTGGAGTCCAGAAAGAAAGTATAGATTCCTCTTGTGGCTCCTCTTCAACCAAAGCTGAAACAATGAGTTCTGGAAAGTTGTCCTCCTGTAACTCATTCTCTTCTTTATTCGAGTCCTCCTCTTGTGACTTTTGTCGATAGACAGAAGGAAAAAAAGAGAAGATCTCATCCATTACATGTTTCATGAATCTGACAGACTTTATTCCTGTCAGATTACACATTTCCTCAGGGCTTTTCCACTCATCATAATTTTTTAAGTCCATTATCCTTGTGCATCCAGATCTTGCCATAATTTTCTGAAAGCTTTTAGTGTTGAGCACCTTTGCTTGTAGTACAGGATTATTAAAAAGTGGTTCATTGTTTTTCCAGTGTTCAGAATTAGACAGGTTTCTATTCACGTGAAAATTTGAAGTCCATGTTCTTAAAATTGTTCTATAAAAAGCAGACGTGTCCATTTCTGTAAGATTCATTAAAAACAAATGTAAATCATATTTAAAAACATCAACTTTATGTAAAAGGGCTTTTGCGGTGTCAGTCCAACATCTTCCATTCGAGTACAGTAACTTTTGTGCTGCCTGCAGTCTGAAAGTCTTTATTCTGCTTTTAATATCTATTAGTCCTTGTCCACCTTCATTTACTGGTAAAAAAAGAATGGCAGCTTTAGTCCAGTGTTGTCCGGTCCAAAAGAAATCCACTAATCGTTTCTGTAGTTAGTGAACAAGATCATCTGGAGGATCCAGGACGTTCATTTTGTGCCACAGTGCCGAAGCAGCTAGATTATTTGCAACCAAAACTCTTCCCCTATAGGAAAGCTGTGGTAGCACCCATGACCATTTAGACAACCGGCTACACATCTTCTCCACCATTCCTTCCCAATTTTTAATCTTAAATGTTTCAGTTCCTAAAAAAACTCCTAAAACTTTCAGACCCTCTTGATTCCACTTAACACCACCTGGAAGTACTGGTAGGTGTTTTTTAATATTTTCTCCACAAAAAAAGCCTTCACACTTTTCCCAGTTCACTTTAGCTGATGAGGCATTTTCATAAACATTCAATGATTCTTTTAAAACAGACACATCTCTCTCATCCTTAATAAAAATTGTCACATCATCAGCATAGGCAACAAACTTAATAGGCCTTTCCACGTTTTGTTCAACTAAAAACCCTTGTAGTGTTTTTCCTAATTTACAAAGTAAAGGTTCTATAGCCAAAGAATACAACATCCCAGACAATGGGCATCCTTGTCTGATTCCTCTTAACATTGGAATGGGCCGACTAAGTCCTCCACCAACTTTCAGCATTGCAGATGCATCATTGTATAATAATTTAATCCATGAAATAAAACTTTTTCCAAACCCAAAAGCTTCAAGCGTTTTAAACAAATAAAAATGA
Organism: Moxostoma hubbsi; assembly: GCA_032164185.1. Lineage (NCBI taxonomy): Eukaryota > Metazoa > Chordata > Actinopteri > Cypriniformes > Catostomidae > Moxostoma > Moxostoma hubbsi. Next base: position 7,114,452 of record JAVLUX010000042.1, read on the forward strand.
CCAACTCTGTCAAAGGCTTTTTCTTGATCAATGGCAAAAATTCCCACACTTTCTCCATTCATTCTTGCAATGTCTATTATGTCTCTTACAAGAAATAAATTGTCCATTATGGTTCTGTTTGGAATACAATAGGTTTGATTTTCATTAACAATATATTCTAAAAAAGGTTTCAATCTATTTGAAAGACACTTTGCCAAAATTTTATAGTCTGTGCATAAAACAGCCACAGGTCTCCAGTTTTTCAACATTCCAAGATCACCTTTTTTGGGTAACAAAGATAAAACCGCTCTTTTACAACTAGTTGGCAATTCGTGTCGTTGATAGCAGTAATTAAAAACTTCATAAAAATCATCTTTCAGTAAGTTCCAGAATTTTTTATAAAATTCTGCTGGAAGTCCATCTAATCCAGGTGCTTTTCCAGTTGAAAGTTTATTAACTGCTTCAGACAGTTCTTTTAGCTGGAGGGCGGAGTCAAGCTTTTTACTCTGTTCCTCAGACAGCTTTGACAAGTCTGTATGTAAATCTTCCATACATCTGACATCGCATTGTCCTTTTCCAAATAAGTCCATATAAAAATCAAAAGCTATTTTTCTCATTTCATTTGGATCCGACTTCAAAATTCCATTTACATCTTTCAAATGTAACATATTTTTTTTTCCCTTTCTTTCTGTTCCAGATTAAAGAAAAAGGAGCTTGGTGCATCCATTTCTCTTAAAGAAGTAAACCGAGCTCTAATTAAAGCTCCTTTTGCTTTCTCATGGAACAAAGATGCTAAAGCCTTTTTTTTTCCTTCCAACTTCCCAACTGTCACAGTATCTCCAACAATTAACTCACTTTCAATCTGTTTTATCTCTTTTTCAAGTTCAAATACTTTTTTTTTTATCATACCATTTGAATTATATGTATAATTTTGACAAAATATCCTAATTTGTGTCTTACCTACATCCCACCACTGAACAATGTCATCATAATTATTTTTTTGTTTTTTCCACTCAACCCAAAATACATCAAATTTTTCACAAAAAAGGACATCCTGTAACAGTTTCACATTAAAATGCCAATAATAGCTATGACTTTGTGACTTCTTTGTATTTATTTCAATGATACATAAATGATGATCAGAGAACCCATTTGGACAAATTGTAGATTTTAAAATTCGATTACTATTATTCTTATTGATATAAAAACGGTCTAACCTGGCAGTACAAATACGATCATGAGCAATCTTTAACCATGTATACTGCTTAACTGTAGGGTGTTGCAGTCTCCATACATCAACCAAATTAAAATTACTAATAACATTGTGTAAAACCTTTGCAGAGGAGGGGTGAGGTTCTTCTCCATTGCGATCTAAAGTAAAATTTAATGTACAGTTCCAATCACCCCCTAAAACCAAACAAACATTTTCATCACAGCTTTTTTTTAAAAACTCATGTAACTTTTTAAAAGAAATTATCCTCTCTGCTCCAATATTTGGAGCATAAATATTAATAAAAACAAAAACAAACCCATTTATTTTTACTTGAACAGCCAAAATTTGTCCTCTTTCTATTTCATTGATAGAGACAGTGGTTATATTAATCTTCTTTGAAAATAAAATAGCAACTCCTCCACTAACATTTGATCCATGACTCATAAATAAATCGCTTCTAAAACCCATTCTCCAATCCACTTCATTTTTCACATCACTATGAGTCTCTTGTAAAAAAGTTACATCAATATTCTTATTTTGTATGTACTCATACAAACATGCTCTTTTCCTACCATCTCTTCCCCCGTTGATGTTAAGGGATCCTATGCTAAGGCTCTCCATGAAAGAATAGGACAGAGAGAGGAAAAATATAGAGGACAAGACAAAAAGAAACAGATAGCTCACCCTTTGTGATTTCTTCATAAGTAAGTTATAAAGAGTTCTCAAAAGCCTTCTTTTGCAGTTTTGTTACAATTTTTTTCAATCTAAATCTTTTTCTTCTACTTAACTCTTCATAACTTACAGTCTTTTGTATCTTAACCACAGAAGCAAGAACCTCTTTACTTCAGGGAAAAAATCCTTCACATCTACTTTTCTTCCAAATGTTTCATCAAGGAAATCATTAATCTCCTTTACAGTGTATAACTGATCATCATCATACCTTGAGGGAATATCTGATATTTCGGAAATTGAGGGAATATCTGATATTTCGGAAAGGCAATCATCATCAGACATCTCTTCAGTCACATCAGTGCTTTCAGAGAGCTGAGACAGAGATGTGTTTACTGGTAGATTTTCAACTGTATCTACATCAGTACCAGCAGAAACCTCAAGATGAGATTTTTTTGCGTCACTTGTCTCAATCTCTTCACAATTCCTCCTTTTATTTTCCTCATCACAATTATTTTTTTTCTCCTTTTTTTTCCCCGACGTTTTTTCACTCGGTACCTTCTGTCCTCGATTTTCAGTAGAATCACTTTGTTCACGAGTGCTCTGTTTGTTGTTTACATTTTCGTCTTTCTCAGTTACATTGTCTGTCTCTGTTTCTTTACTTTTATTTACATCCCCCCGTTTCGCCGGCGTCCGCCTGTTCTTCATTCGTTTTATTTGTGTTGTCTTCTGTTTGCATTTTATGTGGGCATGCCATTTTCTTATGACCAAAGCTACCACACTCAAAGCATTTCAGATTGTTTGTGATTGCATAAATCATGTACGATTTATCTTCGTGTTTGACACGGAACGAGATATCGAGCGTCGGCGATTCTAAAAACATAAACACCTGCCGTCTGAAAGACATTACGTGTTTCAGCGCTTCGTTTTTACAACCCAGCGGAATTAATTTAATTTCGCTTGCCATTTTCCCGAACCTCTGTAGTTCATTTTCAATTTAAGCATTGGGAATAAATGGTGGAATGTTGGATATTGTTACCCTTGTCGACTGTGAAACCAGCGGAGAAACAGTAACAAAAGCTTCACTTACCCAAACGCCGCTTACGATGAGTTTGCTTACAAAGCTTTGTTCCTTTAGAAAGACCACCACGGCCTTGTTCATTCTAGATGCAGATATAATATTATCAAACCCAATTTGTTCCCCAATTGCCACGAGCACGTCCTCAACCGCCGCTCCGGCGTCAGGTACACACCTGACTCCATGGCGGAGAGACAGAGAGGAAAACTCCATCCCAGCCCTCCGCCACAAGGCCGAAAAACTTTTACCTGACGCCTGTTACTCTTCAAATTATTTAGAAAAAAACAAATTAAATAATAGAACTAAACATAAATATTTAGAAAGAAGAAAGAAAAGGGAAAAAACAATATATATATTTAAATAACCGAGAATAGTATAAAGAAAACTATCCCCTGAAACGCTCTTCTCACCCGTGAGACGCTCACATTCCCTAAACTCCCAGCATGCACCAGAGAGAGAGAGAGAGAGAAAGAAAGAAAGAAAACACATTTATTTCACACTTCTAAATATAGCAGAAAAGATTTACTATGGGGCGGCTGTGGCTCAGTTGGTAGAGCGGTTTGGCCACTAATCGCAGGGTTGGTGGTTTGAATCCCGGCCCACTTGCCGAAGTGTCCTTGGGCAAGACACTGAACCCCAAGTTGCTCCCATTGGCAGGCTAGCACCTTGCATGGCAGCTCTGCCGCCATTGGTGTATGAATGTGTGTGTGAATGGGTGAATGAGTCACAGTGTAAAGCGCTTTGAATACCGTTAAAGTTAAAAAGGCGCTATATAAGTGCAGACCATTACTATAGTCTTTTTTTCAGTGTACACATAAAAACAATATTCAGGGTTTTCAAAAGAAAATAAAAAAGTTATGCATCAATTATTCAAATTGAACATATTAACAATTCAATCATTACATAATTCTACCATCTTTTTGTAATATGGTATTCTATGAGAAATAATTAAAAAAAGTTTTTTCTCTGACCATTATATTTTATGTATAAAGAATCTTCCATAAATAATTATGAAAGGTATTACAAAAGAAATGCTGACATTTTATGGGGCAAAATAATTCATAAAAGGCATTTCAACAACAGAAATCAAAGTCACACTGATTTACAGTTTTATAATGGATAATGGCATATTTTGGCAAATGTATGGCGTTGTGCTATATTGCTAATAACGCCAATGATTTCAGCACCTTGGCCAGCACACTATTTGGCAGAAATCTGAACAGGCCTTGGTGAAATCCTTTTGATGCAAATACCTCTTGTAAATACTAAACCATTGTAGTGAAAGTCAAGTAGAGCAATAATCTCTAATCTCCATTTTCTCTCTCTCTTTGCTCACTTATGGATGATTGAACATCAACTCTTTAAATTAATTTGAACAATTTTAATAAACTAAGTGCAAGGTGTTACTCCTTTTGTAGCCTGCGGTTGTGTGCTTTAGCTCACAATTCAATACTTTTTTCTTTGTCACTGATAGAGCCACCCTCATTAAACTCTATCAATTTAAGACCTGTTTGGTTAAACCTGTGTTAAGCTCTCTTACAACAGAATCAACTTGAATGCTTTTATCACATCAGTTAGGCCTACAAGTAACAGAACTATTTTTGGTGATCATTGATTATTTCAGAGCAAAACCAACAAGCAAGGGTGACTTTTGGAACCATCGATCCCCAGAGCTGTCCATCATCAGTGTATCACACTGTTGTTGGAGAGAGGTTTGGGTCAGGCACTGGTGGCCAACTAAAATGGTGCCATTAAAAATGAGAATCGTGATTTTATTGTGTCTTGAAATAGCGCTGTCTTTTGCTGCGGAGGGTAAGTGTAATATGAACCACTTTGTTGGTAATAATTTGCTGATTTATTTTCATTGGTATTTCAAACAATTCTAATTTTGTTTGCATTTCATGAAGAAACGTGCTTGGGACGATGTCAAAGTGGCTTTGATCCTACAAAGAAATGCCAGTGTGATAACATTTGCAAGTACTATGGAAGTTGCTGTGAGGATTTTGACAACACTTGTCGAAAGAAATGTAGGAACAGATCTTTAACTTTTATTCCAAACTACAAAGTTTTTGATAATTTGATGAATTAATAATTTACATGTGTACAAATGTACATTAAGATGTACCATTAAACCTTGATTCATGTATTGTATTTTCATATACAGTGGGGTACAAACATTCGACTTCTAATGAAAATACTTTGTATTGTTTTATAATCTAATACAAATTTCACATTACAACATTTTATTACAAATACTATTATCAGCATAACAATTTGAGTGAAATTTCAGAATTTCTTAGTATTCATAATGACCTGCTTTAATACCTTGTAATGACATAATACTTTTGAGCTGGCATGGCAAAATGTGATGATCCATGTCATTCCAGCATGATTTGAGAATTGTCCAAAGAACATCTTGTGCACTTTAATGGAAGTAAAGAAAACAGACTTTTGGTACAAAGCAAGTATGAACTGTATTTAGTCATGTACTTAGTGTATTTGATTACTGACCTAAAAATAGTGCATAATGTTACAATTATACACAAGTTATATTTAAGTTCAAAGTTCAATATCTTAATATTTTGTTAATTTCCAGGTTTATAATGAAAAGGAGTTTTAAAGTGATCTCAGACTTTTGGACTTGTTATATATTCGTATTTTAATTTACATAAACTACTGGTGTGTTTTGCATTATATAATGTTTGTTAAATTGATAGTTGACCCAAAAACATTTACTCACCCTTATGTTGTTCCAAACCCGTATGACTTAGATTATTTTTTTTTTTTAATGCTAAACACAAGGGGTATATTTTACAAAATGTTCGGATTGACTCAATGCTATTATATTTCCATACAATACCAGTTGAAATTGTCTCACTTTAGATATTAAAAAGCACCCTAAAGTGTAAAAACTTTTGTTTATGTGTCATATTCCAATCCTTCTGAAGGCATATGATCACTTTAATAACTTACTAATTAAAGTTATTATCACGTGCATGTGTTAATAAAATTTTACTGTTTTCATGTTCGAAAGGAATATTCCAGGTTCAATACAAGTAAAGCTCAATCGACAGCATTTGTTGATATATTGATTACCAAAAAAAAAATAAAAATACAAAATTCCCTCCTTTAAAAAATAAAATGTCAAAAATATTATAATGGGAGTGAATTTGGCCATTTTTTTGAGGGTTTAAACAGAGTTGTGAAGCTTATAATTTTATAAAAGCACTTTTGTTAATTCTTCTGTTAAAACTTGTGTATTATTGGAGCTGTAAAGTTGTTTAAATTATAAATTCACGGTTGTTTGGTTTTAGTGTTTACTGCGTTATGTCATCATGGCAAACAAGTTGTAAAAATGGATGTAAAGTTACACAGAAAGGCTTAGTAAGCGAAACAGTGTATATTTTAACATTTTTTGATTGATCCCATTCACTTCCATTGTAAGTGCCTTAATGTAGGCTAACACAAATAATATATATATATATATATATATATATATATATATATATATATATATATATATATATATATATATATATTTTACAAAGATCAGGAGGGACGTGTCGAAACATATTTTTGTGATGCCACAAATGCTTTCGGTTGAGCTCAATTTTTATTGAACCCGGAATATTCATTCAAATGAATTTACAGTTGCCCGTGGTGACACATTTGAGGAGCCTGAGGAGAATCTGACCTTACCAACCACAGAAGAACCGAATGTCGCAACCACCACCGCTCTGCCCCAAACGACTGCGGTTCCCACACCTACACCTCCTCTCGATCCAGAAGCTGTCACCTGTAGTGGCCGCACCTTTGATGCCTTCATGCAATTAAAGAACAGTTCAATCTATGCTTTCAGAGGTGAGTTTAAAAGTCAAATGTAACCATTTTGCCTTTCTCTTGGACTTCAAGCCCCCACTTGTAATTTGTGTTTCAGGGGATTATTTCTTTGAGCTGGATGATCGATCTGTCATGCCTGGCTATCCCAAACTCATTAAGGATGTGTGGGGCATCTCCGGTCCCATTGATGCTGCTTTCACTCGCATAAACTGCCAGGGAAAGACTTACATATTCAAGGTTTGCTTATTGAATATAACAATAAACTAAGTTCCAATAAACTTTTGTGAAGTTTTGAGAAAGAAAGTTCTCACTAAACCTCCTTAGGTGTAAAACTGTAGTTATTTTGACATGTCTGACTGATCACCCTTTTAATTCAGCGACAGTAGGTCGAAATTTCTGCTACTAAAATCGGTCTGTTCTTACAGAAATTCGAAACCATGGCCCCTAGTGGCCAAAGCTGGAAGTGTTGTTTAGGATCCATGTCCACAGAGTGGCTCCAAAAGCAAATTGTATTTTCAGTTGTAAAGGATTTTAAAACAGTCCATTGGAATTAATATTCTATTAAGTTAAACCCCAACCCTAAACTAGGGTGACCAGACATCCCAATAAAACCGGGACAGTCCCCATTTTTCAAGCTGTGTCCCTCGACCCAACATAGTTACAGTTAATAATTTGTATAATTAGTCTTGGCTATAGTTTGATTACCTTAAATAAGCATCTTAAATTGACATTGACTATGTTTCGTGCTTTTTCATTCATGAGTAAACACAGAGTAACAAAAGAATCGCTTATTCACACAATTTGATTTCAATGGGGTAGTTTTCTCCATGCAACTCCCTTCTCTCACCTCTGCCCCCTCCCACCACTGCTGCTATCCCAGGAAAATAAAATGTCCTTGCCTGCATTTACCCATGTTTAACTACACATTTTGTGGAAATTGAGTAATGGCTTTAATTGGTCCTCTTAAATTATGACTTGTCTTGTGACTGATGGATTAGGCTCAACTGCCCAACTACACTCAGGTTCAGAGAAAATAAAGAAAATATGAAAATTTCAGTAAATCTACACTTCTTTTTCCCTAAATTTTTCTCGGTTTCAGCATCGTTGTCAATGTGTTTTGCCATTGTATGTCAGTAATGCTCAGCAAAAGTATGCCTATTTTTCTGGGCAAATAATATTATGAGTAGAAGGTTTTTCTCTTAATTTCACTATTAATCTTAGGGCAATAAATACTGGCGTTTTGATGGTGATGTCTTGGATGAAGATTACCCAAGAGACATTTCCGTGGGATTTGAAAAGATCCCAGATGATATTGATGCTGCATTTGCAATCCCAGCTCCAGGCCATCATGGGAAGGAAAAAGTGTATTTCTTTAAAGGTTTGTAAAGTACACTGAAGGTTCATAAATTCAGAAATATGGTTATGCACCATAACAGCCAAATACAATGTTCAAACTGCTTTACAGTGAATTACAAACCAGACCAACAAGAGCAGATATATTAGCATAAGTGCTACCGAACTTTTCCCGTGGGAATTTCCAATGGGTTTTTAGAATAGCAGTTTTCATTTGCATGTAAAATAAGGTCTGTGGTTAACATGCTAACCACAGACCTTTATCTTGTTTTAAACAATGAACTGAACAGCTCTATCAGTCTGCATTGATACATCTGACAACTCCATTTGTCCTCACAGGTGACCAGTACTACCAATATGAGTTCAAACACCAGCCTTCCCATGAAGAATGTGACCGCATGACCAAGTCTTCACCCTCTGTTGCTTTCACACGTTACACAAATCTGTACTGTGACTTGGATAACATGTTCTCCTTACTCTTTCAAGGCTGTAAGTATGTGCAATGAGTCTTCTAAATGTTCATTTTGCAGCAGCTATACCAATCTTATTATACCTGCAATAACCGTTTAACTTTCATTGTTACCTCCCCACCCAGTTCAAGGACATCACAAATGGCCACGCTTCATCTCCAAAGACTGGGTTGGCATCAAACCTCCTCTGGATGCTGCAATGGTGGGAAAACTGTATGTATCTCCAGGGCCCTCACCTTCCTCAGTGACCAGCTCAAGCAGAGGCATAACCGGACGGAGAAAGAAGGCCAGGGGCCGAGGATCCAGAGTTAGCCGCTCACTGCTCTGGGAAGACTTTGGCTTGGACTATGAGGAAAGGTCTGAAGCAACAAATTCTTATTGAGTTAGATAAATACAGTTGCTGTAAGCTATTATTTTTTCATTACCATGGCATGCATAAAATGTGCCTACTATCTGACAGATATCACTGAAATAGGTTCTATGAAATCACACAAGAGGGGAGTGTCCCACGCCTTTTTTAGCCAATCAGAAATGCTTTCTGCCTGTAAATCATTTTCAAAAATCAGAGCGCAACAATATGGTTCTGGAAGTAAAAATCACATTTATTGTATTCATAGGAGAATTAACTTCTATAACTCTAAAGACAGACCTACCATGAGCTCCGAGGTTGTAAATCAATGGTATATGCTTCTGTTGAAGCCATTAGTCCATGTTATTTCAACTTATTTTGAAACAATTGTGTTTAATAGTGGGATTTTGAGGTTAATAACTACGTTATCCATGATCCTGCAAAGAAATACACATCAGTCAGATAATTGTGCCAAACAAAGCTTTCCAAAAGAGCTATGCAGTGACCATCCACCCCCATGATGCACTGCGAATTACATTATCGAGTCTGTCCCCCTACACTCTCAAACAACTTATATGTTGTATATATCTGAATATTTTGTGATAAACGTCAAATAGATTATTCTTAACTTTGTCAACAACTTTAAATCAATTGTTTTTAATCGATCTCATCATTCGCAGTGTTTCGTGGGATTTTAGTTAATTCCATCATGACAGTATGTACTCAATCTTGTATCTTTGTCTTTTTGTTTGATTTTCAAATACTTTTTTTGCTTCAAATCAAAGTTTGTAATGTTGTGATGCACTTTGCTGGTTGATTTAGTTTAAAACTCTTTTATAAAGGATTTGATTAAATCCCTATGAAAAAATTAATGAGAAAATACTTACAGTATGTAACCAATATTGCTGAAAAAGTGGCCGGGCACTTTGTGCTCTCTGCTGACATTGGGGTTGACTGACATGTCTTTGGAGGGTGTGTTAGCACAATGGCTGAAATTAGCAAAACGCCTAAAATTACTTTAAGTGTATTTAAAAATGTATTGATGAATAGAGAAATAGAAGATATTTGCAATGATGTTTAGTAAAAGTACATTTGTAGATGTACATTTATTGTGTCTTAATGTGTTTGTGGGTTGTGTAGGTATCATGGAGCAGAGAAGCATGGAAAAAATCATAAAAAGGGTCGGGGAAGACGTCCATCTTATTCTTTCTTTGAAATGAGCTACGACCCAGAGGACTATTTAGATGTGGAGGTTGTCCAAGAGAAGGCCACCCCTGTCCAGAATGTCTACTTCTTTAAGAAAGGTACAACAGTGTCATTCATTTGAATGCTGGACTAATTCAAGCTTAACAGACATATATTTATGTGTTTTTTTTAATGTTAATACAACATTATGTATTGATAACAATGCTTTAAATATGCAGTACATGGTATCCGTGGTATTTCTCTTCTAGATAAATACTACAGAGTGGACCTGCAAACAAAGCGGATCGACTACATAAACCCTCCATACCCAAGATCCATTGCTAAGTATTGGTTGGGATGTAAAGAGGAGGACTTGTCAGAGAAAAAATAAGAAACAAGGTTTCTACATTTGAGTTGAAAACAAAGATTTTCATGTTATTGCTAAATTAGGAGCTAATTATTATAATAATTACTATTAATCATCTTGTTTTTTTTCTGATGAGTTTCGGTACAGTAATATCGTATCTTATAGGTTTTGCTTGTATTAGAATTAAAAAGCTTCTCAAAAAAACATATTACTACAATAGTATTCTTCTCCTGTGTAAAACCCCTTGCGATAGCAATGCATGTTTATTGTTGATTTGGATGCCAAAATAAAATGTTCTTGTTATAAGTATCAAAATGTTAAAGATAATAAAATGATTATCCAGTGTAATTAATAGTGCCTCTTATTTTCTTTGTCATTTCTTTGTCTCATCACTGTTCAGTTAAGGATGGGTTTAGTCTTCATAAGTACAAAAAAACACACACAAGCACTTTAAAAACAGCTGACACTGATACTGAATGCATATATGTGTATATTATGATTTTGTATTTTTTCAGATATCGCCACAACTGGCATGTATATATCTGATTATAACTCACTGTTATCTAGGCCTATAGTCCTCCTTTAATCATCATATTTTGATAAACGTCAAGAGTGGAAACCGCTGAGCACCATAAAACCAATATCGACTGATAAGAGCAAATTACAACCAGTGTTAAAATAAATGTAAAGTCTGCAAGATGGACAATTCATTTGATTCATTTAATCATTTAATTCAAATATTTAAAGTCCACATGAAATTTAAATTGATCCTATTATTATTTTATTAATACACATTTCTAGTCTTCTTGTGAATGATTACCATTCATGTTCAGAAATAATAGCAAATATCAATAGATTTAAAAAAGAAATGTTACCACTGAACTGGTAGGCTATACGTCAAGGTACAAGGGTGAACTTGGCCTTGGTACACAGTAGATAGAGACTCGGATAAATCTAGCCTGGTTCCTGAGACAAAACATTACTTCTCCACATTCCAGGGTTGGCTCTATTATTTATGTTTTATTCAGTTTTATGCTCCAATCAATTCCTAATGGATAAAATCAAGCCTTCGAGACTATCTCTTTGTCTGAACATTGGCAGACGTGTGGCAGGCCATAAAGGACGGGATTTGGGAAACCTCTTTGGAAACTTGGATCTTTTTTTGTCCCAACCCATTAGTAACATAAAAAATACTACATGTATTTCATAAAGCTATCCTGTGAATTTTAACTGAAAAAAAAATCAGTAGGTCTCAATTGTCCGCACATATTAGATTTTTTTATTTGTACCCATCCCCCTTTTTAAATGTATGGGGGCCCTAAAGGATATAGCTGAAGGAAGAGCTCCAGAAGGGGCCGGCAAAGATATAGAGAGCCCCTAACCTAACCCTTTACCTAACTTCAACCGTGTTTTCAGCTCTTCAGAAGTGACGTCCCTTTTTGGAGTGTGTGCAACCCCCTTTTGGAGTAACCATGCCCCATTCAGGAGTAACTCTGCCCACATTTTTAGATCCTGCCCCTCTTTGGATAAATATTGAATAAATAACCAAGATAAATAAAAATTCAGAATTCTGTGAGAAACTCATTTTTGACCTTAATTGTCTTCATTTCAGACGCGATTGGATATTTGTTAACCAATCCTATTTTCGGTTTATGTAAGGGACGGGACATTTCTAGTTTTATAAGGGAAATGCTGAATGGGCAAAGGGGTACGCCCACCTCTTCGATAGTGGAGAGGCCCTTTTCTCAGTTGTTATTCATGCGCTTTGAAACTATACTATACTATAAATATAAAATATATGAAGAAAATAGAGATAAAACATTTTTGTTTAACATCAAAGCATTCAATTATTTATTGGTGATTCTTTGTAATTTACCTTCTCTATTCAGTAGTAGGCCTCATCCTGTTTGTGTAATATTCATGAAATAGGAGCTTGCAAGTGTAAGGTGTCAGCGAGTCTGGGCTACCCCTCGGGAGAACAAAAGGCTCTCATGAGAATCAACATTTGAACTGTCTCTTGCATATGTAACAGCAACATCCGAGACACAGCCAGCAGGGGCTCGCACCTCACTTCTACCATCTGATTATCTTCCCCTACTCCCCCCTCTCCTCCTCACTTAGAACTCACTAAAAACCTATACAATGTCAAGTGTGTACAAAAAAGTAACTATAACATGTTTGGTATCATTTAAAGTGTCTCAGTGCGCCTGGTAAACTGGTCTCATCCTCCCAGCCATAATGAAAAGCAAAAAGAAGTTATAAGATATGAGAGATGTGGTGTGCCCCTTAAAGGTGTGCCCTCCCCCAGATCCTCTATATATGTAAATGTACAGGAACCTATAGGGGACCCAAATCTAATTAGAAGGACAGACACCACCATTTGGTTAACAATAGAATTATTTGGGTATTTAAGGAGATGTGGCACATCGTTTGTGGAGTCTGTAGGTAGACTTCCCACATGATCGCTGTGTGTAGTTTTTCGTTGCCAGGTAATATTTCTACAAATTCCTCAATTTCCGTATTGTTGTGATTATACTGATTGTTCGATGATTTTGCCTTATGAATTGGATTTTGAATTATTGTTCTATTACCTGGTCAATAAATTGTAAACATTTGATTTTATTCTGACTGACTCTGAAATTGTTTTCCCAAACAGACTGAGCGATTCGTATGTTACCGCAAGTCTGCGTCAGATTAGTGACGACTAATATTTGGCATCAGTTCAAGTGTACTTGGTTTGCAAAGACAGAAAGTGTGTTTCCGTTTAGAACAGCTTAATGCTGCTTGACCAATCTAAATTCGGGTGTGTCTTACCTCTGTTTTGACTTGAGGTTTCTTCAGATAAGTGTACGTGGGAAACCACGCATGGCCAATCCAAAGCTATTATAAGAGAAGTTATGTTGGTCAACTTACATCTGTAATAGTGGTCGTGACCTCTACTGAAGAAAACGTTAAGTTAAATTCAAGTGTATGCAATTCCATGGGGGCTATACTGAAGTATCTTTGATTGTGTATACGTGAATGTGACCGATCTCAGGTATATAGCAATTACCTCTGTTTGATGATCCAATACTGGCCGCTTGTGATCGTGAGACCCGCGGTGTAGAGAAAACACGCGAGGACCTCAAAGCGACATAGTTTCCTAATCTGAGCGGGTAAAATATAATAAAAGGAGTTAAAAGAATAATCAAACAATCGCTCACTTTTAATGATGCTCAGATATCATTAAAAACCTTTTTCATTTATGGAGTCAGATGAAATAACGAGGTAATAGCCTACATAAGAGAAAATGTATTTCATTTAATCTGGTTGTGTTGCGTAAGAAGAAAGACAGTAACGCGCAGAGACCTTCACCCGTATTATCGGAGACCACCATTGGACCGATAAATGGGCTTACACAAGGATGCAACAAATTATGCAGAATTTGACGTTTTTTCCACTATAAATTACTAAGGATATTTTTTGTAAAAGGGAAAGACTTTGAATACGTATCAGAGGATCTAATCTATAAAACATGTACGATTACATTGATGTGAATTGCATACCTAAACAATATGAGGAAATTTGCTAATATTAACTGAATTTGCTTCTCCATCAATACTCTTCCACGACCAAGAAAGAAAAGGGAAAAATAAGGAGAAATAAATAAAACAAACATGAAGTGGAGAACATGGTTTTCACTTATACAATCTAAGATATATGTATATCCATATGTTTGATATGTAGGAATAGAAACGTTTGTGTGATTGTGTGCGTTTAAGAAAACATATTACATATAGTATATAAACATGGCATTTGACTAGTTTTTAAAAAAAATATATGCTGCATATAAGTATGTGACATTTTTATCAGTGAAAACCATACATGAATATACATAGTACAGTGTATGTGTTTTATATGTATTGATAAATCTTTCTTGCCATAATAACATGAAGTTTTATCTATTGTCATTTCTTGTGTCTTTCTGTATCATTATTCTGTGCAACATTCAGTTCAACTAAATTTTATTTCTATAGCGCTTTTCTCAATATATATTTTTCCATATCAGCTTTCTGGGATGTACCTTAATATCTCAGAGAGCAAGTCAAAAAGTAATACATTTTCAAAAGGTGATGACATTGATGATATTATGAGAACTTGAGGAAAATGCCAAGCTCAAGGAAAGTATGTGCTCTTGTAAGTGTCTTAAAATATTACAGTGATTATTGTTTTTTTTTGTTTTTTGTTTTTTAAGATCATAAGCCTATATGAACCTATTGCTGTGCTTTTTGCACATTCTGTGGGTATTGAGACATGCATTTATAACTATTGCTGCTGACTATTCCAACTGCTGTTTCCATTTTTTACTATTGCTATTTTTCTATGGCTGTTTTATGTGAAGTGATAGCAAATTCTCTCATCAGTTACTCACCCACATGCCATCCCAGATATATTTGAGTTTCTTTCTTCTACTGAACACAAAGTAAGATATTTAGAATAACATTTTCCATACAATTGTATTTCCATACAATTCAAATGAATGGTGACCAGAACTTTGAAGGTCCAAAAAGTAGATACAGGCAGAATAAATGTAATCCCAAAGACTCCAGTGGTTCAGTCCAAATCTTCAGAAGTGACATGATTGGTGTGGGTGAGAAACAGATCAATATTTAAGTCCTTATTTTACAATAATTTATCCTCCCTGCCCAGTGGTTGGAGATAAGCACAAAGAATGGAAATCACCAAAAACGTAAAAAGAACGTGAAATTGAAACTGGAAATTGATAGTAAAAAAAGCACTAAAATGTTGATCTGTGTCTCACACACACCTGTCATACTGTATCACTTTGGAAGATGTGGATTTAACCACTGGAGTCACTTGGATTACTTTTATGCTGCTTTTATGTGCTTTTTGGACCTTCAAAGTTCTGGCCACCATTCACTTGCATTGTGAGGACCTACAGAGCTGAAATATTCTTCTAAAAATCTTAATTTGTGTTCAGCTGAAGAAAGAAAGTCATACACATCTGGAATG
This sequence comes from Moxostoma hubbsi, assembly GCA_032164185.1. Lineage (NCBI taxonomy): Eukaryota > Metazoa > Chordata > Actinopteri > Cypriniformes > Catostomidae > Moxostoma > Moxostoma hubbsi. The sequence continues at coordinate 7,129,968 of JAVLUX010000042.1, forward strand.
GCATGAGGGTGAGTAAATGATGAAAGAATTATCATTTTTTGGGGTGAACTATCCCTTTAAATGTGAATCCTGCATTATATGCATATTTCTCCGTGTATCTTTTGTTAATACTGTCTATTCTGTTGTATTTTATTCTATTCTATTTTATTCTATTCCACAAATAGAAGTCTAATTATTAATTAATTCATTATATGTATATTCTATAATCTATCTATCAAGTTGAGGAGGTTTAATGCCATAAAAAGGGAAGAGAGGAAATGCTTTTACAGTATGACTGTGAACTGAAGTTTTAATTTCACTTCCTTTAGCAGCTAAAGAGGAAATGGCATCCTCTAGTGGCATAAATGAGTGTGGCACTGGTACGGACACTGATTCTGATGAGAGGGGGTGGCAACAAGGTGATTGAGAAAGAGGCTTTGAATGATCAAAACTCCAACAGCAAAATAAACATTCCATGCAGTTCTGTGCAAGATAATACTTGGACAACTGTTGCAAAACATCCTAGGAATTAAATAACAAGTGGTGTTGAAATGTCTCAGAATATTATCGCCATGCAATTATGCTATCATTACAGCAGATGGGACAAAGCATGAAGAGTTAGCAGGGGTGATAGGGAAACCTGTTTTGAATCAGTCATTATTTTTGGATGTTTTTGTTTAGGAGTGCCAAAAAATTACTCATTTAGCAATTTGGGTGAAAATTGAGACCTTTATCCACATGAGACTTACAAGCAACTGGTTGATTACAAAGGCATTGTTCTAGATGGACAAAACCAAATCTGTGCATGTTTTGGCAACAGGTGAACGGTTTGTAGGGATCATAAGGTTTTAAATTGACTTGAAGGAAAATAAATCCAATAATCACCTTTTACACCTGCAATACAACACGTTGGACATTGTGTTGTGGTTAATTACGGGTATACCTAATATTATTGTACAGCCAGTAACAGGTTATACAAGTTCAACCAATATGTAGGCTATAACATAGACTTTGTGAAGTTGCTGGATGAGTCTGTACTTTGCTCACATTTTTCACAGGTTTGTCCAATATGGTCTCAAAGATAACCAGAGTTTGGAAGAATTTACGTCACATCACACTAAACTACTTCCTCACTAACTTTAATTAACATTAACTAAATAATACCTGCTTGCTGAGAATGTGATTCTAAATGAGAACGCCTCCAAAGATGCCGCCCTGGGCGACTGCCCATGTTGCCCATGTTGCCCATGCCTAAATCCGCCACTGCTTTGCTGTCTTGGAAGAATTTAGGCAACATGTCATGAAATGATAATGATTTCTCTTGACCCTAGAATGTGGTTTGAATATAGTAGGTGTAGAAGGCCGGTGGGTTAACTTGTCTTTGAATTGTAATTTTCTCCATTATAAACACATGTTTTTACAATGGCCAGTGAATTTCGTTTACTTTAGCAAGCCCATGTTCCTTGAATAATCTTTTGCACACAATTGTTTGCTTTTATTCCTATTGTCATCACAGTGACCAAGACCACGTGGGACATTGGAACACAAATCCATGTGTGTTTCAAATACTCACCCTTCCAGTTGAAGCTCCCATATGGCTTAATAACAGCAAAGAATCATCATAAGTTCTTTTTTCGGGTGTTTGCTCTGTGAATGAATGTACTGTATGTATGCGTGGTATGTGCATATATATGTATGTTTGCATTTACAGAGAATCTTTACAATGAATACTCTGTCTTTTCCCATTCCTAGGGCACAGTACTATCACAAAGGTGCTAATGACGTGTCATCGCAGCCGTGTTCCTCCTCCTTTACAGTAGGCAAACAACTGAGGCCATCTCTTTGTTTGATGTGAAAACATCCACCATTTATCCTGTCAGTTTGGGAAAGAATTTCAAGGAGTTCGGATAGTTTTCATACTTTAGAGGTACACCGCTAGTGAGAAGAATTTTTGATGCAAAGCCAAAATTATGCCACAGAGATCCACCTGAAAGAGATCAAATGGGTTATGATAGATTACACGCAAATCCTTGTCTATAAAGAACTGTTCTTTGTGAGGGCCAGTGAAGAGCTGGACAAAAAGTACCATTTTAAAAGCATTTTATTATAGAAAACTCTACAAACCCAATGCAAGTAAATAAAAACAAAGTGCATAATTTTCTTGGTCATTTTAACTAATCTCATTTAATGTTCTCTCAAATTTGTTGTTGGATGTAACAACTGTCACTTTTTTTTTCTTTATAAATAATTAACCATTTATTTTAAACCGGAAAAGAAAGCAAAAAGTTAACATTGACTGAATTAGCTAATATTAATGTTGTTCATTCTGCTTCCTAGACTGGTCGGAAATCGTGAGATTAATCATGATTTTTTTATTTTGTTAACAACCAAAGTTTCATAACAAATTTGTTATTAATCATAACAAATTTGCATATATTTTGGGAACAAAAAATAATCTTATTTACTAAGTGTTCTCCTTACTTGAAATTTTCATTTACTTTTGATAATAATTTTTTTTTTTTTTTTTTTTTTTTTTTAGCTTTCTAGGAAGTTTCTCACCATTGTTGCTTTTCGTTTGCTCATTAGGGGTTGTAAGGTAATATTCTCTGTAAAACTGTTTTGGAGGAATATTTATTGTGAAAGAGCTCTAAATCAATTTTAAATAAATTGAAAATGTTTCTTTGCATGTTTACAGCCTACCTCTAGCATTACTCTATAATGGAGATACTGTCAACTTAAAGGGATAGTTCACCCCAAAATAACAATTATCTCATCATTTAATTACCCTAATGCCTAATCCCAGATGTGTATGACTTTCTTTCTTCTGAACAGAATCAAAGATTTTTACAAGAATATCTCAGCTCTTTAGGTCCTCACAATGCAAGTGAATGGGTACCAAAATCTGAAGCTCCAAATATCACATAAAGGCAGCATAAAAGTAATCAACAAGACTCCAGTGTTTAAATCCATGTCTTCTGAAACAAAATAAGTGTGTGTGAAAAATATGTCAATATGTATATTTTTATCAATATATATTTATCTATATATCAAAGTCCTTTTTACTATAAATCTCCACTTTCACATTCTTCTTCTTTTGCTTTTGGAGATTCACATTCTTAGTGCATATCACCACCTACTGGGCAGGGGGGACAATTACATTAAAAAGGACTGAAATATTGATCTGTTGCTCACTCACACCTCTCATATCGCTTCTGAAGACTTGGATACAATCACTGGAATCATATGGATTGCTTTCATGCTGCATTTATGTGCTTTTTGAAACTTCTAAGTTCTGTCCTCCACTTACTTGCATTGTATAGACCAACAGAGCTGAAATATTATTCTACACATTTGTGTTTGTGTTCTGCAGAGGAAAGAAAGTCACACACTTTTGGGATAGCATGAAGGTGAGTAAATGATGTGATCATTTTCATTCTGGGTGAACTATCCCTTTAAAACAAAGTAAATATATTTTGGTTCATATTTTAATAATTTATTTTTTACTTTAGTTTAATAACAATATTAAAAGTAAATTACTTAATTTATCAAAATACATTTTGTCTTTATAAATATTACACCTACTATTTCTAACAGTATTCTCTTTCTAACCTCCTCTACAGTAGGCCGACTCTATTGCAGAATAAATGGGTAAATACAGTAACTTATGTAAGACAATATAGCTGTCTTTGTCATTTATATTCATACAGCACTTCCGTTAAAGTAAACCCTTCGTAGTATTGTGATAAATACACTGCCTCGGGCTAATGCAGCATTATGGCCACGCCTCTATTTATTAGACTCCGCCAGTGCGCCTGCGCGCACTACTGTTAACGGAACAATAGTGTTTAATGTTTACCAAGGCTGCATCATATCTTTCAGTTTGACTGAACTATCTGAGGTCAAGGCTGCAGTCGAAGCCGACGGAATATATTCATATACATCGACAGGCTTGTACGGAGTGTGAAATAACCCAGGTAATGTATTGACTTGAAAGGGTTTTGTTGTCATTCTCAACTGCGTATTTGTCGATTTCCTAGTATTAGCTAGTATACGATTGTCTGGGACAGGAGGTGATAGTACAGAAATGTACTGGAAACTGTTCCCCTTTCACCCCACTTCTTCCCTTCTAGCCAGTTCACGTTATAAATGTGTCATTACAATTGCGTAAGGCGATTATAAAATTGTATTCAGTTCATATATGGGAGACTTATAAGCCACGTGAACGGTGTTATAAATGTGCGAATATGATTTAATAATGTGTTCTTGCATACACGTTTGTATGACAGTCCGCTGTGTGTAATATCATTTTCAACCCTACTCTACAGGCAACTGCTAAACTGAAATCAGGCGACCACGTGACAACTTTAAAGGGTTAATTTAGCCTTACAGATATTATTATATAACTCTACAATTATATTTAAGATTATGAAGTATTAAGAAGTCTTGAAAATTAATATACTTTTATTTTCTAGCTTTATTGCATTGAAAAGAAAAAAAAATACTCAGCACATCAATTCTTTGCATTTTAACTCTCTTTAATTCTTTAGATGGTTAGATATCAATCCACTAGAAAAAAATCTCCCTACTTGGCTCTCATTCATCATGGAGTTGGGATCATTGCATGAAATGTACTTAAATGTGACAAAACTGTAACCAGAGTGAAATAAATGACTTCCCCTTTCACAGTATGTCTCGAGAGCAGAAAGCAGTTGAGCGTGCCAGGAAGGCCTTCCACACAGGTCGGACCAAACCTCTTGAGTACCGCGTAACCCAGCTGAAGAACCTGCTGCGTTTTGTCAAAGAAAGACAGAAGGAAATTGCTGAAGGTCTCAAAAAGGATCTCAGTAAGGTTGGTGACCTGTCCAATTGCTCTCAAAAAAATAAAAACATTCAATGAACATAAAAAAATAAGCACAACTTTTCCAAACAATTAAATAAAAAATGTTCATCAAAAACTCATTTATTTGAATGAAAGTCATGTTGTAAGAACTTACATTTATTTTTTCACATCTACTAGATAAACATTTCTCAAAGTCATCTTTTTAATTACGTTGAGGCAACTTAATTCATACCAATTTTGATTATTTTATTTTTTTTGTCAATTATTTGTTGCTGCAAGTGTAACAAGTTGTGAGCATATTGCTGATGAGTTTTAAATCTTTCCAATTTTGCATGCAGGGTTCTTAACATCCAACACACAAACCAAAATGATAGTGATACTCAATAATTATATTTTTGGAAATAGATTCACACATGTGACACAAAACCCAAAGGGACAACAAACACAACACCAACAGTGAAAATACTTAATAGTTATTATATAATACAAATATTAAGACATTAATTAGCATGCCATGGTGCATGCTGGGAACCTTGATGTCTCATGTATTTGTGGTTATGGCCAACGGAACTGATTAAGGTGTCACAGAGCAAATTAATTATGTGAACTTCCATTTTCTAATTTAAATTGACACAAACGACACAATGACATTAAGTTACATTAGCTACTTTTAAGTAACTGAATTCAACAAGGAGCAAAAATAAATGTTTTGAGTGTACATTGTCCCGTTTTAAACCCTATTTGTTTAGGTATACTGCTATATGCTGAACTGAATGAACACATGTTACATGTGTGAATTTCTCTTGTTCCAAATGTTCAGTGTTTTATATATGTGGTGACAGAGTGAGTTTGGAACCCCGTTGTATGAGACCATTGGTCTGGAGAGTGAGATTAACCTGGCTGTCAGCAAGCTGAAAGAGTGGGCAGCTCCTCGACCTGTGACCAAGAACCTTCTGACCATCTCAGACCAGGTCTACATCCAGCCTGAACCTCTGGGAGTAGTGCTGGTCATTGGGGCCTGGAACTACCCTTGGGCTGTCACCATCCAGCCCCTAATAGGAGCTATAGCAGCAGGTAATCAGGGTTTATTGAAGATGGTTTATCTGTGTGGGGTTATTGGAGTGCATTGACGTTTGCTTTAAAAGTTTATGTACATCAAATTGTACATGAACTGCATACATATAAGTTGCTTATATTTAGTGGCCTGCCTGATACACTGTGTTCCTACAAATACTACACTGTAGTCACTGTACACAAAGTTGTCATTACTGTAAAAATCAAGTTGTCTTAAGTTCATTGACCGTATTTTTCTTAAAAATCCATACATTTTTGAAGTGTAACTCAAACTATTGAGTATAAAATTGAGGCTACAGGGAATACACACAATCCAAATAGTTGTTTAGTGTAATGTCACTATTAGGGTGATCTCTTTGTGTCTCTTTGGTCAAGCTGGACCCTGGTCACACTATTTCAGTTATCTTTGTACATGTGCAGCTGAAGTGCATATATGCCTTTCTGTTAATAATGATTTAATAACAGACCTAGAATCAGTTATAAACTTTTATTTGAGCTATGCTTTTGTTTGATCTAAAATTGAATTAATTCAATTTAAATGTACAACAGTAGAAACAACAATATTTAAATTCATTGCATTTAGTTAACTCAACTTATATATTTAAGTTCACTCTACTTGAAAACCAAGTTAATTGAACTTAAATACTGAAGTTTTGGGAGACCCCATTATCAATGGAATTGAGAGAACATGTTTACTTAATCAATGATCATGATCACATGATCTCTTCTTCCAGGGAGACCTGGTCAAGATCAAGCAATAAAAGTACAAAAATACAACACATTACACACAACAACAACAGCATAACAAAACAAAAAACAAAAAGAGAGAAACTACAACAAACAAGTACATGTTTCTTTCAAATTGAAATCTAAAATTTTTAAAAGAGATTTTAAGATTTAACATCTTAAACATTTTATTCCAGATCCATGCAAACAAGGTTTTTCCCATTTCTGTACGTACTCTCGGCACTAATACATTTAATCTTTCCACTTATCTTGTGTTATGGTTGTGATGATTGTAACTTAACAAGTTAAAAATATACTTTGGCCATTTACTTAATAATGCCTTAACAACAAAGATAAGCATATGTGTTTTCCTTTTATGGTAGAGTGACCATCCCAATGAAGCATATAATGTACAGTGATGGGTATAAGAATTGGCATCTGTTATAAAACGAATTGAGGCATGATAAACAGAATCTAATTTACGTAATAAAGACCGGCTTGCATGCATATATATAATATATATAATATCATCATAGTCTAGAATAGGCATTATGGTACTTTGTACAATTCTTTTTCTAGCTATATAAGGTAGACATCTTTTCTGATGAAAAAGAAATCCCAATTTGGGTCTGATTTTTGTTAATATTTTATATATATGCATGTTATAGGTTAATTTTTAATCTATCCATATACCTACATTTTTATAAAATGAAACTCTTATCAATATCTTTACTATCTATTGTTTGGAGATTGTGATCATCCAGGTTCAAGCGTGAACAATTAACAATTAAAAAGCATATATTTTATTTTCCTTGAGTTTAAGTTGAATTTGACTTCATTAAGAGCAAGTTGTAAAGATTTAAATGCCTCTTGTAATAATTCTAATGCATGACTCTTAGAGGGTGCCTTTGCATATGTAATCGTGTCATCCGCATACAGATGAATCTTAACTGAATTTACCTTATGTGCTATATAAATTATACAAATTTAAAGGATTTATAGGAGCTAAAATTGATCACTGAGGAACTCCTCTATTAACTGAATGTAACAAGGATGTTTGGTTTCCTATTGTGACTTACTGTGTACTTTCTGACAAGTAGTTCTTAATCCATGAATCTACAAATACCGCAGCACAATGCTGTTTCCTATCCAGCGAGGTCCAATATCATTCGTGACCATCATTGCTGCCGTAATAGTGCGATGGCCAGACCTAAAGCCTGATTGACATTCAGAGAGCTGATTATTTCTTAATAAAAAAATGTTTTAGTTGGTCATACACAATGCCCTCAGTAAGATACACAAAACATACACAATATGTCAGTAAGATCACCACTTTTTAATATAGGGAGAACCATCGCTGATTACCAGATACATGGTATTGTTTAGATATCAAACTTAAATTAAAATAGAAGCATTAGGCTCAGAGATGATGTTTGCAGCTAATTTAAGACAATATGGCTCAATTTTATCACTAGGGCGCTTTTCCTTCGACAGAAGATGATATAGTAGTAAATTCAAATAAGTCACAGTTATTACATTTAAACTGAATTTCTGTCTGAATTAGATGCCTGTATATTACTTGGAGTTACGTCTGTTCCTGCAGAGATAAAATATTTCTTCAATAAATTATCAATACTGGCTTTGTCCTAGTTACTGTATTTTTCATTTTTTGTGAATCCGGATAAGTTTTTGATTTAATTACTCCTGAGGAATGGTTGCAATGAATGGGGACTGAGGATTTCAAGCATCAAATGAGACAGAAAAGCATCATAACGGTACCACAAAAGTGGTCCATATGACTTGTGCGCTATATTCCAAGTGTTATGAAGCCATACAATTGCATTGTGTAAGGAATAGACCAAAAATTAAGTCATACGGGTTTGGTACAACATTAGAGTGAGTAAATGGTTATCTAATTTTCATTTTTAGGTGAAATAATGCTTAGGAAAATATTACAATTAGTAATTTGTCTTACTTATTTTATTGGTTTAAAGCACAGTTCTGTCAATAGAAAAAAATCACATTGATTCTGTACTTTGTCCTACCTTTGTGATACTGCCCTGAGCTAATAGACCAAAGTCAACATTGACAAAGCTGGAGCCCAGTGTCTCTCAGTAATACTTTTTTCTTTTATGTTTTTTTTGTGTGCTAAACTTCAGAAAAGTCCATAAATGACTTAGGATACAGCTATTCTGACTGTTTATTTATTAGTAAACTTAAAATGGTTGCTAATTTAACACATAGCAGTTCCATTATTATTCATAACCTCAGAAGAATCCACAATTAATGTCCTTTTTGGCATGTTGTCAATTATAGCTGATTTTTTTGCAGTGAAATGTTTGCATCAATGGAATATTGCATGCTAGTATCTGTTAGCTGAGTTTACATTTCCTTTAAACGGTGTGCTTAAAAATCAGTATGTGAATGTGTGCTACCCATATTCAGATACAAGTTTGTGTTTTGTAGTGTTAAGAACTGGGTTAATGTCAAATCACTTTTTACATATTGTTAACAGTTTAGCCTTATTTTATAAAACTCTCTGAAAATGATGTAACTCATTAGAATTCACTGTCTGCAAACATCTTGAGCTTTTATTCCTATGTCTGTTATCTTTGTCTTTAAGAATGTTGTCACCCTTTACTAAGTGAAAGGTCATGTGTGACTAACATTTGCAACTAAAGTGTAATTGAGTCATTACCAACAAATTGTGCAATTTTTATGATGCTAAAATTCTTTCTCATATCCTAGTTTAATATGCAAGCATTTATAGAGGTTGATTTCACCTAAAAATGTAACACCGTGGCACTATCAAAACATGAATCTGTTTGTCTGAGCATCCTGACCAGTCAAACACAGCAACGTCGACAAATGGTGTGAGTTGTGGGCCGGCACTCTCTGTTTGTACAACCAATTAAAGATGAAGAGTTTCCTGGAATCTGGTTGAAAACAGTGATTACAATTACAATTCAATTTGGTGATGCTAGTGACGCAGTGATGCAGCTCTCAATCTTTAGTGTTGTGTTAAAGGTGAAGTTTGTCATTTCTGCGCCACCAAACAGAATTGCAAAACTATATATACTTTTTAAAACAGCTTTCTGAACATGCCCCCCTTCTGTCATTGATCAAACAAATAGAAAGTCCCGCCCCCAACTGACACTATTGGTCAAGTCAATGTTATTGTCTCTCGTGAGACGGGTCTTTCAAAACAAACAGAGGAATTTTCATAGTGCCACAGAGACACAGTGTTTACAGTTTTCTAGAAAATTTATCTTCAAATGGCTTACTTATAATTGTCTCTACATATTAAACTGGAATTTGAGTATTTTAACACCATAAAACTTGCATACTTCAGCTTTAAGTGTATTTTTGTGTTTTATACAGTATATCTGACCCCGTAATAACACCATTATTATGTGATTATGTAAAGTTTTACCTGGAAATTTACCCATGGAGATTAATAGAAAATAATCATATATACTTGACTCTTTACAGTTATTGTCATATTAAATGAATACTGTGATTTGTTAACAGGTAATGCAGTTGTGATCAAGCCGTCAGAAGTCAGTGCTCACACTGCCAAAGTAATGGAGGATCTCTTACCTTTATACTTAGACAAGGTGAGATTCATTTGTCCTACATATTAAAGGAATATTTGTATACTTGTAATAATGTCTGATTTGAATGAATGAAGAGCATTTTAATGTCAAAATAACATTCAATGTACATTGGAATTCTTGATATAGGTCTACAGTTAAACGAATATTCCAGGTTCAATTCAAGTTATCTCATTTGACAATATTTGTAGTATAATATTGATTAGCAGTAAAATTAATTTAGATTCGTCCCTCTTTTTCTTTAAAAAAAGCAGTTACAGTGTGGCACTTACAATGGAAGTCAATGGGGCCAATCTGTAAAAGTTAATTTACTCACTGTTTCAAAAGTATCACTAGAAAGTATCGCTACAAGACAATATGTGTGTTAACATCATTTTAGTGGCATAAAATCGCATACTAACCTTTTCTGTGTGAAGTTATAAGCAATTTTACGACTCTGATGATGATCATGATGATGTCATAACAACAAACTTTAAAACCCTAAAATGACTGTAAAAATGATTATTTAAACAACACTACAGCTAAAATGATACACAAAATTTATGTAAATGATTTTATAAAATTATAAGCTTCACATTTCTGCATTTAAACCCTCCAGAAATTTGCCCCATTCACTTCCATTAAAAGTGCCTCACTGTAACCATTTTTACTTTATTTAAAGAAAAGGAGGGAGGATTTGAAATAGTTTTTTGTGGTAATCAACATTATGCCACAAATGCTGTCGATTGAGCTAAACTTGTATTGAACCCAAAAATTCCTTTAATTACAATACAGTGTAATATATACTTGTGCATTCTGATGGTAATGCTTACAGGAGATGTTCCCTGTCGTCACCGGTGGGGTGTCAGAGACCCAAGAGCTGCTCAAGCAACGGTTTGATCATATCTTCTACACTGGAAATGGCACCGTGGCTAAAATCATCATGGAGGCAGCAGCTAAACATTTAACCCCTGTTACACTGGAGCTGGGGGGAAAGAGCCCATGCTACATAGACAAGAACTGTGACCTCGCTATTGCCTGCCGGTCAGTTTATCCGAAACTGTGAAGCTCCTGTCTTTCTAGTTCATTTGTGAAGAATGTTCAAGTGAAAACAGTGCTATCTGACATTTTGGATACTATATCATATAGTATATATATATTATTTTAGAATGATTTGCATGTAATTCTAATAAATTTTTCTTTAAAAAGAAAATCTCTGTGAAATGATTTTGACGGGATTTTGAAAAATACCTTTTTTCTTTCACATTTCTACAGACGTATTGTGTGGGGGAAGTACAGTAACTGTGGTCAGACCTGCATTGCTCCAGATTACATCCTCTGTGACCCCAGCATTCAAGAAAAAGTGATTGAAGAGATCAAGAAGAATATTGAGGTATACATGTTCACTGTTTACACCACTAGAACACTTTAACATGATCCCAGATCCTATAATGGGGAAATCATCCAAACAATGGCTACCAAAGGCTTAATTATAATTGTCTCTTGCACATTAAATATTGGAATAGGAGAAAGGATTAAAAATGATACACTTCAGAATAACACATGGATATAAAATGTAAAATGATACATCATGGGCTAATATACTTACATTTGTAATCATTAGGACTTCTACACTGAGAACCCCCAAAAATGCCTGGATTATGGTCGTATCATCAACCAGCGGCACTTCAAGAGAGTGATGGCGATGCTTGAGGGCAGCACCATTGCTGTGGGTGGAGAAAACGATGAGTCAGATTGCTACATTGGTATAATCACTACATCTGCACTGCTTTAACTGTAAATCATTCCATTTACTGCATGCTACTCAGTGTAGTCATGTGTTCATTTAACATCAATTAGCCCACTTGTCCTCACAGCTCCAACAGTTTTAAAGGACGTGAAGCCGGATGCAAAGGTGATGCAGGACGAGATCTTTGGGCCGCTGTTGCCCATCCTGACTGTGAGCAGTGCAGATGAAGCCATCAAATTCATCAACGAGAGAGAGAAACCCCTTGCACTCTACATCTTCTCTTCAGATAACAAGGTGAGGAATTGTATCTTGATAATTTGTCATATAAAGAAAGATGAAGTCTTAAAGTAATGTGATGCATAATTTGACCCTCTCCTAATGTATGCTTTTGTAATTCACTTTCATTCTAGCTGATAAAGCATATGATTGCGGAGACCTCTAGTGGTGGAGCAGTGGCCAATGACTGCTTGATGCACTTCTCAGTCAGCTCTTTGCCCTTTGGTGGAGTTGGTGAGTTTTTTCAATAGGACACTCATTTTGAACATTTAGAAGTAAAAAATATAAGATACTATAACTGAATCTTAAATTATATGTTCATGCATATATCCCAGGCAGGGTTATTTTGGCTTTCTATTTTAATATAGTGTTAGTTTGTTTTTCAAATTGTCTTTTGACTTTTGTTTAGTTTTCATGCGTTTTCACACTATGACATAGTTTTAGTTTAGTTTTAGTATGTGTAGTTTTCCAGTATATTTAGTTTTAGTATGTTTTAAATAAAAAGTTATATCATTTTATTATGTTGAACACTTTTACATTTCTCATAGATGTCTAGTGTTATCACTACCTAGTGACATGTTCAGTGAAGGCAGGGTTTATTTATATGTTGACAGTAGCTCAGCTCTTTGGCTCCCTCTGCAGGTAACAGTGGGATGGGCTGCTATCACGGCAAGTTCACCTTTGATCGGTTGAGCCACCTGCGCGGCTGTCTTATTAAACAGCTGAAGATGGAGGGGGTGAATAAGATGCGCTACCCACCACATACAGCAGATAAGTTGGGCTGGGCGCGCTTTTTCTTTCTCAGACAGGTCGACTTTGGCAGCCTGGGCCGCATGGCACTACTGGCTCTGCTGGCAGTCTTTGTTGCAGTGATTTTACAGGTAAAAGACCATCAGACACTTCATTATAGTGCACATTTTTTGTTTAGTTAAGGAGGTTGTGAGTCATATATTTTACAGATATTGTTTAGTATTTTTTTAAAAGTCGTTGTAAAAGTGTTAAAGTGTTTATAAATATATAATATAATACTCTTTGTATTGTATATTAATTCTAATATTTTTACCTATGCCCTAATAAAGCAATAAACCAAGAGATGCTACGCTGTGCATTACATGTAATATTATTTATTTTTATTAATACATTTATTTAATTAAAAAATGTTTATTAAAGTATAAAAAGTTTAAAAGTGTTTATAAATATAGAATATAATGATTTTTTTTATTTTTGTTTTTGCTAATAAAGCAATAATCCAAGACAGGCCATGTTACAAATAATATTATTTAGTATTTGTAATTATTTATTTATGTATGTATTTATTTATTTATCATGTAAAAAGATTAAAAGTGTTTATAAATATATAATATAATTATTATTTAGTTTTATTTCCTTAAAGTAACAAATCAATAAGCCTAGAGAGGCTGTGTATTATATTAATTTTACCATGGTTAAGATATGCTGTTGAATAACCAGTAATAAGATTAAAGACTCCAATGTAAAACAAAATAATGTAATGATTAATTATTATTAATAATCACAATAAACAATTATTCTTACAAATTATATAGTTCATAGTTTAAAGGAATAATTAATCCATGTATCAATCCATACAAATGTATCTGTTGTCCTCTACTCACGCTCATGTTGTTTCAAACCAGTATGACTTCCTTTCTTCTGTGGAACACCAAACTCACATGTTAGGCAGGATGTTAGAGGCACAACTATCCATTTTATAATTGTACATATACGCATTCATTTATTTTCCTTATTTTATGAGCCTTTCCTGACCAACTCGTCTTGTTTTTCTTTACAGAGATACTATACTGATTAAGAATGTGAAATATTATGCAGAAAGTGTGCCTCCATCCTGAAGATACTCTGGGCTGACTCCAGCTTCAATGCTGCTTTCCTCCTTTGCCTTACTTTTTCATAGGGATTAAAACTGGCCAAGATTCATTTAGACCATTATGAAAATGCTATTTCTCAGAAGTAATTTAAACTAACACATGGCTTTCAATGAAGATAATACTAATTCATGTGATTTTTTTTATCTGGAGCACTTTAATCTGTGTTTTATTTTAGTGAGCACTCTTTATATGTATCTAAAAGACCATTACCATCCCATCTGTCATGTTGCGAATGTTTTTAAATGAAGGAAATGAAGACCTCATAGAATAGATTTTATGATTTTATTTTTAAAATATATAAACAGAAAACAAACAGAAAACTACTTTGAACACGATGTCCAGCATTTTGATGAAATGCACATTTCAAAAAGTATACAATAGTATACAATTTAAGGAATAGTTCACCCAAAAATGAACATTCTGTCATTATTTACTCACCTTCTTGTTGTTCCAAAGCAGTATGACTTGCTTTCTTCTATGGAACACCAAAGGGAATGTTAAGCAGAATGTTAGTCTCAGTCACCGTTCACTTTCATTGAGGCTGACATTCTGCCTAACATTTCCTTTTGCGAAAGGCATACGGGTTTGGAACATCATGAGGGTAACTAAATAATGAGTAAATACATTTTTATTTTTGGATGTCCCACTGCTTGTACTGATGATTCGATGTGATCTCAATAGTATTCACTTTAGGTAACGTTTACACATGTCTTTTTTGTACATTTGGATAGACACTATAATATACTAACCTACTCACAGCATCTAAAACGTAACGCTTTTATGCTTGTACAGCTTGTGCGTGAGCTACTGTCCTGGAGTAAAATTTATTGTCTATCAGTGCCAACAGTGAATATTCACGTCGCTTTTGGTGTGAAGGGACCATTTTCTTTTTCGCACATTTTGTACAAATCCTCTACAGACTGTATGGAAATTTATTCCTGAAACACTTTATGCACAAATACCTATGAATACTAATGAGATCATATTGACAGTTTGTTTGACTGATCCATTTATGCCATTGAAATGATTGTTATATGGTACGGGCAGTGTTATTTATGAAGAATGATTTAATTGTGTCATATGAAGAAAATATTCAAATATTAAACACAAAAACACCCTTACTGTTATTGAGAACAGGACCGTTAAACTTTAATGTTTCAAAAGCACAAAAACTAGATGATATATTTAATATGTTTGGTTTATATAGCTTCTTATTCCTAGAGTTTAACTGATCAAGTTCACTCTAATGATATATGCTGTCAAATCATTGTCAAAAATGTACCTAACATTTGTGTCTAATAAAAAAGTCAAAGATTAAGAGAGAGTTTTACGACATACAGAAATCATTTTTAATGGTACAATAAACATGTTTTTACACAACTGCGTGTGGGTTTTCTGGTTTGATTGTATACCACTTAATGACACCTCTCTGACTGTGTAGCCAGCAGAGGCGTTTTTGTCATATTATTGTTTCTCATTCATTTTTAAAATGCATATTTTCTTCATCTGTGCCTTTGTTTTCCTCCTACACAAAAGCACAAATTAAGTCACGTGTATGCATTCATAAGGTTAACATCACTCATTTAATATAGTGCTTTTCCTCAACACACTGACACATTTCTTTTAAAAAGTCATTTTTTAAAAGCTTAAACTATGACAATTAACTTTCTAATGTGAAAGCATTTTTGAGTCACTCATCCCACATGGATTTCCTTAAGTGTTGTTCAAGGACAGTGGCCACTCCTTTGAATTAAAGAGATAGTTCACCTAAAAAATTTAATTCTGTCACCCTCATGTTGTTTCAAACCCATATAACGTTCTTTCTTCCATGCAAAATAAAAGCAGATGTTAGGCAGAATGTAAGGGACAGGACAGCCTCAGTCACCATTACAAGTGAATGGTGACTGGGGCAAACATTCTGCCTAACATCTGCTTTTTGTGTTCCCCAGAAGAAATAAATTAATACGGGTTTGGAACAACATGTGAGTGAGTAATGTCAGACTTTTCATATATTTTTGATTAGCTTCTTTCAACGCATTTCCAAATTGTACAAACCGCCTGTGACATCATCACGAAGAAATGCAATGAGCTAAATGCAGCTAGTTTATGCTTTTGAACTTGAAGGCATGTTGCACACGCTCCCCTACTGTTTACTGCCTGGATTCACTTGAAATAGGTTATACAGAGGCTAAATTCGACCTGAATGTTCCTTTGTTGAATGAGGAAGTAAAACTGGTTCTGCAGGATAAAAGTCGTTTCGATGAAACTGACTAAAAGCTCCTACAATCATCACTCTAGCAAGACAACAATCCAGAAGCAAGATTCAATGTAAACAAATCAAATCCAGTGGTGATTTCAGTAAATCTACAGCACGTGTTTAGTGATGTATGAATACTTCTAACCATTTGAACACGAGTTTTCCATACCTTTTGAATTCTGAGAGGCTCCTAAGGGAGGTGCAAAGGTATCAGATATCAACAGTAACACTGACACTGGTATCACTGTAAATTGTGTGGAGGGGGATACAGTAAAATATCCATAGCATATATTTTATTCGTCATTCTCTTGGTTTCATTTATTATAAAGTTGCAGTAACTGCAACTTAAATGCTAGTTTCTTACAAAGACAAATAGTAAACCCATCTACACCTTATTCAGAGTAGCACCATATTAGATATTTGACTGGCAGGCACTGAATAAAGCTCCTAGACTAAATCACATCTAATTTTCATAACTTGTGTTTCTGGAGTTTTTTGTGTTTACAAAGTCTTTGGTTTTCCATATTTTGATAGCTGACCGATCCACGCCGATGTAAACAATCGCCGACTATCTATCCCGTCATAGGAGTAAACATGGCGCTACTCTGAAACTCTACTGCTATGTTTATTTGCGTCAAAGAGGCACATGTAGCTCCTCCTCTGTCAGATATGGGAGGGCAGAAGTGTACACAGACAGTTGGTGAGAGTTGTAAACGTTTCCCTGTATTTGCTTTATTTTACTGGAGACGGAAATGTCATGACAGGTTGATTATATTATAGACGCGAGATCGATCAATACGATTAACGATCATATAGTTCTTCATCTTTGCTGAAAAAAAAAAAACTTTTTACGTTACATTTACGTTTATAATTAAAGTTCTTACATTTTTATTTCTGATAAAGGCATTAGTATGCCTGGATTAGATTATAAATTTCTGGAGCGTCCAATGAGGAGGTTTATTTGCCTTCTGTGTAACAAGCCAATGAGGGAGCCGGTGCAGGTGTCCACCTGCGGTCATCGATTCTGTGACACCTGTCTGCAGGAGTATCTCAGGTAAAACAATCTGATTGAACACTAACATGTGAAGTGAAAGCAAGTGCCTGCCGTTTGGCTAAACAATACGTTGTTTTGTTTATGTACTGAACGTAGCCTTTTAATTTGTTTATCTCTGTAAATCGGACTATTTATGACTTAATCATTCATTTAGATGTCAGCAATTGGTATATGAAAAGAACAATGTTTGATGGTTTTTATTGTTTTTCCATGTTTTGAAAAAGGCAAGTGTCACATACAAATACTTGGTCCTTTGACAGGGCAGTAATAAAGAAGAGCCAAACAGGCCAAGCAGGATGTCATACTCTTGTCCTTGGTTTTCTGTCCTTATGCAGGTTTTACATTTTAACACAAACAAAATATGAAAGAGACAATTTGAATGAGTAGTACACTTTGTATTGAATTCAAATGCACAATCCAGAAATAATAATAGCCACAATATGTAGAAGGGTTGGTACTCCTAAGAACATGTCAAATAAATGTTTTCTTCTTTTTTTGTTCTGATATTAATGCGGAAAAACTGCCATAAGGCTACATGATCAGGGAAACCATCCAAAATGCTTCGAAACCAGCTGACTTTGACTTCTGAGATATCTGTATGATATCTGTTAATCCTCCATGATCGATATAATTAAGATTGAAATAGAAATATAGCCTTGTGTGATTGCTAAACCTTAAAAGACTGCGTTTCTGAATTCAGTGCTTCAGTCAGCACTGTGTGAGCAAGCGGCGCCCTCTAGTGGTCTGAATGGCATTAGCCAGTATCCATTATACCACTAAAATACAGTATTTAAAAGCAGGTTTTGTTCCTTTGGTTTAAAAATGTTTTCCAAATATTGTAATGTTAATGGAAATCCCCATTTGAGCATAGTTGAAAGGGTTTGGCATTAATACGCATGCAGTGAGTGAGTATATTCTGTGAAATGACTCATCTGTAAGTTAGCCCAATTTGGGTTTATGACCCATTCATAGCATTCCAGAAATATACATCCCTTGTCTTCTCAATCTTGTTGTCAAAACACAATATTGTGTTGTTTACAGTTGTAATGATGGTGGAGAAGGTTCAAACAATGACTGTCATTGTCCTGCGTTGTCCTGTTGATGTTATCATTAGAGTGATTGACAGCCTCGTCCACTCACATTCTGTCTGGCTTACACATGCGTCTCAGTTACAAATCTAAATCATGTACAATTTGAACCAAAATGCAACCAAAATTTTATATTTAAACATTTTTAAAAATTCAATTTGATCATTTAAATATAGTTGATTCAACATCTTTAATCAACTGCCAAATGCTAAATGAAATATGTCAGGCAAAATAGTTCCTACTGGCTATATGATTTTAAACATCTGCCCATCTACTTTTATGAAGATTGCAAGCCGTCTGGGACTTTTGGGAAATTCCCCATTGAATGATAAAATTAGAATGCATGTCACTCGTTATGGAAAGATCAGATTAATATTCTGCTGTTGTGTTGGTTGCACTGCGTGATCACATTACGTGTGCTGAGGGACATCAGCATCCCAGATGGATGATCCAGTCACATCCTCCTGAAGGCCCTCTGTCAGTGTGTGGTGTGGGAGGTGATTCTGATATTCTGATACAGTTTGTGTATGTGCAATTTTATCTTTGTGTGTCTGTTTAAATGTGTATCATAGAGCCACTCATTTCTTTAACTGCCTGTTTGACCTAGAAAGTGACTCAACTAAAACATTTAGCCTGTGTAATATGAACACACATTAAACCAAGCCTTGGACTAAACTACATTAACCATGGTGGTTCTTCATTAAACGCCCTAAATATTGCTTATATGAGACAATTTTCCAAATTTCCATGAATGATTTCTTCTAAACGGATTTTCCCCCCTGCTAAATCTCTATAGTGAAGGAGTGTTCAAGTGCCCAGAGGACCAGCTGCCACTGGATTATGCCAAAGTAAGTGCACTATCATAAAACTTAGACGACTAGCTTCAGAAAACAGTAGCCTTTTAACTATAATGTGTACTTGCATCATACATATAGTCAAAATGAATTCAAAATCAACCGAATTTTATCATGCACAATTAGTAATAATTAGTCATAATCATTTTCCACCCTCTCTGAGATTGTGATTTATTATTATATGTAGGATTACATGTAAATAACCACTGTTTTGATTGCTTAACTGTAGACATAATTTATTCTTAACTCATTCTTTAACCTTACAAAGTCAGTCTTAAACACACTATATTTATAGGAGACTGTTTTTCAGATGCACTTGCTCTTTTTACCTCAGTAAATATAAATGTGGAATTCTGCAGATTTTTCCAGATGTGGAGCTGGAACAGCAGATTCTTGCAATGCCCATCCGCTGCATACACAGTGAAGAGGGCTGCCGGTGGACTGCACAGAACAAGCTGCTCCAGGTAAAGAAAGGGCACATACAGTTCACAAACAGGCACATTCATATGGCATGACATCCTCACTGGAGAGTGTAGAGGTCATACATACACACAAATAGAATAAAGCATATCGCCTGAATTAGTGATTCACTGTCACACTGTGTTAATTGCTCTTCACCAGGCCCATTTGTCAGTGTGTGAGTTTAACGTGGTGTCGTGTCCGAATCGCTGCTCTGTGAAGTTGTTGAGGCGAGAACTGCCCGAGCACTTGCAGCATGATTGTGTCAAGAGAAAGCTTGACTGTGACCACTGTGGCAAAGAGTTCACCGGCGAGGCATATGAGGTCAGCAATATCCTTGTTTTTCTAAAAAAAAAAAAAACCATTATATTAATATTTAATATTGTATATTTGAATGTTGATTTTTTTTTAGTAATCCTTATTAAAGTATTATTATATTGTATTTTCTTAAATTTTTTCATAATGATACCTAGTTTTAAAGCAATCGTTCACCCATTAATGGTGATTCTCTCATCAGTTACTCACCCTTAATCTGTCTCAAACTCATATGAATTACTTTCTTCTACGGAACACAAAGATATTTTCATAGATGTGTGACGTGTTTATATCCATGCAATGCAAGTCAATGGGGTCCAAAACTGTTAAGCTCTAAAAGCACATAAAGGCAGCATAAAGGTAATACATACAATTCCAGTGGTTTAATCCATGAAGAGATACGGTCAGTTTTGAATAAGAAACAGACCAAAACCTTATTATCACTATAAATCTGCAGTCTCCTGTAAATTATTTTATTTTATTGGGTGAACTGATTTTTTAAAGTGTCAAATTTTGCATTAAATAATTCAATCATAAAATGTATGCAAGCAATTTATTCAAATATTAAAGAGCCCAAAAATGAAAATTCTCTCATCATTTACTCATCCTTATGCCATCCCAGATGTGTATAACTTTCTTTATTCTGCTGAACACAAAGCAAGATTTTTAGAAGAATATCTCAGCTCTGTAGCTCCATACAATGCAAGTAAATGTTGACCAGAACTTTGAAGTAATCCATATGACTCCAGTGGTTAAATCCATATGTTCAGAAGAGATATTATAGGTGTGGGTGAAAAACAAATCCATATTTAAGACCTTTTTTTTTTACTGTAAATCTCCACTTTCACATTCAGAATATGAAAGATTTATAGCAAAAAAGAACTTAAATATTGATCTGAAAGAACAAAGAAAATCATACACATCTGGGATGGCATGAAAGTGAGTAAATGATGAGAGAATTGTCATTTTGGGTGGACTATTCCTCTAAGTTACTTAACCTGTGAAAACTGAAACTGTACCCGATATTTGAGAACTGAAATCCGATTAAATGGAAAAGTTTGAATATCTGTAAAAAGTTTTGGTCAAACTGATTGACGGTCTGTCAGTATTCCTGATCCTTCATGTTTTTGAATCATTTCCTCAATTGAATTAACATCTTTTTTAGATTTTCAGTGAACTTTACTTTTATATAAATAGGCTGTGTTTAAAAAAATATTGTAAATATCTGCATTATTTGTAATTAAGGTTACATTTGTTTCATGGCATTCATTGTGATGTGAGGCAACTAGAGATAATTCTGGTGGTTTGATAACCTTCATTACTGGGAATATCAGTACCATTATAGATAATTTTTTTAATTAAAAGATAATTAAATTGAGGAATTTATTACAAGATTATTTAACCTGATATTATATATTTTATATATATATATATATATATATATATATATATATATATATATATATATATATTTATATATATATATATTTATATATATATTAGGAAATTTGAAATATATTAATGTGATTGTGTTGTTTGGAATAATTTAATAAAAATTAAATAGATAAAAAATAAATTAAAAATAGTAGAACTTCCTGCCATCTATATGTAATATTTCATGCTTACTGTTAGCAGTAAAAAATGAAATTTATGCACCCCCCCAGTGACCGAAGCCGACACTAATTAATCGATTTATTTCATATGTTGCCATTCCAGGTCAGGGTACCTCGATTATGAATTAAAAATGTTTTAAATCGGAGCAGACAAAATAAAATAAAATGTAAAAACAAACAAATTATAATAGAGAATAAACAAATGTTTGCTCATTTTTCTATCACACACAACAGAAACATAATTTAGGGAAAAGGACTCCGGGCGGCCCAAGTAAAAAGTGACACAGTTTACCTCGTTCTCCTAGTAACCCTAAGTTGTTTGTAGTTTGCAACCTGTGTATTTGCATTAGTTGTCATGTATTTATTTCAAAGATTTTGTTTTATGTGTTCAATAATGTTGTCCCCTCCAATATTTTTATAATAAAATATATTCATAATAATTCTCAAACAGTAACAATCAACTGATTAACATCAATTATATTTTTCTTTGTTCTCACACAGAGTCACCAGGGAGATTGTCCAGAGGAAAGTGTGTACTGTGAGAATAAATGTGGTGATCGTATGGTGCGCAGACTATTGACCCAGCACTCTGTGTCTGAATGCCCCAAGCGCAAACTGCCCTGCAGATACTGCAGGAAAGAGTTCCTCTATGACACTATTCAGGTCAGTACACAGTGTGCTTCCATACATAAAAAAAAACTACTCAACAGATTTTTTTTGGCAGTAAGGAAGTATATTCATAGGCTTTGACTTAATGGCTTAAATTTTATTCTGTTATTTACAGCATCATCAGCAACAGTGTCCACGCTTTCCCGTGCAGTGTCCTAACAGGTGCGGTACACCTGGAATCACCCGAGATAATTTAATGGCTCATACAAAGGAAGTCTGTAGCGCTGCAATGGTGTTTTGCCCATTTAAAGAGTCTGGCTGCAAACATAGGGTGAGATCTTGAGTTATGCACACATAATAGCCTTGGGATCAATTCTGGGTAGAAACAGATTACATATAATCTACAATAAGTAATCAGATTACAACATAAATTACTTGTATTTGAATTACATTACATTTTATAATGAATATAGTAAGGTTACAGTTACATTTTATGGATTACAGAATTTCATTCTTAATTACATAAAAAAAATTATTCTCCTACTTTCTCCCAAATTTGGCATGCCCAATTACCAATGCACTCTAAATCTTTGTGGTGGCATAGCAACTCGCCTCAATCCGGGTGGCAGAGGACAAATATCAGTTGCCTCCGAATCTGAGATGTCAATCCGCGCATTTTATCACATGGTTCGTTGAGCATGTTACCGTGGAGACGTAGTGCATATGGAGGCTTCACGCTATTCTCCGTGGCATCCACGCACAACTCACCATGCACCCCACCGAGAGTGAGAACCACATTATAGCGACCACGTGGAGGTTACCCCATGTGACTTTACCCTCCGTAGAAACCAGGCCAATTTGGTTGCTTAGGAGACTTGGCTGGAGTCACTCAGCATGCCCTGGATTTGAACTCGTGACTCCAGGGGTGATAGTCAGCATCTTTACGATTACATACATTCTTGAATGTGATCTGTGTTTTTGTGTTATGGTTCCAAACAGTCTTTAGAAATCTAACGTTATGAAACATATAATGACACATATACTGTATATATATATACAGTACTACAGTATCTATGCAGTATATATGTGCTCCTGGGACAGAGCACTTCTATTAAAATGATTGAGAGAATTTGGAACGCCCAACAGTAAACGGATGTAGAAACAGACATCCTGCCTTACAAGGACAATCACCTTTTATATACAGACATCGCCTGTCAGTAAACTCAAGAACAATTATGCAACTTAGCTGGAATAGCCTGAAAAATATATTTTTTAGCATGATTTGAGCTGAAGAAGCACAATTTATGATACCATTGTTGTAAGATTTTACTGCTGATTTGAAATATTTTGTTTGATTGTAGTCTTGACTAACCATTTTGGAGATTTCGTTCTTTCCCCATTCAAGTAGATAGGAGCTGTACTTTCACGGCACTTGTATCCATAGAAAATAGCTCTTTACATTAGAGCTTTGGAAATACACGTGTCAACGCATGCGATTAATTAAAAGAAAATGTATTCTTTATTCAGTTCCCCTTAATTGTGATTAACGCATGTGGTGGCGGGGGCATGGTCAAGCTTTTTTTTTTAACAGGAGAGAGAGAAAGCGGTAAGGGTGCACCTGTTTCTGATTGTAGTAAGCATTGGGGAGAGTGATTAAAAAGAGACCACACCAGAGATGAGGGAGAGAGAGCTACCCATCTGAAAGAGACCATTATCTTGAGTTTAAGCTAAAGAGTGTTCTGCTGAAAAGCACCTTTGAGTTGTTTATTAAAATGTATACCTTGAGTTTCCTGTGTCCTCCTTTCTCTCCCTTTCTTGAACGTTACACTGGAGAATTGGAAGAAATACAGCAGCATGGAGTCCTCGCAGTTGGCGGAATTCATCAAGTCCCTTGCCAGTACGCACCATGCTCAACATCAGGCCCTGCTTGAGCTACGCCAGGACCAGGAGCGCTGATTTCAGGAGGTACTCCAAGCTTAAGCAGAAGACCGGAACACGATCCAGAGCCTACTATTCCAGGAGAAAGCCCTGGCCATGACCCTGGACCCAGCAGCCCCCATGCTCCCGGCTGCCCTCATGAAGGTGGGGCAGAAGATTATCCTGAGGCCTTCCTGGCCTTTGTCCGGGTAAGCTTAACTCGCGCCGCAACAACTACCAGTGTAACAAGTCTCCTGGTGTATGATGATCTGAGTAAAACCATCCTTCAGTGAGTCGGTCGCAGCCCTGAGCAATACCGACAACTCTTCCGGTCGATGAAGATGGATGGGCGCGGCCGCCTGTTTGCCTTTACTCAACAGCTTCGAGACACCTGCCGTAAGTGGCTGCTGGCTGAGGACCGTGACACCGTGGTGCTGGAACTGCTTATCTGTCAGTTACCGAAAGGAACGGCGTAGTGGGTCCAGTGCCAACGCCCGTTGTCACTGGGGGAGACCGTACAATTGGCGGAGGAACATATGTTGGCGAATCAGAAAGCGGAAGAGCCCCCACACTCTCTCTCTCTCCCCTCCCCCTGTGCCCCCCCCTCCTCTCACTCTGTCTCACTGCAGTCCATCTCAGTATCCAGGAGGCGTGGAAACCTGCTGCCGAAGCCAGCTCCTCGTTCGCAGGGATTTGCCCCACCCCCACCAGTTGCAGGGATCCAGGGCACTTCTGGGACCAATCCCCAGTAATGGAGTTGGGAACTGTGGTCCGGGTCCCCGACACTCTGTGGGCTTCCCCCAATCGAGCTGGAGCGTACAGAATACCGGTGAGTGTCAAGGGGAGTACACAGCTGTGTCAAGGGGAGTACATGGATACGTCGGCTAATAATAATCTGATGGCAAGTCACTTAGGGCAGGAAAAGGCACTGAACCAACTAATGGCTCATTTCTATTGGCCAGGCATTCGTGGGTATGTTCGCAGGTGGTGTGCGGGATGCCGTGAATGTAAGCTGGTGAATCTGCCAGCTACCCGAAGAGCGCCATTGCGTACCTTCTGTTAATCAAGGTCCCCTTTGAAAGAATTGTCATGGACCTCATCGGGCCATTTGAGCAGACAGCACAAGGACATCACTTTGAATTGGTTCTGATGGACTATACAAAGAAATATCCAGAAGCAGTGTCTCTGCACAACATTTCAGCATGTGGTGTTGCGGAGGCACTCTTCAGAATAATCTCCCAAATTGGGATTCTGAAAGAAATCCCGCAGATCAAGGCACTACATTTATGCAGACTGTAAGAATTATTGGATATTAAATCGATTCACACCAGTGTTTACCATCGACAAACAGATAGGTTGGTGGAACGATTTAATAAAACCCTTAAAAACATGATTTGTATGTTTGTGCACAAGGATCTTAGAAATTTGTATAAATGGCTTGAACCACTCTTATTTGCAGTGCAAGAAGTCCTGCAATTTTCCACAGGGTTTTCCCCATTCGAGAGGAAACTTGGGAGGAGGGACCTTCAAACAGTAAAAATTTGATTCAATATGTTCTTAATCTTAGAGCAAAACTCCACACTTTGGGTCAACTAACACAGCAGAATTTGCTCCAAGCTCAGGAACGTCAAAGCCGACTGTATAACAGGGGTACTCAGCTACGGGAATTTGCATCGGGAGATAAAGTGCTTGTATTACTCCCCACATCGAGCTCTAAATGACTCGGCAAGTTGCAAGAGCTCTTTGAGGTCACACGATGAGTGGGAGAGAGGTGACGCACATCAAATATACCATCTCAACCTCCTGAAATTATCGAGGGAGACGGTCCATGTGACATTGGCAAAGGTAGTTCCAGAGAGGGCCTAGCTCGGACCGGAGGTGAACATAAAAGCCAATCATGTCTCCCCAGTCACTTGTGGAGACCACTTCTCACTGTATCAAGTCACAGAGGTTGCCAAGTTGCAGAAAGAAATTGCAGAAGTGTTTTCTCCTCTGCCGGGTGGTACAAACCTCATCCAGCACCATATCGAGATGGCGCCTGGGGTAGTGGTATGTAGCTATCCCTACTGACTACCTGAGCACAAAAAGAAAATAAATCGGGAAGAATTAGATGCAATGCTTGATATGGGAGTAATAGATGAATCCCACAACGATTGGTCAAACCCGGAGTCTGTATGGTTCTGCGAGTCTGTATGGTTCTGTGTGGATTATAGGAAAGTCAATACGGTGTCTAAATTTGATGCATACCCAGTGCCTTGTTTGGATGTGTTGCTTGATTGGTTGGGCACAGCTCGCTTTTATTCGACACTGGATTTGACAAAGGGTTATAGGCAGATCCCCTTAATGCCAATGTCCCACGAAAAAACAGGCCTTCTCCACACCATTTGGCTTACGCCAATTTGTGACGCTTCCGTTCGGTTTGTTTGGGGCCCTAGCTATGTTAATTGCCTCATGTACCCCGTCCTCAGACCACATTCTGCTTTCGCAACTGCATATCTGGATGACATCATTATATACAGTAACATGCATATATAAAGGCGCATGCAGCATCTGAGGGCTGTTCTGAGGTCACTGCAATGGGTGGGACTCACGTCAAATCCCATGAAGTGTGCAGTTGGCTGGGTACGGTATCTGGGATTCCACATGGTAAAACTGCTGTGATTGCGACCTGCCTGAGACCCAAGACCAAAAAGTAGGTGAGACAGTTCCTGGGGCTGGCTGGCTATTATAGAAGGTCTGTGCCTAATTAATCAGACGTCACCAGCCCGCTGACTGATCTCATTAAAAAGGGAGCTCCAGACCTGGTCCAGTGGACAGAGTTTACGCAGGTGAAAGCTGCACTTTGTGGTGGGCCGCTTTTACACTCACCCGACTTCTCCCTCCCTTTCATTTTACAGACGTACGTTTCAGACAGTGGGCTGGGGGCAGTGTTCTCGCAGGTGGTGGAGGGGGAGGAACACTCGCTGCTGTACATTAGTCGTAATCTTTCACTGAGGGAGTCTCAAGTACAGCACCATTGAAAAAGTGTGACTTGCCATCAAGTGGACTGTCCCCAACTCCTGTTGGGGTGGCCTTTCACACTCTGTTCAGATCGTGCCCCACTCCAGTGGCTCCACCGCATGAAAGATACCAACGCGCAGATCACCTGTTGGTATCTGGCTGTTCAGCCATTTAGGTTCAAGGTGATCTACAGACAGAGAGTGCAGATGGCTGTCATGGATTTCCTTTCCAGAAATGGGGGGGGAGTGGTGGGCAAGCCAGATGACTCCCTGGCCTGAGTCGAGCGGTGGGGATATATGGTGGCTGGGGCATGGTCGAGCATTCGTCTGGAGAGAGAAAAAGTGGTAAGGGTGCACACACCTAAGTGCTATAATATCTAACACCTGTTTCTGATTGCAGTAAGCACTGGGGAGAATGATAAAAAGGGACCATGCCAGAGACGAGGGAGAGAGCTACCCATCTGAAAGAGTGTGTTTAAGCTAAAGGAGTGTTCTGCTTGAAAAGTCCCTTTAAGTCATATTTTCTGTAGTTTTTTCTCCCCAATTTGGAATGCCCAATTCCCAATGTGCTCTAGGTCCTCGTGGTGTAGTGACTCACCTCAATCCGGGTGGCGGAGGACAAATCTCAGTTGCCTTCGCATCTGAGACAGTCAATCCGAACATCTTATCATGTGGCTTATAGAGCGCATAACTATGGACAAAAAGCGCGTGAGGAGGCTTCATGCTACTCTCCTCGGCATCCACACTCAACTCACCACACTCCCCACCGAGAGCGAGAACCACATTATAGCGACCACAAGGAGGTTACCACATGTGACTCTCTAGTTACCTCATGGGACTCTCCCTCCCTAGGGGTGCTACCCTCCCAGCGTCTTTACTTGCTGAGCTACCCAGGCACCCTTTAGAGCTGTTTATTAAAAGTTATACCTTTGAGTTGAAGCCCAAGTTTCTTGTGTCCTCTATTCCCTCCCTTTCTTGAATATTACAACGCATATACCAATTTTCAAATTAGATTCTGACATTTTATTCAGCACCATGTGAGTGCAGAATACTGGTTGGAATAGGGCGGTCATTACACTGATGCACACACCTCAAACACACACAACAGTTATTCAGTGTCAATGGCCAAGTTATGGAAAAAGGACCTCTTAACCGTAATAAAAAAAAAGAAAAAAAAAAGATTGGATTTATGATAAGCCCCATTCACACAACCATCTGATGTGAAATATCACCATTTTCTTGGCGCCGCGTTCCAGAGAATACAAGGTACTACGTGTACAGTACCAGCACTAAAAGCTAACAAGTCATTCTTTTCAAGTGCATTTCATGTGGAGTTCAAAGCAGCAAATCATGACAGTGTGTCAGGTGATTGGAAATGCCTTCTTGATGAGAGAGGTCAACAGAGAGTTAGCAGACTGTTTCAAACTAACCAAGTCTATGGTAATTCAGATAACCCCTCTGTGCTATTGTGATGAGAAGAATACCATGTCAGAATGTTGGTGCTGTTTTGGTGGCACGAGGGGGACCTACACAATATTAGGCAGATGGTTTTAATGCTGTGGCTGATCGGTGTTTATATATTTGACATATATACTGTACGTATATAACCATTAATTAAATAAATGCTATAATTTCATATTACATTAATATAATTTATAGTAAAACACAATAAAGTCAACCAATGTATTCCTCATAGGATTAAAAACTAGTTGTTCATAGATCAAAAAGATCCTGGGAATATGTTGATTTAATTAATTTAATGTCTATACAAACATAGGGAAATATACAGTATGTGTGCTAGAACCACACTTTACGTATGAATATCAATGAAATCATATTGATCTTTGAGAATTATCTGTCACATTTTACAATTTTTAATAAGGAATGTATATCAAAATATCCATCTCATGACCATGATTATGTGTCATGACTATCTTTCATTTATCCTCTTTTGAACTGATAGTGCCCTAAGACTGCAGTGGGACGGCACCTTGAGGAGGCCACCCATTCACACCTCTCTCTGCTGTGTGGGCTGGTGAACCGCCAGAGACTGGAGCTCAGGGAACTCCGGCGTGGGGTGGAAGAACTCTCTGGAAGCCGAGATGGCACACTGCTCTGGAAGCTCATCGACTACAGCCAACGACTGCAGGAAGCCAAGAGCAGGACAGATGGGAGTTTGGAACTATTTAGTCCTGCCTTCTATTCCCATAACTATGGTTACCGTCTGCAAGTGTCTGTTTTCCCCAATGGAAATGGCAGTGGCGAGGGCTCATACCTGTCAGTCTACATTCGTGTTTTACCAGGAGAGTATGATGGGCTGCTGGAGTGGCCTTTCCCTTACCATGTTACATTCTCGCTTCTGGATCAGAGTGACCCAGCATTCACCAAACCACTGCATGTCACAGAGAGCTTCAGCCCAGATCCCACCTGGAAAAACTTCCAGAGGCCACGGCCTGGAGCTCTGGGAAGTGTTCGCGGAGGCTGCCTGGATGAGAGCATGTTGGGGTTTGGCTACCCAAAGTTCATTGCCCATGAGGAGATGAAGAAGAGGAACTATATCAGAGACAATGCTATCTTCATTAAAGCCTCCATAGATGTGGTCCAAAAGATAATTAACTGAACTGAGGTGCAAGTAGTTCTAGGACCATATTCACAGTAGCATTTTGACAGGAATGACAACAAGGCTGTAAGGGATGCATTTACAGTCTCTTCAAGGAATTGCACTGTTGTTTAAATTAATTTGGATCGTTGGTGACAAAACATTTAAAATATCAGAAGAAAAAGCTCCAGAAGCTTTATACAGCTTTATACAGTGCATTCCATTGAAGAAACTGTAAGTCTATTCCTCACAGCCTCATTTTCATTAATGTAAATATTGAAATATGGCACTACTGTGAATAAGGTCTGTATAGGCCTAGATGTTAAAAATGTGAATATATATCTCTAAATGCCCTTTTTTGTTTTACTCAAAATGAGGATGAAAATTATTGCATCATCTTATTATGTTTAAAAATAATCAGGGCTTTACAACAGATGAGGGATATTTAGGTATTGAAGGATAGCATGTCTTTTACATGTATTTTCTCTGTAATTCGATTGTTTTTTAATTAATTAAATTTATTTAAAAAGCATTTAAAGGGTCCGCTGGCTCTGTTTTTCACATTTTGTCATAATACTTTGTGAAAAGTATAGTAAATGTGTGCATCTGTGTGTATTGCAGAGTTTTTGGCCCTGTCAGTATCAGCAAGTGGGACCACTGATAAAGGCACACTGTTTAATGAATAGTATACAGTTTGGGTATAAATTGTCTTGTGTCTAGCCTCAACCTCTGGAAATGTAAGGTTTAGTAAACTTTCTCTAGTAAAGCTTCATTGACCCGTAGAGTAATACACTTATCCACCACTATCCTCCTTGTGTAGTTTGGCTCTTGTTATGGTGAATCTGTTAGCATCATTCAGACAAAAAAGTTGGGTTCCAGAAGTAAAAAATAAATGTATGTATTTCAATGAGAAATTTATATTTAACAAAAACATACACACTTTTAAGACAGACCTACTATGAGGTCTGAGGTTGGAATGAATTGTCAACATAGTCCCAACTACTGACTACCGGTCTGAAGAAGACAGAGAAAAGTACATTTCCTTCTTTTCAGAGTTATACAAATAAAAAAAATAAAGCAATGGCAAAAACCTGTAAAATACTTTGCTTGCTTACAATGATGTGCAATCAATGGAGAAAGATGCTTTTTGGCAGCAAAACTGTATAGTTACAGCATCGACCAGCAGGGGCCAACCAACTGAACCAGTCAAACCACAACTGCTGTGACTAATGCTGCCTTCTAGTGCTATCAGAATTATCAAACTTTCCACTTCTGAAGTGGTAATTAAGAGTATGTCGCATTGAAGTGCTTTGTTGTCGGAAAGACCAGGAAAATAGATGACGCCAGTTACCACAGAAACCGTACTCTACAGTACTAAGCCCATTAAAGGACAAGGAGGGAATTTTTTTCTGAAATAGTTTTGCGTATTGCGAGGGGACACAAATCTGTTGCAAGGGAACAAAAAACTATTGCAAGGGAACAGAAAACTATTGCGAGGGAGTGCAAAACTATTGCAAGGGAACAGAAAACTATTGCGAGGGAATGCAAAACTATTGCTAGGGAACGCGAAACGTCTCGGTTACGTACGTAACCTCGGTTCCCTGAGACGAAGGGAACAAGACATTGTGTAGTAATGCATATGGGGAGTGCCTTCATACACAACCTAATTTAAACCGCTCTATAACAACGCCAATATTCTTATATTGGCTATGGTGCATGTCACCTACCCATTTTCCTTAGGCCAGAGCCAGCAGTAGTGTGGACTTCATGGAGAACATGCGCAAATCAACTCCAAAGGCTTGAAGGGGGGCCCTGCTAGAGCTTTCAGGACTAAAGTTAAGTCCCAAATTGGGACAGTACCCGGCCAAGGTGGGTTTAATCATCTTGCTCCTTTAAGGAACTTTATGATTAAATCATGCTTGCCTATAGAGGCGTCTGTTTCATGTGCGTGATACGCAGATATAGTTGCCACATACACTTTGAGCATTGACAGGGTGAGTCCTGCGTCTAATCACTCTTGAAAAAATATTAGAATTTCATGTATGGGGCAAACACCTTCCATTTTAGTGTGAAGGGGCATCTTGTGGATGGTGCTCTGGCTTGTAAAATGGTGTTCATGACTGAACGCATCAGTTCTGGTGCGTGTAGTGCACTCCGTTCAGGGGACACACATGCAGGTTCCACAGTTGGGCTGGGGATGCCAGATTATGCCTTGCGCCTGAGAGAGCAGATCCCTCCTCAGTGGTATTTCCCATGTTTTTTCCTCAGTGGTATTTCCCAGCTGTACAGCATCTCCATCATTTCCGGAAACCATGGCTGGTTGGCCATTTCGGTGCAACTAATAGAACCGGTTCCTTGTCCTCTAGGATTTTGCATATGACAGAGCGGATCAGGCATACCAGAGGAAACACATATTTGTGTTTCGCCGGCTATTTGTGTGCCATTGCGTCCCTTCCCAGTGGGGCCTGGGACTTCAAATAACAGAGGAGACAGTGGGTATTCTTCACTGAGGCAAATAGAATAATTTCTGCTTTGCCGAATATTTCCCAAATCCTCAGTATAGTTTGAGGATGAAGTCTCCATTCGCCCGGTATCACCCCTTAGCGTGACAGTAGGCCTGTGCCGTAATTCAGGCAGCCTGGGACATATGTCACTCTCAGGGAGAGATGATGCTTGCGCCATAGGAGGAGGTAACGCATCATTCTCGACAGTGGTGGTGAATTAATTCCGCCTTGGCTGTTTATATATATGCCACAACTGTCATGTTGACTGAGAAAACCAGGACATGACAGCTCATTATTTCTGACTGAAAGCATTTAAGGCTAGAATTACAGCCGATAGCTCTAAGTGGTTGATGTGCCACTCCCTCCTCGCACCTATCCAGGTGCCAAAAGATGGGCGTCCATCGCACACTGCCCCCCAACCTGTGTTGGAAGCATCCATGGTCACCTCTTTCTGCCTGACAACTTGGAACTTTGAGTACCAGAGGGGAGGCAAATAGATTGATTTCTGCTTTGCCAGATGTTAAATCCTCAATACAGTTTGAGTCTTTTTAAGTCTCCTGAATGCCACAACTGTCATGTTGACTGAGCAAATCAGGACATGACAGTTTGATATTTCTGACTGAAAAGCCTTTAAGGCTAGAAATACAGCCAATGGCTCTAGGCACTGCGTAACAACTTCCCCAGCGCGATACCTCTGGATGCCGCCGCCACAAATCCCAATGCTTTCTGAAACAAGTTTCAGTGGAAATGTTCTCCCCAGTATGAACTGAGACGGACACTGTAAAATGGCTGAAGCAGTAAGTCTGTGCTGGCATAACAAAGCCTCTGATTGCGGCAGTAACAGCCAATTGTCGAGGTAGTTCAAGATGCATATGCCGCTCAGCCTCATCACTGCACTTTGTGAATGTACGAGGAGCCAAAGACAGTCCGAAGGGCAGGACTTTGAATTGATATGCTGGTCCCTTGAACGCGAATCTCAAAAACATCCTGTCGTACAATTTGGATATGAAAGTACGCATCCTTCAGATCTATCAATGCAAATCAATCGTGTGGGCGTACATGCGATAAGATCCATTTCTGAGTAATAATTTTGAATAGGTGATTCATAAGTACGCAATTTAAATGTCTCCGATCCAGGATTGGCCGAAGCCCGCCTTCGAAAATTATAATAATAATAACCATTTTTGTGCTTGACAATTTGGCACAATCTCTAACGCGTATTTCACGATGAGACTGTGTATTTCGGCTTGTGTGCAAAATTGGATCATATAACCATTCTGAAATACTCGTTAGGGCTCGTCACGCGTGTAATGGGACAGAGGGCAATTTGGTTTGCTCACTGTATGATATGATGCGACGCTCACTATAGGGAAGCGGCTGCGCATAATATGTGTGCTTTGAAAAGGAAAAAAAGGGCTCTTTATTGAGAATGAGTGAGCATCTCGTGCATTTGCAGTGAATGCTGTATTCTTTTTTGCACGTATTGCATTTTTTTGAGTGCAAGACACAGAATCAACATTTTGAAATATTGTGAACAACAATATTCCTTTCCCGACAAACTATACTGAGGAGATGGGAACTGTGTTTTGTGTCTCTCCAATCAAGCTATTTTTTTTGGAGCAGACCCGTAGGGAATCGCGGGCTCTGCTTTCCGCTTCAAAGGGTTGTGCCCGTCAGGAGCACTTTTGCTGCATGTGCTGATATGCAGGTGCCTGTGAGGCAGCAGCTATGGGGCTTTTAGTCGGGGTGCTGGCTCGAAACAGAGCCAGGGCGAACTGGCGTTATGTACTCTGTTTGGTTATAAAGTGTCTCGTAGCTGCTGAATCGTGACATAACACTCAGTAAACTTATTCATAGAGCCGCTAAAAAGGCCGGCTGGAGACACTGGAGCATCCAAAAGAGTGGCTATTTCCTGGCGTGTGCTGGGATGAAATCCACCTCAAATTCATGCCGTTCCGACCGTGCCAACTCGTGTGAACCCTCGGGTATCACAGAAGAGGCGGGTGGGAAGGCGTGAGAGGCTGAATCGTTCCACAGAATGAGGACGATTCGTGAGCGAAGTGATTTGAGACCCTTGTCCTCACAGTGAGGAAAGTCTGTCTGAGAAAGAGCTGACTGTGTGGGCGCATCCCAGATAGTAAACGCAGCTCTCATGCTTGTCTGACGGCGGATGTGTCTTTCTTACAAGGAACACTTACGGAACGACATCTTGAAAAAGACGCAAACACGTAAATGACTCTTTTAGAGGTATATACATATTCATCTAATTTATTACATGGTGTCCCGATTAATTAATCGCATATACAAATATTTGCAGAGAAAGCCCCTCAAATAACAATAATTCAATATATAATATATAACGATGACATAATTATACATAGTTATCATTATATATGTAAAACTTTTATATATATATATATATATATATATATATATATATATATATATATATAATAACAAATATTCAGATAATCAAAATGCATTACATTCCTGTAGCAGAAGAGTTAATCATTGATAAGACAATACAAAAAGCAGCTTTAGAATACAATTTATTGTTTACTACCATATTATTGATCATAAGACAATCATTGGTATACAGTTCACAGCAATCCATTTCACAAGTGAATTTATCAATCAATTGGAGATTTATTACGAGGGCTTGTTTAAGGACCTGCCAATTTCAACAAGTGTCAGACATGCTTGTGTAGCGTCTCGGGTGCGTTGCGTCATAAGCATAAACTGTTTAGGTCACTGTGTCAAGTTAAATATAGTTTAATACTCAATCTTTAAACAATTCTTGAGATCCCTTAGATCGCATTTTCACTCCTTCAAGAGTTTTGAACGCAAGAACGTAACGCATGTTTGTGTTGTTCTACCTACTGAAGTGTTTTCTTCACTGTATAAACTGTGTGTTGCTCATACAACTGAAATTTCACTTACTGCCCTCTGGAGTAAACAGGTGGTACTACAAGCTTGCATTTCTCAGGAATCTTCCTTATTATGGTCTGGGGGCAGTGCGGAAGTGCCATACTACAATCACACTGAATTAACGTGTTAAATCGACAACCCTAATATATATATATAATTTATATTTATTTCAAACAAATACAAGAACTTTTTAAAGGATACTCTACACCTGCCGACGCGCTGCATAGAATCAGCATGCTGAGGTCCGTTCACCAGCGAAGCATCAAGCGACGAGGTGCAGAGATGTTCGCCGGAGCACTGCAGGGGAGCGGAGAGTCTTCTCGCTGCCGTGAAGATTCCGTCCACTGACTCGTGTGTATTGATGGCGAAAGTATATTAGAATATTGCCGTTATTATAGAGAGGTTTCAAATAGGTTGTGTATGAAGGCACTCCCCATATGCATTACTACGCAATGTCAAGTGGACTGAGTCATAAGAGAACTTATTGCAAGGACACGAAAACAATTTCAGGAAAAACTTCACTCCCTGTCCTCTAAGGGACTCCATAGTATTCTCCCCTGCCATGTTGAAAGTTTACATTGCCTAACATTACATCTCAAAATGATTTGAGTTTCAGTCATAATTAAGACTTGTGTGGTCATTCATGTGCAGCTTCCAAGTAGGAAAATCGTATTTATAATCATTCCGATAAACACATGAAGGCAGCAAAAGGTCACTCATGAAACATCTGTTATAATGTTGTTTTTTTTTGTTTTTTTGTTTATTAGTTGCTTGCTAAAAAAAATAATTTCTCATAAAATACAGGTATTTTTACAGCCAAACTAGAGGTGTATCAAGACTACAATTCACGCATTGTAGCCCCGCCTAGTGCAAAACCTTATTGTTTCACAATCCCGTTCCTCATGATTGCGCATCAAACCTGGACGAGGGGGGGTTGATTGTGGAAGTAGAGGGATGTTGCATATTAAATGACCAACGCCACACATTTTCATCAATACAACCGTAAAAGGATGTTGTCTTGAAAAACATTGTGAAAATACAAGGTATGGTTTTAGTTTTACACTCTTTAGCTTTGCAGTGTGGTGCAAATCAGATTGGCTTCGATTTTGTTGGGTTATCCTCGGAGGACTCAGTGGAGTTGCCGCCATATTTGTGTGTGTTTGTGTGTGTGTGTGTGTGTGTGTGTGTGTGTGTGTGTGTGCACGTGTGTATGCGGCTTGACCTACAGTACATTATGGGGAAAATGGCCTCATGATGTGTGAAAACCTGATTTTTTCCCAGAACAATGTCTAAGAACTCAAGAAAACATTTTTAAAAAATAAAATAAAGTTATGTTAAGTTAAATTTTATGATTTGACATTTGTTTACATTTTCATGACTAGATTACCATTAATATTAAAGAAGAAAGATCTTGTGATGCAATCATATTCTAAACATCCCTGAATATTCATTTGCGATTGATGTCGATAAGAAACTAATTCCCCTGAGATTTGCATCTATTCTGTTTATGATCTTTAGTGAGGTCTTCTACACTGGAAAGACAGAAGAAGTTGATGATGGGAAATGTCTCCATGTCAAATACCACTATTCCATCTTGACCCTCAGGATTCTCCTTACAGTGGACAGAAATCTGAAAGCCATACATGTAGGCATTTGTAGAGAATGCATTATAAATCATTATAAAACAAGTATCTATAAAGTGATATACCTTGGCCTGACCAACAGATGACAGTTCATAAACTTCAACCTCTTCGATGAGGGGGGTGTATTTCTCCCTTGGGTGTAGTTCTCGAACAAATTTGCAGCAACTTGTACCCTAATTTAATGAGAAACATTATTTTTTGCTATTTAGGCAAAAACACAAACTTTGTCATTTAAAATAAATAAGATGTTACAACTCAAATCTTGAAATTTTCTTTGTAAAATATTGAACAAAACACTTCAACGTTAGCATTCAATGCTAGTTCTGTCTTACCATAGCGAGGACAGCTTGTGCAAAGCTCTCTAATACAGTTAGGGTATGAAAACTATATTTCATTAAGTATTTTGGTGACTGCTGTATTTGGAAAACACTTTGGTGTTTTTTTTGTCGATTATCTTTCTAGTTCTTCTGTAGGCACTGTGGTCACCGAACAAACGGAAATCACAATCACACTTCCGGAAGGAATATTATACAGGCGTGTCTAAATCAGCAACATTTATCTCA
Organism: Moxostoma hubbsi; assembly: GCA_032164185.1. Taxonomy (NCBI): domain Eukaryota; kingdom Metazoa; phylum Chordata; class Actinopteri; order Cypriniformes; family Catostomidae; genus Moxostoma; species Moxostoma hubbsi. The sequence continues at coordinate 7,167,512 of JAVLUX010000042.1, forward strand.
TTAAAAAAAAAGTTTGGTGATTTTTCTTTTCATAGGTCACCAAATGTCTTAAAGCAGCGACGACAATAAACAAAACCAAACTCATCAAAATGTTCAAGTGTTGGGCTTTTATAACAACATTTTACAGCACACACTCGATGAGAAGCTATGTGAGAATCGTGTGTAATTTCAAATCATGAAAACACACGGATGAAATCAAGAGCAACTTCAATATTAGCTCTGGTTGTTGTCCAGCTATTGTGCAGCTTTGAAAGGAGGAATCAAATAGAATGAAATAAAATATATTTTCTACGATAAAATGGTTGAATGAAATCCCTTACAGACAGCATTATTCATAACTGTACAGAGCAAAATTAATTTGCAGAGCAATATTTAAAAAATCACATCGATACATTACATTTGAAATAAAATGTCAAATATAAATCTGTAATAATTCAGACTTATCACGCGAAATTCATATATATTGTGAGAATTTTAAAAATCATATTTTCATCTACATAAGCTCTTGATTTTTTTTTCTCAGCATTAAAATCGTAAGAAAAAAATGTACATTAAAATAACTTTTATAGGTTTTACTGACAAACAACAACATAATGTAACTACATCTCAATACATTAACATTAACTGTCATTTAGCAAATTTTGTATAAATCTTACAGAAATACATTATTGCAGGCATAGCACTTTACCAGTTGCCACTGCACAAGCAGAAATGTGGAGTAAAAAAATACTATTCTTCTATATGCATGTCATCCAATCTAACTCTGATTAAATTGTTATCATAATATTTAATAGCAGGACTGAAAAATCATGATTACTTGGAAGAACTCACCTATAAATTGCACACGTACATTCCAAATTTGTTCAAAAATAGTTGATCCAATTTAGTTCATTTTCATCTATTTCTCGTGATCCAGTAGTAAAACTATATTACAGTGATAATAGAATCACAATTGAAGTTAAATAGAAAAATATACTGTATGAAGAAAACTAGAACAGGAGAAGTCTCAAACAGTGTAATAAGTATTAATGTTATCTTTACCACATCACTGCAATGTTTACTGTTGCTAGATATTCTGCAGAACATTGGTTAACCACTCCTACATGGCTTGCACGTCATTTAGTACGTGAAGAGAAGAAACTAGGTTCCCAGATCTTATCTATAGCTGATGATTCATTTTAAATAGTAAAGACAGTATTCATCTTGAAATGATCCAAATGATAGAATGAACTTGCTGTCTTGTGTTATTATGACTAAAATACCACAACTCACATACAACTACTTAGGAAAACATTTCCACCCCAACTGAAATGTCCTGAGGTGAAACAGAGAAAATGTGGTCTTGCCTTGGTAATCCCATGGAAACTCCAGTATCAAGTTAAAATATCTGTTTATCAATGTTTATCGACTTATATTAGACTAATCTAGGTCTCATAATTCTAGTGATAATGCTATGAAACCTAAATCATTTGTTTTTAGAAAACAAAAGTTTATCTTTGTTAATATAATAATGATGAAACTTCAACTTCAGTAAAATCCATTAAAAAAATTATGCATGAAACTGAGAGTAAATATGAATTCCTCATTTGAGTAACTCAACCACCATAAACAAGAAAGTGAAAGCCCAATGAGAACCAGTGGGAAAAGCTTAGCGTTTCTGTGAACTGGAAATCTAAAGAGAATTTTCTAAATACATCCATAAAGGGCACTTGGATAGTGGCGAGTCCTGCACAGTTTTGTACCCTTGATCATTAAAATAAGGTAAAAATGTGTACACAACTATCCATTCCTTTAAAGTGTATGTCAACTACAAACTGATCATGTAGATTTACACTCAACAACATCAGGAAGATAAGGCCCTTCCTCTGAACATGCCGCACAACACCTTGTTGAGTCTCTTGTCATATCTGGATTACATTTACATTCATTCATTTGGCAGACGCTTTTATCCAAAGCGACTTACAAAAGAGTAAAACATAAGTTAATAATCTTAAGGAGACGGTGGTACGAAAAGTGCCATACTACAAAGTTTCACTAGCATCAGAATAGTAGCAGAATCTGTTTTTTTAATCAAAACAGATTAAAGTATAACAAGAATTATATATATATATATATATATAAGTGACTGGTTAAGTGCACATGGAAAAGATTAGCCGTTTTTTTGGAGACAGAAAGTGAGTCAGCTTCACGGATGGAGTTGAGTTCCACCAACGTGGTAAGATGAAGCCAAAAGATGAAGATGAAGATGAAGCTCATTGTGTTGGTACAACAAGGCAACGTTCCTTAGCCGACCACAGACTTCTAGTGGGCACATAGAAATTATTCTGCAGAAATTATTTTAGGTATACTGGAGCAGACCCAGTGACTGTTCTGTATGCCAGCATCAGAGTCTTGAATTTTATACGTGCATTAACCTGCAGCCAGTGAAGAGAGACAAAGAGTGGTGTAACACAGTGTTTCCCAACCACTGTGCCACGGCACACTACTGTGCCATGAAAGATTGTCAGGTGTGCCGTGGAAAATGATCAAATTCCACAAAATAAATAAATGCATGAAAAAAATTTATAATTTTTTTTCTCCTTTCGGAGAAATGTGCTGTTTTGAAACCATAATCTGTCACTTTAGTGATTGTGAAGAGCAATGATTAATGTGTAAAAGTGAGTGATATTTATACTTGTTAAGGGTCTTTCACATGACTCGTGTCAGCGCTGCAGAATACTTTGAAGTCTATGAAGTGACGTCACTTTACACCAAAGTGTTTTTCACACACGTTTTTGCTTCACCAATAATGTATTTAAGAGTACTAAGCAACAAGAAATATTTAAAAACTGTCCAAATTTGTGAAGGCATTGAACGTCTCATAATTTCTTTTAATTAAATATTACCTTGTAATTTACGAATATCAGAAACCCCAGTTATTGAACTAATTTAACTTCACCAAGAAAATGCTTAAACCAAAATGAGTCCTTTTATTACTTTCTGCTATCAAAGCAACTGCAAGCTTTTTTCTCTCTTCCAAATACATGTTTTCAATGTTTATTTTGCACACCTCTCACTTTTTTACGTGGTAAAATCACCCCTCTGCAACTCTTGTCATGTGGAGGGCAACGCGGCGCATGGCGCTGGGTTAAGCCTCCAGAACCAAATTAAAACTGCCACGAGAAGTCGTCTGTCCGAGGCAAAGATGCTAAATCTACTTACAACTGCCTCAGCATCAGTCTCCCTTGATGCGTTTACGTACAGACGAGCACCCAGTTTAAGTCGATGCGGACCAGGAGGAAGGTTTGTGTTGTCAATTGAGTTCTGTTCAGTTAATTTTTACGTGTTTTGTTCATATTTTAATCGTATTTGTGTTTTGTAATATTGCGTTGTTCATATGTCGTGTTTTAGTGGCCTCTGCTGTCACTGCGGGGGGAAAAACATCTGCTTCATGTCTCTTTTGTTCATCTGTTCTCTTCATAAATAAATAAATGCATAATCTGCTATATACTCCTCCTGTAAGTTTGTGATTAAACATGTGAACTAAAATAAATCTATTAAATGTCTTATAATCATTAAAATATGAAAGGTAAAATAACGGGTAATAACAGATTATGACAGAATTTTGACAACCCTGTCCATCAAAATGATGGACGACGAGAAAGTCTAATGCAAGCACTGTATGTGATTTATTTGTATTTTTTTGCATAGCCGAATTTCAAACATTACAAGTAAACATGCTACTAAGACGGACAGAAAACATGGACAACTTCTCGAAAAGGAAAAATATTTACCATAGTTAGCCTATGTGGGATTGTGGTGTGCTGTCAAATTATTTAGTCGTAAAAAGTGTGCCGTGGCAGTAAAAAGGTTGGGAAACACTGGTGTAACGTGCGCTCTCTTTGGTTCATTAAAGACCAGACGTGCTAATGCATTCTAGATCATTTGCACATGCAGGGAGGCCTGCAATGAGGGCTTTACAGTAGTCCAGTCTAGTTATGACAAGTGACTGAACAAGAATTGTGTGGCATGTTCAGAGAGGAAGAGTCTTATTTTCCTGATATTGTAGCATGTAAATCTACATGATCTTGCGGTCTTTGATAAGTGGTCTGTGAAATTTTTATTGTTATCGATGGTTACCCCTAAATTTCTGAATTTGGAACGCATTACTGTAGTTGCACCCAGCTGCACGGTGATGATATGTTCAACAGCAGGGTTAGCTGGAAAGACAAGGAGTTCGGTCTTGGCTGAGTTAAGTTGCAAGTGGTGTTCCTTCATCCAGGCCGAGATGTCTGCCAGGCAGGCAGAGATTTGAGCAGTCACTTTGGTGTCGTTGGGCTGGAAAGACAAGTAGAGTTGCATGTCATAAGTGTAGCAGTGATAAGAGAAACCATGTGTCTGAACGATGGGTCCCAGTGATGCTGTGTATAGAGAAGATAAGTGGCCCAAGCACTGAACCCTGAGGTCCCCCAGTAAGTAGCTGATGTGGCTTGGACACCTCACCTCTCCAGGCTACCTTGAAGGACTTACCTGAGAGATAGAAATTAATCCAGTCAAACACAATTCCTTTGATGCCCAACGAAGAGTGTGTGGAAAGTAGGATCTGATGGTTGACTGTGTCAAAGGCTGCAGAAAGGTCCAGCAGAATCAGGATGGATGATCTGGATGCAGCTTTCGCATGTCTTAGAGACTCAGTGTCAGACAGCAGAGTAGTCTCGGTGGAGTGTCCACTGTGAGAGATAGGCAGAGATTTGATTGAAAACTGCCCTTTCAAGAGTTTTTTCCATGAATGGATGAGAGAGATTGTCTGTAGTTTTCTACTTGTGTGGGGTTAAGTGCGGGTTTCTTCAGCAGCGGGGTTAATCGAGTCTGCTTAAATGTAGTGGGAAAAGTGCCTGTAGGTAGAGATGTGTTTATTATGTATGTGAGGGCAGGTAGGATGGACGGAGAGATGGCCTGGAGAAGATGAGAAGGAATGGGGTCAAGGGAACAAGTGGTTGGGTGGTGGAGTGGAGGAGTTTAGAGACCTCAGTGTCAATTAAAGGAGAGGACATAGAGAAAGAAGAGTTGCGTACAGGAGGTCGGTGTTTGACAGGGTGTGTTGCTGTGAATGTATTGCTGATGGGTGTAACCTTATTATAAAAAATGTGGTGAAGATATCTGCTGTCAGTGATGTGTCAGGGGGTGGAGGAGGTGGGCAGAGAAGTGTGTTGAATTTTCTAAACAAGCTGCGAGTGTCTGTGGTGCTGTTGATCTTGTTCTGGTAATAGGAGGTTTTTACAGCTTTAACGTTATCTGAAAAAGTTGCAAGCAGAAGCTGATATTTACCTAGATCTGCTGTATATTTAGATTTCCGCCATCTCCTCTCAGCTGCCCTGAGATCAGTCCGATGTTCACGATGGACATCAGAGAGCCAGGGGCTGGGTGGTGTAGTATGTGCTGGCCTAGAGGAGAGAGGACAGATGACGTCTAGGGAGGTTGTTAAAGTAGAGCTTAGTGTGTCTGTGGCAGTGTTCACATCCAGGGTGGAAAATGCATTTTGGGTGGAAGAGAGGTAGAGACAGCAGTTGAAAGATTACTGTAATGCTTTATTGCCTTTCCAAGATTCTTATTGGTCGACGTATGTCAATAAAAGAGTGTGTTGCAGCAAATGTTGAAATGTTCTCAGCTTTAGGGCACCTACTGTACACACAAGAGGTAGTACTGCTTAGAATTAACCAAAATTATAAACATTTCCTTTTTAGTTCCTGATCAAAATTATCTCAGACTTTCCCAGTCGTAATTACAACTTGGAGTCATCTATATGGAACTTCCATGTGGAAAACTCGTATTTACAATAATTTGAATAGCACATGAAGACAGCATTATTCATGACATTACTAAGGGGGTCTGGTTAAAACCTCAAACCTTTATTTTGGCTATAATCTACTAGAACTTTCTGTGTGATGTTGCTTTAAAGACAGTCAGAATATGGTGAAATTCTATCATCTCCTCTTCTGTCCATAAAAACTGGGTGTGATAGGGTTTAGCATTTACATCTGTGGGTCATTCTCCACTGCTTTGGTGTGTTGTTGTCTCGGCTTTCCACCTTTCCTGTTGCTCCTTCCACTCTCCTCTAACAGGTACTGATACCACCTGTTTCCAATTGCCATTATGGAGTCCTTACCTGTTGTGATTGACCCGTGAGAGGATGATGCCAAGGAACATTTCAACATTTGCTGCAATGCACTCTGATATAGACATGCGTTGACCAATAAGAATCTTGGAAAAGCATTAAAGCATTACAATAATCCAGTCTAGATATGACAAGAGACTCAACCAGGCGTTGTGCGGCATGTTCAGAGGAAGGGCCTTATCTTCCTGATGTTGTTGAGTGTAAATCTACATGATCAGTTTGTAGTTGACATACACTTTAAAGGAATGGATAGTTGTGTACACATTTTTACCTTATTTTAATGATCAAGGGTACGAAAACTGTGCAGGACTCGCCACTATCCAAGTGCCCTTTATGGATGTATTTAGAAAATTCTCTTTAGATTTCCAGTTCACAGAAACGCTAAGCTTTTCCCACTGGTTCTCATTGGGCTTTCACTTTTCTTGTTTATGGTGGTTGAGTTACTCAAATGAGGAATTCATATTTACTCTCAGTTTCATGCATAATTTTTTTAATGGATTTTACTGAAGTTGAAGTTTCATCATTATTATATTAACAAAGATAAACTTTTGTTTTCTAAAAACAAATGATTTAGGTTTCATAGCATTATCACTAGAATTATGAGACCTAGATTAGTCTAATATAAGTCGATAAACATTGATAAACAGATATTTTAACTTGATCCTGGAGTTTCTGTGGGATTACCAAGGCAAGACCACATTTTCTCTGTTTCACCTCAGGACATTTCAGTTGGGATGGAAATGTTTTCCTAAGTAGTTGTATGTGAGTTGTGGTATTTTAGTCATAATAACACAAGACAGCAAGTTCATTCTATCATTTGGATCATTTCAAGATGAATACTGTCTTTACTATTTAAAATGAATCATCAGCTATAGATAAGATCTGGGAACCTAGTTTCTTCTCTTCACGTACTAAATGACGTGCAAGCCATGTAGGAGTGGTTAACCAATGTTCTGCAGAATATCTAGCAACAGTAAACATTGCAGTGATGTGGTAAAGATAACATTAATACTTATTACACTGTTTGAGACTTCTCCTGTTCTAGTTTTCTTCATACAGTATATTTTTCTATTTAACTTCAATTGTGATTCTATTATCACTGTAATATAGTTTTACTACTGGATCACGAGAAATAGATGAAAATGAACTAAATTGGATCAACTATTTTTGAACAAATTTGGAATGTACGTGTGCAATTTATAGGTGAGTTCTTCCAAGTAATCATGATTTTTCAGTCCTGCCATTAAATATTATGATAACAATTTAATCAGAGTTAGATTGGATGACATGCATATAGAAGAATAGTATTTTTTTACTCCACATTTCTGCTTGTGCAGTGGCAACTGGTAAAGTGCTATGCCTGCAATAATGTATTTCTGTAAGATTTATACAAAATTTGCTAAATGACAGTTAATGTTAATGTATTGAGATGTAGTTACATTATGTTGTTGTTTGTCAGTAAAACCTATAAAAGTTATTTTAATGTACATTTTTTTCTTACGATTTTAATGCTGAGAAAAAAAAATCAAGAGCTTATGTAGATGAAAATATGATTTTTAAAATTCTCACAATATATATGAATTTCGTGTGATAAGTCTGAATTATTACAGATTTATATTTGACATTTTATTTCAAATGTAATGTATCGATGTGATTTTTTAAATATTGCTCTGCAAATTAATTTTGCTCTGTACAGTTATGAATAATGCTGTCTGTAAGGGATTTCATTCAACCATTTTATCGTAGAAAATATATTTTATTTCATTCTATTTGATTCCTCCTTTCAAAGCTGCACAATAGCTGGACAACAACCAGAGCTAATATTGAAGTTGCTCTTGATTTCATCCGTGTGTTTTCATGATTTGAAATTACACACGATTCTCACATAGCTTCTCATCGAGTGTGTGCTGTAAAATGTTGTTATAAAAGCCCAACACTTGAACATTTTGATGAGTTTGGTTTTGTTTATTGTCGTCGCTGCTTTAAGACATTTGGTGACCTATGAAAAGAAAAATCACCAAACTTTTTTTTTAATGAGATAAATGTTGCTGATTTAGACACGCCTGTATAATATTCCTTCCGGAAGTGTGATTGTGATTTCCGTTTGTTCGGTGACCACAGTGCCTACAGAAGAACTAGAAAGATAATCGACAAAAAAAACACCAAAGTGTTTTCCAAATACAACAGTCACCAAAATACTTAATGAAATATAGTTTTCATACCCTAACTGTATTAGAGAGCTTTGCACAAGCTGTCCTCGCTATGGTAAGACAGAACTAGCATTGAATGCTAACGTTGAAGTGTTTTGTTAAATTTTTTACAAAGAAAATTTCAAGATTTGAGTTGTAACATCTTATTTATTTTAAATGACAAAGTTTGTGTTTTTGCCTAAATAGCAAAAAATAATGTTTCTCATTAAATTAGGGTACAAGTTGCTGCAAATTTGTTCGAGAACTACACCCAAGGGAGAAATACACCCCCCTCATCGAAGAGGTTGAAGTTGATGAACTGTCATCTGTTGGTCAGGCCAAGGTATATCACTTTATAGATACTTGTTTTATAATGATTTATAATGCATTCTCTACAAATGCCTACATGTATGGCTTTCAGATTTCTGTCCACTGTAAGGAGAATCCTGAGGGTCAAGATGGAATAGTGGTATTTGACATGGAGACATTTCCCATCATCAACTTCTTCTGTCTTTCCAGTGTAGAAGACCTCACTAAAGATCATAAACAGAATAGATGCAAATCTCAGGGGAATTAGTTTCTTATCGACATCAATCGCAAATGAATATTCAGGGATGTTTAGAATATGATTGCATCACAAGATGTAAGAAAATGTAAACAAATGTGAAATCATTAAATTTGACTTAACATAACTTTATTTTTATTTTTTAAATGTTTTCTTGAGTTCTTAGACTCTTGGAAAATACCAGGTTTTCACACATCGTGAGGCCATTTTTCCCATAACGTACTGTAGGTCAAGCCACACACACACACACACACACACACACACAACTCTACTGAGTCCTCCGAGCGCAACTCGACTAAATCGAAGCCAATCTGATTTGCTCTGATTTGCACTACACTGCAAAGCTAAAGATTGTAAAACTAAAACCATACCTTGTATTTTCACAATGTTTTTCAAGACAACATCCTTTTACGGTTGTCTTGATGAAAATGTGTGGCGTTGGTCATTTAATATGCAACATCCCTCTACTTCCACAATCAACCCCCCCTCGTCCAGGTTTGATGCTTAATAATGAGGGAACGCAAAACTTATTGTGAGGGAAAACAAAACTGCTGCTAAGGAATGCAAACTATTGCGAGGGAATGCAAAATGATTGCGAGGGGATGCAAAATTATTGCGAGGGGATGCAAAACTTATTGTGAAGAGATGCAACACTATTGCGAGGGGACACAAAGCGTATTGTGAAGGGACACAAATCGTATTGCGCAGGGACACAAAGCGTATTGCGCGGGAACGCAAAACAAAACTTATTGCGAAGGGATGCAATACTATTGCAAGGGGGCGCAAAACTTATTGCGAAGGGACGCAACACTATTGCGAGGGAACGTAAAACTTATTGCGGGAACACAAAACTTAATGCAAAGAGATGCAACACTATTGCGCGGGAACACAAAACTTATTGCGAAGGGATGCAACACTATTGCAAGGGAGTGCAAAACGTTTTGCGAAGGGATGCAACACTATTGCAGGGGAACGCAAAACTTATTGCGAAGGGATGCAACACTATTGCAAGGGAGCGCAAAACTTTTTGCGAAGGGATGCAACACTATTGCACGGGAACGCAAAACTTATTGCGCGGGAACACAAAACTTATTGCGATGGGATGCAACACTATTGCAAGGGAGCGCAAAACTTTTTGCGAAGGGATGCAACACTATTGCAAGGGAGCGCAAAACTTTTTGCGAAGGGATGCAACACTATTGCACGGGAACGCAAAACTTATTGCGCGGGAACACAAAACTTATTGCGATGGGATGCAACACTATTGCAAGGGAGCGCAAAACTTTTTGCGAAGGGATGCAACACTATTGCACGGGTACGCAAAACTATTGCGAGGGAGCACAAAACATATTGTGCAGGTTTACACACTGTAAAATAGCTTGTATTTGACCAAAATTGCATTATCGCAGCAAGCTAACTGATTAATACTGTATGTATTATGGTGTCAAAATTAAAGTTCCTCATGAAATATTTATGAATGAACCGGCATCATATATTTTCATGGTCTTTCTGATAGCAAAGCACTTCAATGCGACGTACTCTTAATTACCAGTTTGATCATTCTGATAGCACTAGAAGGCAGCATTAGTCACAGCATATTTTTATATATATATATATAGCTCTTAAAACTTTTCTCTGTCTTCTTCAGACCGGTAGTCAGTAGTTGGGACTATGTTGAGAATTCATTCCAACCTCAGACCTCATAGTAGGTCTATCTTAAACGTTTGTACGTTTTTGTTAAATATAAATTTCTCATTGAAGTACATACATTTATTTTTTACTTCCGGAACCCAACTTTTTTTGTCTGAATGATGCTAACAGTTTCACAATAACAAGAGCCAAACTAGTGAGAGAGAGTGAGATTTACAGACAGCTGTCCGACACCTGTGTGTGTTTGTCTTTTTGGTTCAGTTCCTTATCAAAATATTATTTATATTCTCTAGCCGGTTCTCGCCTCCTCATTCCATTAATCCCTTTACACTGGTGCCGAATCCCAGGAAGGTGGAGGGATGCACCGTAGTAGAGTCCTCGCCACTAACATCCACCCCAACGGAGCAGCCACGACCATCCGCCGGAGGACGGAGGAGCCTGGCCACCTGGAAGAGGAGGAACGTGCTAAAGGCACACCCCTCCCCAGGGAAAGGGGGGGATGTACGTCATGCCGGGGACTCCCCGACCTGAGAGAACGAGGGAGGAATGTAGCAGGGCGGAGGGTGTAAGGATGGGTATCGAGTTCGCTACAATTTAGGCACCGAACAAATTGCCTCTAATCTAACGAGTATCAATGTGCCCAAATCTAAAATGCCGGTGACTGGCTGTATTTAGGCATCAAGGAAAAACACTAGTTTATGCCAGTTACACCCAGAGACGCAGCTCACACGTGAGGCTGTAGTGTGTATGCGCCCTGACACCCATAGATGTCAAAGATGTGGAAAAGATCAAAAGTGTGGCTACATTTCACCATGCTCGATGCCAGCAGCGTGCGATGCAATATTTGTGACAAGCTAATTGCTGCCAAGACCGGCAACATGACAAATCTGATGAAGCACTCGACAGTGCAAGAAATTAATTTAAGAGCATAAAGTTGCTCTGTCTTCGACTGCAAGAAGACCGAGCCGGTGCAGTCATCCTCTCAGCATCCTCCTGCCACAGAGTTTCCTTCAACATGCCCACCACGAGTCCTCCTCCAAAACTACTGATGAATGCAGCAGCACCATGACTGGGACTCCGACAGGTAGGTTAACATTTAGCAAACAAACCAACAAACAAAATTGTCTAACTTGTAGTGGTAAATGCTAGTGTACTTGTTAAATTAACATTTCTGTGCGCGGTGACATAGTCCTATAAACTGGGACCAACGTAACATTAGATATCGTTTGGATGTATGGCTATAGATAGCTAGCTAAATTGAAGCTAAAAATACTTTAAGGTTGACAGTAACTGATCAAGTTAACTCACATTAAACTAGTTATCTGGTTAAACGGTACTTATCCTTAAGGTTGGCTGAATTAACGGTTTAGTTTTCTTGTTTTGTTTTTCGCCTCTTCACATTAATGTTATAGCCGCTGCCCCTGCCGACCCTGGCATGAGGAGACCAGAAGGCTCAGGAGATGAAAACAAACTGAAAAAATAAAACCAAAGTTTTTTGAGGTAATGTTTGTAATCTTGGTAAAACAGATTTCATAAAATTGTTATCAAAAAAAGTATCGTTTAGGAACCGGTATCAAGATATCGGTATCGAAATCAATATAAAAAATTTTTAACGATACCCGGCCCTAATTGTGTGTCTGTTTGTCTATTTGGTTCAGTTTCTTATTAAAATATTATTTATATTCTCAAGTCGGTTCTCGCCTCTTCCTTTCCATTAATCCCTTTACAATCCCTTACAGCCTTGTTGTCATTCCTGTTAAAAGTTAAAGATGGTGCTACTGTGAATATGGTCCTAGAACTGCTTGCACCTCAGTTCAGTTAATTATCTTTTGGACCACATCTATGGAGACTTTAATGAAGATAGCATTGTCTCTTTTTCATCTCCTCATGGGCAACGTAGCCGATCCCCAACATGATCTCATCTAGACAGCCTCCACAAACACTTCCCACACATCTGGGCTGAAGTTCTCTTTGACATGCAGTGGTTTGGTGAATGCTGGGTCACTCTGATCCAGAAGCGAGAATGTAACATGGTAAGGGAAATGCCACTCCAGCAGCCCATCATACTCTCCTGGTAAAACACGAATATAGACTGACAGGTATGAGCCCTCGCCACTGCCATTTCCATTGGGGAAAACAGACACTTGCAGACGGTAACCATAGTTATGGGAATAGAAGGCAGGACTAAATAGTTCCAAACTCCCATCTGTCCTGCTCTTGGCTTCCTGCAGTCGTTAACTCTATCAGAGCAGCAAAACGCCAGTACAGGCACAAAATTGAAGGACAGTTCAACACCACCAACTCTAGAAGTATGTGGCAGGGAATTAACATCATCACGGACTACAAATGGAATAAAAACTCTGCCGTGAACACCGCTGCATCTCTCCTGTATGAGCATAATACATTTTATGCTCATTTCGAGGACAATAACACCACCCTCACGGAGAGAGCACTCGCGGCTGATGCCACAGAGGTTGGTTCACTCTCTGATTCTGTTGCGTATGTAACCCGATCCTTCCGACAGGTGAACATCTGTAAAGCCGCGGGTCCAGATGGCATTCCGGGCTGCATCAGAGCGTGAGTAAACCAATTGGATGGTGTTTTTACGGACATTTTCAACCTGTCCCTTTCCCTGTCTGTAGTCCCCACACGCTTCAAAACGTCAACCATTGTGCCTGTACAGAAGCAAGCCAAAATCACTTGCTTAAATGACTGGCATACTGTTGCTCTGACCCCATCATCAGCAAATGCTTTGAGAGGCTAATTAGAGATTACATCTGCTCTGTTTTGCCCACCTCTTTGGACCCATTGCATTTTGCCTACCGCAACAACCGCTCCACTGATGATGCCATTGCATCTACAATACACACTGCTCTCTCCCATCTGGAACAAAGGAACACATATGTGAGAATGCTGTTTGTAGACTACAGCTCAGCATTCAACACCATAGTGTCCTCCAAGCTTGATGAGAAATTCCAGAATCTGGGCTTAAACAGCTCACTGTGCAGCTGGATCCTGGACTTCCTGTCAGGCAGACGTCAGGTGGTTAGAATGGGCAGCAACATCTCCTTATCACTGACCTCAACACTGGAGCCCCACAGGGCTGTGTTCTCAGCCCACTCCTGTATTCCCTATACACACATGACTGTGTGGCATCACATAGCTCCAATGCCATCATTAAATTTGCTGACGATACGACGGTGGAAGGTCTGATCACTGACAATGATGAAGCAGCCTACAGAGAGGAGGTGCACACTCTGACACGCTTGTGTCAGGAGCACAACCTCTCCCTCAACATCAGTAAAACCAAGGAGATTGTAGTGGAGAGACAGAGACAGAGAACACAGCCCCATCACCATTAATGGAGCACTGGTGGAGAGAGTCAGCAGTTTCAAGTTCTTCTGTGTCCACATTACTGAGGAACTCACATGGTCCGTCCACACTGAGGCCATTGTGAAGAAGGCTCACCGGCACCTCTTCTTCCTGAAACGGCTGAGGAAGTTTGGAATGAAACACCACATCCTCACACGGTTCTACACCAGTACTGAAGAGCATCCTGACTGGCTGCATCACCACCTGGTACGGCAATAGCACCGCCCACAACCGCAAAGCCCTGCGAAGGGTGGTGCGAACTGCCAGACACATCATCGGAGATGAGCTTCCCTCCCTCCAGGACATCTATAACAGGCGGTGTGTGAAAAAAGCTCAGAGGATGCTCTCACTGCTCTCACTGCTACCATCAGGCAGGCGGTATCGCAGCATCAGGACCCGCACCAGCCGACTACATGACAGCTTCTTCCTCCAAGCAGTCAGACTTTTGAACACTTGATCTCTCATGATCAATAATTAGCACTGCACTTTATTAATCTATAATCTATTATCTCACAGAGGACTGTCAAATATAGTCTCCTCAATACAACTACTGTATATATATATTTTTTAATATACTCTTTATTTTTTTGTATGTGTATTCCATATTGTGTGTATTATTTACAGTACACTGTATATTATTATTGTGTTGTGTAAGTATGTGTACATTTGATATGTAAATTGTGTTATGTAAATATTTTGTTTATTGTAATTGATATATGTCTCGTCACTGTCACGAATGCTATGTTGCTCGGAACTGCACACAAGACTTTCACCTACTGTTGCACTTGTGTAAATGGTAGTGTGACAATAAAGTGATTTGATTTGCTGGGCATCCACATGATGTTTGGTAGGTCTCACAGTCTTCTGGAGGCGGACATTCTGGGTGGCGTTTCACATTCTCTCACTCCCTGAACCAGTTATCGACTGGGATTTTTGGACATGTTCTGCCCATGGAAGCAACTGACTCCACTCTGTCTGGTTTTTGTGGCAATAGGTCCATAAGAAAAGGGAGATTTCCTGGATGGTGCTCTTTGTCTGACCATTGGTCTGGGGGTGATAATCTGAGGAGAGACTGATGGAGACCCCAAAGAGGCGGAAGGAGGAACGCCACACTCTGGAGATAAATTGAGACCCTCAATCAGAAACAATGTATTTTGGCAGGCCGATGTTTCTGAACAGATTGTAGAACATGGCCTCCGCAGTCTCCATTGCTGTGGGGAGCTTCTTGAGGGGAATTGACCAGCAGGCTTTTGAGAACAGATCCACTGCCACAAGGATGCACGTACTGTTGTCAGATGGAGGGAGATCGGTTACAAAGTCCATGTCGATATGGGACTAGGTACGTTGAGGAACAGGAAGAGGTTGTAGCTTTGCAAATGGAAGAGAAGGTGGAACCTTGGAGGCCATGCACTTGGTGCAGCACCTCACATAGTGAGTCACCTCTGGTACCATGTTGAGCCACCAGTATTTAGGCTGGACCAAAGCCAATGTTCGGGTTATCCCTGGATGTCCAGAACTGGGTGTGTGGTGCAGCCATTTCAATAAGGGATAAAAAAAAGAGTTTTGGGGACATAGGTCAAAAGCTGTGACCAACGCTGTTTCCCGTTCAAAATCCCACAGAATGGGGTAATAATGACAAAAGCTGGGCGGATAGCTTAAGGGTCACAGGAAGGTGGTTGTGGAGAGTGGAGATGTGAGAGAACATCAGCTTTGGTGTTTTTGGAGCCCAGACGTTATGTAACAGTGAATTGAAATCAGGTGAATAAGTGGGCCCATCGTGCTTGCTGTGGATTGAGGCGTTTGGCAGAGCGGAGGTACTTCAGGTTGCAGTGATTGGTGATGACTTGGAAGGGAACTGGAATCCCTCCAAAAATGGTCTCAACCCCTCCAAAGTCACTTTGATGGCCAAGAGCTCATGGTTTCTGATGTTGTAGTTCTGTTGTGTGGTGGTGAGCTTCTTGGAGAAGAATGCACAAAGATTGAGTTTATGGTGGTTGCCATGGTATTGGAAGAGCACCACCCCTACCCTGAAAGAAGTCCCAAAGCACCACATTCTTGTAGGCCTGAAACACTGACCAGGCTAAACGGCAGTTGTTGTGATAAAGGGTGTCTTCCACTTGTCCCCCTTTCGGATTCTGATAAGATTGTAAGCACTGCAATGGTTGAGTTTGGTGTAGATGGTGGCTCCCGTGAGGAGCTCCAGTGCAGAGGGTACCAGAGGGAGGGGATATTTAAAAATGACTGTGCTTTCATTGAGTGCCCGATTGTCAATGCATGGGCGGACACCTCCGTCCTTCTTGGAGACAAGAAGAAACTGGAGGCAGCAGGGGATCTGGAAGGACAGATGAATCCCTGACAGAGAGACTCAGTAGTGTACTCCTCCATGGCCTTCTGCTTAGGGAGTGACAGAGGGTAGATGCGCCCAGTAAGTGGTCGATGGCGCAATCAAGGGGGGCAACTGGGAGGCCATTTGGGAGATGAAGACATCAAGGTAGCTATGGTACTTGGAGGGGATGTCTCCCTGCTGCCAAGGGAATCACTTTCGATGGAGGTGGCTTGAAAGGGAATGGAAAGGCAGTGAAGGTGACAATAATCATTCTATGATCGAATCTTCCCCATTGCCCACGAGATGACCGGTTTGTGATGTGTCAGCCATGGCAGCCCCAGAATGACATTGGTGTTGGAGCTTTCCAGGATGAGGAAAGATAGGGTCTTCGAGTGATGGGTACAACATGGAGAGTTAGAGGTTCGGTTTGATGGGTAATGGGACAAGGGACAAGGATGCAGGATTCGAGGAGGAAGGCTGAGAGAGTGCCAAAGAGGATGAACGAGGAGATGTGGATGAAGGAGAGGATGAGGAGGATGAATACAATTGGCCCAGAGCCATGATGACTTGCTGGAGCATTTCGATCTGTTCCTGGTCTGCCTGAGCGAGTGATGCTATAGTATAGTGCTCATATTCAAAAACTCTGCTTCATACTCTGTCAAGTTTGGTTAAATGATGGAGACTGAACTGTGGAGAACCTAAATACTGGAGTTTATTTAACTTGAAACAAAAGGACACAAATAGACCAGACTAGAGCAATAAAACAAACAAACTTAAAGAACTTAACTTTCAGATTTGAAACTGTGAAGACAATGATGAGGGTCAGACACTGTGTAAACACAGACAGGTGATACACGAACAAGACTTGACAATAAACTGAAGAAACTAAGGGGGTTATATACACACTAGAGCTGCACGATTGATCGTTTAAAAGTTCGCAATCTCAATTCAGGCACTCATGCAATTTCATTTCTAAATGACAATAATTCTGCAATGTATATTAACGTTCCCATGGCATGTATTTGTAAGGCGGTCAAATTTAAATAAGAAATTCACTTCATGACATATTTTTAAATGCTTTCAATCTTCATATGGCATCTATAAGACACAGTGCTCCAGCACAAGAAGCTGAATAAACTAAAATGTAACAGCCAAAGAACTTTGTCCAGCATAGTGGTTTACATACTGCAGGGTGCAGCCACAATTAGCTAGGAGTGTGACTAGGGTTGCCACCCGTCCTGTAAAATACAGGATCGTCCCATATTTAAAGATAAAATTATGTGTCCCGTATCGAGTCAATACAGGACGCGATTTGTCCCATATTCAATTGTGTCAGATGGCGTTATGGTGAAATCATTCCAGATCGCTAATTTAACATTGATAAAATTGAATGTGCCTATGGTGGGTAAAGGTCCATTCAAAAACTGTGGATGTTTTTCTATATAAATGTTTATTGAGATAAAACAGTGTATGAAAACAATCACTGTCATTAAGACAAGTACAGGTGAAGGAAGAAAAAAAATATGTATAAACCAACCACAATTTATACATAAATCAGATAAAGGAGACAAATAAACAAAAAGATACAAATAAATATATTTTGTAAAATATTTTTTTATAACTCAGGGGTCAGGAAAGTTCTAATTTCAGCATGTAAGAAAGGTTATACAATTTTTATTAATAACGCATATTAACTGCATTTATTGCAAAAACTGTGGAGGAGGCTTCCATCTTCAATTCAATCCGTGAAGTGTCTTCCAAATGTCCCTACATGAGGTTGGGTTTTTAGGGAAAATGACAAATGAGAAAACTAATTTTGAAAAAGTATACATTTGTCCTTGAAATGATAGTGGATAGTGACAGTTTGCTTGCTCTAACTGAAACTGTTGCAAGTATGCAAGCACAGGATGCGGCACAGTTGAGCAAAACCCAGCAGCTCATCAAATTGATCACATCACTTACTCATATTGAGTAAGCAACAAACCACAGGTTCTTGTCTGAGTAGTTTGTTTTGGTAAATATAAATGGTAAATGGTCTGCACTTATATAGCGCTTTTTTTTTTTTTTAAACTTAGAGGTATTCAAAGCGCTTTACACTGTGTCCCAATCACCCATTCACACACACACTCATACACCAATGGCGGCAGATCTGCCATGCAAGGCGCTAACCTGCCATTGGGAGCAACTTGGCGTTCAGTGTCTTGCCCAAGGACACTTCAGCATGGAGTCATGTGGGCCGGGAATCGAACCACCAACCCGACCTACCACCTGAGCCACAGTTCCCATAAAACAAGTTCAACATAACAACTTGAATTTTAAATAAAATGTTGAATTATTCCACCTTCAGATCGATGCCTGATCAGCTGTTGCAATTCACCCTAGGCTAACTATTTAATTATACCATGTCCTGTCCGATGATTTTCAGTGGTTAAACATCTCAATTCCAATGAGTGTTTTTCCTGAAATTATTGTATTTTATAACATTTCTTAGCATTCTGAGTAGATACCATGGCAAGAAAAAGTATGTAAATGTGGAGGTGAGGTTGTGGTCGAGCGCCCCTCTGGGAAGAGACAAAGCAGTAAGGACATCCACCCGAGATGAGTTGTGATTAATTACCATCTCTATGTTCACAGTGAGAGTCGGGGTTGATAAAAAGATGGCCAGTTCACAGAGACAGACACACTGACCAGAGACTTCGTGTCTGTCCCCTGAGAGAGAGCCTTGTGTTTTGTGAACCTGAAAAGCGGACTGTTTATTTGATTGACGCTGAAAAGCCTTCTTGTGTTTTGAAGTGAAGCTGTAGAGCGATTGCTGGCTATTTGTGAATAAAACAGACTCATGTGAAATATGGAAACCCATTCCCATTTCCTCCTTTATCTGCCCAACTCGAACCTTTGTTAGAGTAAACCGTTTGGAATTACCTGCATTTATGTATAAATTTGACCTTCATCTTAGTTACAATAATGAACAAACACAATCTGTTTTATCTAATGACACAAATTATCATATTGTTCTTGTACATATTACTCACGTTATTCAAACATTCAATGTAGGTTGGAAAAAGAATGTGAACCCCTAGTATAATGACGTCAATAAAAGCTAATTAGAGTCAGAAGTTGGCATCCAGTTAACGAAATAAGATTGGCTAAAGCTACTTTGACTTATAAAAAGCACTCAAACATTTTGAGTTTGCTATTCATAAGAAGCATCTGCTGACATGGAACATGCCTCGCACAAAATTAGATCTCAGAAGGCCTACGATCAAGAATTGTTGCTTTGCATAATGCTGGAAAGGATTACAAAGTTATATCGAAGAGCTTTGATATTCATCTCTCCACAGCTAGACAAACAGACAATAAATGGAGACGATTATGTACTGAAGACGATATCACACCTGAAGACTGCCAAAGACCACCTTGACACTCCACAACACTACTGAGAAACTTTTATGTGGACTGATGAAACTATGGTTGTATTGTTTGGGAAGAACATGCAGCACTACGTATGGCGTAAAAAGGCCACTGCATACCAACATGAAAACATCACCCTATAGTGAAGTACGGTTGAGGGACCATCATGATTTGGGGCTGCTTTGGGGCCTGGACCGCTTAACATCATTGAGGTAAAAATTAATTCACAAGTTTATCAAGATATCGTACAGGATAATGTTAGGGTTGCTGTGTGTAAAGGGTCCAAAATTCCTTCTTAATGTTGTGCAGGTCTAATTCACAGCTAATGGAAATGCTTGGTGTCAAATGTAGATCCACCAGTTACTGAATACAAGGGTTCACTTACTTTTCCACAGCACTGTGCATGTTTAATGGGATGTGTTCAATAAAGACATGAAAGATTAGACTTACCTGCCACTTTATTAGGTACACCTGTGCATCATTGTGTTTGTCTATACTTGTGACTTCGATTAAGATGAGATCACAGTTTATGACCAATTAATGCAGAAAACCAGCTAATACCAAAGGGTTCACATACTTTTTCTTGCCAGTATATTATTCATTCCTATAGTGAGCAGCTATTTGTCTCAAATGTGAAACATTAATCCAAAGGTGTCAAACAGAGACATTATTGGATGAGATGAGACACTGGTGCTCATGAATGGGAGAAATCGGAATGGTGGAGACTGTACGAATGCACGTCCCAAATTAAAACTTAAGGAGCCAATTGCCTTTGTGATAGACATCACATGTTCATTTTTAAGAATACGCATGCACATTAGCTGGACCAGCCTGTAAAATGTATGATGCCATTGTTGTCAGATTTTATTACTGATTTGAAATGTTACTTTCTTAAAACCTCGACAAACTGTTTTGGAGATTTCGGTCTTTCCCCATTATCCATATGGGTATCCATAAAATGAATGTCCCGCAGGCTGCCTGGAGGTTTTACTAACATCGCCACTGAGTGACCTGACTTGCCTCAAACAGACTTTGTCAAATTGCTTCTTATGTATCCTTAACAACAACTTTCTTTTGTCAGCTTAGTTTTTACACTCATTTGTATAGAAAATAACCAGCAGCCACATAATTCCAGTACTAAGGTGAAACTTTGTCAGTGGCTGTAGCAAAGAGGCGATCATTTACACTTTTCGAATACGTGTTTATATCAGTCCTAAATAGTATGCAAGGTAAGAATTTGTGTATTTCAAATCACAGTTCAGTGGCACAAGTCAAAGGTGTTTGACAATCCTAAATGTCTGTCATTTTTAAGTTAAAACCTGTGCACCAGTTACATGTTAATGAGTGCAAGAGAGGAGCTTATTCACAGTGGCACACATGTTAGCAATAGCACTTGCATTGTTTTTAGTGCTAAACAACACAAGTTTAAAAATTAACGCAAGTTTTCCTGTGAACATGCAATTCGTGAAAAAAGCCATGAAGGCTCTTCATAGCACTCTTGAACACAAGTCAGGTTTGGAATGACAGAAGAATGAGTAAATGACAAAATTTTTATTTTTGGGTGAACTGTTCCCCCTCTGTGGTCTAAGGGTGTTTTGGGCCTTGGAGAAGTTTTGACATACCTTAACATTTGTGCTTTTTTCAGTTGCTTAAACACATTAATGGCTAATGTCTGATAACACTGTATCCAACACAAACTGGGCTACAATAATATGTGAGCAACATGTGTGTACATGTTTGTATTTTTGAGAAAATAACATTTATGCGTGGTTTTTGAAAAAAACGAATTTTTAAGTCATTGAAATAAGGCCATATAACACATACTAAACATTTGTCCACAAGCCGTTTGAGATCTGGATCTTGTAGCCTAGAGTTTTTGCTACAAAATGATGTGAAAACCATCCTGATCACTCATTCATACTAAACAATATAGTAATTGAACTTTTGTAAGACACTTTTAGTGTTAGAAAAGTCATATTCGAGGAGGCGTGAATGATCATGAATATTGATTGTAATTCACACCTGAGGAGACAAAAGATCCCTCCCCTGGGCTCATCACTGAGGAATGTGACAGAAAGAGAATGAATGTGGGGAGACTTAATTATCAAAATCAAGTTTTAAGTTAAAATAAGTAATCTGACTATACATTCTTGAAATAATTAATTTTAGACATACACTACCGCTAAAAGAAGTCTCTTCTGCTTACCGAGGCTGCATTTATTTTACCCAAAAATACAATAAAAACAGTGATATTTTGAACTATTTTTACAATTTAAAAGAACAGTTTTCTATTTGAATATATTGTAAAATGCAATTTGTGATCAAAGCTGAGATTTCAGCATTATTACCTCAGTCTTCAGTGTCACATAATCTTTCAGAAAGCATTATAAGATGGTGATTTTCTAATATGGGCATATTTAAAATGCATTTGACTAATTTAACCTGAACACATATTTGCAAGCACAAGCTTTGTTGATGATAATGAGACAACATAAACACTAGTTAAAAAAATTATCTAAACATTTATATTATTTTTATATCATACAGCATTCAATTTAAATGCCTGCTTTAGCCGAAACAAAATTTACATGTAACTAAACTTGCTTATTAGGACATATTTCAAATTTCAATACTCTGAATCCTGGCTGGCAAGTCTGGAAACACTTCCACTAGTAAAATATGTATATGTTTATATAAAATAGCAAGTCAACTAATTAAAACTAAATTATTGGTCCAAAATTGTATCCTTGGCTGGATCGAGTCTCCCTTCAAAATACAAATGTTCATCGGAGTCCCGTGCTTCTTCTGAGGAAAATTGTAACTCTTCGACACTATCCAGGAGTTCTCGCACTTGTGTATCTCGCACTTGTCTTTCAAACGCGTAGAAAAATTAACGAACTTGTTGTTTTTAAGACAAAGTAGGGTGCATTTATCATTGATTTGATCATCTCAGCACATTAGCGTACGAATGGCGCCCTCTGCCTGTGGGTGTGATCACATTAGAGATAAATTAGCTGAGCCAGTTGAAACTGTTCATCGCTTTGTTTCATAAAGATTACATTGCAGGAGAATATTTGTTTTAAATTTCAATTGTTTTATTTAAAAACAAATCAATATTTAATTCCTTTTTTTTTACTATAAATCTCCACTTTCACTTCCACATTCAGCCACCTACTGGTTGGAGCTGGACAAATGTTGACATTTATAATAAAAAGGACTTAAATATTGATCTGTTTCTCACCCATACCAATCATATCACTTCTGAAGACATGAATTTAACAACTGGAGTAATTTGAATTACTTTTATGCTGCCTTTATATGTTTTTTGGATGATCTGAGTTGTATTTTGCATTGTTTGGGCCTACAGAGCTAGTTGTAATGTTTTAGTGCTATGTGTTGGAAGTATATTTGTAACTTTAAAGAGCACTAAGAGCTATGATTGCCACAACAACGCAAATTTTTTACAGAAAATTGTCAACTTTTTTTTATTAGAGACAATAACATTAGTAAGAGGAAATAAGCAGTCTGTACAACGCTCTTGAATCTCAACTCTTTGAACTGATTTCTGATGTATCTCCACTTGCTTTTGTGGCTGATTTTCCTTTTTTCCTAGAAAAAAAAAAAGGGTCAAAAACCACCATTATATTCAAGTTATTAGAATATTTTACTATTATAATCACATTTTAAACTAAAATGTTTGCATCTACTGTCAGGAAACTGTCAAAAAGCATAACACCCAAAATTGTTTTCCTCACAATGGTAGGGTGATGAAAATCTCTCCTAAACAGAGTCAGATACCATGTGACTGCAGTCCTGTCCTGTGATACTGAATCAAACCATTTTTACTATTCAATAAGGATTTCCGCACTGGGGACAAGAACATACCTTTTTCCCTTGAAAGGCTTTTTCTGCATGAGAAAGCGAGGAGTTGTTCGAATTGTTGACCGTCTTGGTGGCTTTTTTGCAAGCTGTCGTTTAACTTTGCTGTGAGGATAGAAATGGGAGATCTTAAATTGCTACCGAACTTGTGATGATAAATAAAACGGTGTTTTACACATTTAGGCATGTGGTCTTTATCTCCAAACCATTGTAATGATCAAGGAACATATACTAGGCTGATTCTTTCTAGTTTCACAAAAGTTGCGGTAAGAAAAGTGGTAGAATAAATGCAGGGTAAAAGAGTCCAGAGGAAAGACAAACTGTACGTTATACAAGAGAAAACGCACCCTTTGATTTTCTTGAATCCCATCATGTAGTCAGGAACTGGACATCCAGCTTGCTTTATGACACTGGCAACGCTGATCCATAACAAAAAAAAATGAAAGTGAACAAAAGTTGAAACTCAGAGTTGTTTATTCATTTGCTTGCATTTTATCTACTTGTACATTTTAAATAAACTATTATTACCTGCGTAGGAGAGGTTTGTCATCCTCTGTGAAAAACGTTATCGCCTTTCCTTTGTGCCCTGCTCTTCCTGTACGCCCTATAAGGGAAAGAGATGAAAGAAACCCGGCTTAGTATAACCAAGGTGCACAATGTGAACTAATACACTACTCGGTTATTATATTAAAGTAGACCAACCGATCCGGTGGATGTATTCTACAGCAGAGGTGGGGAAGTCGTAGTTGATGACCAGGTTGACACCCTTGAAGTCAATTCCACGAGCCAGGAGAGCCGTGCAGATCAGCACCCAGATCTTCCCTGAACGGAAACTACTGACAACATTGTCCCTCTAAAGAGAGGATCCATGAATAGATGAAGAAAACGATGAGTTACAGAGGCCATATAAATGTGAGATACAAAAATCAAGGAATGCATTTGCAATACTTTCATTTAAGATGCACAAAATGCACAGACAAACTGTATACACTATTTACACTTTTGATGGCAATTCCCTCTAGGAATGCTTCAAATGTGCTAATTAATGATTAAATGCATTATTTTGGGAATGATAATCAATTTTATTTCTTCAACCTGCTGTTGCGTGCGATCTGCATGGATCACATCCACGTTTATTCCCTCATACACCAGTTCGTGGAACAGCTCTCGGGCACGCTCAATAGATTGCACAAACACCAACACAGGCGGCAGAAATCCCTGAAAGGAAAACATGTTATTCTGAACTCACTTATGAGACCTCCTAACTATTGAAATTCAAACCTGTCTTCTTTGGCATGAGGTAAGAACTGATATCTAATCATTTGATAGATGAAGTGATAACTTCACTGACCTTCTTTATAAGGTTTCTCATAGCCAGCAGTTTTCCGTTCTCTGAGCCCACAAAAAGCAGTTCCTGCTCCACTGTCTCAGCAGCAGAGTTCCTGTGGAAATAATCAACAATTGTGATTTTTGTCTTAATGTTGCTCCACTTGGTGCAAGCAGGAATCATCACAAAAAAAATATGATAAATTATCTCAAACCAAATTGACAAAGCAAAGTTCTGATACCTTGGTCCAATGTTGACAGAGACGAGATTGTCTAGGTTCAGCTGGCACCACTGCTCTACATCTGTGGCAAAGGTGGCACTGAAAAGAGCCCGGCGGATTTTGGGAGAGGAACAGGCCAGAAAGATGGTGGCAAGCTGCTCCCTGAAACCTGTCTTGCCTTCCTCAAAGAGCTTGTCTGATTCATCTACCACCAGCCATTCCACACTACACACACCAGAGATAGAAAAACAAAATCATACTAGAGACAAAAACTATCAACCATCAGAATGGGGAAAAAATGTGATTGTTGGTGTCAGACGGGCTGGTTTGAGTATTTCTGTAACTGCTGATCTTCTGGGATTTTCATGCACAACAGTCTCTAGAGTTAACTCAGAATGGTGCAAAAACAAAAACTTCCAGTGAGCGGTGGTTCTGCAGATGGAAATGCCTTGTTGATGTGAGAGGTCAACGGAGAATGGCCAGACTGGTTCAAGCTGACAGAAAGGCTACAGTAACTCAGATAACCACTCTGTACAATTGCAGTGAGCAGAACAGCATCTCAGAATGCACAACACATTGAAACTTGAGGCAGATGAGCTTCAACAGCAGAAGACCACGTCAAGCACTTTATTAAGACTGTAGTGTTCTTATTTAAGTCCTCAGTGAGTGTATATGCAAATATATATGATTGTAGAGTGTAGGAAGACTGGTTTGATTGCATCATTCACAGTGGATCAACTGTTGCTTGGTACGATTTTCTGATTGCTGGACAAAATTGTGCCTTTAGAGGAAGCATATACCATCGATTAACAACCTCAGAGCTCACGGTAGGTCAGTCATTAAAGGTTTATAAATTAACATAAAAAATATAAGAGGGCCTGGGTAGCTCCAGAGTATTGACACTGACAACCAACCCTGGAGTCACTAGTGTGAATCCAGGGTGTGCTGAGTGACTCCAGCCAGGTCTCCTAAGCAACCAAATGGCCCGGTTGCTAGGCAGGGTAGAGTCACATGGGGTAACCTCATGGTGGTGATTAAGTGGTTCTTGCTCTCAATGGGGCATGTGGTAAGTTGTGTGTGGATAGCAGAGAGTAGCATGAGCCTCCACATGCTGTGAGCCTCCGCGGTGTCGTGCACAGCGAGCCACGTGATAAGATGCGTGGATTGACGGTCTCAGAAGCGGAGGCAACTGAGACATGTCCTCCGCCACCCGGATTGAGGGGAGTAGTCGCACCACCACAAGGACCTACTAAGTAGTGGGAATTGGGCACTCCAAAATTGGGGAGAAAAGGGGATCAAAAATAAATAAAAACCATTAAAAATATATGCACCTACGGTGCACGACAGTAGTGGTTTATTGCTGCCCATCTTAAACTAAACTTCAGAGCGTTGCAATACAAACGTACCTTTTTAAGTCGACAGCAGGAGGGTCTTGATTCAGTAAGTATATCAATCTATTTGGAGTTGTAACCAATATATCTGTAAATCAAACAAAAGAATACGAAAGTGAATCACACTGAATCTCCTCTACCATCTTAATATTCAGAATCAACTATAAGTTACCTATTTTCAGGTTGATTTTCCATTAAAGTGTAAATACTGTGGCTCTATCAAAGCATTGCTAGAGTTGGGGCAGGGCAATCCGTTTGTCTAATCAACATCAGACATATGCTGCCTCTAGTGGCAGAGAAATAAGACCCTTCACCTTTAACATAAACCAATATATTATCCAAGCTCTCATGTCAAAATGTTGCACATACCAAATTTCTTTGCCGATTTGGGACCGTATTTTTTAACTGCGTCAACTCCTTTATTGATAATGTGAACTCTGAAGCCCACTCCCTCAGACAGCTTGAGCAATTCTCTGTGGGTCTAAAAATCAAAAGAAACTCTCTTTATAGCTATAATTACATCAGTCAATGTTCAAACAGTGTTGATAATTTGCTGTACATGATTGTACTACATCAAAATGATCTACTTAGAACTGATTAACAGCAGGCTTAAAGTTTACCTGACTGGCAAGTTCTCTGGTAGGGGAGATGATGAGGGCTCTGAAGCCCTTATTGAGGGGCTGGCGAAGGTGGGCCAGCAGGGGCAGGCAGAAGGCCATAGTCTTACCAGAGCCTGTAGGAGCGCATGCCAGGATCTCTCTCCCCTAAAATTCAGAGATCAATGGAGTCAATGATAAAACGCTCCAATTAAGGATGAGGAACTAGAAAAACTAAAACAATCATATTAGGTGTAAAATATGAACAGTAAACATACATGCATCATGAGAGGAACGGCCTGCATCTGAATGGGTGTGGGGGTTTGAAAACCAGCTGCCTTAATGTTCTGAATGACTCGTGGGTCCAGATCATACTCATTCTGCAGCTCCTCAAAATTGCAGATGGGATCTGGGATGTCTGCCCCATGCACGTTAATCCGGTTTTTGTGCCGTATCTGATTCATCTAAAATAGACATTCAGTTAAAACAAGTGTTTTTTTCCATTCCACCATCAGGTAATCACATCAAGTGATGTAGATCCTAGGGGACAGCCCACCCTGTTTGATTCGGTTTCTTGTCAACAAGTAATTTTAAGATCTACACCACTCCATCAATTGTGATATCAGTAACATGGCCTAAAAAAAATTAATGGGTTTCATTATGGTTCGTTCCAA
This sequence comes from Moxostoma hubbsi, assembly GCA_032164185.1. Taxonomy (NCBI): domain Eukaryota; kingdom Metazoa; phylum Chordata; class Actinopteri; order Cypriniformes; family Catostomidae; genus Moxostoma; species Moxostoma hubbsi. The sequence goes on from JAVLUX010000042.1 coordinate 7,195,266, forward strand.
GCACAAACTGAATTTTTTCACTTTTGGTTCTTACAAATGGTAACCGGTTAGAACAAAAGAATAGTTTATAAAGGTACATTTTTTTAAACGACTGTGCCAAAAACTGCATATAATCACCCTTATACCAGTTGTAGTGTGACCAGATCTCACAAGAGAAACAAGCGACCTGGTCTGTAAAAACAAGCTCAAAATAGGGGACTTGCCTCACCAAAATAAGCAATTAAATTATTTCTCACATGGGGAAATTATCAGCATAGAAAGCATTACAAGTATAGTATACAGCGGCCTGTATAAATTAACCTCTTTTTAATAAATGTATCCTTAATATTTAATACATACAGAATACTCAAAATAATTCAATCTTACAGTTGAAACAAAATCGATGTTTAAACACTGACCCTTAACACTTACTTAGTTTAATCATTTTAAACCATGACTTTAACTATACATAAGTAATATGTACATTATATTCATGATGTTAGCCAGAGGGGAACTGGCCCCCACAGTGAGTCTGGTTTCTCCCAAGGTTATTTTTCTCCCATTAACCAACATTTTATGGAGATTTGTGTTCCTTGCCACAGTCACCTTCAGCTTGCTCACTGGGGTTATTAATACAATTATTATTTAATTACTTATTTTTAAACATTTTATCTAATTACACAATGAAGATTCATCGACATTATAGACATTACAGTTTTATCTTCTGTTAATGCCTGATCTTCTGTAAAGTTGCTTTGAAACGATGTGTGTTGTGAAAGGCTCTATACAAATAAAATTGACTTGACTTAAAATATTTCAAATACACAACTGGCTATCTAAAATCTGCAATAAAGCATATCTAACAATAATTTGAATCAATATCTAAACAATAAAAAAAGTTGTTTAATTCCATTAATTAAAACGTTACGGGAACATAATTAACCAGCAACTAGTTTTTAAAAATAATGTTTTCACTCCAGAACAACTGAAAGGGAGTTCCCATTTTTGGTTACATTCTGGAAAAAAAAATGTTTTCTTTTTTCTTGAACTGTTTTTTTTTTTTTTATTTCCTGATTATGTAAACAGATATTTAGATGATTTTATAGTTATCTGAAGCAGCTTTAAAAATCTGCTTTTATTTAAACCAACACACAATCAGTCAAATTAAAGAAACAGTTAACCTAAAAATTATATTTCTCTAAAAAGTTAGAATTTGGTCTGTTCACACACAAAACTGATTGGATCGCTTTAGAAGACAGGAATTAAACCACTGGAGTCATATGAATTACTTTTATGCTGCCTCATTGTGCTTTTTGGAGCTTCATAGTTTTGGTCACCATTCACTTGCATTATATAGACAAACACACATATCTCCATTAAAATATTTTTGTGTTCCACAGAAGAAAGTCATACGAATTTGAGATGACATAAGGGTGAGTAAAAGATGAGAGAATTATAATTTTGGGGTGAACTATCCCTTTAAATGGAGGCATCTAACAAGTCCTTATATCAGAATAAACACAGACAAGGTGATTAGGACCCCGACGCAAAGGGAACATGAAATATTGGAAATTAAATGACTATGAAATATTATGTGAGAATAAAGAGACCACGGTGAGATTCACCAGACAAGAAACTAGCACAGCTATGTGGTAAATCGACTGACCGGTTTAGCAATCATAATACAAAAACATCTGACCAAGAGCTGTGTTACAAGTAAAGGGTGATGCACAGTCATCCGGTCATTGTCACAAAATATACAGGAAAAAAGGGGTATCAGGACCCTGAAGTAACTGACATGGCTACATAAACAAATAAACATATGGGAAATTAATATTAATTGACTAATTTGAAATAGTAAGTTGAATCTTTTTTCTAGACAGAGATGATATGCAGTTACTGAATGCAACTACTGAGCAACCAGAATCAAGTATCCCATGTAAAAACAATAAGAACCCATCTGTACCTTCTCCTTATGAAGTTGCTTTAGTCTTTTCACTGAGGGCTTGCCTTTGGACTCTTTGTCTTTTGTCTTGGGATCCTTTGCCTTGTCTTGCGATGACATCCATTGGATCCCCACTCCCTCTTTCTCTCCATCACTGTTGGTCTCATGCTCTGTTTCAGGAGAGATTGAAAACCAATAACATTTGAATGGTAGTTGTGGCAAATTTGTCTAATGACAAATTTCCATTTCTCCTTAAACAATGTCCATATCAAAACAGAGATCGTTTACCTTCAGGTTTCTTTTTATCACCTTTCCTTTTCTTGCGTGCTGCTTTCACTGGCTCATCCACTCGTTTCCGTTTATCAGAGACCTGCTCTTCATCACCTCCCTCTTCCTCCTGTGCATCATTATCCTCTTCCTCACTGAGCCTGGACTCCAGAGATGCGCTCTCATGTCTCTCTGTGCCAAAGAAACTGATACCAGCCAGCTGATTCGAGCTGTCTTTGCTCTGTGATTTCACTACCTAAGAGAACACCACAAGAATGAATCCTGAACAAACGAGCGTGTGTTTATATAATAAATAAAAATACAATAGTAGTCAGTTGTGCTATTGCACCAAACTCAAGTTGGACGGTTACTATGTCACAAAATTTGTTCAGGCACGCTCTTCGTGTTGTTAGCATTAGCATTTCCAGGCACATTCAATGGAAACTGGCAACACATGGTAGCCATGTGGCACCTTTTCTAATCCATGAATTTCCGTCATTTTATTTGACAATAACCTAATATACCTTAGCTTCATTATAAGCTTTACATGAAAACGTACCTTAAATCGCTCCGCATCTTTAGCAAACTTTTTCAGATCAAACTTTGCTCCAGCTCCAAGCTTTCTGAACAAGTCAAAGGCGTCCATTGTAACATCTTACAGACAAGACTTGTCGATCTCGGGTTTATAGATGACACTGGATCGGGGCTCGATTATTACGCCTTTATTTTATTTATTTATTCCTCTTTTTTTAAAGATTTTTTTCTCAAAATGACATTAGTAGAAAGAAAGAAAGAAAAGACTTTTCTTCAAAAAATATACCTTATTTAAGGACAAATGATAAAGATGCAAAGTTAGGTGCTTTACAGTACAAAGAATTTTCTCAATTAAATTTAGTAAAGTGTTATTCTTATTCATCATACATTTAAAAGACTTTCCATTTCAAACAAAATTAAGTGGCATTTTGGTCGGCAGAATATAAAAGTATACCACAGACATCTTGTTTTTCTTTCTTGGTACATATGACAACTTTCTGAGATTTTGAGGATTACATCACAGTTATAAAATAAATAAAACAAGTCTTCCTCATTTACACCACAACATATAATTTTTTTTATCAATATCCATATATTTAGATAAAGCTGAATTACAGGGGTGAATTTTGTGCAGTATTATAAAGTACATTTCTTTCACCTTGTAACTAATACGGAATCAATAAGGATTTAGCCACGCTTTTTCCAATCAATTTCAGAAACTTGAGCATTCATTGAGTTTTCATTGAAATATTTGTCTAATACATTTGTTGTTACAGGGGGAACTAAGCCATCCATATTAATAGTTTTTTTGCTCGTTCAGTTGAGTTCACTGTTGCATTACATCAACATCATGTTACTGTAACTGAAATTTCATTCAATGCCATGTTGCTGTTTTGTTACAAAATCACATTGGCACATTCTATTGGAATTCTCTTGCAGAAAACACATTTTAGGAATGCATGTATTTAGTAGGCAATTTGAAAAAGTTTTACTATAACTTTTATAAATTTTTTCCATGATCTCATTTCTTTTATCTTAGCCAGTGAATAAAAGCTGCAACATTGTTAGAAGTTTGGTGTGGTTTAAAGGGGTAGTTCACCCCCTCATGCAATCTCAGAGGTGTACGACTTTCTTTCTTTTACTGAACACAAATTAAGATTTATATAAGAATATTTCAGCTCTGTAGGTCCATTCAATGCAAGTAAATGGTGACCAAATCTTTGAAGCTCTAAAAATCATATAAAGGCAGCATAAAAGTAATCCATAAAATTTCAGTGGTTGATTCCATGTCTTCATATGATAGGTGTGGGTGAGAAACATATAACTATTTTAAAAGCTATTTTTTTTTTTTTACTGTAAATCTCCATCGTATTCTGCACACAGTGTCTACTATTTCAATTGTAATTTAAATGTGTTGGTTTCAAAAGTAATCGGATTTAAACCTAGAAATAAACAATGTTTTAAGGTTTATATTAAAGGTAAATAAGAAATATTTTAAATCCTGCACCTCAAGGTCACTAATTAAATAAGCATATTTGGACTTTACACAAATATTCAGATTTCCTTGCTTCCACTGAAGCACAGATGATACTCTTTGGAACAATCATGCTGAGATAACATCAAGTTTTACACGAACTTCTGGAGTCCATGCCAGGTTGACTATATATTTATAGATATTTTAATGAAAACAAAAGAGAAATACACCAAAGATATTCTGAAATTCACGTAAAGCTAAATTGAAATGCCAGACACCAAAACACACACACACACAGCTAAAACACACACACACAATTGTATTGTAAAATTGATTTTTATTGCAACGATTATCAAGATTTTTTTTATTATTTCCTTTATTTGTTTTGGACTGAGCAAATACTTGGGTGAGTTTAAACTTCCAACATTCTAGAACAATAAATCATTAACTAAAATTAAACCTTTCCTTTGGCAGTGAGAAATAGAAGAGCCAAAACAAACTAAATCTGTTGTCATTCAGATAAGTCTTCTTGTTGATGAGACACTGTATATGTAACCCATTGTCCTCTCTCTTAAGTGTTTGTTCAAGTTGGTAAAGTCCAAAGAACTAAAGTTTTATTTCCTTTACAAAATTACAGGAGCAGAATCTAAATGCAGCTAAAAGTATTTCATAAAATAAACAAAATACAGAATAACAGGGTAAACACAATAACAAAGAAAACATCCACAACAGGATAAACTAAGGAACAACGGAAACAAACAATAGGCGACCCATATACGATGGGCTCAGGTAATACACAGGAGGTCAAACACATACAACAACTTACAAGGAGTGAACAAACAATAGGACTTTAATTACACAAAGACTAATGAGGTAAATGAGACACAGGTGAGAAACAATCAAGGACAGCTGGCAGTGATGAGGGCAGGGAATTATGGGAAATGTAGTCCGGGAGGAATAGATGACAGAGCCAAATCACAGGACAGACAACAGTGAATTGTGACAATAATCATTTAAGTGAAGTAATTCCATAAGGAAAACACATAAGCACACAAACCTTAACATGAAAAAAAAAAAGAAAAAAAAAAAAAGAATATATATATATATATAATAAGATCTATTTTAGCAATTTCAGACTGAGTGCATACTTTATGTCATCAAAGATGTTGGATTAAGTGTGAATCAATACGTTTAGAAACTATGTGGGTCTGTATGTTTTTACCGCTGCATTGTATGTCTTAGATTTTTCACTTCCTGATACACAACATAATAAAGAAAAACTATCTGCTGTATATCCTGATTGTAGGAATGCAATGAAAAGTTAAGTCTTTGAGAGTAAATTGTAAAATGTTTTGTTTCTGTATGTCAGCAGCTCTAGTTGAAAGCACATAAGTATTATGATTATTTACTGTCATGGATTTATGTGACTTACTATGTGGCTATAGTCTTTTTTATCACACATTGGCAGGATTTTTTAATAAAAGAATTGTAATTATCTGTTTTCATAATATGATAACATATATAAATATATGATAACACAAATAATGTTGGTTATGTAAGTAATCTGATAGATAATTATGGGTTACTCACTAGTAACAATTGCAATATTTCGCCATTAAATATATCTTTAATCTAATCTATGTAATACTCTATGAATAATCATTTTCATTGTAGGTACTACGGAGCCAAAGGCTGATTGAAGGCTGGATAATGGGAACAGAATAAGTGAAATATAGACATGAAAGCAAAATCTTGGGAAAGCATGGGAAGTCTAAAAGTAATTGCCTTATACTGTATGTTGCTCTCTGTGGATTTCATTTTCCCTGAACAATTGCACCATCATTACTTTTCGATATAACATCAAGCCTAAAGTGCTTTGCTACAAAATGGGCTTTATTAGTGTTCCTCCACAGATACCCAACAACACCCAAATATTAGATGTTTCCTTTAATTAATGTGTGCAAATCAAATTCAGAGACTATCTGAATTTTGTACACTTGAGAGATTTGAATATATCCAACAATAAGATTGCATGGATTCAAGAGGCTGCATTTGATGGTCTCTATAACTTAACACATCTCAATCTGGCCAACAACAAATTGAAAGGGGTCTCAAGTGGTATGCTACTCAGTCTAACTAATCTGCTGGTAGGCTACTACTTCTTGATGCTAATAACATTGAAGATATTGAAGAGTCCGCTTTTAGCACCCTTCAAAATTTAAAGGTGTTGAACCTCACAAACAACCACCTATGTTACATAGAAAGAGTCAAACCTGCTCTTGCATCTCCAGGTTTAGAGGAACTGTACATTGGAAGCAACCATTTGTCACTGAAAAAGCTGGATTTTTCCAAGAACCCTTTGGGAACTTTTCAGCTCACCAACAATATATTTCCTACTCTCAATAATCTTGATTTGTCATTTTGTGGAAAAAATGGAACCATGACATGGAATGTTACAGGAAAGACTTATTTCTCCTCAGTAAAAACATTTCACACCAGAGTGTTGCTAACGTGCTTCAGAGCTTCAAGTAGTCTTTGAATGAAATCAGACTTAATGAAAATGTCAAGTTGGTTAACAAGATAGATCTGCTGCTGAATGCATGTTCTCCAGCTTTGAGAACTATACGACTTCAGGTTAATAAAATAACAGACCTTACTGACGATATGTTTGAGCCCTGTTCTAAACTGACCGAATTAGATTTAGGAGACAATGACATTTTCCATTTGTCACAAGGTGCATTCAAATGATTTATACTACTATAAATACTGTGTCTACAAATCAATAAACTAATCAAATTCCTTTCAGATGCTCACCACTCTCAAGTTCATAGACCTCAGTAGGAGCAGCACCAACAAGCTAATCTGTAGTGATTTTGCCAATTTGGCACGGTTGAAAATTCTGTACTTGTATAATAACAAAATCTCACATATTAGTCCCTGTCTTTTCAAAAACCTGAAGAGTCTTGAAGTCCTGAAGCTTGGGACAAATTATCTATTAAAGATTGGTTATGCTTTTAGAAATGGGCCTCATTCCATGAAGGACTTGTTGCTGAATTTTAACAAGCTTAGCAAAATCGAAAAGGACAGTTTCATAAATGTATCCTAACTCAACAATCTGGAGATACAAGATAATCAGATTTCAGAGATTGAAGCTAGTGCATTCTGAGGACTGGAGAGGTTGACCTCTCTGTCACTGTCATCAAACAAGATAACAGCAAGAACATTCAGACACCCAAATGTGTTCTTAGGGATACCCAATCTTGAGAGTCTACATTTGTTTGCCAATAGCATTTCATTTACTGATAATGAATTGAAATACCCTCTGTAAGGACTTCACAGGAAGGAGGACACGGGAACAGGGTTCAACACAAAGGTAAGGGCTCTTTAATTACGGGTAGTAGACAGACAGGGGTAGTGCAAAACGTGCTATACATAAACTTCGTGAACTAGACTAACAGCTTCTGACTCTCTATGGCCAACACTGGACTGGCAGCTCTCTCTCTCGATCTGGAGGCACTGGTGCTCTTTTATGCCGCTCTCCCCATACTCACTGAAATTAGAGACAGGTGTTAGACATAATTTAGCTCAGGTGCAAGCGCCCTTACCGCTTTCTCCCTTCGGACGGGCGCTTGACCACGCCCCCGCTGCCACATACCCCCACCGCCCGACTCAGGCCGGGGCGTCATCCGGCCTGCCTACCACTCCCCCCCCATATCTGGAGAGGAAGTCGGCGACAGCCATCTGCACCCCCGGTCTGTGGACCACCTCGAACTTAAAAGGCTGGAGAGCCAGATACCAACGGGTGATCCGGGCGTTAGTATCCTTCATGCGGTGGAGCCACTGCAGTGGGGCATGATCCGAGCAGAGAGTGAAGGCCCGCCCCAGCAGGTAGTATCGGAGTGTGAGGACCACCCACTTGATGGCCAGACACTCCTTCTCTACAGTGCTGTACTTCGTTTCCCTTAAGGAGAGCTTCCGACTGATGTACAGCACCAGGCGCTCCTCCCCCTCCACCACCTGCGAGAGTACGGCCCCCAGCCCTCTGTCTGAAGCGTCCGTCTGTAATAAGAAAGGGAGAGAGAAGTTAGGTGAATACAAGAGCGGCCCTCCACAGAGTGCGGCTTTAACTCGTGTAAACGCCTGTTGGCACTGCTCCGACCATTGGACCGGATCTGGAGCCCCCTTTTTAGTGAGGTCAGTCAGCGGGCTGGTGACATCCGAATAATTAGGCACAAATCTTCTATAATAGCCAGCCAGCCCCAGGAACTGCCTCACCCCCTTTTTGGTCTTAGGTCTAGGGCAAGTCGCAATCGCCGCGGTCTTATCAATTTGGGGACGCACCTGGCCATGACCCAAGTGGAACCCCAGATACCGCACCTCCACACGCCCAATCGCGCACTTCATGGGGTTTGCTGTGAGCCCCGCCCGCCGCAGCGACTTCAAGACCGCCCTCAGATGTTGTATATGCCGCTGCCAATCATTACTATAGATAATGATGTCATCTAAATAGGCAGCGGCGTAAGCGGAGTGCGGGCGGAGGATACGGTCCATCAGACGCTGGAACGTGGCTGGGGCCCCGAACAAACCGAACGGAAGTGTCACAAATTGGTGTAATCCAAACGGCGTGGTGAAGGCTGTTTTCTCACGGGAAATTGGTGTCAAGGGGATCTGCCAATAACCCTTTGTCAAATCCAATGTCGAATAAAAGCGAGCGTTACCTAACCGATCGAGCAGTTCATCAACCCGGGGCATTGGGTACGCATCAAATTTAGACACCGCATTGACTTTTCTGTAGTCCACACAGAACCGCACAGACCCGTCACTCTTGGGAACGAGAACGACCGGGCTGGACCAATCGTTGTGGGACTCTTCTATTACCCCCATATCAAGCATGGCATCCAATTCGTCCCGAACAATTTTCTTTTTATGCTCGGGGAGGCGATAAGGGCGGCTACGAACGACCACCCCCGGCTCGGTCTCGATATGGTGCTCGATGACGTTTGTGCGACCCGGTAGGGGAGAAAACACGTCTGCAAACTCCTCTTGCAACCTCTGAACGTTGGCACGGGGAAAGGTGGTCTCCACAAATGACCGGGGCATTGAGATCGGTTTTTGAATTTACCTCCGGTCCGAGCTCCGCCCTCTCTGGAACTACCGTAGCCAATGACACAGGGACCGCCTCCCTCCATAATTTAAGGAGGTTGAGGTGGTAAATTTGACGCGCGCCCCCCCTATCGGTTCGTTTTACCTCATAATCGAGATCCCCCACTCGTCGTGTGACCTCAAAGGGTCCTTGCCACTTGGCGAGTAATTTGGAGCTCGACGTGGGGAGCAATACAAGAACTTTATCTCCCGGTGCAAACTCCCTTAGCTGTGTTCCCCTGTCATACAGTCGGCATTGACGTTCTTGGGCCCGGAGCAAATTCTCCTGTGTTAGTTTCCCCAAAGTGTGGAGTTTTGCTCTGAGGTCAAGGACGTATTGAATTTCGTTTTTGCTATTCGAAGATCCCTCCTCCCAGCTTTCTCGTATAACATCTAAGACACCGCGTGGGCGTCGCCCATACAGTAGCTCAAATGGAGAGAAGCCGGTTGAGGCTTGCGGGACCTCTCGCACTGCAAATAACAGGGGATCGAGCCATCTGTCCCAGTTTTTAGCATCCTCGTGTACGAACTTACGAATCATGTTCTTGAGCGTTCTGTTAAAACGTTCCACTAGGCCATCTGTCTGCAGATGGTACACGCTAGTGCGAATCGATTTAATGCCCAATAGATCGTAAAGTTCGCGAAGTGTGCGTGACATAAATGTTGTGCCTTGATCGGTGAGGATTTCCTTTGGAATCCCCACCCGGGAGATTATTTTGAAGAGCGCCCCAGCAACACTACGTGCTGAGATGTTGCTTAGAGGCACTGCTTCCGGATATCGCGTTGCGTAATCCACTAGGACTAACACAAAGCGATGTCCGCGTGCTGTCCGCTCTAATGGCCCGACGAGGTCCATTCCAATTCTCTCGAAGGGGACCTCGATCAACGGAAGAGGGCGCAATGTTGCTTTTGGGGTGGCCGGTGTGTTTACCAGCTGGCATTCACGGCACGCCGCGCACCATCTGCGGACGTCGCCGGTAATGCCCGGCCAATAAAAACGGGCTATTAGACGGAGAAGTGTTTTCCTTTCTCCTAGGTGACCCGCCATGGGATTATAATGAGCCGCCTGGAATAACATTTCGCGGCGGCTCCGTGGAATCAATAGTTGTGTAACATTTTCTTTTGTATGAGTGTCCTGCGTCACTCTGTACAATCGCTCATTTATAATCGCAAAATAGGGGTATGCGAGAGCGATGTCCGGCTGAAGACGCTGACCATCAATCGTCTTCACCTGATCGAAGGCGTGCTTAAGGGTTTCATCCCGCGACTGCTCCAAAGGGAAATCCACGTCAGGGAATTCCCTACGAAGGGGAGGGGCGGAGGACCCGCCCCTTCCCTCCTCATCCTGATTTGGAACAGTCGAGTATGGCCCCGGCTCCGCCTCCCCTGCCAAAGCATCGCACATCGCACATCTCCCTATTTTAGTGCAGGACCCATCTGCGCAAATTCCCCCTAATACATCTCTAAATACAGGCCAATCAGTTCCCAAGATTAGAGGATGGGTGAGGCGGGAACTAACCTCTGCCTCCACTCTATGTTTTCTCCCTCGGAATTTAACCAGTAGGGTCACCATCGGATAGTTGTGAACATCCCCATGCACACACCTCACCCTAACCCGCTTAGCTGTGCTCAAAGCCCCGGGTTGAACCAAGCATTGATGGATGGTGGTCTGATTACAACCGGTATCCAGCAAAGCTTGGTGTGTACCCCCCTGGATTCTTACCGGAATCTGGTACGCTCCAGCCCGATCAGGGGCAGCATGTGGGAGATCGGAGACCCGAACCACCGCCCCCACCTTCATCAACGAACACCGATCGCGGAAGAGGCTCGGGTCCCCGGACCTCCGACTGGCTGGCCCAGGCGCTACACCCGTACCTGCTTCGGCGGACACCCCCACCTGAGGGGGAGAGCGGTTGTAGGTTGTGGGGGAAGGAGGTGATGTGGCTGATGACTGGTTTGTTGATCCTAACCAGGCTCCTCGCCTGCAGGGGGCAGGAACGGGCCCTGGAGAGAGGACAGAGGGAGAGGGTTGGAGGGGATGGGCGAGAGCAGAAGAAAACACAGGGGGAGGGGGAAGAGAGGGAGAGAGAGAGAGAGAGAGAGAGGGCTCATCCGCCCTTGGGTTCGCCGCCATGTGGTCCTCTGCGAGCTGGACGGCCGCCTCCAGCGACGCCGGGCGGTGGCACTGGGCCCACTCCGCCGTTTTCCTGGGCAAGCATTGGACGAACTGCTCCAGCACCACCTGATTGATGAGTCCCTCGACGTCGCGGTCCCCCACTAGCAGCCACCTACAGCAGGCATCACGGAGCCGCTGGGCAAAAGCGAACGGGCGGTCGGACTTCTCCAGCTTCATGTCCCGGAAGAGTTGGTGGTTTTCTTCAGGGCTCCGACCAACCCGTTGCAGGATGGCTTTACTCAAATCAGCGTAGGCCAGGAGGTTAGTTGCCGGCAGTTGTTGAGCCGCGAGTTGGGCTTCCCTGGACAGAAGAGGAACAAGGCGGGCTGCCCACTGACTCTGCGGCCAGCCCCAGATTTCAGCAGTTCGTTCGAACAAATCTACGAACGCTTCAACATCGTCAGCCGCCCCCATCTTCTGTAACGTGGGCGGGGGCAGCATGGCACGCGTGTCCGGGGTCGCGGCTGTGGCGGCCTCCTGGCTGAGGAGGCTCCGGATGGCCTGTCGATCCTCTGCTTGGGCCCGTACGATCTCACAGAATCGCCGATCTTGCTCCTGTCTGAGCTCAAGCAGGGACTGTTGGTGGCTTTGATGTAGAGCAGCGAGGGACTGGAGGACTTCGGCCAGCTGGGAGGACTCTACGGGGCGAGCTTTCTCCATGGTTGGATGTAGAAGATCCAATTTTCTTTGTCCCGGGTTTTCGGCACCAGTGTAAGGACTTCACAGGAAGGAGGACACGGGAACAGGGTTCAACACAAAGGTAAGGGCTCTTTAATTACGGGTAGTAGACAGACAGGGGTAGTGCAAAACGTGCTATACATAAACTTCGTGAACTAGACTAACAGCTTCTGACTCTCTATGGCCAACACTGGACTGGCAGCTTTCTCTCTCGATCTGGAGGCACTGGTGCTCTTTTATGCCGCTCTCCCCATACTCACTGAAATTAGAGACAGGTGTTAGACATAATTTAGCTCAGGTGCAAGCGCCCTTACCGCTTTCTCCCTTCGGACGGGCGCTTGACCACGCCCCCGCTGCCACACCCTCCCTTCACAGACCTGAAGTTACTTAGGATATTGGCCATCCAGAGTCAATGGCTAGGATTTGGCAAAGCACTCTCAAACTTGCTCCAAGGTTTATCCTCCTTGGAAATGTTTTATGGTGGAAACATTAATCTTAATCATCTATATCCCAACATATTCAAGTTTAGCCATAAACTCTGGTTTTTGGATCTCTCCAAGAACGCATTGTAAGATGACAATGCAATCCCCTCTGAGCTTTTCCATCCCATCTCAGGGCTAACCAAACTAATTATCTCAAGAACTCAACTTTGCTCACTGAACTTCTTGTTGAATGCAAATCTCTCGAGACTTTCTACCTTAAGAGCCCAAGGAAATGAGATTGACAGCATCAACAAAACATTGATTGAGTCTATACCTCAACTAGAAGACCTCAACTTGCAGAAAAACACTTTTACTTGTGACTGTAACAATGCTTTCTTCATCAACTGGGCCTTGAAAAGTAACACTCCCCAAGTCTTTTATTTTAACAAGTACACCTGTAGCTATCCTCCAACCTTGCGAGGCATGAGCTTATCTGATTTCAACACTGATTCCTGCACTGTCAGTATTGAATTTATCTGCTTCCTTTGCAGCAGTATTATGGTCATTGCCACCCTGCTCTTTTCTTTTATCTGGCAATTTCTGCGCTTGCAGTTGGTTTATGCATACTACCTTTTCTTAGCGTTCATAGCCTACAACAGCAAGAAGAAGCAGATGCTCCAGCAACATGCCTTTCAGTATGACGCCTTCATTTCCTACAACACCCAAGATGAGCCTTGGGTCATGGAGGAACTTCTTCCAAAACTAGAGGGAGAACAGGGCTGGAGGTTGTGCCTGCACCACAGAGACTTTGAGCCAGGAAAGCCAATCATGGACAACATCATTGGTGGAATATACAGCAGCCGTAAGACCATCTGCCTGATCACCAGAAACCACCTGAAGAGCAACTTGTGCTAAAGTGAGGTCCAAGTGGCCAGCTTACGACTCTTTGATGAGCAGAAAGATGTGCTGATCCTGGTGTTCCTGGAGGATATCCCTACTCATCAGCTATCGCCATACCACGGGATTCGAAAGCTGGTAAGGAAGCAAACCTACCTGCACCAGCCCAAACCTAGAGAAGATACCAGGATTTTCTGGCAAAAGCTGAGGATGGTTTTAAAAACCAAACAGAATCACAAATCTGAGAGTGCTATTCTCTCAATGCATTAGAACAATGCGCAAATAGCCACAGACATAAAAAAAAATAAGAAGAATTTGCAAAATCAAGATTTGATACATACGTATCAGTATTACTATTCATTTCTTTAGATGTAAAACTTTTTAAATTAGGAAGTTTATAGATTTTTTTTTCAAGCTTGACAGACTGGAGTCACTATTCACTTGCACAATGGCAAATAAACTCAGAGAAGAGTTTTAAAACTCACATAGTGTGTTCCACTTAAGAGAAAAAAAAAAGCTGTGTTTAGAGTTACATAAGGGTGAGTAAATAATTACAGAATTGTCCAGAATTTGGTGATATTTCCCTTCAAGCTGGGATAGAGAAAAACTTCAGGAGTGATTTTCAATAAAATCTTACTGTAGCTTAATAAAACTCATACAGTCAGCATGTTTGAAATAGACAAAGCATACAAGTCAGACTCAGTAAGGGGCTATTGTCGAATTATATTTGGCCCACACACTGGACCCCCTGACAGCTGGACATGGGGGTGGAAAGGGCCTATAAAAATCTCCTATTGGCAGCCTGGATTGTGCAATGTCTATTTAATTAAGTCAACATCATATTCGACTTTCTGATTTAAGCCTAAATTGGACCGGCCATATAAAAAAGTCACAGTAAAGTTATCATGAAACATTATTGTTATCACTTACCTTAAGTTATGGAAGTGTGTGAGGACAGCAAAGGGGTAACAGGACTAGAGTCATCTTTTCTTTCTAACCTTTGACACCATGTGTCCAGTAGTAGCTGACAAAGATCTTTCTGCAGAACTTTTCTGAAGAGCACACCTCCACGTTGTCTCACATTGTCCACTTCCCAGCATGTGACCTCTGCTGTCACGCTGAAGCCTCTACATGCTAATTGCTAATGGTCTACAATTACAATGCAACTGATTCTGCTCAAGAGGTCTCTTTGTCAACAGACTAGTGGGATAGTGGGACCCCCCGGTCAACAACTTTGAGGGCGTTCTCAGTTTGAATTTTATGGTATTCAACATTATACCACAAATTCTGTTGATAAAGCTTAACTTGTTCTGAATCACATTGCTTTAAAAAATGTCTCGATCAATGATGTCCATTAGCTTATTGAAAGTAAAATGACGGTCATCTTCTACTGGAACTGAATTACATAACTAAATTGAAAGAATCTATATTTTAGGAATCTTAGATGTAATTACCTTTTTGTTTGAGCAATATTTTTTTTATCTTTAACTTGTGTAAGGGTGTGTTTCAATTTGTTTTGCTTTTAGGTTTTTTTTTTATATATATGTATATATATAAATACCCTCCTCACTGTTATATATTAGCAAATGGATATTTTCCCAGTTTTCCTATTCTGCATAAAAATTTCCTCACTGCGGCAGCTTTTCCCATGCACTGAGAAACCCAGAAACCGTGCAGTTAATTAGCAATGAATTCCCTTTCTTTGAGTGAAATTAAGCTCCAGAATATTCCTTTTTGCTCTACCGACTGGAACTTTTGCTGATTTAGCTTCTATGGAGAAGGAAATTGCAGTCACATGCTACTGAAGTCATGTGAAGAGAGTAAAGGAAATTACTTGTTCACTTCCTAAAAGTTTATTCTAAGATGATACTTACTTGGCCCTTTGACCTGTGAGACAAAAGAGGAAGTAGACCTAATGGGGCATGGAATACAAAAACACACCCTTTTATTGCCCATATCAGTCCCCACCCCTCTTTCACACCTTTAACTAGTGTGTGAAAGCTTTCTTAAGACATAGTGGCTCTGCATATAGGGTACTGTAGGAACTGACAAAAATGCAAAAAACACTTTTATGAACAAAACACATTTAGACTACAAGTAAAAATGAGCACTACAACCAGGAAATATTCTTCAAAAATGTATTTTTTCTGTCAATTTGCACAAATATAAATATGATTGAGGTGATTCCAAAATATATATAAAAATAGCACAGTCTTTAGGAAGTTATACACATTTTCATAATATTAGTTACAATGGAGTAGTGTGAAATCAATCCCTGAGAAGCAATTACATTTGAAGGATCTTTTGGGATAGCTTTTATGTGCAAGTCCATGCAATGAAATGTAGAAACCACTGAGTGTGAATTTACATGGTAAAGTGATTATTTTTCTTTTAGAATATGGGATACATTTAAAATCTCAAACAATATATGTTAAAAAAAACTCACTTGTGATCGACTGACTATTTTTGTGGTTTTGCTTGAAAATTTGACCTTATATTTTAGAATATACCATATTTCCTCATTAAATTGTATTTACAGTATAATGGAAGATTTCATCACCTAAAACTGACTGGTGTGAAAACCTTGGCTCAGTATTCAATTGTTCCAGCAAGTTCCATCAGTTTGTTCTGTCATCCACTATGGCTTAAAGGTGTTATATATAAATCACTATTATTCATTTGTCATAGAATCCAAAGGCAGTGCCGCTCGTGTCAGTTCTCCACACTGAGAGGTTACCACAGTAACTGATGAATGCAGATGTCAGGCACTGCTGTTTCTAAGCTGCCGAGGAAGTTCTCACTCATGTGTTGATTCACCAGGCCTGCAAAGGACACTGCAGAAATGATAGAGAGTAGCGGTTATCCATCATGACTACAACTATAGGCTGTAAAAAAAACATACACTGTAAAAAGTGGTAACCTGTTATTGTTACCTTAAAGAGCTAATTCTACCTGATAGAACCATTAAAATATGTATTCAGGCTGATTCTGTGATATTACATTATAGTTTTAACCTATATCAGAGGTCTCAGAGGTCAAGCCCAGTTCCGTGCTCGAGTCCCTACATCATGGACAGCACACTGATTTAATCTACCTTAATGTGCTTCAGGAATATATATGAACCAGTGAACTCATGAAATGATGCTAGACATTTTCTCTAGAGTAACCTAGAGTAACCACATGTGTAGTTGGACATGTTCCACATTTGACAACCAGATAGGGTCCAAATATGTTTTAATAAACATTTTGAACAGTATAATGATATATATTTTTGTATTGTATGATTTAAAAGCCTAACAAACTTGGTTTTGCTTGAAATGTTGCTTGTGCTATCTCTCATTAAAACAAATGCCAGTTGGTTCAATGTTTTGCCATCTAATGCAATGACATACAGTGCTAAAAGTGTTAGTTCACCCAAAAATGAAAATTCTTTCATTGTTTATTCCCAGATTTGTTTTTCTGCTGGAACACAAATATTTTTAGGCCAATATTCAGCTCTGTAGGTCTACACAATGCAAGTGAATGGTGACCAGAACTTTGAAGCTCCAAAAAGCACAAAAAGGCAGCATCCAAGTAATCCATAAGACTGCAGTGATTAAATCCATGTCTTCAGAAGCACTATGATAGGTGTGGGTGAGAAACAGATAAATATTTAAGTCCTTTTTTGCTATATAATCTCCACTTTTACTTTCACTTCCACATTCTTCTTTTTTTAATTTTGGCAATTCAATCTTTGTGCATATCAACACCTACTGTTTCCCACCCACACCTATCATACCACTTCTGAAGACAAGGATTTAACCACTGGTGTCATATGGATTATATCTACACTGCCTTTATTTACTTTTTGGACCTTCAAAGTTCTGGCCACCATTCACTTGCATTGTATAGACCTACAGAGCTGAAAAAAGTGAAAGTCATAAACATCTGTGATAGCATGAAAGTGAGTAAATGATGAGAATTTTCATTTTGGGGGTGAGCTATCCCTTTAAGTGCCATTGTATGGACAGATGCACACAGTTTATGTAAATATAGAAATGTCAACATGTCAAGCTGGAAAATTAGCTGAGCTAGACCTGCTTGCTGGAGCCCAGATGTGTGATAGTGCTGGTGTCCATAGTCATGTATCGAGAGGGATGGGAAAACTGAGCAACATCCTGTTTTGGAGAGTACACTAAAAAGACAACAGCAAAATGTGAGCTGACCATCAGTGTTCAATTTCTGCATTCATAAGAAAAGAAAAATGAGCAAATATCAAAGAGCTGTATGCGATTGCTTGTTCTTTGTTAGTTAAGGCTCTGTGTGTGCTCGTGTGTGTGCTGTTTATTTACTGTGTGACTGTGAGAAGGGCTGTGTGGAGATGTGTGCTGTGGTCAGTGGTGTTAGGCTGGTGCTCAGGGGGAACTGCATGGGCTGCAGAGTGGTGAGTCCTGATACGCTGTTGATGACCGGCACACTCTGAGACTGAGGAGATGCCAGACCTGACAAACAATTATAAAAATGCTGTCAAAGTCACCAGTTATAGTTTTAAGTGATGCATGATCTAGCTTTTGTACTACTCTATTTACCATACTCTTGAAATTCAGTTTTACTGTAACTGATATAGTTTTTTTCTCAAATGTAAGTTTGGATAAAAAGTATCTGCAAAATGATTATGTAAATGTAATACAAAATTTAAATGAAATTATTAAAGTGCTATATCCTATAGAATTTGATATTTCTCACAAGTTCACTTATAATGTTTCCCTTGAACCAAAAACAGTTGCAATTAATTTTTTTGTCTTAGTTTTTAATTTAGATTTTAATTGATTTAGTTTTAAATTTAAGTACAATTTTCCAATCTTTTTCTGATCCTGAGAATAAAGCAGGCTTTTTTCGTTTTGTACCTGCAAGGGCCCATTCAGGTCGAACACATTCTAGCACTCTAAAAACTAGACAGAGTGCAATGAATAGAACAGAAAGCAGGTGTCTCAAGACATATTTTTTTGAAAAGTTTAAAAGTTCTTTAAACTGACACAAGGTCAATAAACAAGGCACTAGAAATCAATTGGAAAACAGTGCAAATGGACGCAAAAACAAGCTCGGAGTGAATGGCCACTAAGATTTTAAATGATCTAAGTTAAGATTGGCTAAACTTCGCTTACCGATGTAGTTCATACTGACCTTTATCATAGAGGTCCAAATTAGCTAAATACTAAATATGCATTGATATGTAAACATTGGCAGCCTTATGTTAATATATGATGATTTCTGAATCCCAAGTTTTTGCAGTTTTCTTTTAATAAATTGTCTGGGTGTATTGAGAACTTTATGATGTGAAAGTAAGCATATGTCTACATAGTACATTGAACACTTTTTATTTTAAACTAGCAAAGGAATCCTGTCTCCATGATATTGGCCCTTAAATTATAGTGGTCCTGCAAACTAATGATTGAAGAGGATGAATCTTACAAAGAAATGTTGAAGACATATTTCACATTTCACGTATTTCAATTTTGTTTATACATTATTTATACATTGATTATATTCTTGCATTAATGAAGCCTATCTTAGTACCATTAAAATGTTTGGCATTGTGACATTTTCATGACTCTACATTTTCATTTCTGCACTCATTCTCAGTACTGAAATACATTTCTGAAAATCATCCTGTTAAATCTTTCAGTCAACAAATAAAATGTAGTACAACAAATACAATCACAGTGTTTCCACTATATGCAGTCAGCTCAATTTTGAGCGCCACTACTGAAATTTCACATGGTTCAATAATACTCTTGACGCAAAGTAACGCTTGCTAGACCCAGTCAACTGTTCACTCTCTACACTGAGCACAGTAGTGATTTTTCTGTGATGAATGAATCTGGCTTTTTGAACGAATCTTCTTAGTCAATGAATCATTTTCTTTCACCTCCATACACTGATTGATTTTTCTTGTTTGCTGACATCTCTCCCTTTCTAAGCAAATAAGCTATAGTTTAAAGTGTGAGACTGCTTTGGTGCTTTTCATGCCAGTAAAGACTCACTATAGAGTAGCATTCGAGTGCAGACTGTGAAGTAGCATTTCATGGGTTTGACACACTGAACGAATACGTCTCATTACTGAATAAGCAAAGATCAGGATCTGTTGATCGACTGAAGGAGAGGAGGAGGTTTGTCGTTTACTTTGGTACTCTCGTTCAAAAAGGAGAGAAAGTGGCTGCATGTATTTTGAGTAAAAGTGACTGATGACATTCTGACATCAGGACAAAATTGAATCACTTATAATTATTTTTAGGCTAATATTGTTGTCTTTATGTATAGTCATGCACAGCAGCAAAATGTTAGCTATGTTCTGTTGTCATTTGTGGGAAAATACTTATGATGTTTAAACATTCTACTGAACTCTTTTAGTATATATACAAATTTGAATAAAATTAGATTTGTTTCAGTTGTGAATGACTGTGCTTTATCAATGGTTTAATGACTCACTTAAACACATATAAGAGATTTGCTGCCACCTACTGGTTAAGGTGTGATTGAAAAATGTTTTCACTGACTGAATCAGTGAATAAATCTGAATGACAGACAGAAAAACATCATCTAGAGTTAATACATTCCACTAAATAACTGGGACATTTATTGTAGTAATAGGTTTTTGTAGTGTTTGATATAACTTTCAATTATAGAAATTATTAATTAATGTTCTATAATTTTTGATAATAAACTAAATTAGGACAGATGAAAAATGCTGCCAATTAATAGAAAGATAATAATATATTGTTTGTCTGTATTCTTCAAGCGATTTTGTTTATTTTTATAACTTTATAAATGTTTATTATAGAAACTTTTAATATTCTGAATGAATATTAGCTAGCTTGCTTAAATGATATATATAAAAATTAAAATATAATAAAAAAAGCACCATCTATGCAACAGAGTGAAATACATTAAAGGCACAGGGTTTAAGATTCAGAAACCCTAGTTATTAATGACACCTGAGGTCGTTAAGTGAACTGCAGCCAGCTACATGTCGCTCGCGCTTGCGCTCGTGCACACACTCCATAGAGATGCAAGCACTGACCAAAACAATGACATAACATACAAAGAGACTGAATGTGATTCACTGACATCATGCTGACAGATGAGGTAGCATAATTAAAATGACACAGCTGTGATTGTTTTACTACAATCTTTGAGACTGTATTTGAGTTGACTCTCCAGTGCTGGAACAGGGCTATAACAAAGTGTGGATACAGGTCTGACTATGCAAGACTGTAGTTTGAAGTAATCACTTTTCTTTTCATGACACATTGACTGCATTTATACGATAAGTGTTAGCTAGCTAGCCAGCTTTATCAATAACTGTTAGCTAAATTTGGTGGATGATGACTGTAGCTGTTTATAAAAATAGACTGTACATTATAAATATGTTGACACAATTCAGTATTGATGTGATTCCATCACAACTGTCATTTTGATATATTGATTTTAGCTTTTGAATGCTTTGTCAGATTTGAAAGAAAATTGAGGTTAACTGAGCTATTTGAAGACGGCACACATATAGTTTAAAAACCCACACTTGTGTGCTGACTCTACACTCAGAGTGGCACAGTGTGTTAAGCACTGGAATATAATTCTAAAAGTCATGGGTTCAAATCCCCACCTAAGTAGGTAATCTGGTTTGATTTCTCTTTTATGGAGTCTTTGTACTGTGCTTACTGAATGTTTGTAGGACTAATTTAATTTTGATTTTCATCTTTGTTGTAAAGTTATTTCAATATGAAATTGATCATGGTAACCACTGTGTTTGGCTGTGCTTACTGTCAGCATGGTATGACACTCTGGCTGGCTGTCAACCACGAGGCAGCAGGGTTCAGTGGATTGTACAAAGAACTGTAATATGGAAAGGTACACAGTTCACTCCCTGCTTGTGATGACTTGTACACCAGTGTACATTTGCAAAATACACCATAGCCACACTGAGGGTCCTATAGATCCTGTAGACCATATAGGCAATTTGGGGGGCTTCGCCCCTTCATGACTGCTTGCAGCTATATTATCTATTTGTATTTATGTTTTATAAAATTAGTGCAAGTAATTCTTAGCATTGAGGCATTTCATTGATTGACAGTTATTACTATTACAGTTATCTGGGTTTCCAGAGCCCTTCAAGTGTCAAAAACTGCCAGTAAATTAACACACATGACAAGTCGAATACAAATAAACGCATCTATAATGATTCTAAGGTCAGTTCAATCTTTTTCTTCACCAGGGGCGGATCTACCGGGGTGGCATAGGGTGGCAAATGCCACCCTAAAAGAATACCTTGCCACCCCTGCTGCCACCCCAGTTGGCAGCAAAGAATTAAATTAGACAATTTACGAGCGCGAATCTCCAATGTCCGACTGCACTGAATGCAGCACGAGATGACGCCAGAGAGCGGCAATAGACTGATCAGTGATCAGTTTGGAAAACTGAGTGGCGCGAAGCGAATGAGCCAAGAGTCGCGAAGAAAGGAGACACAGGAGAAAGAGGTAAAAACGGATTAACTATCAGGTTGTGTAAAATAGCGGTTGTTTTAACTGTGAGCAGTGCATCTTGTGAACGAAGTTTTTCATCTCTCAGCCTCATAAAGTTCGGTAAAGTTGGACATATATTCACAGATTCGAACTTTCCGGATCAATAACTCATAAGCGAAACGTTCTTAAAACACAAACAACACCTCTTTCCAACCGCAGTAATGTAGACAACGAGCTACAACCTCGTTTTCATCAAAACAAGCCTCCGTCATGAGCTGGACAATTGCATTGATGTCTAAGCGCAGCCGGCTGAGAGACAAGACCGCAGGGACCGTCTGCTAAGTGCAAAACCGAAATGCGATACTACACAAATATTCAATAACTTCACTGTTACACATTGTAGTGTCACCAAATTCAGTTCACACATCAGTGGTCTCCTGCTGGTTACACTACAACACTTAGCTTGGAAAAATCTGCTTTTGCATAATTTGGGGGGAAAATATTCAATAACGTCTAGGTTACTGTTGTAACCTCAGTTCCCAGATGGATGGAAGAGACGTTGCGTCGAAGAAGCGACACTAGGGGTCTAGTGAATTTTGAAGAAACTTTGAGAAAAGGCCAATGAGAAATTGTCAGACAGAATATGCATGTTCTGCATATTCTGAGGGGGGGAAATGCATCTGTTTCCTAAGAAAATTCCCAAAAAGCAAGTTTTTCCAAACTAAGTGTTGTTTCCACAGTGTATTTATGCCCACATTAGTACAGCTCAGTCCATAGATCTTCATGTGTAAGTTTTTCTTTGTATAGTTTCTTCTTGTACAAATGCTGCGTGCATTTGCTTCCCCTCTCACACATCTGCCTGTCATCACCCGTGTCTTACCTTAATGCCTTTCCGACGATAATGCCCTTACTTCAATCATACTTCTATCTCCTGTTAAGTGAGATCACATTGTATGGTCACTTATTCCTAATATGAACTGTTTCACATGAAACCTCAAATGCAAGACATTGATTGCATGAGATTAAGTTTGTCTGTATGAATTTGTAAATGGCAGCCTGTGCCCTTTTGTAGTGTGTACATACTATTTCTCATCAAACTGTGATAAACGTGATTAAATTAAGTATATATAAGTCTGCCATATGTTGCCACCCCTCAAAAATTCCTGCCCCCCTCTTGCCACCCCATAAATATTTTTCTAGATCCGCCCCTGTTCTTCACCAACATGTGTAAATACGGGTATGACGTTGCTGGCAAGTGGACACTCGCACAACAGAAAAAAATCATAGGTAAAACACTGTATCATTAGGAAAAACTGAGTACGGTCATAAAAACGCATTTGTGCATGGAACTACTTTCAGAATCAGAATCTGCCGTTGCTGGTTCAAACCAAATGATGCGTCCAAGCCTCCGTTACTAATTCAAAAATGTCACTTCAGAAAAAGTATCATGGCTTATGCTGTTTAGAACAAGTTATTGGATAAACAATGATGGATGTGTGTGTGTGTGTGAGAGAGAGAGAGAGAGAGAGAGAGAGATAGAGAGATGGAGCCAGTTGCCACACCCAAGCAGTGATGCTGTCAGCTTTCTGAAGATCAGCTTTGTCAGTGGAAAAATAGCCATCCAAGCAGGTGGATTTATCCCTATTTCATGGTAGCTGGTGCCCTAGAGTCATTCACTAAAGAAACTGCAATCTCCTCCCTCATTTTAAACAGTATCGATCCAATGTGGAAACTCTGGTAAGAGCTAAGCACCTTGATTTCTATAATAAATCAGTCTGTTGTGTCTCTTAGCTGTGATGAGCCTTAATGCTGAAGCTGTTCGTTTAAATCTGTTTCAAGCTATTTCCTGGCTTTATTAATGTAGTAGCATTACAAGCGATCACAGAGTGCTGTTCTATGTAAACAATGACGGATTCACTTCACGTCACCAAGTGCCTCATATTACACACAAAAAAAATATTTTTTGCCACCACCTGCTGGCTAACATATGTAATATAAAAAAAAAAAGACAAACAGTTACTCTTAACACATATGCACTGCTCTTACACTTTAGTTTAGAATAGCATGAACACAAGCGGAGTGATACACACAGTGAAGCGTCCGAGTGCTGATGGTGTCACATCATCAGTGCTCATGGAACGTCTCTCGTCCAATCAGATTCGAGGACCGGAACTAACTGTTGTATTAGTATTATTATATTATATTATATATAATAGTATAATATATTATAATTTAATTATTCTATTTATTTAAATATTATATTATTTGTAATATTTTATATTATTTACACTAATGAGAATGAGATTTTTTTTCACATTACAGTATTGGGGGTGCTTATTTTTCATGAAAATGTTATAATGCTAAAAAATTAATGGTACATAAAAGGATAATTTTCTAAATATAATATTTGACTTTGAGTTGAAATATGACCTTGACATGTTCTTCACCATTTTTGAGATTAACCCAGAAAATACAAGCTTTAAAGAAAGAGGAAATTAAAAGGTGATTCACTCACTTTGAGCAGCCAAACTCATAATGAGGCTCTGTGCTTGCTGGTGATGATGAGATGAATGAGACAGACTATGAATGTTAGTCAGAGTACTCACAGGAGGCAAGACTCCACCTGACACTGAGATCTGGAAACACACACACATACACTCTGTAAATACATGTAAGGTACACAAACACTTAAATAAGTGCAAGTAAGAGCAAGGTTTCTTTTCCCCTTAGGAAACAACATCCACAGTATGCAATGTGTGTCTTTGTGTCAGAGTTTTTGGACTATGTGAGCACACTAACATAACTCATGTTTATTGGGGGGGGAGAGGGGGATAATTTACACAAGTCATAAAAGTGAATAAAGGCAGGGTTTCATATGCACTGCCTCCACATGCTGGATCAATGTTCTCTTTGACCTAGCTGAGTCAGTTTTCAAAAAAAGGCTTTATCAAACACGTCTGTAAAATGTGCATTGATCTCTGCCGCATATGATATTTATGGTATAAGAAACAGATGGGTAGAATGTACAGCACTTTTTATACTATATTTGTCAAAGCATACATGTCCATGATTATAATACAATTTGATTTATACATAGGACACTAGATACTAGTTTTTTGCTTTACCATTTTGCCGTCTGATAACAGGCTGTGGCAGGGGTCCAGACTACCTGGAGACACCTGTTGCAATACTGATTGGCTGCTACCATGGTGACTGATGGTTGTTGAGGAAGTGACCTCACTGGTTCCTTGTTGACTATACCTGAGTTCTGCATTGGAAAAGACAAGAGAGAGAGGGAGAGATGTATATAATTAATTACACTACTAAGCTTTGACAATACATTTGCATAATATCACAAGGAAGTTTAAAATAGTGGAAAAAGAGAGAAAACTTTCCTTGTTGCACATACTGACCTGATTCTGTCTATCTTTATTTGACCTTGTTGCATAGCTGTATATCAGCAAAAATGATAAGAGTCTGCACAGTCCAAACACTCCTATAGACGGCATTTATAAAAACTGTCTTATAAGACTGATATATTCTCATTCTTCTATTACATAAACAAAATGCATTCCCCAAAACGTCTGTTTATGCTACATGTTGGTTGCTTTCTTCCTTCATATAGGGAACTAAATACAATCAAAAGCTTCTGAACAATTTGAGGTCAGTGACTGTAGCAGAACACACAGTTTGAGCAAACACACTGATCTCTGACTCACTCGCCTGACGTAATATAAATCCATTTGTAAACATTCTGCGGAATTCGCCCCATTTCACAGGCTGGCGGTTAACAGCTTTTCAACCAAACGCAACTGTGTGCTCCTTTACCCAACTAAAGTTTAGCTGAAAAAATAAAAAAATATTTATGATCATGTTAAAACAACTACACTGTTTTAAAAATACTGAATCATTTAGGGGAAACATATGTGCTCAAGTGTTTTTTTTTTTTTTTTATGCAATCACTCTCTCCTAGCAGTGCCGGTCCGTGGGTTTGTGGGACCCTCTGCAAAATCATAAAAACGGGCCCCCTGGTGTGAAAATTGACATAAATTTAAAACATCCATAGAACTGCAAATGTTTTGAGCAGATTTTTTAAATAGAAAGCACTACAAAAGAAGCACTATATGGTATAGCTCAGCAGATGACAAATAACATGTCCAGAAGCTTTTTTTTCCCCAAAATGAAGATGTTAGGTTAAAACGTATATGAATGCATAAGGAAATATGTGTGTTTTAGGTGCTGTGACAGGTCACCATTTTATCGCCTTGTTTTGATCACCTTTTTCTAGAAGTACAAAAAAACTAGGGTCTCAATTAATTTGAGGTCATGGAAACTGCAAGTATGATAATTACTGGGTACAAGGTTTGCATTAGGTTTCATTAACAATGTATAATACAACTGAACAGCATTTTATTAATCTTGGCCAATGTCGATTTATAAAAATGGATTGTTTATTGTTTATTTATATTAGTTCATAATGTATTATCTAATGTTAACTTAAAAAATGTAATGCTAAAAATGGACTAGTATATTTAGAAATGAACATTAACATTATTATTATTGTTCATTGTTAGTTCATGTTAATTAATGTAGTTAACGAATGTTAACAAATACAACCATTAAGTAACACATGCTGTTTAAAATAGTTTTAGATAGTTTAAATTGTATAGGATACTGCTGACAATAACTGAAATTCCATTACAACTACCTACATAACTATTTGTAAATTTTGTATTACACAACAATGTTACACAGTAAATTCAGTGAAAACCAAAAGTTGTCCTGATTGTGTGCAAAAGTGAATAAAAGTTAAAACATCAGTGAAAATAAGGTAATTAAAGGGGGGGATAAATAAATACATGTATAATGTATAATTATGTATAAACAAAATTACATATTTTAGGGCCTATAAATATAACACCTCAAAATATTAATTTCTAAACAAATAAATAAACAAGTAAATAATAAACACATATCTATTAGTGAGCAGAGATAGGATGGTTTGGTTATTTTCCAGATTAAATGCTTATATGTTCACTCTATGTGAGTTTTTTTTTCATCTTTATAACGGCAGTGTCTGAATTCCTTCCCCAGTAAATTATTCTTGAGAAAACATGAATAGCCGTGTGCATTAGTCAGCAAGGTGTGCCAACTGTATCTAATAATACTGTGAAAAGAAGCTGTGCTCCAATTCCCAGCAATGCTTTGCGTTATGAATAAATTATGCAGATTAGTGTGTACTGCTTAGCTTGAATTCTTGCTGTTTTTAGATACACTGCTGCTATTTTATTTGTTGTAACTTTCAGTTATTTGTCTTTTTGTGATTATTCAGAGCTCATTTTATACTCAATATGTTGTTTTCAGTTTTCACCGTCATTGTGATTTGTATTTTTGTTAAATTATCAGGTCCACACATGTTGCACATTGTCCTAAATGTGTGCATGAATGGAACCATAGGACTACGGAGAATTTCAAAATAAAAGTCATCAATGTTTCTTAATCTTATGACTAGTTCATTTACTTTGCATGTGTTCGTGGGGCACCCTTGGTATGTTGGGCCCTAAGCGGCAGCCTGTATCGCCCTGTAGGATGGGCTGGGCCTGCTCCTAGCCACCAAGCTCAAACCTTGACTTGACCCTGGTTTGACCCTAAAGATTGTGGCATGTGATTTTATGTTCTCAAATCTCACCTGTGGGTGTGTCAAAGGTACCGTTGAATTCCAATGAAACACACACACACACTAATTTGTTTTTTTAAGCGTGTGTGTGTTATATGTGAGTAGTTGAACTGAAGGGAAATCTTACTGGAATCCGAGTTGCTGTGATGGTGCTGAGTGTGTGAGGATGCGTGGGACAGCATTGGGTTCATGCTGTGGGGAGTATACGTGTCCATCGCCAACTTCTGTCTGAAGGCCTCTTCCTTACGCCGGTTAGCAAACCAGTTATACACCCGAACCTCTGTGACCAGATTAGAACCCAGTCCATGAGCTTTAGAGGGCGACACACCCCTCTGCACACACTCTGCTCTAAAAACAACCAAAAAGTGATTTTTAGTGTCAGAAATTACATAATTTTTTCATTAAGGGGCAATGTTTGGCCCCTGGAGTTAATTTTCAGGGGCATTTTTCTACCTTTAAAGGGCATTTTTTCCTAACCATATAATAATCACACTGTGTGTCATCCTTAATTAAATTTTTTTATTTAATCAGTTCATAATCATGTTATCTATAAAAATTAAAACAGTATCAAGGTATATATAATAAGTTCAATATTTTTTATCTTTAAATATATATATTAATGTGTATAAATATAATATCTGAATTAAAAAATATTAATTCATTGCTGGGGCAGTTTGTTCCTGCACATTTCAAACATCTGGGGCATTTGTGTCATTGTCGGTGACATTATTGCCCCAAGCCCCATTAATAATACTCGGCTGCACTCCTCTATCACTACCTTTAAATCTCAGCTTAGAACTCATTCATTATCATAGTTTTCCTCCTCTTACTCCTAAATGATCATCTTTGATAATCTTTAATTTGTATATCACTGATCTATGCTCTTTTCACTTATTTGCCTTGTAATTTTTTGTTCTCATATTTGATTCTTGATTGTAAACTGTCTTTGAGCTCTGAAAGCCGCTATATAAATAAAAACTTAATAATAATTTCTGACTATGGTTTAAGGTTACCTGTTGCATTCCTCGACCAGTGCCTCCCTCTCTTCTTTGCTGGGGTTCCTCTGTCGTTCATAAGCCTGGTAGAGGATTTCCTGAGAGGCTGGACCCCATTTGAAACGGTTTCGCCTCACTCTCTTAGAGCCCGGCTCCCCCTCTTCTCCAACTGGCGCTCCCGAACCTCCAACTGCCCCCGAACTGTGTCCGTTATGGTTGAATTCTGGGAAAAAAAACAGGACCTGATCCTGACTGCCTGAGTCATTGGGGTCACAGCCCTGAACACGGTCGAACTCTGCGGAAATAAGAGGGGGACACCATTGGGGCAGAGTAAGGCAGATTCATGATAGATAGTGCTTGGATGGGGAGTCCCATAAAGAAGGTCCAATTATGAGTGCTGTTATGATGGGGCTTACAGAGCAGAGTTCAAATTATATACATTGACCTGGCCGAAAAAGTTGACCTTCTTAATAGTAGGTTGTTCAGAGCAAGTCAAAGGCAAATACATTCCAGTAAATAGCAGCATTTTTAAAAGTCTCAGTCTACAATATAAATATTTGTTGCTCTATTTAAAAAAGGTAGCTGAGAATTAAAGGAATATACATTTTTTTTTTTAAATCACAAAATAGAAAACATTCACAAAATATTTTTATATTGATCAACATACCCCATGGTTAATTTATAGATGTATTACTGTATTTGTATTATGTTGTAAAATATAAATAATTAAAATGTAATAATAATGCATAAATATATATATATATATATATAATGTATGTATGTGCATTAAAAGAAAATTAAAACATAACAGTTTAATTAGCTGCGTCACAGATTAAGTTAAGAGAAGTTGACTTACGTCGGTCGATTTCGCGCTGTTTCTGGACATACCAGGTGTAAAGCGCGGCTCGTTTGGCAGTTTTCATCGGTGTTCCTTTATTCAGGTGCTGCGACAGGTGCGACTGATTGAGACCCGTAACATCAACCACCTCGCGCTGGGGAATATTATGCTGCTGCATGTAGCCTTTGACAGTGCGTGCGACCCGCCACGGGTCCTCTCTGACAATAATACAAACTAATGTTATTAGCATTCATAATCAATAATTTATAAAAAAAAAAAAAAAAATAAACCATTTATTATTTCGACATTTATTTGCGTTTGTGTGTAGAATTAGCCTATGTCCCTTTAATATTACCGTTGTTTTGACGTTTGAAAATGCTTAAATTATCAAATTAGCAAGTAACAGAAGTAGCCTAGGCTACTGTATGCTTGCATAAAAACTTAAACACGCAGGGGCATCAGTAATTCAATTCACGTGTAGGCCCACTGATTAAATTAGTTAGTCTTTCGGAAATGTATTCTTAATCTTTGAGAGAAACATGATTAAAGTATTTTTTTTTTCACCATGAGACTATGTTGTCAATATTACGTTGACTATCACTGGGATTATTAAGCGTATATGCAAAAACAATAAATAAATAAATGTAGCATCTTAGCAAGACTAGGCTATATATGCTAATATAAGATATTAAAATGTAAGCTATGTTACATAAACTATTTAAAATAAGAACTATATTTGTTTCACGTTATATTTAATACCAGAAGATAATAATTTACCTTCCATAAAACTAACTCCATATTTTGTTTTAATATCTATTAAAGAAAAATGTAAATAAATATGTGGTAGTCCGCAAATGTTTGTATTCGGAAATAAACCCTCACATTAGAGTGTGGTCGAGGATGTTGATTTAAGACTATAACTTTGGACAATGAATAACTAGATATCTTTTCCCTCTATTCATACGATATTGTGTATCTTTCTGTTGATGATTTATAGAAATAAATTAATAACAATAACACGTGGTTTCGTTTTGTCTTTGCGCGTATACTTTTTCTATTTTTCGCGATCGAATTATGTCAAAAAGGCCTTTTGCTCACTCAAAACGGCTAAAAATACAAGTTACAAGATGTGGTAATTAAAACAATAATAAAATAATAAAAAATAATATTAAATATAATAAGATAGAAGGAATAAAACATATTTTAAAAAGTAACAAAAAAAAAAAAATTAAAGCCCACACAATTTTGTAATAGGTTTGCAGATCTTTTTTCGGGCCTTTTTTGACAAATAAATAATTGGATAAACCTATTGTCTATTTTACTAGAGTCGGTAACTCTTTACATTAGTTTTTATATTCCAGATTAATTACATAAGTAGTGATTAAAACTAATGAACTACAATAAGCTGCATGTTTACTTTGTGGAGCTGCTCATATTTAGGCACTGTTGTTCTGATTGCCAGTTATACCTACAAATGAATGATAATAATACATAATGTGTAACATGGACACTGTAAAATGTTGCCCTGCATTATTTGCAGAACTCAATGCCAATCTCTGACAAGCTGTAAATGACTCACGATAACATGCGCTCCACTTCAGCGCGCTGCTCCGCCGCCTCCTCCGTGTTCAGAGACTGCAGCTCCCGCAGGATCGGCGGCGTGTCGAACTCATCCCCGTCATCCGAGCCTTCATCACCGGACAGTTTGCTCCCTTTACCCTGCACGCTGCTCAGAGTCAGAAACACCGGCTTTGAATCGTCGCTACCGCCATGGGCACTGCCTGGGGATAAGGGTTTTTCAACTTTTATTCCGAATTCTGGGGGACATGGACACAAATCCTCCAGCGCCTGGACCAGCACATCCTTGGTGACCCCCGAGTCCAACAAGGCGCTCAGGAGCTCCTGCTGAAGCGATGTCAACTTGGACACCATGTCAGTAAACATCAATACGGTCTCGTTGAAAATCCTCGCGGACTCGTTAAATAGACGTAAAATTAAAATAAACTGATATTTAGACAAAGAGTGGCGGCAGAGGTGACCAAAGTGTCCAAACGCAAAGTTTAACAGTTGTCCCGGGTTGGAGCGCACCTGCTAGAGGAAGTAGTTCCACGTTATTGAGGGGCGGAGCTCTGGAAATGACTCAATGGTCATTGGCTGTCGCATGTTATGCAAATTATATTTGCTCTTTTTATGAATGATGCTTTGGTATAAATTCATAATTCGTTGCTATGTTTTACTCAACTTTTTAATTATTATTATTATTATTATTATTATAATGTGTTTTATGGGGTGCTATGATTGTCAGCTTATACATATGGGGATTTTATTTTATTTACACTAGAAAAATATTCTACATGTTACACACTGTTTATCTAGCTTGTTGTGAGTATATATTAGCTCTTAAATCAAATATAGTCATATTGTATTGTATTTTGTGGTATATCCATCTTTATTGCTTTATGTAAGACTACTGTTTTATTGTTATAACTGATTGATAACCTAATATAGTGCTTTACCATGAAGTGATCAAATGTGCAATCTGTGTTCTTCAAACTTTTAGCATGTTTTGTGTTTTCCTATGAAATAAGACTTCCCGCCACTTTTTGGGAGATATGCTTTACTTTTTACTACCTACTCTTTTAAATCATTCTTATGCCCCAAATGTTTAAATGTAATAACTTTAGGCCGACAGAATTTTAATGCGTGCTGCATTTCAACCCTTCTCACACATTTTGGAGACTGGTCAGTTCTCAATGATTAACAGTAGTTAATAACAAACTTACAGAAATTCCATATTTTTTTCCAGGATGTGAAACTACTTCTGTTGTGAAAGCTGCTCTGGAGTGTGACTGTATCGGATGAATAATATGTTCATCTCTCTCTCTCTCTCTCTCTCTCTCTCTCTCTCTCTACCAGGAGGTAATGGAGTTTGTTTTGTTGTTCCTTGACTCAATCAAAGGCTTTGCTGTCTCCCTAACAAAGCACCTTTCCTTTACACCCCTGGTATTTTTACTGAATATAGGTGATTTGCCTATGGTTTAAAGGAAAGGTAGGGACGATTCTTTATTTTACCAGTCTATGACAGTGGACTGTTTGATAGGACTGATCATTCATTGATATTTCGTTTCAGTTGCAAGAGTTGTCAGTCACTTGCCAGATACACTGTAAATACTAATATTTATAGTATCTGAAAAAAATTACAATAATTATAATTGACTCAACTTAAGCTTATTTTTTGCTATACTTTCTACTTTTAATTCAGTTACCGTTACTCTCTAAACCCTAATTTTGTCATAAATAAAAACATTTAAGTGGTCCTTGTTACACTTTTGATGTTCCTATAAAAATGCTTATAAATCTCATTATGCTGTATTATCACCAAATATTGGATTATAACTTTTTGCCAACTTGTGCTATTTTAATTAGCACAGGTTTTGTATTTGTTTTTAAGAAAATAAGAGAAAAATTGAGTGTTCAGGAGCATGTTCATCATATTCATGTTCACATACACCGATCAGTCACAACATTAAAACCACCTGCCTGATATTGTGTAGGTCCCCCTTCATGCTGCCAAAACAGCACCAACCTGCATCTCAGAACAGCATTCTGAGATGATATTCTTCTCACCACAATAGTGCAGAGCGGTTATCTGAGTTAAAGTAGACTTTCGAACCAGTCTGGCCATTCTCTGTTGATCTCTCTCATCAACAAGCTGTTTCCATACACAGAACTGCCGCTCACTGGATATTTTTTTTGTTTTTGGCTCCATTCTGAGTAAATTCTAGAGACTGTTGTGTGTGAAAATCGCAGCAGATCAGCAGTTACAGAAATATTCAAACCAGCCCATCTGGCACCAACAATCATACCACGTGATCTAATCAGCAAATCATGTGGAAGCAGTGCAGTGTTTAATATCATGCAGATATCGGTCAGGAGCTTCAGTTAATGTTCACATCAACCATCAGAATGTGGAAAAATGTGATCTCAGTGATTTGGACCGTGGCATGATTGTTGAATCTGTGCATGCACGCACACACACACACACACACACACACACACACACACACACACACACACACACACGCACACAAACATGCACATACACATACACACACACCAGAACTGTCTTTGCCACACTGACCCCTCTCCAATAGAATCTATAGAATTGTGGTGTTCCAGTGATGACCGGCCATTGAAAATGAATGGGGAAGGTCACAAAAACGTTTACTTTGAAATGTTTTTATTTTGAAATGCTTTTATTTTCTGAAAAGGGGCACAAAGTAACACTTGTGGTGTTCCCTGTCCAATCTGACCATTGTGACAAATAAAACTGGCCTAAGCCTATTTACACTGGAACACTGTCATATAAAGAACATTTCATGAAACAAAAATACCAATACTGTTGATATTAATTTTATATTTTCTAATCAATATCAAATCAATGAACACCTGGTGGTTTTGTGTCCTCGTGCACATGATTGACAATAGCTTTATGCATGTGCCTTGCAAATGTGTGCTCTGCATTTGAAATGCACAGTGCTTGATGAAAGAAAGGCCATCAAAGATAGATTCTATTGGAGAGGGGTCAATGTGGGGCAAAGACAGCTCTGTTTTCATATTGTATTTAATGTTGCCATACGCATACACTCTGGTCAATGAGGCTTAAGATCAATAAGCTCCAAAAAGAAATACTAAAACTGTGCTCATTGAAAGAAAAAAAAAATCTAATCCAATATTTGGTGATAATATTGCATAACAAGATATTTGAAAGCAATTTTTAATAGGCCGGTCATTTTTGACCTGGAACACCAAATTAGGTTAAAAATGTCAACACAGTACAAGGGTTAAAATGTATACAGTTTTAATCTTATGACTATTGTGGTTGTTTTATTGTAGCTGGTTGATAGTTGTTATTTGTGTGAAGTCATCATTAGGGTTATTAATGTTACCTCTGGTGAACTTGTAGCCTGTTCAATTTAAGTAATTCATCTCTATTTAATTGTACTTTATAAAAGCGCAGATTTATGATTAAGTACTGAGGATAATCCAATGTTTCATGTGACTAACCAAGATTCCAGCCATACTTTCCCTTATACAGTATAAGACTTGCTATAACTACATTTAAATGATGAAATAAAACAATGATACTTTCATCACTTATTAGATAATTTACTTGTAACTAGTTAACTTTACTTAAAAAATTAAGTTCATTTTACTTGAGCCAAATGAGTATGTTTTCTTAGAAAATGCATGCAGATTGATTGCCTTAAAAATCAGTCAACTAATTCGATTTTATAGTGATGCAACAGTTTTGCTGACATGCAAAAATTAAGCTTTTTTTGTTTTGTTAAAGCAAATGTTATACAATATATGTTGTCACACACACACACACACACACACACACACACACACACACACATATATACACACACATATTGGGTTTCCATGTTTTATGGGGACTTTCCATAGACATAATGGTTTTTATACTGTACAAACTTTATATTCTATCCCCTAACCCTACCTCTAAACCTAACACTCACAGAAAATTTTCTGCATTTATACATTTTCAAAAAACATTATTTAGTATGATCTATAAGCTGTTTTCCTCATGGGGACCGACAAAATGTCCCCACGACGTCAAAAAGTTCGGGTTTTACCATCCTTATGGGGACATTTGGTCCCCACAAAGTGATAAATACATGCTCACACACACACACACACACACACACACACACACACACACACACACACAGATATTTTAGTCATGATGGGCAAGCTGGGGAATCAGTGACCAGTGAGATGAGTTCCGGTCAGTAAGCTGGACCTTGACTTGGACTCAAAAGGACACATTAACACAAGTGTATACACACACACACACACATTGATAAAGATGGAGATAACTTTATTTCTTCTGAAAAAGGTTTCTTCAACTGATGTTCTGAGACTAATGTGAAGTCTCCAGGTATTTATTGTGTGTGCATTTGCAGTGATAGAGCAGTGTCCACAGGTGTTAAACCATATAAAGACTGTTGATCACCCTGTTAGACATTAACTGTAGTAATCTAACTTGCATGAGCTTCCTTTTCATGATGATGAGCAATGATGGATTATAAAACCTCAATGTATATACAGTATATGCACTGTAGATATTTACGTTTTGCATATTGCAGTATAATTTAAAAATTACAACCAAAAGCATGTATTTGCTCATTTAAATGGGTGTTCACTCAGAGCTGTAAACTTCTTGTCTATTTACTTACCCTCATGTCCTTCCAAGCCAATTACTTACATCATTGAGTGGATATTAGGCTGTGTAACTAATGACAGAATTTTCAGTTCTGTAACTAACCCTTTAAGTTTATAGAATATTAGGGTACAATGGTGCTAAAGGCACATTTGATTATATTTTCTACCAAAAAAAACTTAACAGCAACAAAAACTACCACAGCACTTTCCTTAACACCTGTTTGTCACTATAAATTGCAAAATATTCCTGATCCATGAGATCATTGCCTGCAATGTCTAAAGTATGATTTTGAGGTCATTTGGTCTAATATTAATCATTTTGGAAATGTAAGTAGATAATGAAAATCCATTATTTATAATTTTAAGTTTTGTTCAAGGTGAATAAATCAAAAGATTTTTAATAAATATCCAAAAACAAAAATTGTCATTTAGAGTAAAAAACATAAACTATAGCACCCCTATTGCTTTTCTTAAGTGGGGCAAATATATTTGTTATTAAAAGTGAGCTCACATTTACTGATCCAGTCACAACAGAGATTCATTTCTTTATAGAATACTTGAGATGTTAAGAAATGACAAATGTGATTGAAATGAACAGAAAATGTTTAACCCTTTTCTGAAATAGTTATTTTGAATAAGCATTATCTTGCTGTTGTCCCTATATTTACACGATATCACTATAACCCCTATGCGGAGGATCTTTAAAACAAATCATAAATAATTCAGACAACCTTTTGTTATTATTTCTCTTCACACAAATTGTTGCTCCACCAATTATATATAATAGTTAGGGTTTAGGGTTAGTCTATATTAGTGTGTGCGCGTGTGTGTGCGTGTATGTGTATTATCACAATCAAATGGAGATTGTTTGTAACACATTGGTAAAACCCCGTTCCCTTATTACAGTAATTCCACTAATTTATTTAAAACAAATTCATTATCATATTATAATTGTCATTTTCTATTTTAATTTTGGAGAAAATATATAAAATAAATAAATAAATCGACTCATTTGTAAACATCGTTATGCACTGAGTCTAATGAATACATGAGGCCGCCTGAAATTCACTGCAAGCTCAGAGCATTTGTCAAAATTAAAGTAACTGAGAGACATTTCACTCATTTCCTTTAAGGAGGCCGAGGAGTAAATGAGATCAGTTGTAGAGGAAATAAGGAGTGTGAGTGAAGCTACTCTCCCAGAACGTATTGCAGCTCTAAAGCCCCCCACATATATGCACTTACACACACATCGACTTCAACATCCCCCTAAGAACAATTTACCATGATAACCACAGGATTCACCAAAATAACCACAGTTGTTTTTTTACAATAAAACTGGTAACCTGGTATTAGCAGCCACTGTCATCACAAAAAGAAATTAAGCGAAATGGTAAAAGGTTTTGAAAAGCTTGTTAGGCGCTGATAAAAACTGGACGTAGCGTCACGATTAGAGCATAAAACAAGTGTCCCGAGACCCGTTTCTAACAACTTTGACGTTATTTTTATCTTGAGGCGGCGCAACGGTCAAAGACGTCAGACTAGCGAAGGTATAGAAAAACAAACGGAAAACAGCGCTGACGGACGTAAACACATGTTCGGTGTTAACGGCCATTTGCACTGTTGAGACCCACACCCATTTGATATGGTTAAACGGTTGTAGCAGGCCTAAAAACTGGTATATTGCCGTAAAATATGGTTACTTTCGTAATTTTTAAAAAGACATTCACAAATCATATCACTCACACACAGCAGAATTTTTTTTTTTTTTTTTTTACATTTTTGACCTCCCATCTAAAGTGTTTGCTAACATCTATTGACTTTTAATGGAAATTGCACAGATCCCAAGACTAGAACAATGCTTATGTGGAAAGGTATGAAGCAGTTCTGTGGTTTTACAACACAGTAAAGAATTCATGGCCTTTTTTATGGATACAATGTTCAAAAAAGACTTTGATGGCTCTTCATGAGGGGTCAAAATCCGAAGACAAGTGTCACTAAACCTACGGAAGAGAATAATTTCAGGCCGAGCATGTGATGAGGGCACAGTTCCAGACACTTCAAATGTCTGAGATTCATATGTACAGCAAGCCAGGAGAGGTATTGGTGCAACATGATTTTGGCAGCTCTTTTTGTCTTTCTTTTACTCATTACTCTCTATTGAAGGGACATCACTCACCCATACCATACACAGTTATTTAGCTAAATGTTTACTCAGGTATTTCTTAACTAATGTGGTGTGAATCTTTCAACCAACACAATCAATGATCATGTTAACACCTCCCATCTTTCTTGACTACAGGTACTGTGGGTAGTTGACACACAGAATGTCCATAGGCTTTTTTTTAATCAATATCAAAATGTTATGTTAAAATGAATGCATAATGTAAACTGTATATTTCAGGTGGTGTAACTGGTCACAATTTCTTTTAAGATTTTCATAGTTTTTATTTCAAAAATTTATTTACTAGCCTACAAATGTATGTCTCTCAATTACAGTGTTGGGTAAATTACTTTAAAATAGTAATCCACTTGAAATTACTAATTATTTCTTAAAAACTGTAATCTTATTACATTACATAAAAAAGTAGTCACATTAATAATTACTTTACTTTTAAGTTACTTTTTAAAATGCTTCTCTTCTCCGCTCAGCAAATGTAAAATAATGTATTTGTCATTGTTACACACGAGTCACACATGCAACACCTTACATTTCTCCTTCACAATGATGACTAGTTACAGGGCCATAATTCATGTATTCTACATAAATAATATATTAGAAATAAGCATAACCCTACAATGTACTTAAAAATAATTCATTAAAAGTCAGTAACTGTAATCTGATTACAAGAATTGAAAATGTAATGCATTACCTTTTTTTTTTTTTTTTACTAAAAAGTAATTTAATACATTTAGATGAACTATAACATGCACCGCAGGTCGTGTCAGCTACCCATATGTACTTTGTATTTCATGCAAACCCATAAAGCATTAGATTTACAGCACTTTTAATAACTTTTTTAGTATTTGTAGCATTCTATGTGATCAAATCACATACCGAGGTGTTTTGGGATTTACAGCCTCTATTTTCTTCTTAACCTGAAACATTAATTAGAAAATATTTTTTATATGTTTTATAGCTCTTAATTGTCCCTCATCAAGTCCCCCCCCCCCCCCCAATCCCCCCAGGGGGATGAGGTTGAGTGCTCAGGAACAGACATGGTTGAATCAGCACTCCTCCTCCTGTTAAAGACGAGTGGACTCTGCCCACTAAACCTCACGCTCGCATGATCTGATCTTCACAGGGATCACACGTTCTGTCCTCTTCTTCATACTGATTGAACTCCTTCTGCTGCTTTCTCTCGCATGCATCAGTGATCCCAGGACCCTGAGGGCCAAAGTCAATCAAGGTCTCCTCAAACCAAAAATCACTGCTAATTTCATTGCAACTTTAGGTGTTTTCTCTTCATTTGGTGTTTGGAGAGTCAAATCCAAATAAAAAATGATTACAGTTATGCAATAGTATACCAATAGTCATGATTTCAAGATTTTAATAAAATAAAAGTAAACAGAATTATATTCACGAAAAATGTTACAGTAATAATAAAGCCAAAAATGAAACATTTTTCAAACCAGTAAGATTTCATGTTTTTCTTGGAACAATAAAAGATAAATTTGGAAGAATCTTCACACAGCTATTGTCCATACAAGGATAGTTCATATTGACCATGTCTGTCTAGCTCCAAAAGTGACTTGATTTGGAATGACATGAGGGTGAGTAAATAATTAGTTTTAATTTTAGGGCAAAATATTCCTTTAAAATGTACGAGTTAGCCTACTCAGTATTTCAAGTAAAGAGTAATTAACATGTATGTGTAGTGTAAAGTTCTATTCTATTCAAGTTCTATTAACTTAAAATTGGGAGTTTAATAACTTTAAAAATGTGATGTTCTGCCAACTTATACATTGTGGCTAAAGTACCCAAGATGTGACTATGAAGACCACTGGGAAAATGGTATTGAAATCACACATCAGTCTCAATCTCTGCTAAAAGAATGGAATTAATATAATATTTTAACAAAAGTCCCCAACATTTGACTGCAGCGAGAATACATAAAACCAAGTTTATTAAAGAATGGGCCTTGGATGTAATTTATGGACATATCATGAACCCTTTGAACCTTTCTGGACATTTATATATTTACTTAAAATTATACTGTTGAACAAGACATTAGAGTGAGCATCACCATCCTGCTTAATGATGCATCTTTGAAAAACCAGGTTAAAAGAATTAGGTGAAGTTTTAACCTAATGATTAAACTATTGTCTGCTAATACAAGTTACCAGTTCAGTTCCAATGACCTAACAACTGTAGAGTTACAATTTCATCAGTGTATATCTCTGTGGTAGAGCAAAAGCTCCATAGTTGAAACCAGGTGCCTCATCTTATTTTCATGACAGCTCCTAATTTCTGACAGAATCAACAGAAACACCAGCAAATGAAACATTGAAGTGGGCGAGACAATGTCTAAAATGTTTTATACATGGTATTATACAGTGCTTTCATGTAAAATAATAATATACATATATATATATTTAGTACACAAAAACACTTTAATATAAACACCAATAAGCCAAAACATTATGACCACTCACAGGTGAAGTGAATAACATTGATCATCTCCTAACAAGGCCACATGTTAAGGTCTGGGTAGATTAGATGGGAAGCGATCAATCAGTTCTCGTAGTCAACATGTTGAATGCAGGAGAAATGGGCAGGAGTTAAGACCTGAGTGACTTTGACAAGGCCAAATACAGCCAGACAACTGGGTCAGAGCATCTCTGAAACGGCAAGGCTTGTGGGGTGCTCCCGGTCAGCAGTGGTGAGTACCTACTGACAGTGGTCTGAGGAGGGACAAACCCGCTACAGGGGGTTGGGCACCCAAGGCTCATCGATGTGTGAAGGCAACGAAGGCTATCCCATCTGGTCTGAATCAACAGGTCTACTGTGGCACAAGGCACATAAAATCTTTATGATGGTTACGGGAGAAATATGTCACAACACAAGTGCATCATACCCTGGAGCGTATGGGGCAGCATAGCCGCAGACCGGACAAAGTGCCCATGATGACCCCCTGTCCAATGTCAAAAGTGCCTTCAGTGTACATGCGAGCTTCAGAACTAGACCATGGCGCACTGGAAGAAGGTTGCCTGGTCCGATGAGTCCCATTTTTTTTTTTTTTTTTACATCATTTTTTACAGTTCATGTGAACATCAATTTGACACATGCATCTACATAAAACATTGTTGCAGACCAGGTACACCTCTTCATGGCAATGGTATTCCCTGATGGCAGAGGCCTCTTTCAGCAGGATAATACGCCCTACCACACTGCACACATTATTCGGGAATTATTTGAGGAACATGATGAAGAGTTCAAGTTGTTGCCCTGCCTCAAATTCTCCAGACCTCAATACAATTGAGCATCTGTGGGATGTGCTAGACCAACATGTTTGATCCACGTCAGCTCCACCTCACAACTTACAGGACATGAAGGATCAGCTCTTAATGTCTTGGTGCCAAATACAACAGGACATCTTCAGGGGTCTTGTAGAGTCCATGCCTCAGTGGCTCGATGCTGTTTAAGCAGCACAGGGAGGACTAACAGCGTATTAGGCAGGTGGTCATAATGTTTTGGATCATCAGTTTGTGTAATTAATTATATATATATATATATACCCACCTGCCAAATATGCTGTTGGCCATGCATCCCACAGATGCTCAATTGGATTGAGGTCTGGAGAATTTGGAGGCTAGGGCAAAACCTTGAACTCTTCATCATGTTCCTCAAATCATATATACACACACACACACACACACACACAACCGGTCAAAGGTTTACAGTCACTTGTACTTTTTTGACATTTTAGAATAATAGTCATTAATAAAAGCCATCTAAACTATGTAATAACAGAAATGGCACTGGGAATTATGTTGAGACTATAAAAATCCAAAATAAATCAAAACTATGTTATATTTTTGTGTCTTCAATGTAGCCATCCTTTGCCTGGATTTAGCAGACATGTACTCTTGACATTTTCTCAATCTACTTCTTGAAGTATCACCCTGGGATGCTTTTTAAACAGTATTGAAGGAGTTCCCATCTATGTTGGGCACTTATTGGCTGCTTTTCTTAATTATTCGGTCTAAGTCATCCATTTAAAAATAATAATAATAATAATAATAATAATAATAAAATAAAAAATATATATATTTTTTTATTTATTTTTTTTTTTTAAATACAATTTTAGTTTTGTAATGAAATCAATTAGTATGTTGGCACAATTTTATTTTTGTCTATAAAACTAAATTGAAACATTTAAGAACACGCCTTTTCTCATGATTTTTAAGATCATAAGAGACATTTCAGTCAAGTGACCCCAAACTTTTGAACAGTACACACACACACATTAAAAACACCTGTGTAGGTCCCCCTCGCACCAACCTGCATCTCAAAATAGTACAATAGAGTTATCGTAGACTTCGTCAGTTCAAACCAGTCTGGCCATTCTCCGTTCAAGCCGATCTGGCACCAACAATCATGACAGACCAAATCACTGAGATCACATTTTTCCCTGTTCTAATGGTTGATGTGAACATTAACTGAAGCTCCTGACCTGTATCTGCATGATATTATGCAATGCACTGCAGCCACATGATTGGCTGATTAGATAATCAGATGATTGTTGGTGCCAGATGGGCTGGTTTGAGTATTTCTGTAACTGCTGATCTGCTGCGATTTTCACACACAACAGTCTCTAGAATTTAATCAGAACGGTGCCAAAAACAAAAAAAACCCTCCAGTGAGCGGCAGTTCTGTGTATGGAAACAGCTTGTTGATGAGAGAGATCAACAGAGAATGGCCAGACTGGTTCGAACTGACAAAGTCTACGATAACTCAGATAACCGCTCTGCACTATTGTGGAGAGAAGAATACCATCTTTGCTCACAGGGGTTATAAATACAATTATTATTTAATTATTTAATTTCTATACATATTTTACAATCAAATTGAATGAAACTCCACAATAATCACTGTAATTCATTATAGATATTATGGTTTAATTTTAAAGGAAGTTGAAGAAAGAGCAGAGTCAGCTACATGTAAAGCTTTTTTATTTTGGGATGTTATGGGCCCTGAAATTATTTTTACAGTGCAACTCAAAACTCAGTTATTTTGTATTGGTAGGCAAATGAAATGCCTTTGATACTTGTAGAGAAATGTGAGTTTATTTAGTATTTTTAGGATCAATAAAATTACCAGGCCTATTTTCTTTCTTAAATGGAGCTCAAATAAAATTATGTTCCATAAAACAACTCAAAATCAGAGTAATGATGTCACGATTCATTCAGTTGGAAAATCACAATGACATCAGTCTACACACTCTGTAAAGTCCAAAGAAATAATATCCCATATTATTATATGATATACAGTATATACATTTAAATAATTCTAAAAGGTGTTTTTAAAGGAATAGTTCACCAAAAAAATGTTGATTCAAACCTGTATGATTTTCTTCTGCAGAGCACAAATTTGTCTGAATGTTAGCCAGTTACCATTCCCTTTCATTGCATCTTTTTTCTATAAAATAAAATGATTAAAGACTAAGACATACTTGCCTAACATCTCCTCCTTTTGTGTTCCACAGAAGAAACAGAGGTTTAGAGCAACATGAGTAAATGGCGACAGAATTGTAATTTATGGGTGAACTACCCCTTTTAAATATCAAAAATTTTGTTTTATGGCTTCTCTTGTATCTGTAATTTCACTTTGATTTCTGTGGCGGTTTGTAAAAAAGGAATCTTGGCTGTTGGATTATTTCATCACCTCCAAATCCCTCACTACTTCCTGTAAGAAATTCAACACGGTCTTCAGATCCTCACTGCTTTCCAACACGGGCTCTCCTTGCAGTCCCTTCAGCCTTGTCAAAGTCTCACTGAGCATCATCAACCCATCTTCAGGCACCTTGTGATCCCCCACCTCTTCCCCAGCATCACCATCAGCGCCGGCAACCAAAGTCACTCCCCTATCACTAAGGTAACGAACCAGGAAGCCCTGAAGAACTGGTCTGGACTGGTCACTCAGCGTTGAGCTCAGGGCTGGAAGGTCATCAGGAAGGCATAAGGACAGCAAGTGCAGGAGGGCATGACAGAGTTGAGTGCGTAAACTTGCGCAGTAACGATATTCAAGAAAGTCCTCTGTTTCTTCACTGTGCTCCAGGGCTTGAGACAAAGCATGCCACACTTCGGCGAACTGGCGAGTGTCTCCATAGCAACCCCGTGTCTCAGGAATGGAGAGCGCAGCTGCAGATTTGATGCGTACTTTGAAGTTCTTGCAGGAAGTGACGACGTAGGATAGGGCAGAGTAGGCTTCCTTGGACCAGATAGCTGTACCTGAAGGTGAAGATGGAGTGTTTGTTATGAAAAACGTCTATATTCAGAGTTCCCTTAACCTTTTGAATTTCCATGGCATTTGTGATTACTAGAAGAAATTTAAAAAACATTTTATAGAGATTGCATTGCATTTTCTAGTAGATTAAACATTTTAGAACTGCCCGTACGAAAATATACAAGAAAAAAATCCCGGACGCTGCTGCTGCTTGCTAACAGTATCTAAATTATTGATTCAACATTTTGGTCATACAACCTTAGTCAGGTTTCTGACCTTAAAAAATATTGTCATATTCTATAAATTGCCATGATTTTTTACGATTGCATTAATTTCCATGACTTCTCCAGGACAGACAATTACAATATTAAAATTCCCTGGTTTTCCATAATTGTGGGAACTCTGTATATTGGATTTAAACAAATGAGCCAAAACATTATGACCACTCACAGGTGAAGAGAATAACATTGATCATCTCCTAACAAGGCCACATGTTAAGGTCTGGGTAGATTAGATGGGAAGCGATCAATCAGTTCTCGTAGTCAACGTGTTGAATGCAGGAGAAATGGGCAGGAGTTAAGACCTGAGTGACTTTGACAAGGGCCACATTGTTGAGGAAGGACAAACCACAAACCGGCAACAGGGTGTTAGGTGCCCAAGGCACATCGATGCACGAGAGGCTATCCTGTCCTGAAACCCTGGTTATGGCCATTCATGTGGACGTCAATTTGGCATGTGCCACCTACCTACCAGCATAATGC
This sequence comes from Moxostoma hubbsi, assembly GCA_032164185.1. Lineage (NCBI taxonomy): Eukaryota > Metazoa > Chordata > Actinopteri > Cypriniformes > Catostomidae > Moxostoma > Moxostoma hubbsi. The sequence continues at coordinate 7,240,241 of JAVLUX010000042.1, forward strand.
AACCTGCCACACTGCGCACACTGTTTGGGAACATGATTAATAGTTCAAGGTGTTGCCCAGGCCTCCAAATTCCTCAGATTTAAATCCGATTGAGCATCTGTGGGATGTGCTAGACCAACAAGTCCGATCCACAGCGGCTCCACCTTCCAACTTACAGGACTTGAAGGATCTGCCGCTAATTTCTTGGTGCCAGATGCCAAAGGACACCTTCAGGGGTCTTGTAGAGTCCATGCCTCGTTGGGTCGGCGCTGTTTTGGCAGCATGCAGAGGACCAGCAGCACATAAGGCCGGTGATCATAATGTTTTGGGTCATCAGTGTACTGTATGTGATATGTAGGTGGCCTTTTTTGCTTGTTGAACATTTGTTAACATGAATAGTAGCTTAAATGCTCTTTTTATAAAATTATGCCAATTCCAAATCTTTAGAATTAGTTGCTAAGGTGTTTTGAGTGATTTTTTAGCACTTTGCTATGTGGTTGCTAAGGTGTTCTGGAGGTTGCTAGGGTGTTACTTACTAAAGGTATTCTGAATAAAATACCTTTAAATATGTCTTAAGCACATTGCTATGTGGTTTTTAGGGTATTCTGGGTGGGTGACAGAGTGTCGCTATGCAGTTACTAATGTGTTCTGGTGGTTGCCAGGGTGTTACTTGCTAAAGGTATTCTGATTGGAGTTTAGCACATTGCTATGCAGTTGCTAGGTTGATCAGGGTAGTTACTATGAAGTTGCTAAGGTGTTCTGATTGGTCTTTAGCACAATTGCTAAGTTGTTCTAAATGGTTGCTTTAAAGTTGCTAACATGTTCTAAAGTGGCGTTTAGCACATTGCTATGTGGTCGCTAGGCTGTTCTTGGTGGTTGCCACAAGGTGTTGCTATGCATTTGGCTAAGGTGTTAGAGTGTTTTTTTAGCACATTTCTAAGCAGTTGCTAAGGTGTTTGGGCAGTTGTTTACTGGCCCATGTCAAAAGTGTCCAACCTCAAATCATTATGATATTTAGTCCATAGATGTGGTTCGGAACCTTCTTTCAATTTACTGATTTTTTTTCAAAGCCATTTTATTGAATGCCAAGTGAAAATTGTGCATCTGATCATTAAGCAAAAATATTTGTTTTGTGAGTCTGCACTCACCCAGAGGCAGGTTGTTATTTCTGAAGGCATTGCCGAGTGCATAGCAGGCATTCCAGCGCACTTTCATGGTTGCGTCCCCTCTGACCGTGTCGATTAGAGCCCTCATGGCCTCCTGAAGAGGCTGCTCAAACACAGGCTTGCCCAAGTGCACTGGCTGCAGGAAGTGAAGCAGATTCCCCAGTGCACGCACTGCATTGCTCTTTACCTACAAAACACAAATCCCTTACAATGTTTACAATCCATTATTACTTAAAGAATTAGTCTATGATACATTATTAATAGTTGCCTTCGGTTTCCTTTCTTTGAAATCTCAGATATTTATATACACTTTTATCCAAAGTGACTTACACATGCAATTCAACATACCCTGTCTTTATCTGCTGAGGCTTTGGTGGCTGATCGGAGCATGTTCAGCAGCAGCATACCAGAGAACTCTTCCTGAAACTCCAGCCCCACTGACTGCCTGAGGAGGAGAGAGGAGAAGCATTATTCTGCCCGTCTCAGCTCACAAACACATAAATGCAGTGTGAACGCTCGTCTCACATGTTGACGATGAGTGTATCTGTGAGGTTGCCGAGTGACCAGGCTGCTTTAGCACGGACGTTGGGAGAGCGATCATCCAGAGCAGTGAGGATGGCATTAGCGGTGTCTGCCACAAACATCACATCCTGTATCCGGAAAAAAAAGAAGACAATTATCAGTTTGATTCTTCATAATTAAATCTAGTTAGAAGGGTTTTATGTTGGCTAAATAATAGGCAATCTAGTGATACATTGTCATTTAAAAACCATATTTAGCAAAGAATAGCTATTAAAAGAGGTCATTTAATGAGAACTTTCCCTTGATCTTTTGAAACAAAACATGTTAAATGTAAACATGTCACTAAAGTTACATGTTTACATTTAAAAGGGTGATGACATGCCCTTAATTTGTGCCCTAAAGTTAACTTATAATATAAGTAAAGATTTCTTGCACAAAAAAAAATGATCATTTTCCACCCTCATTCTGATCCTCTGTCAAAAACACTTGGTTTTGGTGCTGCTTCTCCTTTAAGACTTGACAGTAAACGCCCACTGTTATGATTGGCTCTCTGCTCTTGACTGACCTGCTCTCAGTGTTCATATTTTCAGTTTTTTACTTTTGTCATTGTTTTAGTCTTTTAACGAAAATGTCCTTCAAAATTAGTCAATATTTCTTCATTTCATATTCACGCGAAACTAAAACGAATTTTAGTTGATAATGACAACTTGCAAAATGGACAAATTCAACTGTAAAAGACCAAACTTTAATCAAATATTTAAACATTCAGAAAAACATTTTTATAAATATTTTCTAATGTAAACATGTATTAAACATATTCATTTGTGTACTGTCCTTGTGGAAAACCTGAGCTCCTGAAATAATAATGAATAGGCTGAAGTATTAGCTACATTTTAGAAGTTAAACTACTGTACTCTGAATTCTTCATGAAAAGATATTATATTGCATGTGGCATGTTTCTTATGGAAACGGCATATCCACAATGCAAGTTATGCAATGCAATTTACAAATATTCTGATTAGCATGTAATTTAGTTCAAGTTCACCCGTTCATTCACTTCACTGTGCAGATGCAGTTGTTATATTACATATACAGTATGTTGTGGCTATAGTGATAAAAGTCATGTATAAATAGGATGTGTTTGAATGAGGTATTTACCCCATTTTGAAGCAGTTTATTATGCCAGTGTTCAGCACATTCGACTCATGCAGCTCAAGCTGAGAAATCCTGAGATAAATTAACTATTTGATGAATCCAAGTCTAATATTTTCTTCTATATACAGATTCTCAAGATGTTTCTTCCATTTATATCTTGCACTGTTAATATCTTGCAGTATAAGTATTATCTTGTCATGTTTTCATCAACTGTATGCTTTATATTAAAATGGTTTAATTATCGTCATGATGGCCTTTATCATTGCATCTTCGGTATCGTTGAAGAAGTCAAACTTTTTCGTCAGTGATTTCATTGACGAGATTATTACCGCCTGCTCTCTTCTTGCCAGCTCATTGCTCACTGCTACTTGGCTGGCTTTGTAAGTTATAAGGTTAAAGTAGCCAATGATGTGGTGTTGTGGAGGCAGTCAGACGCAAATGTCTATCACAGTGTGACATCACAATGTGGAGAAAGTAGAGTATGAGACATTTTGTCAGCTTGGTTTCAACAGATGTTGTTTTTGCAGTGAGGAGGAAGTTTTGAGTTCTGATACTTAAAGGCATCGCAGCAGAAAGGACTTATTAAATTCTAAGTGTCAGAGAAATGGTGGAATATGGTCCTTAAAAATTAAACAAAGGAATATTCCGGGTTCAATACAAGTTAAGCTAAATTGATAGCATTTGTTGTAAAATATTGATCACCACAAAAAATGATTTCTACTTGTAAAAAAAGCTAAAATTTAGGTTACAGTGATGTACTTACAATGGAAGTTAATGGGGCCAAGCCATAAATGTTAAAATAGTAATTTTTTCACAAGTATAGCCAAAGACATAAACAATGTGTGTGTTAACATGATTTTAGTGTGATAAAATTGCTTACTAACCTTTTCTTTGTAAAGTTAGACAATTGTACAACTTTGTTGCCCTTACCAATGTAATGCGTAAGCCCTGCAATACCAGTAAATTACAATTTAAGCAACTTTACAGCTCAAATAATACATGAGTTTTAACAGAATTCACGTAAGTGCTTTTAGAAAATTATAAGCTTCACATTTTTTCCTTTAAACCCTCCAAAAACAGTCCCCATTCACTTCCACTGCAAGTGACTCACTGTAACCTCGGTTTTTGCTTTTTTTTAAAGAAAAGGAGGGAAAAGTCAGTTTTTCATGGTAATAAACGTTATGCCACAAATACTGTTGATTGAACTTAACTTGTATTGAACCAAGAACATTCCTTTAAGGCTTGAATATCATTATACAGTACATGGAATTCATTGGAAAAAAAATTGTAGATAAAATAAGTGTATGATGCAGCCCCTTTAAGAGTAATCATACAGATTAAAATAAGAGTCAATCTCGGAGTTTGTGGACACTGTACCTCTCTGAGGCAGGGAAAGAGGATGTAAACACCCAGTGCTCTAACTGCGGCCGCTTTCACAACAGAGTTCTCACTGTACGTCAGACCCAGCAGTATTGTGATACACAGAACCTGTGTCTTATCCTGCAGATATATATACACACACATCAACACACAGGAGTCATGAAAGAGCTCAAACTTTCAATTTAATGCCATAACAGACTAATGGACACAAAAAAACACAGGGAAACACACTCACAGGCAGCTGGCTGAAAGCCTGTGGTAAAATAGAGGAGAGGGTGTCACATGCGCTGGTCTGCAGAGTAGGATGCTGCTCATTCTGTAAAGCTCCAATCAGCGGACCACCCAAGACCTCTGACCAGAACTGAACCACCTGAAAGGAAAACAGACCAACGTAATTACACCTTTAGAAAATTGAGAGGCAAATTCACTAAGCAGTTGTGAAAGTTTTGCATGCTGCATTTTAGTGCAAAAACCTGAATCATATTCATGAACCACCAAGTTTTAGCAGGTGCAATCAACGCTGAATAGAGCTGCGCCTTTACTCAAGTATTTAAATGAAGGCAAATGCATCTATGTGTAAATTAAACTTTATTTACAAAACATTAGAAAGCTATTTGACTGGCACAATTAACATTGTGCTATTACCACCTGTGGAAAGCAGCAGGTAAACTGAATTTCATTCTGAATTTGTATTATGGCAGTAGTATCTAGTCAAATGAAGGAGAGGAGTGTTATAACCTGGCATATACTTCAGTCACACACTTTCGGCATGTTAAAGTGATTATTAAGGTGTCTGGATTAGAGATTGACCGATATATCTGTTTTACCGATAAATCTGTGCCGATAGTTCAGTTATCTGCAAAAATCGATAGCAATACATTATTTTTAATTCTTTCATGTTCTTCTGTGGCCAAAACCCTTCATTGGGTGAACATATAGGCTACAATACATAAAGTGAATATTTACATATAGAGCATTGTAATGGAGCCAATATTATCACTATTTATGGACTATTTCACAATTATCAATGTGAAAGGTTATTAAAAGAAAAAAAAAAAGACACAAATGACAATTGACAAGCAATCACTGATGATCTACTGTTGATTAATTACTGCTCAAACAGTATTTATTAGCCTTTTGACAATGTTTACTCCATAATAATTCTATTGTAGAACATTGTAGATGATTGTAAGAGAGTGCTTGTTTTGTTTCACTGGTGTGTTTGTGTGAGTTGGAAGCAAAGACATTTTAAAACAGGGATCGTTCTGAGCAACAACTGTATTTTTACGTTCCGTTTCAGAAGTTCTGCAGCCTCCTTTTCAAAAGGCTATCGGTAAAAACAAAATAAAAGAACATCAAGTGGTGTAGTTCAAAAATATTACTTTGATAAACCCTTTGGCCTTTAGTTTCATGAAAAAATTATCGAAACAAAATTAACAGGTTATAACCGGTTACAAGCATTTGAAAATAAAGTTTTCACTCCGGAACACTTGAAAATCACTTTGTTCCGGTTTTCAGTTATGTTCTGCTAAAAATGTTTTCGGTTTCTATTTTCATCCATGAACAGTTTGTAGTCCCCATTTTAAAATAAGAGTCCTTGTTGTATTTCAGGCTTTTTTATATTTCAAAGTTCTACAGCAAATCTTAAGTTTTCTGGTTATTATTGGGATTAGGATTGGTTGAACAATAAACTGCATCTGGGATTTTACTCATTTTGGACTTGCAGCCTCTATTGTCTGTGCCCTTCATAGTAAGGAAAGATTAAGAATTTGTTTTTAACATTCAATAAAAAAGATTTTAAAAATGAACGGATGATTAGTCAGTAATCTGCATTTTCCACCACATTAGTTTTCTATCATATCCATATTGGTCGACCTCTATTCTGGATCACAGTATTGGAAAGATGCTATACAGTCCTAGCAGATTGCACTGATCTGCAACATCATTCACAACCAAGTGTGTAGAACCAACTCGAAAGTTTGGGAATTGCGTTGTGCTAATAATGTTCACAGACATTTAGAAAAGTTCAATTTTATAAATATCGTGCTACACCAAAACAACCTTTGTTTACCTGGGACACTGGCACTCGTTTGGCACTTTGTGGAGTGCTACCATCAGCTCTGTATTGCTGAATAATTCCTGTTCCCAGTTCTTCCAGAAGCTTGGAAAAAGACACAGAAATGTTAAAATAGACCTGGAAACCTGGAAAAAAACTGGCAGTTACGTACTAGTCATTACTGGCCACTTATCCCAAATTCCAAGTATTAGCAATGGTAGTAATGTTACCCCTAATGAGACACGCAGGGACAAAAATATAAAGATTTACTTTAGTGCCATGAAGTTGCACAGAAGTGTCCTGCTCTGTGAGACAGAGAGCACTGAGATGACCCAACTCCAACAGTGACATCTCAGCCAATGAGAAGTAACCCTTCACCAGATGAGCCAGCACCTTGAATAAACACACACAACCAATTAGGAATAAACATCTGTACTCTCGCCTCTTTAAGCAATTTTTTTTTCTGTACTTGAAGATTGTTGCTTGTCAGATTGTACGATAAGTCCCCAGAGACATTTTTCGGTAAAAAGCTGTTTTCATGAAAGACTACGTGCTTTGGTCACGATTGACGGCATTGACTGGCTACTTTAACTTACCAGTCCATTTCAGTTCTGACATTTGCATTTACACTCAAAATTGAAATGATACCGCACAAACCCAAGCAAGGAAAAGAGGCCATGGACTGCTCATTCTTCAGAGCAGTAATTCTGATAGAATGATCTAGGGCTGCCTGCAACTAATGTTTTTTTTTATATATATATATTTTTTATAATTGATTAATCTTTGTTTATTTCTTCAATTGATTCATTAGATTTGTTTTAAATCCAGTATTTTATTAAAATGTATTTATTTAATAAATAAATGATTGTATGCTAAACATGATCTAGGGCTGCACGCAACTAACGATTATTTTGATAATCGATTAATATTCGTTTATTTCTTCAATTAATCGATTAATTGGATATTTTGTTAAATCCTGTATTTTATTCAAATGTAATTATTAAATAACAAATGATTGTATGCTATACATTGTGTACAAAAAAGTTTGAAATATAAAAGTTACAATATACAGTGCATCCGGAAAGTATTCACAGCGCTTCACTTTCTCTTATGTACATGTGATTTTTTTTCATTTTTTATTTTTAATACATTTGCAAAGATTTCAAACAAACTTCTTTCATGTTGTAATTATGGGGTATTGTTTGTAGAATTTTGAGGAAAATAACGAATTTAATCCATTTTGGAATAAGGCTGTAACATAACAAAATGTGGAAAAAGTGAAGCGCTGGGAATACTTTCCGGGTGCACTGTATATTGCATGTAGTTTAAAAAGTTTGGAATCAGCTGGACAATTTAAACTTCTCAATTCTATATGAAAATAAAGAAAAACAAAACCACAAATCAAAATGATTGTGCTCTCTTTCTCAGTTTCGATTGGTTTGATAGATGCAGATGCATAATTGCTCAATGAAGTTTAACAGAGACTAACTTGTGGTAAAGACAAACAGTAGAAGTAGAACTAAGCCCCTAATTTTGAATTCTTTTTTTTCTCCCAAATTTGGAATTTCCAATACACTCATAGTGGCGTAGTGACTCGCCTCAATCTGGGTGGCGGAAGACGAATCTCAGTTGCCTTTGCGTCTGAGACAGTCGAACCACGCATCTTATCACGTGCCTTGTTGAGTGCGCTACCGCGGAGAAGTAGCGTGTGTGGAGGCCCTCGGCATTCTCTGCTTCATCCACGCACAACTCACCGCGCCCCACCGAGAGCGAGAATCACATTATAGCGACCACGAGGAGGTTACCCCATGTGCCTATACCCTCACTATCAACCAGGCCAATTTGGTTACTTACGAGACCTGACTGGAGTCACTCAGCACGCACTGGATTTGAACTTGTGACTCCAGGGGTGGTTGTCAGCATTAATACTCGGTGAGATTAATTTTGAATTCTTAAAAATTATTCATTATAAAATATAAAAAAATAACAGTAAAATCTAAGTCAGCATACTGTCTACCCACCTGACGTAGCAACCGGCCCACATTAAACTGTATTCTTATGAATTGAAGTGTTTAAGTGCTCCCATGCACATTTTTCCACTAAAGTAGTGATGTCACTGATTGAGCTTACAGTTCACAGAATATATATATATATTTATAACGATTCCTTAAGTTTGATTCAGAGGGCAAAAATCGGGGCCAAAATGAGTGTAGAGAGTTTTTAAAAACACAAATGTGACCTGCTCTATCGTTTTGTCACTTTGACCCAGAAACACATTTTGAGTTTTTTTGCACTAAAGTAAAAAGGAAAGTCTTATCCAAACATTTAAATTATTATATATCAAGAAACTTTCCTTTTTACTTTAGGTCATAAATAAAAAAATGGGTTTCTGGACCAAAATGACTCAAAATAATGGAGTAGGTCACATATGCTGTGGCTGTAGACATCTTTGCAAGTGCACATCAGAACAATCACCTGGAGAGCTTCAAGACGAACAGGTGAAGGTTCCAGCGATCCAGCACTGGACCCTCCAGCGTCACTATCCGAATAGGTTTCCTCGCGAGGCTGCGTGACCAGACTAATGCACAGCTGTAGCAGCCAGCAAGGCCCCTCCAGACCCTCCTCAACTCCTTTAGGAGATGGCAAGGCGTCTCCATCTCTCCGAACCAGCTGCCTCCAGTTCTGAGAGAGCTCCTGAGGTGTGGCGACACCAGGGGTGCTGAGGGTGGACGTGGACTCTGGTTGCTGAAGTAGGAGTTGGATCTCTGGGAGAGGAGCCTGAGTTGAGACTAATGCACCAAAGAGTGTGAGGCTGGACACACGTACATTCACATCTAACATAAGGGAGGAGAGTAAGAATGGTAAATATCTGAACTGGCAGCATTTTGTTTCATATTGTTGTTTCCACAATTTTAATCAAAGCAATAAGCCTTCTATAAAATTGCTTAATTTGAACACTGTTGATTGGATGTGTAATGTTCTTTAAATATTACCTCTGTGGCGCACATACGGGCGGATCTGTTTCCACAGTGTGCTCAGCAGGCCTGGTCTCAGACGGTTATAGGGCACATTGAATACCAGGTGAGCAAGGCACTGGAGTACAAAACACAAACTGTCATTCACACTCAGAATAGAAGCAGGTTTTTTGGCCATATGGGTACAAAACTTCTGAACATGTTCCAGAAGAATAGCAATATTTGACCCAAGCAACTTGTGGGGACAGGACGGGCATAGGGACTAAATAATGTTATATTTCTTACCTAAAAATGTAAAAAGTTGCATTTTAGGGTCACGGTCAGTCGATGGTAATTATAATTGCCTTATATTACGAACAATATATGTTAATGGAAAGTACCCACAAGGATACAGTGGCTGAAAATGTAGTTGGATATTTAACCCTTGTGCAACCTTCTGGACATTTTTATCTTTTTCCATGTTATTTTTTTCTAATATTTTGGCTGTGTTAATGCCATTGCCATAAATTTTGCCAAAGGTGTGTATTTTTTGGGGAATTTTGATAGTTCAACCTCAGTTTCTATAATACATCTATTACACTCAGGACCTTAAGGAAAACATGTCCCCATTGAAACCTATTAAAACTGTTTCAGTCCCAGTGCCATTAAAGCATAAAATCATGAATTCTATTATATTATGCTTTCATTCTGGAGCCCTGGCTTCAAAATTAATTTTATATTGTTATCCCCAATTTGGAATGCCCAATTCCCTACTACTAACTAGGTCCTCATGGTGGCACGGTTACTCAAAATCCAGGTGGCGGAGGACAAGTCCAGTTGCGTCCGCTTCTGAGACCGTCAATCCGCTCATCTTATCAGGTGGCTCATTGTGCGTGACACCGGAGACTCGCAGCATGCGGAGGCTCATGCTACTCTCCGCGATCCACACACAACTTACCAGGCATCCCATTGGGAGTGAGAACCACTAATCGCGACCACGAGGAGGTTACCCCATGTGACTTTACCCTCCCTAGCAACCGTGTGTGCGCATGTGTGTGTGTGTGTGTGTGTGTGTATAAAAAACAACAGTGGCATTATGAAAACAAACTGGCATTTAAAGGGTTAAAATCCTGAAAATGAATGAATTTTTGGTAGTTATGATCAGGACCAATGTTCATTCAAAAAAAAGTGAAATAATATGAATATATAATACTGAGTTTTTTTTTTTTATCTGACTGCACAAAAAATAAAAATGTATCAAAAACGTTGTTGCTAATCACTGACATATCCCAGAAATGTGATCATCCAAAAACAAAATTTCCCATTAGCATTTAGAATATGGAAAATAATATATATATTTTTTTTTCATAAAAAAACAACAGTGGCATTATGAAAACAAACTGGCATTTTAAAGGGTTACAATGCTGAAAATGAATGAATTTTTGGTAGTTATGATCAGGACAGATGTTCGTTAAAAAAAAATAACAGTGCAAAATAATATTAATATATTAATATTTGGACATTTTTGGACTCTGAGTAACTTTTATAAATTGATGCACAAGGGTTAAGTTACATTTCAAAATGTATGAATGACATTGCATTAGATATCAAACGAAGTGTCATTAACAATGTTTCCATCCAAGGTTTTTTTGTAACAAAACGTTTACCGATATAGCTGATGGAAACGCAAATTATCGCAAAAACTTCACAAGTGTCGACATATTTTTCCATTTAACTCCAGCGCATAAACTATGTCGATACTTCAAAAGATGCGAAAAACTGGTTTGGAAAATTTGTCTAAAAGTGTACATTACCGCAAAAATATAGTGCCACAATTTCCCTCAATCGTTAGCCTGTGTTAATCATGACGACAAGGTATACATCTTTGAAAGCCAATTTATTGTACGTGAAGCATTACTTGCACTGTTATGGATTGGTCTTAACAGCATATCTGCACAGCTCCGATGCTGCAAACACATCTGCTTCATGACACTTCCAAGAGTGCCAACACAAATCTCTCTCATGCATCTGTCATCAACAAGTGCACAGACAACAGATGAATGGCCACTCTTTGCAATTCATTTAATCTTGGTAACAATCAGTTTATTAAAATTGCTTTTGCACACCATTCAAAATAATAGATGGCAGTCATGGAATTAGGCCACATTACAAAAAACATAATTTCTATGCACAAAGATGTTTAAAATTAAAAATAATTACACAATACTAGGAGCCCAATTCTATCAAATTATTGTTTAGCTTACTTTGAAAAAGGTGGCAACCTGCGATAGGTTCGAAATTCAAACAAAATGCATTTGGACACTAAAATAATTTTGCAGATTTGATTTTTTGCTTTCCAATTCAGTAATATTCACACATTTTTAGTGTGATCTAATTTATTTTGGAGGCCATCGTATACATACACTAAATTTTGAATGTCTTCTATTACCTTTAAGACTTGAGTGAGTGTTTGGCATGAGGTCTCCGCGAGGAGCGCTAGCAGCAAACAGCGGTGAAGCTCTCGGAGGCTGGCAGCTAACGTGGCAGAAAAGGGTGTGAAGGCCTGGCGAGGTGCACTGGTGTCTTCAGCGGTGGAGAGGAACTGTCGAGAACCTTCAAGAAGAGCAGACAGCACCTGCAGAGAGCCTGCCCGCACCTGTGAGAAAAAGGGGGCATATTGCAGGCCAAATAGCAACAGTACGTATTCTTTAGTGTTACTGGGTGCAAAGAAAAAAAAAGCAACAACAGTGAGCTTGTGTTACCTTTGGGGAGGGGTCTTTTAGGGCAATGGTCAAAAGTGTAAGAGGAGAGGGGCCTCCAATCGACGGGGCGTCTGGAATGAAGGAGGACCAGTAGCCGTAAAGAACTCGTTTTTCAACAGACTTCACCACAGCCAGGAAACACTGCAGCGCACTCTGCCGCACACGTGCTTGATACAGCCTAGACGGCAAACAAAACAAACATATATTATCAGTCAAAAGTTTGGACACCCCTGGACTTATTTTACATTTCGGATGAACAAACAAAGAGAGGGAGACCAATATCGGCTTTACAGATTTAATCTGTACCAATAGTTCTCCAGGTTCTCATTTGGACTCCATGTCTGTGCCACAAAAAGGAAAGACCAAGATTTGTTTTTACATTCTATAAATCAGTTTCAAAAACTACTGGCTGTAATCCACTATTGGTCGACCTCTACTTACAAACCTATTGATCTAAAGGTTAATAAGGCTTATGCTTAAATACTTGAAAATAGTTTAGTGTACAATAACAAATTGTGCCTATGTATGAATTTCATTAATGAACTTAAGGATTTGTTTGACCGGCTAGTAAAGTTAAAGCACTTAACAAGTGTCTTGAATACATGGAAACACTTTCAATACTGTTTTAAAAGCATCCAAGGTGGCACCTCTTAAAGTTTGTTGAGAGAATGCCAAGAGTGTGCGGAGATGTAATCTAGAAAAATAGTGGCTACTTTTAAGAAGCTAAATAGCAAATACAGTGATTCTATTTATTTAAGATATTTGGTCAATATATAGGGGAGACAGGGGCTAGTTGTGACACTTTTTTACTCCAGAAAATATTTTTCTGAGTAGGTTTATTTTTGACAGTCGATTTCTATATTAGACACATACATCAAAATCTTGTCTACAAAAAGCTATTGAACATTTAATTGTAACATGTGTTCAAGATACAGCTCACTGAACAATCGTTGACATTTTGTGACCACATTATATGGGGCAAGTTGTCACAATCACAGTGGTGTAGATTTGATGTGATGGGGAACAAGTCCTCACTATCACAACCAAAACAAATGGTTCTCTTTAAATCTATGCCTCCATTAAACAGCCTATTATAGGATTTTCATCAAAAGATAAAAAGTTATACAATTACAAAAGGACACAATTATTCATTTAATTAAGCAACAAAATTGAAAAGTTTATGAACAAAAATATCAAAACATTGTTTTGGCCAATTGTAATTAATACATAGTAAAAAAAAATTAAGACATTTATAACACATGTGACAACCTGCCCCAATACAAATGTAAAAACAATCTGACTCTCATGAAAAATACCTTGGCCCTAACATCAAAAATGGGTTATACTGTGGTAAAAAAACTGCCTTCATAATATAATTAACACTTGTCTTAATGTATGCCAGTGTGATTTTATTGTGTTCAAATTTTACCCACGAGCTATTAAACAAATATGTGAAAATATACTTTGAAATTAGAATCATTTTTGTTGATTCTAACCAGCATTTTGACTCTGTTTTTGAAGCCAACATACAAATCACTGCAAGAGAAATCAAATTTCATTGTTACTGAGATATAGCCTTTGTGACAACATTCCCTGTTAACTATAAAATAACACAAATGTAATTATAAAGGAATTAGGGGAGACCAGGGACAACAAGCCCCAGTCTCCCCCAATTCATTTACTTCCATTTCTGTAATATTAAAGTTTTGGTAACTTTAACATTATTGTAAAAAGTGGAAAAAAGTAACAAAGAATGTGCAGGTGTCTCTACTGGTAATGGTAGTGCAAATTTACAACATGTAAAATAAATAAATAAATCTGCAAGGTTGTTTTGTAAAAAAAAAAACAAATACATGCCAAAATATGTGTATATATTAATTTATGTGTCAATTTTCTAGGTCATTTAGCACTTGTCAATGTTTTATCTGACCTAATAAGGAAAGAAAGTTTTCAAGGCATTAATGGTGCATAGGGTCAAACCTGAGTTTAGATTGCATTCCTCCCTCAGGGTCAGAGAATTCTGAGTCTGAGCTTCCTTTTTTCCAGGAAGGGTAGAGATGAGGAGTCACTCCTAATGCAGATTTCAGACTAGACGACTGAGAGCCAAGTGACCAGCCACTTTGATCCACCCCTCCTCCCCCAGATTTAAGAGGCTCGTCACCCTCTCCCTCCTCTCCATCCCTCTTCCCCTCAGCTCCAGCTTTCTTTCCTTTCCCACGAGACTTCCGTTTCTTGTTCTGCTGAGACTAAAGTAGAAATATGACAACATGTAACATTGAGAAATTATACAACTGCAGGGTGCAAATTACAAACAACTTTCATACTGTATTTTTGAGACATGTCCACTTATTGCCATGACCTTCTGAACTTTTTCAGCTAAAATTATTTGGCATCTTACCCCTGGAGTTTTTTTCTGTGCAGTCGAATCTTGTGAGGGTTCAGGCTTTGCAGAGGAAATAGTCTCATACTGAGGGAGAGGAGCTGGATACAACACCTGCGGCATCTCCACACTTATTCCTGGCAGGCCATGGAACATGAATCTCTGACAAAGGACCAATGATAATGTCAAACTACTGTTCACAGGCATTTTAATCAATTCATTTCCATGACTTTTCAATAGGGCTGCAACTAACGATTCTTTTAATGATTATTCGACTATTCAGCGATTATTGCAACAATTAATCATTAGCTCTTAACCGATTATTCAGCTTGTGACCAGACTTAAAAGATTGATGATTGAAGTGAACAGAAAGGTGAGAGATGGTGGTCTTCACCCCATTATACACTGCAACAAAATACGTTTATGATTTGTTTTGGCTTGTTTTCAAATATAAATATCATTAAACAACGTACATTTTCTTTAGCAGCTATACTGCAGAAGAGAAAATTATTATCTGAGAATTTTGAATGTAATATTAAAAATACAAATATTTTAAAATATCTAAAAATCCTTTAAAAAAAAAAAAAAAAAAAAAAAAAAAAAGATGCATTCACCTGAGAAGAGCATATAAGATATTCAGACTTGCTTTTAGAGAATAGATCATGAATATTTTCTCTTTTGGCTTTATCTTAAAGCAAGACTAAATATTTTCTATGTTGCTTCTCAAGTAAATGTATCTTGTTTTAAGGATTTTTAGACAATTTTTATGGAAAACAACAGTTTTTTTTACAGTGAATTTCTTTACTGAATTAATCCCAAAAGTATTTTTTCCTTTTAATTCAGTGAATGTCATTTAGAGTTATTTTTAAAAGATGATTTTCTTTCCTCTTTATTGTGTATGTTTAATACAACCTTTTAAGTAGGGGCAACCTTAATAATCGGTTAAGAGCTAATGATTAACCGTTGCAATAATCGCCTAATAATTGTTCTAATGATCATTACATTAATCAATTATCAAAATAACCATTAGTTGCAGTCCTACTGGACACAAAGATTTTTAGAAGAATATTTCAGCTCTGTTGGCCCTTTCAATGCAAGTGAATGGTGGCCAGAACTTTGGAGCTTCAAAATGCATATAAAGGCTTAAAAGTCATTCATAAATCTCCAGTACTAAAATCCATATATTCAGAAGCAGTATGATAGGTGTGGGTGAGAAACAGGTCAGTATTTAAGGTGCTTTTTTTCTTCTCCCTGCCCAGTAGGTGGCGATATGCAGGAAGAATGTGAATCTCCAAAAACAAAAGAAGAATATAAAAGTGTAAGTGGAGATTTAGAGTAAAAAAGGACTTAAATATTGATCTGTTTCTCACCCACACCAATCACATTGCATCTGAAGACATGGATTTAACCATTGGAGTCTTACGGATTACTTTTATGCTGTCATTTTAGAACTTCAAAGTTCTGGTCACCATTCACTTGCATTGTATGGACGTACAGAGTGGAGATATTCTTCTAAAAAAGTCACACACATCTGGGATGGCATATGGGTGAGTAAATTATGAGAGAATTTTCATTTTTGGGTGAACTATCCCTTTAAGTGTTTTGAAATAACTGGTTAAGAATTTTTTTTAATCATTTATATTCAAAACGATTCGCTAATGAATCATTTAGAACATTTTGTAAATCAGTTCGGGTGATTCATTGAAGAGAACTCAAAAATACACAATGATTTGTAAGCTTTTTTGTGTAAAGTTTTACTCTACACAAAAGCAATATCTAGAAAAAAGATTAGACTAGAAAATAACAAAAAAAGATTTAAAAGAGCAATATAGAAATTTCCACTACACATTTTTTCAATGACTTAGGCCACGATTTTAGATTTTTTGATACTTCTAAGTTTTCCATGACCATGAAAACCCTTTAGATTTCTTTTAAATTGCACAATCAATCTGTAAATATATAGCTGTATGAACATATAGAACTGTATATTTACCTTGAGCACAGCCAATAAGGTGCCTAGATCCTGGTTCTGCACAGCTTTCCATTTCCCCCCACTGAGAAAACACTGCATACCCTTCAGAGCACTGTGCAACAACTGAAACAGAAACATTTGAACAGTTTGACAGAAGCCTATTACATCAGCCGAATTGATATGACTGAATAATCATAGCATATCATCAAATAAACATGTAGTACTGACTGTACAGAAGACAATATTCTCCACATTAGGCGGTTTGGGGTACTGTAGTGTCCGCAGCTGGATTCCATAACATACACCTTTATATGGCTCATCCAAATATGGCTGACCAGGAACACTAGAAGACACACAGAATTTTTTTAATAATTTATTTTTGCTTCATTTTAGCTTTAAAATGGCTTTTATACATATAATTTATTGTTTTAGCCTTGTCCCAAAATCAGACTTCTAATCTTAAATAATGAAAATCCATCATAAAAATATTAATTATTACATGCTTAAAATTATGATAGTTTTTCAATATTTATTGCCAATAATATTTTGCCCCTAATAAATAGGTTTGCCCCCCAATAATTATTTGGCAAGGAGACAACGATATGAGTGAAAAGTATATATGATGTAATAAGAGACACGTTATACCTAAACAAAACGAAATATCAATGTAACCATCACTTTATTCCTTTAAATATCAGACATTGGACACTGCTCACCTGAGACACAGATTAGCCAAGCAATGCATGGCAGAGCGACGCAGCTCTATGTCAGGCTGACTGGGGTCACCGTACCTCACCAGAATACCACTTGGCCCAAGGAGCTCTGGAAGGTGCTATTAACCAAATAAACATACATGTTTGTGCATCAGGCACATACACACTTAGATTAACTGAAAATTGCCAGGTCTGTCGCTCTTACCCGCTGACACTTGCATCCATTGCCATACATCAGTGATGAGAGGGCAAGCAGCACCTCTGGGTGAGTCCACGAGCTGCATGTCCGCAGAGCGTGTGTGCTGTACGACACCAGAATATCAAGCGTTTGTTCATCCACTATTACCTGCGATTGAAAAGCAACATGGGATTCTTTTCATAAGATTGTGACACTCAAAGGGACAGCTCACCCAAAAATGGAAATTCTGTCATCATTTATTAACACTCCTGTTATTTCAAACTTGTATGATGCTCTTTTCTTCTATGGAAAACACAAAAGGAGATGTTAGGCAAAAAGAATGAGTCACTAGTCACTTTTATTGCATGGAAAAAAGATGCAATGAAAGTGAATGGTGACTGGGGCTGTCATTGTGCCTAACATCATCTTTAAGGTCAAAGTTTACATTGGGTGTGTGCGTTGCGGATTCCTCTGTACACAGTATGTTGTAACGCAAATTGCGTCATCAGCACAGCTGCGCAGCTTGACCACGCGCTGACAAGATTTTCTTGACTTGCACATGCGGTCCTCATCTGTGCGCATCGTCTGCGCATGCACTGGCCATTGACTGTATGAAAAGATTTTCACAAAGCAGTTGAAGTGCACATGCGTCGAACACGTTCCTGTTCATTCGCGGTAAGAAAGCTATACTATATAAAGGCAATGTGGGTCAACGCGCAAAAATGTAGTATACCTGGGCCTTCAGTCTCCATATGGGTTTGAAAGAACTTTAGGGTGAATAAATAATGGCAGATATTTAATATTTGGGTGAACTATCCTTATATAGTATGAAACCACAATTGCATTCAATATAACTACAACATACCTGTAACTGGTTTAGAAGTTGATGAATCAACTGGCACAGTTTAATAACCAGATGCTCTTGGCTCAGAGAAACCAGGCGACTCGCTTGCACAAGCAGCTCGCACACAACCTAGGGAAGATGACAGCATAGCTGTGTCTCAGAAACTAGTTAACTGCCAACATAGACAGCATTTTTGATGCCCCAAAATACTGTCTAGGTAGGACAGTACCAGCTCTGGTTCTCAGCAGTTTTATCAGTTCGGACAGCTGGTCTCCAAGCCTGACCAGCTGACAGGTGCCCAAAACCCTTTTAAAAGCAGCAAACAGACCAGCAAACCAGACATATCAGATAATTATAAACAACCAAAACAAACTACTGCTCATAATAAGTGTTGTTACTAGGAAATGGTAATGGAAGAATGCATTCCAGGGCTGTATATCCCAAAAGCATCAAAAGCCTAAGTAGACTGTAGAAATCATTGGCGCCAGTGGTCTCTACAATCAACTTAAGCTTGCGAAGATTTTGGGAAACACAGCCCTAGTCAGTTAAAATAATTTTGGGCATCAAACTTGAGGCTCCTATAATGCCCAAACCTGTGGTCTGCGTAGGAAACTCACAAGGTTTTGAGACAAAGCCCATATCTGTTATCACACAACTACACTCAACAATAAGTTAGCTGCCTACCTACAGCCGTAGCCAAAAGTATTGGCAGTGACATACATTTTGTGTTTTGCAAAGTTTGCTGCTTCAGTATTTGTAGATTATTTTTGAAAACGTTTCTATGGTATACTGGAAAACAATGATAAGCTTTTCAAGTTTTAAGGTTTTTATTGGCAAAAACACAATTTATGCAGTGTCAATATTTACAGTGTTGACCTTTGTTCTTCATAATCTCTGCAATTCGCTCTAGCATGCTGGATATCAGCTTCTGGGCCAAATCCTAATTTATGGCGATCCATTCTTGCCTTATTAGTGCTCAGATTTGATCACAATTTGTGGGCTTCTGTTTGTCCACTCACCTTTTGAGGATTGACCACAGGTTCTCAATGGGATTAAGATCTGGGGAGTTGCCTGGCCACGGATCCAAAATTTCAATGTAATGATATCCGAGCCACTTCATTATCACTCTTGCCTTGTGAAATGGTGCTCCATCATGCTGGAAAATGTACGGATCATCACCAAATTGTTGGGAGAAGTTGCTCTTGCAGGAAGTTTTGATACCATTCTTTATTCATGGCAGTGTTTTGGGGCAGAATTGTGAGAGAGCCCACTCCCTTGGATGAAAAGCTACCCCACACATGGATGGTCTCAGAATGCTTCATTGTTGGCACAACACAGGACTCATGGTAGCGTTCACCTTTTCTTCTCCGGACTATCAATTTTCCAGATGTCCCAAAGAGTCGGAAGGGGGGGATTCATCAGAGAAAATAACTTTCCACCAGTCTTCTGCTGTCCAACCCTTGTACTTCCTGCAGAATTTCAGTCTGTCCTTGATGTTTTTCTTGGAGAGAAGTGGCTTCTTTGCTGCCCTTCTTGACACAAGGCCATTGTCCAAAAGTCTTCGCCTCACTGTGCGTGCAGATGCACTCACACCAACCTGCTGCCAATACCGAGCAAGCTCTGCACTGGTGGTGACACGATTCCGTAGCCGATTCCTCAGGAGAAGACGGTCCATGGAAGCTATTTGCAATTATTTAAAATGCATCTGATCACTCCGCACAATAATCTAGAACAATGTGAATCAACACAAAAACAACTGAAGCAGAAAACTTTGCGAAACACAAAAGTTATGTCACTGCCAATCAGAGGTGGGTAGTAACGCGTTACATTTACTTGACTAACTTCTTGGGGAAATATTTTAGGTTTAAAAGTGGGTACTTTTTACTCTCACTCAAGTAAATTTCTAATTATTATTTTTTTTACTTTTACTTCTTTAAAATGTATGGCATTACTGTCGTTACATTACTTTGTTTAATTTGAATTAATGTGTAGTTTATTGAGAGATTATGGAATGGGACTTTTACGAGAGCTGAAGTTCACAGCTGCGCAATGAGACACTCCCACTTGAGTGATGAATCTAGCACTCCACACAGTGAAAAAATAATAGTTTCGTCATGCAATGCCTTCATTTAACACAAAGACAAGCTCATATTTCAAGATTAAAAGTCACAGCTCCAACTTAAGGCAGCACGCTGAGGTAAGTTTTGGCTCTAAATCTAATGCTGGCTTTTCTGTGTAATGAGATGGACATTTTCAGGGTGATTCTGTAACTGGGCTCTTATGTCATCGGTTTTTAAGTGTACATTTTTAAATCAGTGCAGCAATATATTAGTGTGCTTTGTCCTGCATGTCATTAGCAATATTTATGCATTTACTCTGCGGCCTTGCGGGGCTACTGGAAACTACTTCAGGCAGATTAACTGTATAAATCCATGTAAACATCCCAGTTGAGTGTAAATCACTGCAGATAGCATTTCTGCGCATGCACAGTGAGGTGCACGGGGCGCATGCATGTGAGATGTGCAGGTACGAGGCAATTATGGCGAAGAGAGTGGCTGTGTCGGCAATCGTTCACTCATTCACTATTTCCTATAGAGTAAATGCAGTTAGTGTACTATATCTCAGCAGTAACTGAACGAAATGAGTGAATTCGGACGAGAGTGTCGGAGCTCTGGGGCTGGTGCAGAAACGTCATTTATTAAATTTTTAAATACTTGAGCCTTATTTGTTATTCTTATTAAATAATATATATGAATACAATAAATCATCATTCTGTTTGTCATTTTTAATATAACTGTGTTAATATAAAGAGTAAACACATTTGAAAATGTATCTGTATGTTTTGTCTCTCTATATGTTATGATGTTATTTTAATCCAGTAATGATTTGTCAAAAAGTAATTTACTACATTCAGCATGAAATAAAACATTGCAGGAGTGAAGCAGTAAACTCCCAGCTTGTACGTCTTCCCAATGGTGGATTGTGGGAAATTAACGGTCATCGAGTGTACTTGAAATGTACACTTGAAATTTGAGTGCATTGTGGGCAAGAATTAGTGAACAAAAGTAGGGAATGAGTGGCTCAGTCAGAATTCAGACACTCCTACAAAATAGCAAAAACTCGAAATAGTGCACTATATAGCGGATAGGGGGCGGTTTCAGACACAGCGAGTGTTCCACGATCAGGGTTGGTGCCCTACGTAGGTTTTGTACTCTGCATTTAGAGAGCGGCGGTACTGCTGAACAGAAATAATGATCTAAATACTTACAACACTGAAAACTGTAACTACACTGAAATAAGGATCCACACAGGACTTTAAAAGCTATGAAATAGCGAAAGAAGGCATTATATTTCAGCGGGGCATTATCATTCCTTGTGGGACATTTTCACGTTTTCCCTGTAATAATTACTAGAAATGATTCCAAACCTCTCTTCTTATTGACAAATTCATCCATATCTGACAAGAGCCCTTAAAGGGATAGTTCACCCAAAAATTAGTATTCTCATTATTTTCTCACCCTCATGCAACCCCAGATGTGTACGTCTTTCTTTCTTCGGCTGAACTTAAATTAAGATTTTTAGAAGAATTTCTCTACAATGCAAGTGAATGGGTGGCAATATTTTAAAGCTAAACAAAAAACATAAGACAGGATAAATGCAAATCCAAGACTCTAACGGTTAAATCAGTATATTCAGAAGCAATATGATATGTGTGGATGAGAAACAGATCACGTTTACATTCTTCTTGTTGTGTTTTGGTGATTAACATTCTTCTATGCGTATTGCCCCCTGCTGGACAGGGAGAAGAATGTCTAGCAAAAAATAACAAATATTGATCGGTTTCTCACCCACATCTATCATATCACTTCTGAAGACATGGATTAAACCACTGGAGTCTTATGGATTACTTTTATACTTTGTGCTTTTTGGAGCATAACAACTTTGTACTACAGAGATAAACTATTTTTTTTTTTTTAAATCTGAATTTGTGTTCTGCAGAAGAAAGGAAGTCATACACATCTGGGATGGCAAATGATGAGATAATTTTCATTTTGTGTAAACTATCTCTTTAAAGTGATAGCTCAGTCATAATTTAATATTCTTTCATAATTTCTCTTCCCTCATGTTGTTTCAAACCAGTGTGAGGCTTTGTATTATGTGGAACACAAAATATGTTAGACAGAATGTTAGGGACTGACAGTCTCAGTCACCATTCACTTTCAATATATATATTACACATACATACACATATATATACATTCACTGAAAGTAAATAGTGACTCAGGCAAACATTCGGTCTAATATCTC
The DNA here is from genome assembly GCA_032164185.1 of Moxostoma hubbsi. Lineage (NCBI taxonomy): Eukaryota > Metazoa > Chordata > Actinopteri > Cypriniformes > Catostomidae > Moxostoma > Moxostoma hubbsi. The sequence continues at coordinate 7,262,610 of JAVLUX010000042.1, forward strand.
CTTATTGTGTTGCACGGAAGAAAGAAAGTCATACAGGTTTAGAACAACATGTCATCATGGTGAATGATGACAGAATTCCCATTAATAATAATAATAATTCTGAAGTACATGTTAAATGTGTATTATGTAATGGAATATAGGGTAGTAAACGTTGGTTATGTCATTTGTGAAAGTAAAGAGTTACTCACTAAAGCACTCTTTTAATTGGATACTTTCTTACTCAAGTAATTATATATGTTAGTAGATTTACTTGAGTAATTATGTTTTTGAAGTAATTGTACTTTTACTTACTCTACCCACCTCTGTTGCCAATACTTTTGGCCAAGGCTGTACACAGTATTTATGGTCATCATCAGTACTTTCAAATAAAATGTTTCAACACATCTATGCTCATTTTCCCCCTTCGTTTAAAGACCATCAACCACCCTAGGCTGGGTCTCAAAACATTTGTATCTGTACTGTATTTTGCACATTAGGGGCATATTCCTTGGCTGTCTAGGTAGGCAGCTAAAAAGGCTGACACACAGTCCGTATGTATGCCACAAGATTCTAACGGTACATTTAAAAACTACTGCTGAGTGTTGATACCAGTGACTGCAACATTTTCAAATCTTTTTTTATTTGCTTTCTCCAGTTAAGACTGAGGGACACCAATGATATGTCTGGAAACCTAGTGAGCAGCCAAACTAGACAGCATTTCTGGGTATCAAAATTCAAAAATTCAAACTTTTAAAAGCACCAAATGAACGTTCCATTCAAACTTTTGACCATGCCAAATGAACGTTCCATTCAAACTTTTGACCATGCCAAATGAACGTTCCATTCAAACTTTTGACCATGCCAAAAGAACGTTCTAGGGGTGTCCATGGTTAACCGATTAACCGTTAAAAATTGCATAACCGAGTGAAACATTTTGCTCGGTTAAGTGGCGTCAATGGCGTGCATTGAATTTAGTTGTAATACATTTTTGCACCACCAGAGACTGCCAGAGCGCTCCCAGACATTTGTAATGTCCACAAGAAGTAGTCTTGACCAGTTTTCTAATATGAAATCAAATCCTTAACAAAAAAACAGGGCTATTCTGGTGGGTGCGGTGACGCGCTCATGTAAGGGTGGCGGCGTGGCGCTGCCAATAAAGCTCCTAAAATCTGTCACAAAGAACCGGCAAAAGTAATGATTATGAATATGTAAAATATAGCAAGGAGATATTTTAATTATTTATTAATAAACAAGTCTTTTCTTTGTCCGTGTCATTTGCAAAGATGAAGTTGACGATGCTGACTCGCGGTCTTCGCAGTAACGCACCAGAGAGAAATGCACATTTCTTACGGATTACATAAGCAGAGAGCAGTCTGTGTCTGTTTTCTTTAGTTTTGAATTATTTGTGAGGCAAGGCGACCTTATACACTGAGTTTCGGTTCATTTATGAGACGAGCTCCAGTTCACGCGCCGGCGCCTCCGCGATTATATCGTCTGCTATATTTAATTCTTATTTATTAAATCCAGGCAATTGGTTGATGAAACATTGATTAAAATTAAGACACAATTAATACAAAACGAAATTCACTTTAAAGAAAGGTTTTGTGCTTTCTGTTTGATGTCTCTGTGGAAGTCTTAAAGCATCTTTCAGTGCCGCTTTCAGAGCGCTCACGTCCGTAACATTGTGTTTTCCTCGTATGCGAACTGAAATGAATATCAGTTCATGGATTGTGTGTGTAGGCTATAAGAGAGAAAGAGAAAATGCCAGTATTTCATTGAGACTTGAGATTAAATAAACGGCTTAAGTATTGTGGATCTTGTAGTATTAATTTTCACATGCAGTTACACATTGTCGGTTAAAAACAAGAAAGTGGCTGGTAAAAACATTGAGTGGCTGGTAGATTTTGAAATCCACAGTGGCCGGTGGACAAAAAAGTTCATTTCCGTCCCTGGCGCACAATATGGTTAACCGAGTATTAACCGTTAAGGGCCTCGGTTAACGGTTAATGAAAAACTTGAAAACGTGCAGCCCTAGAACGTTCCATTCAAAACTTTTGACCATGCCAAATGAACGTTCGATTTAAACTTTTGACCATGCCAAATGAACGTTCCATTCAAACTTTTGACCATGCCAAATGAACGTTCCATTCAAACTTTTGACCATGCCAAATGAACGTTCCATTCAAACTTTTGACCATGCCAAATGAACGTTCCATTCAAACTTTTGACCATGCCAAATGAACGTTCCATTCAAACTTTTGACCATGCCAAATGAACGTTCCATTCAAACTTTTGACCATGCCAAATGAAAGTTCCATTCAAAACTTTTGACCATGCCAAATGAACGTTCCATTCAAAACTTTTGACCATGCCAATTGAACGTTCCATTCAAAACTTTTGACCATGCCAAATGAACGTTCCATTCAAAACTTTTGACCATGCCAAATGAACGTTCGATTTAAACTTTTGACCATGCCAAATGAACGTTCGATTTAAACTTTTGACCATGCCAAATGAACGTTCGATTTAAACTTTTGACCATGCCAAATGAACGTTCGATTCAAAACTTTTGACCATGCCAAATGAACGTTCGATTCAAAACTTTTGACCATGCCAAATGAACGTTCGATTCAAACTTTTGACTATGCCAAATGAAATTTCAATTAAAACTTTTGAACGAGTCCAATTAAATGTTCGATTCGAACTTTTGAACATGCCCAACTGAATGTTCGATTCGACTTTTGAACGAGCCAAATGAACGTTCAATTCGAACATTTTAACGCGCCAACAGAACGTTTGACTGAAACTTTTGAACGAGTCAAATGAACGTTCGAATCGAACATTTGAACCTGCCAACTGAACGTTCCATTGAAATTTTCCAATTCGCCGAGTGAACGTTTGAATCGAACGTCATATGATACACAAAATATGTTGGGCTAACTAGGTTTTGAAACACACCTTTACCTAAACTAAATCTTTCCTTTTGTGAGTGTGACTCTATTAATGAAAATAAACCATACCTCTGGATTAATGTTGTCATAAATTGTGTAGTTTTCTGAGATTAGCTGATCAAACAGTAGATTGAGTTCAGTTTTGAGAGTTTGGCTGTCAGACGGTCTCAGTGATCTGAGTTTATTAAAGCAGCGACTGATCTGATCCTGCGCTTCCACATTGAGCTCATGTTGCGCCTTTGATGGAGAGGTAAACCTTGATGCATTGAGTGAGGTTGATGGAGGCTGAAATCCCAGTGTGTTGCGATGAGAAGAAAAGTTCGAATCAAAATATGTTAACTTACCAGCCATTTTTACGGGGTCAAAATAGCGGCTTTACTATGACGACTACGATCCACATCCTAGGTCAACCGGAAATGTTCGTTTGTAAACTTAAAGTCTTTTTTTTTTTAAAAAGTCTTATTTTTTTTAAGTAAAATTAGAGTGAAGACTTAAGTAAAGGACAAAAGGACAAGGACAAATATTGCAAGTATATTGCAAAAACAAAGGAGACTCTCGTGCATTAAATGTTGCTTTTTCCAGTGAAAATATGTGTCAATATTATAGGAAATTTCTCTAGAAATAATATATATATATATATATATTAAAATAAATATTTTCTAACAAGGTTTTAAAAAAATTACCTACAGCAATATAGAGGGTTCAAGTAATTTTTATTTGTATAGCATTTTCACAATACTCATCATTTCTAAAGCAGCTGTACAGAACATAATACGATCATGTTTTAACCCCCCGTAAACAGATTCATCATTTCTTACCAAAAGACATTTAAGGCTTCACTTTAACTTGTGAAAAAAAAGACTAAGATCTGAGACTTTACTCAAACTTGAAATGGACTCTGCATCAGAGACTTGTGAACATCTCTGCTAGCTTTTCCAAATTGTGTGTCAACTGCATATAGATACAGTAATACGTTACATGTTAGTGCCAAGGTATTCATCAGGACAACAAAGCGATGTTGAACATTTGAAAGTACAAGTATATCCATGAGAGCACATGACAAGGAAATCTGAAAGTTTCTCATCAGAAGTGGGGCCCTTGGTTGACTTTCTAGCATTCCTTGTAATATTTGAGTAATAAGCTCATGACGGTATCCAATCCAATTATGGGTGCTCATTGTTCAGGCCTAGGCAAATCTAAAGAAAATCAGTGCAGATATTTGGTTGTCAATAAACTCAAATGCATCAAAGCCTTTAGTAAATGTTTATCCTTGAAATCTGAGAGGTATTGTATCCCTTTAAGGCTCTGTGTTTCCAGACATGTCTGTTCATTATTAACTGAACCCAGTAAATTCCTTTCCTCAGCAAAAATATACATGCAGCAAGTGCTTCCATCTCCAGAGGAGTTTGCACTTCACAAGAGGCAACTGAAGACAACTGACCAGGTTACATTAATTAAATGTAGAGAGTAAATTAAGTTTACATCGTCTAACTAGAGTTACAATACAAAACAACAAACAACCTCTGGGACTTTCAAGAGATCCCATTTGGATGTGACTGAATTGGGTAAAAAGAATAACGTCTTACATGATGTATGACATATCGTTCTTTAATATAATTTAAAGGCAGCAGTCAAAGCATTTTGTACAACTTCAGGGCAAAACATATTTAGACTTGGAAAAAAAAAAAAAATAACAAAAATGGTTTTGTTGCTTTATCTCGTGCAACTACAGAAAGCAAAAGTTACTGTTTTGCAACATATACAAATAACAAATTAAATATTATACATGGTCCATGCATTTATGCACAGCCTCTATATCTAAATTTGTGTGTGTGTGGCTCAACCCATCAGTGCATCACAGTCCAGATTTGGAGCTGACCTCCAGCTTTCATGAATAACAGCTGTTCCTTCAGCCTGATTTGAACAGCAGAATGGCCACTTGACCCAAGTAGAAGTAAATGAAATGCTTTGTTTCATGCGTCACGTAACTGCCAAAGTTCCGTCCCACAATACAATGCCATGTCGGATTATACTTCTTATCGAACTCCTGTTGAGAGACAAGAGAAAAAACACTTATGGAAACAGAATTCTGTGTTTCTGGTAAAGTAGACTCAAAAGTTTAGTATCTCACTACTCTCAAACAACTGTATCTGATATCTATAAAAAGGACTCTATCTGCAAGAACGAAGTAAAAGCATTTGTTTGCTTTTTAAAATATCAATTAAGGCAATAAAGTTCTCTCTCTCTCTCTCTTATAGCCTCTTTTTCACCATTGGGCCAAACAGTTCTTGTTGCAAAACAGAGCTGATCTGGGCCATTTATCACAGTTATGGATTATTTTTCCACTGTGGTGCTACGAAATCAGAAATACACCTAACAAATACATCAGTAGACAATGGTGTGAGAGGTAAACACTGGAGTGAGTGCGCTATGGAGGATGATCACACATTACAAATTTTAGGACTACTTAAAAGACATGTCCCATGTCACAAATAGGAATCCAAAGAGATATAGGAAAGAGGTTTACCATAATTTGTTAAGGGGTTTGCGTATGCCACCAGACACAAACCCACATACAGGTTAAAATTCCCAGACTAGCTAAAAAGACTTTAATAGTAATATGTATATAATAAGAGTAATATGATGATATATTAATTTAGTTTTAATGAGCAAAAACGGTGTGCAGAAAAATAATGTACAAGACTAGTTAAACCATAATCATAAAATCTTGAAGATATGCAAGACATACACTCATTTATTTTAACACCCAAATATTAGCGAACTTGGCCAGCTACCTAGAAAATCCTATGTTGCAATGGCACTGGCAAATTGACAATCGTGAGTTGAATCTTACTAAAACCATTCCAGCAAGATTGAGCGCGGTTAGCTAACTGTGCCGAGAAATCCAGGCTAAGAATGGTTTGTAATCGTACCATGCGCAAGTGGAAATGCTACAGGAACCGTTCCCTTACCATGCTCAGAATGGTTGGCCCTGTTTGTGGAAAAGCCCTTTGGCTACATTTTACTTTATTTGTTACCTTTTTGATATATGCAGCAATGTCTTTTTCAATGTTGTACTTCTCCATGGCCTGTGTGGCACAATCCACTGCATCCTGCTGCATGTCCTCTGACATATCAGCGTTCTTTATTACTGCCTTCCTGTCAGTCATGATGGCTATGAACACAAAGAGAGAAAAAAATTTTTTTAAAAGGAGTTGCCGACCATAACTTAAAGTTGCGGTACAAAGAACATGCCAACATCATGAAGCTCATTTGATACTTAAAAAGCAGAAATGAGAAACTCACATTTTTGTTAAAGCGCTTCAATTCTTCCTTAAAAAAAAATAACGTTTATTATTTGAGCTGTAAAGTTATCCAGACCGTCATTTTTGCAGTGTGACTACTGCTCTAAGCAAATAAACCTACAACAGTTACTTTAGTTATTCATCACAAACATAATTCCTGTGTTACTTTGGAAAAGTCAATTTCTCATATCCTTTCATTCATTATGCAAAAGTTACAGGGTTTACTGGCTGTATATGTGGGTGGCTGTGGCTCAGTTGGTGGAGTGGGTCGGCCACTAATCGCAGGGTTGGTGGTCCGAATCCCGGCCCACATGGCTCCACGTGCCGAAGTTGCTCCCATTGGCAGGCTAGCACCTTGCATGGCAGCTCTGCCGCCATTGGTGTATGAATGGGTGAATGAGTCACAGTGTAAAGCGCTTTGAATACCGTTAAAAAGGTGCTATACAAGTGCAGACCATTTACCATTTTACATGTCCATGACAGGAGTTAAAAATATTGGTTATAACTTTCCACAAACAAGGTTAATAAGCTATTTGTATTATTTTACTAGTCTCAATTTATCATTTATATAATTAAGTCGTGTGTCATGTTTATTACCTTACCCTGTGTACTTCCATTGTATTGTGGCAAGAAAAAGTATGTGAACCCTTTTGAATTAGCTGGCTTTCTGCATCGATTGGTCATAAAACAATGTGCAAGCTAACACCACTCAATTATAATCTTTCATGTCTTTATTGAACACCCCATTACACATCTACCTTTCCATTTACCTTATTAAGGAACTTGTGCATATCTACTATAAAGGAAATGTGCAGTCATAATTTGTCAAAAAGGAGGCCACCTCAATCAGCTCTTTTTTTCAAAAGACTCTCAAGCACTCACAGTTGAGCCCAGGAGAAGGACAAGGTTGATTAAATCCATTCAGCAAGACAAATCAGAACTTTATCCATCTTATTATTTTTTTTTTCAATTAAACTAAATGTATCATTATGGCATGTATAACGGAGATGTACTCTACAGCAATGCCAATAAAATCACTTGCATTCTGTAGAATGGCATTTAAACTTATATAGGTCATGCAGTTTCATAAAAAAGATGACCTTAAAGCAAATGTTAAGAATTACATTTCAAGGAAAGTTAAGTTAAATTATCCAACAAAGCACAATTAATAACTCACACAGTAAAGGTATCGGTCGTTTACAAAGTCAAGAAGAGGGAATCACAGCAGTATGATATAACTTCGCGTAACAAACTCTGTGTGTTGCAAGCTGTAGCCATTTTTTACATGCCAAATTACTGTAACTTTCACCCAAGCGCTGCCATGTCAACAACATACGGCTGTGATGTCCTCAGCATCTGCTTCCATGATCATTTTTGACAGAATTACATAACAGTAATTCTCTCGAGACGGAGAGCACTTTTAACTTTCATGTAACGCCACCGCCCTAATTACTGTCAAGCAACACTCCAGCAATTCAATGATGATTTAAAAGACTCATATCTGCTAGGATTATTGCGACAGGTAGCGTCTCGTGGTGTATCCATAGTGCTTCATTTGAATTGTGGATTAAAGATTCAACTTGTCTGAAGGCATTTAAATAATGAAATCCATCATGTTTCCTCATAAGCTATGTAGCAGAATGCATAGTAAATAAAATGCATTTTGCTCACCCTCTTTTGATGATTTTACACTGCTCAGGCTTTTTTTCTTGAGCCGCTGTGCTTCACGCTTGACTTCACTAAACACTATTTTTCGTAACTCGTCCCAGGCGGCTATGCTCGTAAATTACATCCAACTGCACGCCACGATACCCTACGTGCCCCGCCCACCGCACTGCACCGGCTCTCTTGATTGGTTGAGTTCGGGCTTCGCCCCGCATGTTATGAGCGTTTTCCACTAGCTTCCCACTGCCTGCGTTTTATTTAATCCCACAATGCACCAGTCCTAACTGGTGATGGAGCCAGAGGGTGCGTTCCATTCCGAGGGCTCATCCCTACCAGAGAGCATTTAGTAGAGATGGACCACTTCCATCTAAATGAATGGAAGAAAATGGAACGTCCAACGGATGTAGAAAAGAAGTCCCGCCTTACAATTAAAAGAGCCAATCACCTTTTAGATTCAGACATCACCTGTCAATAAACTCGCTAATGCGCGTTAGCTATACAAGCCGGGTAAATTGCGTGTTTAAGCGTAATATGAGGTAAAGAAGCACAATTTATGATTCCAATATTATAAAAATATATTGCTGATTTGAAATATGTTATTTGATCGTAATCTTGACAAACCGTTAAGGAGATTTAGTTTTTTCTCCGTTCAAGTAAATAGGAGCTGCACTATCATGACTGGAAATAGTCTGGAGTGTTCCAAACTGGCCTACAGTGGACTGACTTGCTATAATACCTTTGTCCCTACGCCCTAATCCCTCAAAGGGTTTACCCTCTAGAGAGAGTGTTTCGGAGGGTTGAGGGGTATGGAGATAAAAAAAAGAGTAATTCGGAACGCCCTTTAGCTTTATCTATCCAAGCCAAAGCCCCGTCGCACAAAGGCGGACGCTATTAAACATCAACAGCATCTTATCAGAAATATTTGCACATGGTTTTTCCTCACTAACTGCTTTCGATATCTTTATGATTTTATTAAGAAATGTAAGCTTTATGTTGAAATACAATAATAAATAGTGTTTATCAATAACAATAATAAACAAACGGACAGGGTATTTATTAATGAAATAAAATGCCACTGTGTATAATTATTTTATTTAAACTGCTTTAGAATAGCATACCCAGCGAATGTACAGTAAAACACAAGCCAGTTTAAAAAGAAAAGGCTTTAAAAGACTAAGGAGATGAAGTAATTTTTTAGAACCAGATTGTAGTTGCAGTTGTTTAATTTACACAAAATGACACTTTGCAAACCTCCAGATTTGTAACATATTCTCTGGTTCCGGTCCGCTTTGCATTAAAGTGTCCATCAGTTGAACCCTACGGAAGAGCACATCGGTTTGGAACGATCCTTCAACATGGCGGCCATGATCGTTCCCTTTTTTGAGGCGGATTTATCCAATTTGGAGCAGGGTGTATTGCTCATCCTCGTGTTATTGATCTCGATGATGAATTATCCACATAATCAGGGCCGTAGCAAGGAATTCTGGGCCCCGTGAAAAATATATTGCTCTGGGCACCTTCCTATTAAAATAATACAATTTCAAATTTGTTGTGGGTCTCCCTGGACCTTTGGGCCCCTAGGATCACTATCACCTTTCACCCCACTAGCTACAGGCCTGCAAATATTACATCAAGCTTGTAATGAGTTTCGAGGCTACTATAAGTTTTTCCTACCTAAAATATTGCATACACTGTTTGTTCATATTTGTCATGAAACAAATTGCTTCTAAGGACGACTTCAAAAAGTGAATCAATTTAAATAGCTAAATAGTTAAATAGCAGCTACATGTGAAAAGCAATGTCAGAAATATGACAAAAATGGGATAGTTTGCTCAATAATGAAAAATATGTCTTAATTTACTCATCCTCATGTTGTTTGAAACCTGTGTGATCTGTGGAACACAAAATAGTCATACATATCTGGGATGAGGGTAAATGATGAGAGAATTTTCATTTCATCTCTTTAAGTAGAAAGTTCGGCTTCAATCACCATTCATTTTCATTGTTGGGGAAAAAATGCAATGAAAGTGAATGGGACTAAAGCTGTCAATCCATAAATTTCTTCTGCAGTACACAAACGAAGATATTTAGATTCATATTTCAGCACTCTAGGTCCATTCAATGCAAGTAAATAGTACCCAGAATTTTGAAGCTGCAAAAATCACATAAAGTCAGCATAAAAGTAATCCATATGACTCAAGTGGTTTAATCCATATCTTCTGAACGATTTTTGGACATATAAGCTTAACAGCTTTATTGTCTTACTGTAACCACAATTTTAATTTTTTAAATGGACAAGAGACCAATTGAAAATTATTTTTTGTGGTAATCAACATTGTGCCACATATGCGGTCGATTAAAGGTGCACTTAGTAGGTTTTTGTTCATGTTGTCATGATTTTACACTGACACCTAGCGGCCTGGATGCAGAATCGTCAAACTTAATATTTTTCAGTTTCAGATGCTATTGTTGAAATGTACTATTCACAGCCAGCTAGGATTAATTAAATCCATGAGTGAAGGTGTCCAATAATAGGGTGGTTACTGTGATTAAGCAAGTAGTATTCGGCTGGTCATGTGATTCTAACATGACAGCCCCCATGTGCGGACCCTCAACATATAGAATAAAAAAAGCTTTTATAAGGTTACTGATATGACTGGTCATGATTTTAGACATCGGTTTCAAGATTACAATTAATTTCTTAAAGTGCAACTTTAAGCTAAATTTGTATTGTACCCAGACTATTCCTTAACATATCTGTATAACTGCCTTATTCAGTATGTATTAGATCAACATTTTTCATGGACATGTATACTGTTGTTGTGTCAGTTTCATATTATCCTAGACAAAAAAAATAAAAAATGCAAAGTGTAAAATTTATTTTCAGAAAAAGACATGCAAGTTAAATGGACATTCATTCTTTATTTAAAGAAGGGTGAAAGAGAGAAAAGGACACACTAAAAACTAAGAATATAGATTAGCCTATTGTGAGGAAAAGAAACACCACTGCAACACAGTAAATGCCAACAAATGTAAGTAATTTGTGTTTTTGAAACCCTAAATAAACTACAATATCCCCTTAAAATGTCCCTATTAGCCCACCCTCCCACTATAATTACCCTCTATTTACCACGCTCTTCATGTGGATTCCATCCAAAGAAACTGATCCAGCCTTCTGGTTCCTTGCTCTGCTCCTTATCAAATTTGAAAAACTCATCTTACAAAACAAAAGAAGCGCCTGGATCCTTTCTGCACGCATCATTGGCGATTCACGGAAAAAAGAATTTGGTTTTAGAGAAGCCAATTAAGATGTCAAATATCCTTTTCTGCGTTAAACTCCTTTAACTGTGGTTTGGTGGGGGATGTGGGGCTGGGGTTGGGATCCTCTCCTATGGTTCCCGCTCCCGGTTAAATTGATCCTGCTCCATGTATCCATCCTTATCCTAATCCTAATTCTGCTCCTGATCCTGAACTGATCCAATGATTCGGCTCCAAGGATCGAGACACAGTGAGCCCCTCCTCCAATCCAAACCTTTGAATACCAGCAAAATCAAAAAGAGGGAGGTAACAAGTTAGAATCACAGCTAAATGAAGAGCCTCTGGTTTATCTATCATTTAATAAATTGATTTTAGGAGTAGTATGTTAATTCGTGTTTTTTTTTTTTTTTAAATTGTAAATTATAAAAAGGATACCAGACTATATGCTCCGGCAGAAATTTAGAGCACCACCTAAACACATTCAATTGAGCTTACTTCATTGGAAAAACAAGCCAAACTAACCTATTAAAAAAAAAAAAAAGAAGACACACTTTGCCTGAAACATTTTACATTATAACTGCGCATTTCAAAATTTTATCTTGGGTATCTATTGCTAAATCTACATAAGGTTCTACAAATCCCAAATCCCAGCAGTTTGGACAAGTCCATTTTTTTTAAGGCCAAAATAGCCAAAAAACAAAACAATGCTGTCTTTATGTATGCACAAGCTTTGCAACATCCAGACAGTACACATGCATGCTTAGCAGCAACCCATGAAAAAAAAAAAATTTAAAGAGGGGAAGGGGGTGTTGTGAAGGGAGGAAAAATGGCAAAGCAAAACTAATGTGTTACTCAGCTATGAGATTCCAGATTATTGAAAGTCTTTAGAAGAAAAAAAAACAAAACAAAAAAAACCTGCCTTTTATAGGTGACTAAAGCCGATTGTCGTCATACCATTGCTTCCTTAAATGAAATGCCTGCTCCTCCTCCAAAAATGCTTTATCCTAATATGAATTGTGCTTCAAAATCCTTTATTCCAATTCTTTCTTTAATCCTGCTCTTCTGTTGTCTATAGAAAGACATGAAAAGGTAAAAGTAGAACAGTTGTCCAACAAAATAAAAAAAAACTTTCCACCCCAGAAAAAGCCAAAATTGAAGCATCATTAACAATAAAACAGTAGCAAATTAAACATACAAATACTTAAAGCATTTCAACATTTCCCCTTATTGTCTCAAATATAGTATACAAGGGATGAGTATAAATATCCAGTTAAAATGTGAATGCAAGACAAACACACAAAATAGGGTCATGGGATAGAAGAGAACAAAAAAAGGACTGACAGAGAAGGATGAGAGAGAGAACGGAAAACATCCACTTAAATACCATTAGCGAAATGACAACCAAATAAAAATGTAATGTTTGGACATTCTGTAACAAACCAAAGATGAGAATGAAAGTGGAGAGACAAAACAAGCCAAGAGAGCAATGAAGTATAACAGTGGGTCTAATCAGAGGGCGACACAGGGTGTATGAGTTTGGCCAGCCAACTAGTTGTGATGTGGATGTTTAGGTGCGGGAACGGGAGCGGCTGTGGCGGGGCGAGTAACGTGGAGATCCTCGGCTGCGGCGTGGAGAGTAGCTGTGACTGCGGCTGTTGCTCCGGCTGCGACTCCTGCTGCGAGAGTGCGAGCGCCCATAACTGGGGCTGCGCGGGCCATCCACCTTTACACGAATGTATGCGGTCTCCCCCTGAAGAACACATTATGGAACACTTTCTAACTAAGAACTAAGAATTGACAGATTACTCATAATTCTGAAAAAGATTATTTAGATTTACAAGCACTGTGCCAAATCACATCATAACTGACAAATCTTTCTGTATGTGGCCTACTGACAAAATCACTTACATTCAAAAGATCCATTCCATGGATCCTCCTAGTCCATGTGGCTCCATCATGGGTTTCTGACATCAAGCTTACCTTGATATTTCCAAATGCTTAAGCTATGCCCTGTCCTGTCCTTTCCAATGGCGGTCTACTTTGAAGAACTCAAACCTACCTCATGTGACCGGAACTTAGTGTTATCCAGCTTTCGAACAGCGTAGGTCATGTCTTCTTTACGCACAAACTCCACAACGCCGGTGCCATCTCGGAAAACGTCAGCATAACATACATCACCTGCTTCACGCATGTGATCCTTAAGGTCCTGCCAGCTGCCACTAGGAGGAAGTCCTGAGAAGAAAACCAAAAAAAAGAGAGTCAAAACACAAATCAGCATTGCTGCAGAGTTTTCAAAATCTAATTTAAGAAGATTTTTAAGACCTGAACAAAATGAATACTGTATGCCCATACAGAACAAACCCACACAATCTCAAAATAAATCACACATCACAGATTCTTTTAATTAAACTGGCTGGGGAACAGATTCAACAAGGCCTTAGAACTTGTAGCACTGCTTATCAGTAAAACAAGACATCAAGACATGTTTTCCACATACATATACACATCACATTAAAATTAGTTTATGTACCAGTATATAAATCATATGAATTAGGGGTTGACCGATACTGGCTTTTGCTGATAACAGGGTTCCCACTCTTTTCAAGCCACAATTTTTATAGGACATTTTATGCATAGTGTAATATGTAAGCAAAAACACATGCGTTCATTTAAATAGAGCTTTTATTTTGCCGTTTCTGTGTGGTTTTTGATAGTAGTTTCTCACCTCCAGATAAGCAGTATGCTCCATGGCATAGTGTGATTATTAATCCCCATAAAGCAGTAATTTAATTAAATACATAGTCTGTATGTGCTGTGCAATTCAGAGTGCTCTCTGTCTCTGTCATCTCACACACCCAAGCGTAAACATGATGATCATGATGAGGTGTTTTCAGTGTATAAGTGGTCGGCTCTACACATTCATTTTGAAGCACGCATCACTTGCAGATTATTTATCCAATTAAATCAGACACTTTTTTAAAAAAAATAATCATCACACTAGGACATAAATTGCCATTTTAAAATGTACATTCGAACATTCATTTTCATCCAAATACAGCAAGTCAATTTCCATGACATTCTGCGTTTTTTTTTTTGCTAATGCCATTTTTTTTCCTTCAATACATTCCACGTTTTCTGCATACTACATGTTGTAACCGCAGAATAAGCGGATTCCGATTGTTGAATTACTGAAAATGTATTCACATTCTGAGATGTTATGGCCGAATCATTACCCTATCAACCCAGAGTAAATTTATTGTATTTTTTTTAAATCAGTGGTCCGACTGTCATCATTGTCTAAAGTTTATAAATCACAGGGATGTAAACTCATGAGGGTCCAAAAAGTTGAGACACTAATCCAAACATGTTTTCTGGGGTTATTTATTTTTTAAAGAATAAGCTAAAAGCACCAACTTAAGCCATTTTAATGATTCAAGTATAGAAAATTATCTGCACAATTGTGTAGAATTAACTGCAAAAATAAAGGTATTTTGATGTGGCTTTCTTCTGTTTCACAAATATGTTCAGATTCAATAACACTACCATTGGTTCCTGGGTAGAAAGTGTTATTTCCCAATTGCTTATGCCTCAAAAGTATAGAAAATGGCTATTATTTCCCACGAACTTTGCTTTTGTGACAAAGACAGTGATATTTTGAAATTTACCTATTTTTCAGAACATTCCAAATAGATTCAGTGCAGAGTAAAATTGGAGTAACTTCTAGAAATATAACTAGTAGTATAAATACAGGGGCCTTAAGCCCCCCAGGTCAGCTTAGTTCCAGCAGCCTAAGTGGATACATATCAAGACCTTGCTGGACACCTTGAAGTATGATGAGTACAGCTGGGAGGTCTTTTTTTTTTTTTGTCCCTCTTTGTGATTGTTTGACGGTTAATATGTATGGTGTTGTTGTGTTTGTTTTGCTACGCACCGACAGTGGAAACACATTTCCTCTTTGAGGACAATAAATTATCTATCTATTCATTCTTGGCATTCTTGATGGGTCTCCAAGGCAGGTTTACCCAGTTTCCCTGCTATCTTTGCCTTAGGGACAGCAGGGACACCAAGGCGCACTACCACAGTTGGGACTGGCCACAACGGACCGAGTTCTCTGTGGGGAGGAACAATGTCAAGTGGGAACCACTGTTGGACCCACGGAAGGTGCAGATGCCACCACTGCACATCAAATTGGGCCTTATGAAACACTTTAGTTTTTTCTGACATTGTGTACGAAAAGAAGACCATGCCTGTTTTCTCATTGAAAATTGGTAAATTTCAAAATATCACTGTCCTGGTCACAAAAGCAAAGTTTATGGGGAATAAACAGCAATTTTCTATACTTTTGAGGCATAAGCAATTAAGAAATAACACTTACTACCCAGGAAGAAAAATTGTGTTACATAGTGTAATTGATTAGTTTACAGACCCCTTCTGGAGATGTCACTAGGTGACAACAAATGAAAGTCTAATGTGCTATGAGGGAGTCATTGAATCATTTGAAATGTTCACGACCGAAATCTGCCAAGAGAATTTATATTGATTAAGGCAAGCATTATAAGAACAAAGCAGATCAATAATTTCCACTCAGTTTGTGAACTTTTGATCTAAAAAGACAACAATAATAGTCTAATAATAATAATAATAATAATAATAATAATAATGAGTTTCAATAATGTTCTTACCTTCTACATTATTAAAATTTGCATGTCAAATCTACTGACATCAGTAGAATTTAAGCATTATAAAAACAAAGCAGATGTACTGTATCATTTTCCTACAGTATTTAAACTGCTGAACATGACTTTTATCAGAAAAGACAACAATAATAGCATAATAACAATAATTTTGAGATTCAATGATGTCCCTTCGTCATTGTAAAGTGGATTTCACATGAGATGAGTAGTTTGTAGTTTTGTACTCTCAAAGACATCATTTGTGAGGCAAAATGTGTGTGAAACAAACTAGTATGTCAATGTATTCGGCAGCACTGACACAAGTCATGTGACATCCCCTAAACGTGCAGAAACATCATGCACTTCTATACATTAACAGCTCTTCCACCCTTTTCCTATAACCAGGTAGACTAACATGCCGATGCTGAAGTAAACAAACAACATGCCCCCTCTCATTCAGACGATCGGTACAAGTACCAGGTCATTCAGTTTGTTTATGCATGAGATTGCACCACAATGGCTGCTGCTGTAATCATTCATGAGGGTGTAAGCACCCTTAACCGCTGATGTTGTTTCACAATGCGCAGCCGCCAGCAGTGAAAGAAACGATACAAATTTGTGTATTTGACTCCTATTTCGAGTCAGATCGTTACATGTTTTTGTGCTTTATAACGGAAACCTTGCTAGCAACACACTCAAATGGTTAAATTAATATATTCCAGGACATTTAGGTATTAATCTCATTTTCCATTACTGGAAAACTGCATTGCAAAATTCTAGGTTTTCCAGGATGTGTGGGAACCCTGGATAATGTGTTGAAAGAGGGCAATAACAGATTGTCTAACAAACTAAGCATTTATTTTAATACTTGGTTTCTACCATGCATGATCTGTGCAAATGATTATAAAATATCTTATGACTATAGTTTTTAAAATCAATATACAATATTGAATGTGTTAAAAAAAATGTCTCAGTATTTCCTTCCTGTGAAAGGGCAAACCAGACAGAGGTTACAAGAGTCCAAATTAAATTAAATCTTACAAAGAGATTATTGTGCAACCAAAATGCCAATAACAAAAATGAAAAAAATAAAATTACTGTTAGTGGTACTCCAGGAAAGGATTAAGAAACACTGGTCTGGACCCTTGGTAGAATCATTTTGAGGAAGAAAAACAACAGAGAAGCACATTTGGATGTCATAGTTAAGAAGAGTAACAGGTTAGACAGTCCTGACACAAGACAAAATGCAACGCAACACACCACCCGTCCACTCACCTGACACTATGACCCTGTATTCAGAGCGTCTGGATGGGGGGCCATATCTGCCTCTGGGAGCTCCAACACCACCGCCACCCCCTCCACCTCCACCTCTTCCACCTCCCCTGCCACTCCTTGGGAACTCCACTCGAAGACGGTAGCCATCATAGTCATAGCCATCTCGTCCATATACAGCATCCTCTGCATCTCTGCAAATATTGAAAGCAATAAGTTGACTTATTGTGGATTTCCAAGTGACCTCACTGTTTATCACAATATGAACATTTTAATTTGATTAAAATGCAAAAATAAAATAAAAATGCATAGAAAAAGGATTTGCACAAAAAGGAATGCAATAAGTAAACTTAACTATTTGTATAAAAAGTACAATGAAACACATGAGCACTGATAGGCCTCCTGTAGTGTATCTAGGCATATGACCAGGCTGACAGATTCGCGCGCCTATTTGAGTACGTAACTCAGGCCTGACCTAATACATCAGTATATGCATGCAAGTACGTATAGCACATAGCGGAAATATTTTAAATATATTATTGGCTATTGGTTTAGCAACACCTGTAAATGGGCCGAAACAGGCATTTGGACGCATAAATACTGGCCAGACTGGGTTTGATTGGTGTATTTACCTCGGATCCTCGAACTCCACGAAGGCAAACGGCGGACCTCCTCTTCTGTTTTTCAGGTCGATATCCCGAATGGCTCCGTATTTGTAAAACACATCCTCCACGTCCTTGGTACGAATATCAGGGGGTAAATTACCCACGTAAATCCGACAGTCGTTGTTCCCTGCAGGGCCTCGAATTACACCAGACATATTTAACGAGAAGTTTCGCTGATAACGGTGAGAACTTGCTGTGTCCGTCAAACAAAAGAATTAGCACTGCTGTGTTGATATAAATTAACCAAATAAAGCTACTGATTATTTCCCAAGACGAGAAATGAAAAACAATAAATTCCCTCGAAATATGGCGCCGTTGCTTCGTCCCTCAGCACAACTCGCTCCTGCGCAGAGGAGCCACATGAAGAATAAGTGCATGACAGACAGCTGTGCGGCTGCAGCAGGTGATTTGCCCTTAAAGAAATATTCCGAGATTATTAAAAGTTAAACTCAACAGACAGCATTTATGGCATAATATTGATTACCACAAAAATAATATTGACTTGCCCCTCTTTTTCTTTAAAAAAATACAAAAATCTGGGTCCCAGTGAGGCACTCACAATGGACGTAAATGGGGCAATAAAACACTCACTGTTTCAAAAGTAGCTGGGTCATTCAACAGAAACATTTCTGTCTCCAGCCTTTGCAGAAATCATACACCTCGAATCCACTATTTAGGCACAATTTAATTGCATGCTTTATTAATATAAGATGTTCTTTGGACAGTTATACCTATTTGAGCCACGAATTATCCAATATTTGTTTTTAGTCAATTATTTTAAAATTCCAAGTACCATACATGTTTTTGTCCCCAAGATCATGCATGGGTCTTAGGGGGCAATTTTGAGTTTAAAAATACCTTTCTCTCCCATTACTCAAATGTAATAATGTATACCAATATCACATTTATTAAATGAATGACATAACTAAATAAGATCCGAAACAAATATTATATATAATATGATGGAAATAGTTGTCCCCTGGAGTCATGTCAGTGGTGTTACCACTTAACAAAACATCCTTGTTTGGTCACTTAGGTCTACTATATGATGCATCCACTTGCTGAAGTCAAAAGATACATTATAAGTCTACTGCCTCTTTTTTATATTATCAGAAAGTGCCTCATTTGTCTCATAATTTCCTTTGAGGCTTTTAGGTGTTGTCACTGGTATATAACCTATTTTATTACAAGGGAATGGCCAAAAAAATAAAATAAAAATGGATTAAATTACATGCTTTAGAGTACAGAATAATTAGCAACATGTGATTTGAGGTACTGCAGCTGCCATTTTTTAAAATGCATATTTCATGAAAATTGTCACTGGTGTTACCTTTTCTCAGTGTTGACCAGTAACACTAGTGACAGCTTTGTGTGAATTAGCTTTAGTAAAAGCTGTTCATGGAGTTATGCATAAAATATGTCATTAGAGAATTAGGAAACATGGTAATTTGAAATACGGCTTCTCCGATAACAACGCTACAGCCTGTATATTCCACTTTGACGTTTCCATTCTGGGCTGGAGTTTATGTTTATGTTTTGGCCCGTGTGATCCCGCCCACTGCCCACTCACCAATAGTATTTCCACACCGCTGGGTGAGCTTCGAGTCAGGGGCGGGGAAGACAACTCTCCAATATATTTCGTACATATAGCACCTTTAATATATGTAAGATATTAAAGTTAAGTCACTTTAATTTTTTCTGTGTGTATTAAAATATCCAGCAATCTATATTTTAACAACAACATTCGCATTTAAGGATAAACGGTATGCAAACTTAAAAAACCATCCATCAAAGGTTAGTCCCGAATGTGTCATTATTCCATGTACACTAAAAATGCAGAACATCGGTTATTAGTTTATTATCAATTTATAATCAAACTGTCTATCAATCCGGTATTCAGTATTTCAACAAGCCACTATCTTATTTTGTTATCCTGGGAACATTCAGTCATATTTTTTTGTTGTTTTTTTTCTTATTTTTTATCTATTGTCAATTACTTTTATGTATGTGCACTTACATTTATACATTTTTTAACCTTTATTGTATTCCCAATAAAACATTTTTTAAAAATAAATACATAAAAAAAAAGAAACGAGACAGCCCCGATGACATGTACGGCCGACAAATGTGACCTCCAGAGGACGCAGCCTCCAAACGAGACAGCCATTGAAACGTCTGTAATTAATTCAAAATAAACACACTCTGCATGAGCTGTGCCAATGGGGAAATAACTGTAGTTAACTCCATGAAAAATACTTTCATCCACTCCTCACATTTTGATTTAGAATAATATAAGTATTAAAAATGTTAACATAAGCATAAAACATTATATCAGACCATGTTACATTTAAGAAAACTGTATGCTAAGGTTGAAACTTATGTCAACATCAGAGCAAAAGGATTTTTACAAAATACATTTTTATTACATTTTACATTGTGGCATTGTCCCTGACAAAAGGTTCCCATTCATTTCAGTTCAAAACTCTCGCTATACATGAGTCATGACCCTATTTAAATCAAACCAACATTCCCTGACATTCTCCCTGTTGCTCCCTTGAAGACTGTTTTAATTCCTAGATTAATCCCTTAAAGGAATAGTTCACCCAAAAATGAAAATGTTCTCATTATTTACTCACTCTCATGATTATTACTCACCATCCCGGATGTGCTTCATGCAAACACAAACAAATATGTTTTTGAAGAATATCTTAGGTCTTCACAGTTTTAATCCAAGTCTTCTGAAATGGTTGTAGGTGAAAACAGACTCCTTTTAAATCATGACATCAGCAGTCTCCTTGGCAATAATGATTTCAAGCTCGACTTCACTTCCTAGCATCATCTAGCATGAATAAATGATGAAAGAATCTTCATTTTTGGGTGAACTATTCCTTAAATAAAAGATATACCAACGTGTGCCAAATAAACACTCACGAACATTAATGAAGTGGAAATGAATTATTGCCCAAAGTCACAGTGTTAAAACAAGACACATATTTCATATCATTACAAAAGTGACATACTTTACTTGACAAGTTACTTAAACTCATTTTTGATGACTCTGCTAGACTCCAGGTGTAAAAAATATTGAGATTATGAACCCCACACATCACCTTTTGATATAGTTTGCTGAATCAGTTCAAGTGTGTTTAAAACAACAACAAAAGTCACACTCTATGCGAGTGCAAGTGTGTATACACCAGACAATCTCTGGCCTCAAGCTCATTTTTGGCTTGTTTATCTGCTTGCTTTTTCTAGCTTTGCTCATAATTTTCAGCAGTGAGAATACAATAGGCACTCACATGGTAGGAAAAGAGGAATGTAAATGGTGAACTTCTGATCATCTGGAAAATAGAGGAGACGCAAAAGAGAGGGGTTGAAAAAGGCTCTCTCTGAAACCAAAATGGCCCCCCTGCTGTGCTGGATTACAAAAGCTAAATTCCCAGCCTCTAGCTCTGCGCCAGCAGACTGCAGTGATGTCATTGCACTAGAGACCTGTGGAAGAAATTGCTAAATTGTACATTTTACAATTTATAGAGGGCGAATATTCCAAAATTGTACACCAGAATGATTTGATGTGTGTGATAAACTCCATGTGGACCTCCTACCTGCTGTGCAATGTTATTGTTGATCACAATGTTTCTGATCTGGTTGAGAAGCTGAGCCAGCGAGGTGATGGTGGTGCTGGCAGTGGCTATTTTCTGTACTCTGCGGCTCCACAATGAGCCGATCCAGCTCCCAGTCAGCCAGTCCAGCACTGCCTGGACTCTGCTGCACAAAGCCTGGGGCTTAACCCTCCATACACAGAACTGCCGATCACTGGATGATTTTTGTTTTTGGCACCATTCTGAGTAAACTCTAGAGTCTGTTGTGTGTGAAAATCACAGGAGATCAGCAGTTACAGAAATACTCAAACCAGCCCATCTGGCACCAACATTCATCCATGTGATTATCTAATCAGCCAATCATGTGGCTGCAGTGCATTGCATAAAATCATGCAGATATCGGTCAGGAGCTTTAGTTAATGTTCACATCAACCATCAGAAGGGGGAAAAATGTGATCTCAATGATTTCGACCATGGCATGATTGTTGGTGCCAGATGGGCTGGTTTGCGTAACTTGATTTCTGTTACTGCTGATGTCCAGGAATTTTCACACTCAACAGTCTATAATTTACACTGAATGGTGCCAAAAAACATCCAGTGAGTGGCAGTTCTGTGCATGGGAACAGCTTGTTGATGAGAGAGGTCAACAGAGAATGGCCAGTCTGGTTCGAATTGACCAAGTCTATGGTAACTCACATAAAGATGCACTATTGTGGTGAGAAGAATAGCATCTCGGAATGCTGTTCTGAGATGCGGGTTGTCGCTGTTTTGGCAGCACGAGGGGGACCTACACAATATTAGGCAGGTAGTTTTAATGTTGTGGCTGATTGGTGTATAAGAAGCAAACAGATAAGTACTAACCTAAGAGCCTCTTCTCAATATTATTAACTCGTCTTTATTTTTAGGTCATGTTCCAAGAATATTTAAGCTGGCAGTTATAAAACCTCTCATTAAGAAACCACAATTAGATCCAAATAACCTAGCAAATTACAGACCCATCTCAAATCTTCCATTTATGTCTAAAATATTAGAAAAAGTTGTGTCCGCTCAATTGTGCTCTTTCTTGCAAGAAAATGATATCTATGAAAAATTTCAGTCAGGATTCAGACCGCATCATAGCACAGAAACTGCGCTAGTTAAAATTACAAATGATTTACTTTTAGCTTCTGACCAAGGCTGCATCTCAATATTAGTTCTACTCGATCTTAGCGCTGCGTTCGACACTATAGATCATAAAATACTCTTGGATCGACTACAAAACTACACTGGTGTTCAGGGACAGGCATTAAGCTGGTTTAGATCGTACTTATCAGACCGTTACCATTTTGTCTGTTTAAATGGGGAAAAATCAAAAATAACGTCAGTAGACTATGGAGTGCCACAAGGATCTGTGTTAGGCCCTCTATTATTCTCAATATATATGCTGCCACTTGGTAAAATTATAAGAAAACATGGAATTAATTTCCACTGTTATGCTGATGACACTCAATTATATATCTCATCACGACCAGATGAAAACACTAACTTATCTAACTTGACAGAGTGTCTTAAAGATATAAAATGCTGGATGACGTGTAATTTCCTGTTATTAAATTCCGATAAAACGGAGGTATTACTTATTGGTCCAAAAAACTACCCACAAAATCCCTTACAATACAACTTTAATTTAGAAGGATGTCCTGTTACATTATCCACTACAGTAAAAGACCTGGGTGTTATACTAGACCGCAACTTGACTTTCGAAAATCATATTTCATCTGTTACGAAAACAGCCTTTTTCCATCTTAGAAACATTGCTAAGCTACGTAACATGCTATCTGTTTCTGATGCAGAAAAGTTAGTTCATGCATTCATAACCTCGAGACTAGATTACTGTAATGCTTTATTAGCTGGTTGCCCTGCATCTTCAATAAACAAGCTACAGTTAGTCCAAAATGCAGCCGCTAGAGTTCTTACTAGGTCAAGAAAATATGATCATATAACACCGATTTTATCATCTCTACACTGGCTACCTATTAAGTTCCGTATCAATTACAAAGTATTACTACTGACCTATAAAGCCCTAAATGGTTTATCTCCGGTGTATTTAACTGATCTTCTATCGCCATACAATCCATCGCGCTCTTTAAGATCACTAAATTCGAGGCTTCTGGTCATACCTAGGATATCTAAGTCCACTAATGGAGGGAGGGCGTTCTCACATTTAGCTCCTAAACTCTGGAATAGCCTTCCTGATATTGTTCGAGGCTCAGACTCGCTGTCCCAGTTTAAAACTAGATTAAAGACGCATCTCTTTAACCAAGCATTCACATAATGCTTACTTTTTATACTACTGCTGAATCAGTTATAATGCATTAATATTATGAACATCAGCTATGCTAATTATTTCCCATCTGCTTTTCTGCTGTTATCTCGGGACGCCAGTCCCGAGGTAAATAGCGTTCGTCAGCTCCAGTTTGTATCCAGCCTCTCACGGAGACTTCAGATGCCCCATCACCATGGACTACGATCTTGAAATGGGATACATAGACTAACTATTGCCAACAAAAGCCTTCATCAGCCAAACAAGGACAATTGCATCTAAGTGAACTTCTGGAATTTAATCAAGGATGGACTTCAAAGACACTGGTCACTAATCTTGCAGTTCAAACACATTCACTGTCTAAATACTGACCCTTAGCACTTAATAAGTTTAATAATTTTTTAAATCATGTTTTTTAACTATAAATAATTCTTATTTACATTATTCATGATGTTAGCCAGAGGGGAACTGGCCCTCACAGTGAGTCTGGTTTCTCCCAAGGTTATTTTTCTCCATTAACCAACATCTTTTGGAGTTTTGTGTTCCTTGCCACAGTCGCCTTCGGCTTGCTCACTGGGGTTATTAATACAATTATTATTTGATTATTTTTAAACACGATAAAGAATCATTTCTTATCTAATTCCACAACAGGGCTCCAAACAAAAAAAAAAAAATCAATTAAGGAGCGATTGGCTCCTATAGGGGGAAAAAACAGGTGCCAAATTTTTTTCATTTTTAACTCCTTCCATTCCTTTTCGTCCCGCAGCTCGCTAACAGTGTAGTCTGTGGAGCATTCTTCGCAATTTTGTGATCACGTGCATTTTTTATGCTTGTTACTGTCACCATGTTTTCTAACAGTCTCTTTTTTGAAATGGTTAGTTCCTGCAATGAACTCTGTTTTCCCCGCTATTTCTTTGATATAAACTTTTGTAATGTATCTCGGGAAATGTAATGCAAATTTTAAAATCAAAGGGAGTAAACTTTTACTGTCGCCAATGGCGACCTTGACAGAAATTACACTCACAAATAAATTTATTTGGTCACAAATGCGACCATTTTTAGTCGCAGTTTGGAGCCCTGCACAAGGATGATGATTTATCGACTTTATAGACATTACATTTTTATCGTCTGTTAATGCTGAACTTCTGTAAAGCTGCTTTGAAACGATGTGTGTTGTGAAAGGCGCTATACAAATAAAATTGACTTGACTTGACTTAACCGTAACTGGGCCAAGAACACACCCATCACTTTTGCCATATTGATGTCTACTGGTAGTTCAGCTTCAGGCCCATACATTTCATTCACATTGTATACCTGTGAATGTAAATAAAATATAGTATGATCAATACAGACACGTTTACAAACACCAAGATAAACCAAAGTTCCAACTATTTTGACCAATTGAATTCCATGACTTTTCCAGTGATTTAGGATTGCAAGATACAGATTTAAAAAATCTATTCAGAGTGATCCCCAAATGGATCATTCAGACTGGGTTGTGAACCATTTTGACACGCACGGTAAATTTGATTTAGTTAACCTTACTTACAAAAGCATGTAAACCGATTGCCTTAAAAAATAAAGTAAATGTAAAACCAGGAATAGTCCACTTTACTTGAGCCAAATAATTAAATTTTTTTCGATTTTTTTAAGGCAATTGGTTACCTCAATTTATTTAAGTCACCTTATTACATTTTACAGTGGACTAATTAGCTGCGTTTCTACTTTTGGGCCAATTGTTGGCATGCTGGTACATACCAGGGCCAGTTGCATTCCCTCTTTCACTTCCGTAGCTTCATCGGGGCCAAAGGCCAAACACCTTGGCCCACCGATTACCCTTGGGCCAAAGAAGGCCAACTGGTGACTGAGGAGGGGTGAGTGTCAAAGGCGTAGGTTTCGCTGAGTCTGGTCGTATGTTTCAGCACCAAGGGCCGGTTGCACCAGCTATACGCAAGTTACAATTTAGCCTAGTTGTGGCGTAATTGGGCACTAAGTCACAATTTATGCACTACTAATTATTTGAGCATGGCACCATTAAATTTAGGTAGAATGTAACTCTACGTACCAACTAAATATTTACAGAAGACTCTGACCAGGAGTAACAGTTGGAATAAAAAAGCAGACTCATTTAATGACATCAATGAGCGCATGTTGTGATTGAAAGAAATCAATCATTTCGACATACAGTATGATGTGGACATTAACACCCGGTTACATTTATGAGATACTTTTATTATACATTTATGAGATAAAAAAAATACTTTTAATCGGATCTTCAGTATGAATCTGATGTAACGGTGCAGTTTTCTGTGTATGTCGCCCGGTGTCACGTCATTTTTCCAGCCTGTTGTATTAGTATTTATTTGTCACCTCTTATTTATTTATATACAGTTCCTATATATTGTTATTTACACAGGGCAAATTATACTATTTATTAAATCTACTTTTATTAGGTATCGTATTTTAATGGGGATATAATTTATTACAGCTGATAGTTACGTGAGCAGACAAGGTTTGAACATCAACCATAACAAGATCAAACTGAAATTCACGGCTTATTGAACACTTCTGTGTACAAATTTGAAGGCTGTTTATTGGATCAATACAAGAAAACGTCATATTATGTGACTACACATTACTTTACAGAGATTTTACGACCTACTAGTTAAGTCTTGCCTTAAGAACAGGTGGTGCAACCAAATTAAGCACTGACTTAGTTACAAACTAACAATTAACAAATCCTTAGTGTGAACTTTATGTCCCAATTTACATGAGACCTTATGCACACAGCAGATGCAACCCTACCCAAGACACTTATTTCCCAATTTTTCATATCTAGCTTCCAGCTTAAACAAAGAATTGTCAGAACTGCTCAGTAAATTAATCCAGGGCTCTTCTGAATGTTTGGGCTGATGAAAATGCGTAATGTCAGATCAAAATTCATCTGCCGAACAAAGACGTAATTAAGTATATTGTCGCCTAACTTGCCAAGTTGTGTATCCAGTGCACAATGTTACAGGTTTGGGAAAGGAAAAAAAGATGCGGGCTCAGTAGAAATCCATGTACATATTGAAGGCTAGCAAGTCTCCAAAGTCTGAAACCTCAGCTTGAGTTTCCATATTTCTTGTGAAATGGGTGGGTTGTGTGACATTGGCACCAGGGTGGCAGATTAAGGATGGATTTTAGGGCAACACTAGGGGGCTATTGCCCCGATGGTTGGAATGCAGATTAATTCTGGACTCGAAAAGTGAACAAATCCTAAATAAATGCTAAAATGCTGAGACTTGTCCTCCGCTACCTGGATTGAGGTGAGTAACTGCACCACCACAAGGACCTACTAACTAGTGGGAATTGGGCATTCCAAATTGGGAGAAAGGGGATAAAAAGTTTGTTGAGGTGTGTCAGAAGGCATGGAAGACTGTCCGTGTCAGCACCTGATCTCTCATTCATTCTGCCTATGCAACAGTATGATCAAATTATGGCAAAATGTGATACAGTAAAACTATATGCGTTCAAACTAATGAGTTTATGATAATCATAATTAATGATAATAATTTGTCGACATTTATTGCCAGCCTGTAATATAAAGCAGAATAATCTAGTATTTTTGTATCGCTAAAATATCTGGAAGTGGCTGATACCAGAAGTGGTTCACATTCAAGGTTGATAATGTCGACGCCCTAGTTTCACTGAAAAATAAGGTGGATAGGATTCAAAGTATTTATATTAAAATGAAATTGATATGGGACTAGGTAGCTCAGCAAATAAAGACGCTGAGTACCACACTTGGAGTCACAAGTTCGATTCCAGGGCGTGCTGAGAGACTCCAGTCAGGTCAATGGATGTAGAAAGAAGACCCACCTTACAAATAGATCCAGTCAATCGACTTGAGAACGCGCTTGCTCATTTGCTATATGATCCAGGTAAATTGCATTTTTAGCGGTAAGGAAACACAATTTATGATACTAGTGTTTTCAAATGTAATGCTAATATATATATATATATTAGGGCTGTCAATCGATTAAAATATTTTAGCGAATTAATTAGATGGTGTCCCGATATAAAATATTTGCTGAGAAAGCCCCTTATATAACAATAATTCAATATATAATGATTATACATATTTATATTAATATATAATTATACAGTTATCTTTAAATATTAAAAAATTATATAATATATATATATATATATAATATTCAGATAATAAAGTGCATTAAATTCTTGTTGCAGAAGAGTTAATTATTGATAAGACAATACAAAAAGCAGCTTTAGAATACAATTTATTGTTTACTACCATATTATTGATCATGAGACATTCATTGGCATACAGTTCACAGATATCCATTTTGGTAGTGAATTTGTCAATCAGTTGGAGATTTATTATGAGGGCTTGTTTAAGGACCCATCACCCTGCGTCAGACTTTTCTTTAAATTAATGCTTACAAAACTTTTACATCTAGAGCCAAGAGTTATATTAAAACAAACAACATCAAGGAAAATAAATAAACAGTTTAAATAAAAATATAAAATTGTTTACATATTTCAATACACTTTACAGCTTTCTTGTAACTCAAATTGGAAATTGTTCTTAGGTATTGCTGAACCTCTGAAATAAAAATTAAAACCGTTTTATAACCACCTGTGGCACGGTGGAGGGCGGAACCGGCGCGTGATTACGCACGCCCGGTCCCGTATCAGGCTAATTGAGCCGTCAAGAGGGATAAAGGCCACTCGCAGACGGCGATCGGGAGAGAGAGCTTAATCAGCAGACATGTCTGCTGTCCTATGTGTTTGTTTTAAGTTCTTCATTAAATTATTATTTATTTGTCAAGCCGGTTTCTCGCCTCTTCCTTGCCCGTGACCTTGAACGTCTTTACATTGGTGCCGAAAGCCCGGGAAGGAAGAGGGATACGCCGTAGCGGAGTTCTCGCCACTTCTCAATGGAGCAGCCGCGGCCATCTGCCGGGAGACGGAGGAGCCCAGCCACCTGGACGCGGAGGAACGGCCGCCGACCGCGAGGGGAGGAGGGGCTCCTGGCCGACCGCCTGGAGCGGTTAGGGCCGCTGCCAGGGGCGGGGGAGTCCCCAGTAGCCGCTGGAACGCGGCGGGGTTGGAGACTGCCGACCGCGTGCGGGGAGGGGCTCGCCGCCGACCGCCTGGAGCGGGAGAACCGCTGCCAGGGGCGGGGGGAGGCCCCTTCGACACCCCGGGAACGCGGTGGGGCGTTCCGTCCGCCAGGGGCTGAGGACTGCCTCCGATCTGCCCGGAGAGGCGCGGCTGTTGTCCCGTAGAGGGTGGAGAAGTGGCTGAGGAACGAGCTACGGCGTATCAGAGAACCGGCGAGTATGTTTTTTTTTCTTTCTTTCCTTTAATCTCTCTCTCGATACCGCTCTGCGTTGGCCTTTTCCCTCTCTTTTTAAATTATGGTGTTTGTGGGAGGGGAGGTACTGCCCAGTGCAGGAACCCCCCCCCCCCCCCCCCCTATTTTTAATTGTTGTTTCCCTCCCCTTGCCCCCTCCCTCGTCCAGGCTGATGGGGATGACCCGCCGGCAGACCGCGCGGGAGGCGCCCCCCCCCCCAGAGGATGTACGTCAGGCCGGGGGTCCCCAGCCTGAGAGAACGGGGGAGGAATGTGGCACGGTGGAGGGTGGGACCGGCGCGTGATTACGCACGCCCGGTCCCGTATCAGGCTAATTGAGCCGTCAAGAGGGATAAAGGCCACTCGCAGACGGCGATCGGGAGAGAGAGCTTAATCAGCAGACATGTCTGCTGTCCTATGTGTTTGTTTTAAGTTCTTCATTAAATTATTATTTATTTGTCAAGCCGGTTTCTCGCCTCTTCCTTGCCCGTGACCTTGAACGTCTTTACACCACCATACTTACGTTTATGAATACTAAACTTTGCCAACAATTAATCAAATAATATTCCTTATGAAGAGACATGTCATAGCTAAAAAAAACTAATAAAACATTTTCAAAACAAAATTGAAAACAGGGAATGATATGATCTCTAACAATCTTGCAGAAATCAGACCAAGTAGGGACAACTCCAAAATAAATGAAAAAATGTTTCCGCCCGCAGACCACAAAATGTAGCAGACTATATCGACATCACAATTAAATCTCTGTACAAGAAAATAATTAGTGGGGTAGTACTTATAAATAAGTTTGAAGGAAATTTATTTGATTTTATTAGTGATTACATATTTATGGGGTATTTTCCGAATTTTTCACCATCTCAATCCAGCCACACTCTGCGTCAGATATGCTTGTGTAGCGTTTCGGGTGTATTGAATCATAAACATAAAATGTTTAGGTCACTGTGTCAAGTTAAATATAGTTTAATATTCAATCCTTAAACACATCTTGAGATCCCTTAGATTGCATTTGCGCTTCTTTGAGTGTTTTGAACGCAAGAACGTAACGCATGTTTGTGTTGTTCTGCCTACTGAAGTGTTTTCTTCACTGTATAAACTGTGCTTTGCTCACACAGCTGAAGTATCACTTACTGCCCTCTGGAGTAAACAGGTGGTACTACAAGCTTGCATTTCTCAGGAATTTTCTTTATTATGGTCCGGGTGCATGCGATTAAATGCGTAAATGTTTTTAAAGCGTTATTTTTTTGTACAATTAATCGCACTGAATTAACGCGTTAAATCAACAGCTCTAATATATATTAGGGCTGTCGATTTAACACGTTAAAATCTCCAAATTGTTTAATCAAGATTACGCTAAAAATAATATATTATTTTTAGCATAATCTTGATTAAACAATTTGGAGACTTCATTTTTTCCCCCCATTCAAGTAGATAGGAGCTGCACTTGTATGCCACTTGTTTACATAAGAGCTGTTCATCCTTGACGTCAATTTGTAGGCAAACCCGGAAATCTAATTCTAAAAAACCCATTGGAAAATCCAGAGGGAAGCCATGGCGAATTAGACTTCCGGGTTTGTCTACAAATTGACATCACCAATGAAAAGCTATTTTATCCTATGGGTTCTTATAATGGGGTTTTTGAACTTATGAGTAAAATAAGGTCTGTGTTAAACATTACTTGACAATACAATACGAAAAGAGATATGCCCTTTCAGGGCTTACAGCTATCTGTGAGTGTGAGATAATAATGCACAGGATCAGAAGTTTCACAGTAATTTTATTTTTATTTTTACTATCTGACACACAAAGTGCTTAGAGAACAACACAAAATCACAATATCACAACTTGTTCAACAGAGCAGTGACTACTCCCCTCCCCAGAAGCTCTGATTTATAGACAATGGAATTATTCATGGAGCACTGTCATAGAGAGAGAGAGAGAGAGAGCAAGATACACTAAAACACACAATACAACAGATCACAATTTTAAAATAACTGTCTATGCTTTCAAACTTATTTTGTAAGTATTTTATATTAAATTTCTTCAGTAAACACATACAGCCCAGACAAAGCATTAATATTATGTCAACACAACATGATATTCCATCATGCTGAGAGGCTGCCAAGACATATATAAGATATATATATTTTCTGTGTCTTTCCCCATGTGATAAACTGTGCCTGTTGGGACACACTAAAGTGTAACTTCAGTCATCAAATCACCAACACAAGACAGTGTGTCTTCATTATGAGGACTGATGAGGCCATACTGCACTGAAAGTAATGACTTTTATAGGACTTTAAATAAAACCATGGTCTCTGGAATTTTGAAAAACATACATATACATACATAATTTAAAACCAGCTATTGGGCCACAAAAATACTGTTCTTCCTTTATTATGGAATGAAACCATGCCTTTCTTCGTCTCCTTTCCATTTCTAAAGTTTAATACATTTTAAATAGATACAGTATGAGACATTGCAATGACAACCCTACAGTACAGAAGACAGCATAGGCCTGTGATTGGTTGGTGACAGGAAGGGTAGCAGCTGTTCACTATACTATTGGCTGGCAGACGCTGGAAAGCAGGATGTTTAGTAGGCGTGATTGGCCACGTAAAGGGACTGTCCTGCTGCCGCACCAGTTCCACTGGAAACATACTTGCCCTGAGCAGCCAAGCTATTAGCCTGAGGAAAGGTTGTAAAGGTGAGTATAAGTTGTCTGAATCAGTAGTTTTAGACAGGCCTTACATTGACAAATAACTAACCAATGATTCTAGCTCAGTGGTGATCTAACAATTTCTTGTTAGATATAAATTCTAGCTCTAGTATTACTGCGAGTCCAATAAATTGTCAGTGCTCTGACATTTAGTATTCTAACATTCTCAATGCTAATTGACTATTTTCAATATTTATATTGAAGTGTGAAATTGTTTTGGATGTTAAAATATATTTTTAATTTCCTTATCCTAGCTTAATATGCAGGAAACTACTATAAGTAAGTAGGTTTAATAAAATTGTGTAAAGAGGAAACAATTTGAATAACTGACCTCCGCACGCTTGATGAACTCCTCTGTGGCGGCCTTCTCATTTTCCTTGACTCCGCGCCAGGCGTTTAAGGCAGAGGCCTGCAGGGCACGTCCATAGGAGAAGGTGAGGGCCCAGGGCTTTGTCAGAGGGCAGGTGTTGATGGCGTTCAGGTTAATAGAGGCCTCCTCCTCACTTTGACCCCCAGAGAGGAAGGTCACCCCTGGGCAGAGAAAATGGATAATGCAGCTTTTCTGAAATTGTATTGTGACATCACTACATACTTATTAGTGTTTAATTAATTCTTTAAAAGCTTGGCTTTCCCACTTGTTGCAATATTCCTCCCCGTTAAATTTAAGCCAGTGAATCATTCTGCATTAAACCGAGGCAATCATTGTGACTCACCTGTGACTGCAGGGGGAACGGTACGACGCAAGGCTGTCACTGTTGCCATAGCGATTTCTTGATTGCTATATTTGGTGGGGCATGAGTGTCCAGCAGTCACCATGTTGGGTTTCAGAAGAGTACCTTCCAGATACACATGATGGTCAGACAGAGCCTTGTAACAGGCAGCAAGGACCTGAGGATGAATGGGAAAAAGAAGAGTGGTTGGATACTGGGCTCACTCAAAGTCCTTCAAAACAAATCAGTCCACTCAGCCGCCATCTTTGGAATGCTTCTGGGCCAATATTTTCTAAGGATACAAGTGGCATAAAAGTACAGCTCCTATCTACTAGAAAGGGTAAAGACCAAAATCTCCAAAGCAGTTGGTCAAGATTACGATTTAAGAATATCTGACAACAATGGTGTAACAAATCCCTCGGAAAGAGGAAGCGGGAGATGATGTGTCTTGTTCCAAATATTTATTTTGATACATTTCAGTATTCATTGCACATTCAATGTTTTCTTTTCAGGAAAACTGGTTTGTGGGTCTCTCTCTCTCCACCGCCATCTCTTCCCCTTTTATATCTTTTTATGTAATGGCTAACTGGGAACACAAACAGATGTTAGCACAGGTGTAAATCCTTAACTACTCTGCCTTCCCAGACCTCACACCCCCGCCTCCACATACACCCACTGCTCAACTCAGGCCGGGGCACCATCCGGCCTGCCACCGGCTCCCTCCTCACACCCATTTTGAGAGAGAAAAATCAGCCACAGCCATGTGCTTCCCCAGTCAGTGGACCACTTTGAATTTAAAGGGCTGAAGTGCCAGATACAACGAGTGATCCACACGTTGGTATCCTTCATGCGGTGGAGCCACTGAATTGGTCCATGATCTGAACCGAGGGTGAAGATCCTCCCAAGCAGGTAGTACCAGAATGTGAGGACTGCCCATTTCACATTCAAGCACTCTTTCTCTATCGTGCTGTACTTCATCTCTCGCACCGAGAGTTTCCAACTAATGTATAGCACGGGGCGCTCCTCCCCCTCCACTACCTGGGATAAAATAGCCCCCAACCCCCTGTACGTCTGTAACAAAAAAGGGAGAGAGAAGTTGGGGAATGCAAAATTGGTCTGCCACAGAGTGCAGCTTTTACTTGTGTAAATGCCTGTTGGCATGGCTCCGTCCACTGGATGGGATGTTTTTTTTTATCCCCTTTTCTTCCCAATTTGCGCAAATGCACTCTAAGATCTTGTGGTGGCATAGTGACTCGCCCTAATCTGGGTGGAGGATGAATCTCAGTTGTCTCTGTGTCTGAAATCTTATCAAGTGTCTTGTTAAGTGCGTTACCGCAGAGACGTAGCGCGAGTAGAGGCCCAAGCTATTCTCTGTGCCATCCAAGCACAACTCACCACACGCCCCACTGAGAGCGAGAATCACACCTTATAGCAACCACGAGGAGGTTACCCCATGTGACTCAACCCTCCCTAGCAACAGGGCCAATTTGGTTGCTTTGGTGACCTGGCTTGAGTCGCTCAGAATGCCATGGATTAGAACTCAGGACTCCAGCTACCCAAACCCCTGGTGCTCCCTTTTTAATGAGATCAGTCAGCGGGCTGGTGACATCTGAATATTTAAGTACCAACCTACGATAATAGCCTGCCAGTCCCAGGAAATGTCTCACCTCCTTTTTGGTCTTGGGTCTTGGACAAACAGCAATAGTTGATGTCTTGCCAATTTGGGGATGCACTTGTCTATGACCCAAGTGGAAACCCAGATACTGTACATTCACCTGTCCAATTGCACACTTCCTTGGGTTCGCTGTGAGTCTAGCCCATATCAGCGATCTCAGAATGGCCCTCCGAAGCTGGATATGTCACTGCCAATCATTACAATAAATAATTACAACATCCAGGTAGACAGGGGATATGCTGTGTGCGTGCAGAGAATTGTGTCCATGAGTCACTGAAACATAGCCAGAGCCCCAAACAAACTGAACTGAAGGGTAACAAATTGGTGTGAGCCAAACGGAGAGGAAAATGCATTTTTATCTCGGGAAATGGGAGTAAACAGTATCTGCCAGTGTCGAATAAAAGCGAGCCACACCTAACCAATTGAGCAGTTCATCAATGTGAGGCATTGGGTAAGCATCAAATGTAGACACTACGTTAACTTTTCTATTGTCCACACAAAACCAGACCGACCAGTCACTTTGGAACTCCTCAATTATTCCCATATCAAGCATGGATGGCAGTTCTCCTGGACCACATTTTTTCTTGTGTTCCGGTAACCTATAGGGGTGAGAACATAACACCACCCCTGGGGTTGTCTCAATGTGGTATTCTACGAGGTACGTACGACCAGGTAGAAGCGAACAACACGTCGGAAAACTCCTTTTGCAACCTGGCAACCTCAGTGAGTTGGGACGGTGAGAGGTGGTCTCCACAGGTTACTGGGGTGGTTTGATGTAGTGTTGTCAAAAATACCGGTACCGAGTACCGGGTCTACCCGGTACCCAATCAGAGTTGGGAACTTTTGAACGCTCACAACAAGCAAAAGATGATGACAAGCAAAGTAGCTGCTGCTGTGGAGTCTCAACTTAATCCTGTCGAAAAGATAAATGGAAAAAGCCAGGTTTGGAAATTCTTTGGATTTGAGGCTGATGAAAAGGGAAACATCATAGATCAGCAAAAACCTATTTGTAAATGCTGCTTCACAATTTTCTGACGAAAGGAGGAAACACATCAAACTTAATAAAGCACATGAAAGACAGACACCCGGATTTATTCAAGCAAATAAAGCAGGTGTTTAAAAGCATATTATCATTTGCATTAGGGCTGAAACGTTTAGTCGACATTATCGACAACGTCGAAAATAACAAATTGTCAAGAAACATTTTCGTTGTCTAATTAGTAGTCTGTATTACATAATTTGATTTAACTTTTTCTGTTATTCCCTCCTCTCACTTTTCATGTACCTTCTCTGTAACATACTGGCAGCGTTTCAAGTCATGGTCACCATCAGGCAAAATCTCTGGTTCCACAATGGGCACAATGCCATTCTGAAAAAACAAACAGAGAATGTTACTTTTTAAAAAGACTTGCAAAGACAACATGCTCAATTAGTGTTAACTTTAAATCTATATACAGTTTATTCATTCAATATACAGTACTGTGCAAAAGTTTTAGGCACTTAGGATAAATGTTGCATAGTGAGGATATCTTCAAAAATAATGCCATAAATAGTTTTCATTTATCAATTAATGTCATACAAAGTCCAGTAAACATAAAAAAAGCTAAATCAATATTTGTTGTGACCACCTTTGCCTTTAAAACAGCACCAATTCTCCTAGGTACACCTTACATACAGTTAACTGGGATACAGTTATTCTTGGTAATTGGCAGATATAAATATTCTGACTGCAACAGTATCCTGACAAACATACAGGAGTTCTTGCCTTAAGATATAGTACAGTGTGAAGGTTTTAAGGAACTCACCTGCTGGCAGATACTGGCGTAGCGAGCCAAGACATTGGCGTTCTCCATGATTGCTAACTCTGAGGGAGTGGTCTCACTAATTTTTAACACAGAGCGCCACTTGGCAAAGTCTGCACCATCTTTCTTATATTGAGCACAACGTTCTGACAAACCATCAAGTCCTGAAGACACACAAGTATACCATCAACAACAAATCTTGTCGCTGTGATAGTTATCAGAATTTTTAGCTAATGTTTAAACAGTGAATATTCTCCAAGCTTACCCTGTGTTGTGGTCTCGCCATTTGTTCCTGCCAGTGGGACAACACCTTTGTCAACCTGTAATGGAGGAGAAAAGGACTTTCTTTAGGATGAAAGTACCATGGCAGCATTATCAAGGACTCAATAATCAAATATCCAGTAGTTCTAATTTGATATTTAAAATGAATAAACCTATTATCATAAATACAAAGCAACTATAAAAATCATTTAGAAGAATATTTAAAATGTTTACAATTGTATATTACAAAACACATGCAAAAATAGGAGTGAACTGTTGTGGAAAACATGAACAACCTCCTTTAACCTGATCATCTAATCCTAATCTGCGGTGTTATTTATAAACTCTATTCTCTTCTCCCTGATAAGCACTGCTATTATACACGCTTACAATGCTACTGGGTTTTTGAAGTATACGGTATATAATGTATATAATTGACACCTGAGGACCATTAACCCCCCCCCCCTCATTCCTTTACCATGAACAATAAAATCATATAGTAAGTATTTAGAAACTATTTATACATCTTGGTAGCATTTGTAACAAACTAATAAAACAGCCTTGTACCTTGATGCCGACAATAATGCCCCTGTCCTTGATCATTTGGGCAAAGTTTGTGCCATCATCAGCATTCTGGTAGAGGGTCTCGTGAAAGAAGATAACACCACCTATGCACTTGTCAATGCGCTCGTCAGCAGAGAAAAGAATCTGGCGATACAGACGACGGTTCTCCTCTGTGTTTTCCACGCCAATGGGGTTCAGGCGCTTAGCCATGCTGCCTGTACAGACGCACATATATATTATGTTGCGTTAGAAGAACTGGTAGAAATCCAACATGGGTGTTTCGATCATTGCAGACAACAAGCTGCTTTCTATACAAATGTTTCTCAAACTGCGGGGTCTGTTTACAGTAGGGGTCTGTGGAAAATTTCTATTGAACTTACATACTTGAGTAGAAGTATAAAAATGTCGCTAGTTCGGCTCTTTTAGTGATGCAGCGGCAAATCATGTTAAACATGGGCAAGCCAAGTTGAAAGTTTATAGATTATTTGTATTCATACCCTAAAGGCCATTTAGTATGTAATTTCCTGGTAATAAAACACTCAAGACTCAGCTTTTCCTATCATTTTTACATGTTTGATATGCTTACTCCTGAAAAAACACATTACAAAACATGCTTTTCTGTCTAAATCACATTTAGATTTTTCAAAGAAGTACAAATTACTGTGGTAGTATTTACATATTATTAATAGCAATTGTTGAAAGTGAATGGCCGTCACTGATGTAAGTGCCAGATTACAACGTGAACAATTTGGGGTTATGAAATGTGTAATTTCTTTAAAATGTTGAAGAAACCCTCGTATATACCACACTATTATTGTATTACCAAATGTGCTATTTTGATATAAGGTGCAGCCCTAACTGACCTGTGGACTCATCTGCAGCGAGGATGCCCTTCCCAGAAGCTACGATGCGCTGAGCGATGTCCTGCAGCTCCTTTTTCTGCTCAGTTGTGAGTGCGGGGTACTGGTGCGTCATGATGTCTGCAGCTCAAAGCAACCTGTGACTGAAGAGTGACAGAGACACAGATGTAATTTCATCAACCACATTGGAATTGTAGGCTTAATAGACTGATTTCACTGAAAACTTTTAAACTGCATGGCTCTCTCAAAATATTGCTCTGTTAAGCATCCCGATCAACCCAACACTGCAACATTATCTCAACCAATGTTATGAGTTAGGAGCGGGACTAACTGTTAATGTGACCAATGGTAGATGGGGGAGGGGGTTACTCAGGAGACCTCATTAAACAATCATTATATTTCTATTCTGTTTGGCGCAAAAATTACACACTTCAGCTTTAAGTAAAATATACAGTACATAGCTATATAAAGAGATTTAACAAACCAAGTTGATATGGGAAGCAAATCAAGACCTGCTTGGGAATCTGGCAGCACTCCCAGCAGCTTAGATACCTTTGTCTTTTATCTAAGGAAACTAAGTCACCCAAAGAAAAACAAGCTGTCTCGTGGAAACACTCAACAGCTGACTATGAATAAACAAAAAATGTGTCCCATTTTTCAGGGTATCTAAAAGGGTTTGGTTAAAATTCCTGGCCACTCTCCCTTCCAGCTCTCCAGTGAGGCTGGATTGCATAATAACTCAGACAAAAGTGCTGCCAGGTCAGCGGAGCATTTTCACCCAGCTGCCACCCCCCACACATCTCATTCGGGCAATTGTGGCAGGAGAGACTATGCAATAATGCTTGTATAATCTGTGCTGTCAATCCCCATTAGACATCCCCCAGTGTCTGAGGGAATCTGTTAATACATGTTTTTAAAACACTTTATTCACACCACATTTCCTTTAAAGGGCATCCTTTTTTTATATTAAACATCCTTTCTTTTCTTAACTGTATTTTCTTTCTCTTGAGTCACACGATCGATTGTCATATTTCACAGTGACAGTGCAATTTATTGCTTGTCTAAATTCTTTCTATGGCTGCAGATCAATCATTCTCACACTTCCTGGTTCAGTGCTCCCCCATCTCTGTGCTCAATGGAATGAGCCGAAACCGGCACAAACTGGCTGGCCTTTGTTGATGAAAATCACAGTTGGATGCACAGAGACCCAAATGGGCCAGTTTAAGCAATTATATATATATATATACATTTTACAGAGTAAATATTAATACAAACAACAGAATGAGAGAGACTAAATCTAGGCTAATTAACATTAACCTCTTAAAGGTATATTCCAGTTTCAATACAAGTTAAGCTCAATCGACAGCATTTGTGACAATGTTGAATACCATAAAATTGTTTCGACTCGTCCCTCCTTTTCTTTAAAAAAAGAAAAATCGAGGTTACATTGAGTCACTTACAATGGAAGTGAATGGGGCCAGTCCTTAAAAGTTAAAATACAAATGGTTTCAAAAGTAGAGCCACAAGACATAGGCAAAACATTATAAAGTTTAACATGATTTTAGTGTGAAAAAAGCAGGTAGGTATCAATTAGAGGGTGTTTGCAAGACTACAGGGTTTACCAGCGTCAAAATAATTGTTTGTGCTAATCAACATTATGACACAAAGTCCCTTTCAAGGCAAGTCAGTCCACTTTGCTGCCTTTGTTGGAAATATTTTCTATGGATACAAGGGCATAAAAGTGTAGCTCCTATCTACTTGAATGGGTAAAGAATGAAATCTCCAAAATAGTTTGTCAAGATTACGATCAAACAAAATTTTCCAGATCAGGGCCGTTTCTAGGCATAGGTGAAGTAGGTGGTCGCCTAGGGCGACAAGGTAACCAATGATGAGATTGTGCCGGCTGACTGGAGCATCAATAATAAGGTCGGCGTGGGCTGTAGCTCTTCTGATAACGTTAAGCATTTCATCAATATCATGTGATCAGTGGCGAATGACCAGACTCCGGTCACTGCCATCTCAATTGCCGTCGAAAAGGCGTTTGATATGGTGGAATTTCAGATTACTTTACTATGGATAGCGGCACCGACAGGGTTGCCCTTTTTCCCCATTATTGTTCTGTCTTGCCCTGGAACCATTAGCAGCCGCGATAAGAAAGGAGGTGGATTTTTTTTTGCTTTACGCTGATTATATTTTATTATTCGTCACCGGCCCCACTAGATCTATGCCTTGCCTCTACAGAATTACTCATTCCTATTCTAAGCTCTCGGGATACAGAGTTAATTGATCTAAATCTGAAGCTTTGGCTCTGACAGCGTACTGTCTGATCACAGCTTTTCAGCCGAGTGCCTTTCAGGGGCCCAAACAGGGCATTAATTATTTGGGTATTTTATTCCCAGCTAATTTGTAGTTAATATTGACCCTTTAATAAAAAGGTTTTGGAGTGATGTGGGCAGGTGGGCTTTATTACATGTATCGATGATTTGGAAGGTTAATGTTATTAAAATTAATTGTATTCCAAAATTCAACTACCTGCTACAGTCTCTCTCTTATTTCAAGCTATTTGATAGCATAGTGAAATCCTTCATTTAGTATGGTAAACATCCCAGATTACATTTCAGTAAGCTGCATAGGCTGATTGACAAAGGTGGGCTAGCCCTACCCAAGATTTTGTTTTATTATTATTCATTTGGTCTCAGACATTTGGCTCATTGGTCACTCCCACTTGAGAGATCCCCTCCCTGGTTTTGTATTGAACAGGAAGTTTTTGCCTCTATTTCACCATAGCAAAGCCTTTCTATCAAATTGGAGAAGTTAAGTTACACTCCATTATCTTGCATTTGCACTCGGTATGGACAAAAGTGTCCAGAGAGTTGAATTCACACTTTTTTAAAGTGGGCTTTAAAAGGGGGGGGGGGGGGGGGGGGGCTTTAACTTCTATCAAGAGATAATGGGAGAAAGATTTAAACTTGGTATTGGAGGAGCGAGTGTGGGCTAGGATTCTAAAAAACATCAAGTCTGTATCTAGAGAGGCAAGATTATGCAATTCAAGATTTTACATTGGTTCTATTGGACCCCCTCTAGTTTGTATAGGCTTGGTCTTAAAGACACACTCAACTGCTGGCGATGCCAATCAGAAGACGGAGACACAATCCATGTTTTTTGGTGGTGTGATAAGATCCAAGAATTTTGGTTGAAGGTTCAGAGTTTTGTGTGTGACATATTGGGCACTCAGGTTTCATAATAGTGGTAATAGTGGGGGTTAATTGATGATTCTGTGTATATATGTTTTGTTTTTTCTGTGTTTAATATGTGAATCAATAATAACTAACAAATTGTTAATCAGAAAACAATAACAAGGTCGGCGCGGAAGTCTCCAAAACACCAGCGTTCGACACATTTGTTTTAATTTGAATACAAATGATTTGTCTCTGACTTAACAGTCTCTGGCTGAGCTTACCTTGTACTGAACCCGGAACATTCCTTTAAGCAAGTTAAACACAGAGCCATGTTAATTACATATTGACTAATTAACCTACATTTATTTGTTACCGAAATTAATTAACAAGACACACTCCACTGTGGGATCTGGAAAAAAATGTCATTTCTATGCTCAGCCAGCAGATGGTTTATCATGTTATTATTTAAGGTGACAGGATGCATCGATCCCTAAAAGCTGGGATTTATCTCTGAAGAAACACAAGCCCAGTGAATGAGTCCGCTTCAATGGTTCAGTTAAACAGTGGAAGTTTCCACTGAAAAACATGGCCTATGTCTGACACTCAATTAATTCAATATAAAATTTTAAATACCCATCAGTTTCATAAGGGATGAGTTATGGCATGCTCTTACCATTCTTCTAACAACAACAAAATTGCAATCTCATGTTCTGTAGGAGTCTTTTTTCAATAGCAATGCTAATGGCCAGAATGGCATTATTACACTTCAGTGATAGTGCAAACAAAGGGCAAATGGAGGTCATTTTCAAGTATGACCACAGTCAGTGACCTATGATGACCAGGAGATGCCCACTGACTATGGCCCTCAAAGTGACCTCCATCTGCCCTTTACTTGCAACACAATGTCACTAAAACATAACATATGGTATAGTAGGAAAGTCCCAGTCAAGCATGTGAATGCATACCGTTATGTATGTAAACATACAGTATATTCTTTAGCATTAGACTGCCAGCCAATATCAGTTTATTATACAGCATAATATGAGAAGACAAATGCAAATTCTGTTTAATCAACGGCTTACAAGAAAAAATACATTCCCTCCAAAAAATATTTTTGCTGCTTGTTCAATTTACTTAATTAAAATTAACTAAAGCAACACAATTTTAAAACATTTTTGTCACAACTTGATTTTATTGCGTTTTATCCATTTAAATTTGTTAAGTAGAAGTTTACTTTAGCAATTTGAGTTGGGACAACATGAATACTTTTTGTGGTGCTAATGTAGCATTGATGAAACTTTTCCAGATTTCCATTTCCCAGCATGCTTTGCATGGTACGTGATAGGTCGAGTAAAGGTTCAAAATATGTCTTATTTTATTTGTTTTAGTGGAAGATGAATGTAAAGTGGGATACTTGTTAGTGTTTAATGTTTTGTTATGTTGAGATTTAGAAGAGTTTCTATTATGTTGCAGTTTTAGGGGGTTACCATTATGTTGAAGAGTGTAGCTTGAGCTAACGATGAGGACAGGTATATTGTACATGCAATTGATAGCTTGCTACGTGGAGTAATTAATGTGCTCACTGTAGTACCAAACTACACTCTGTAGTGCTTCAAACCAACATATATTTAGCATGATAACATTCACTTTTACTAATCAGTACATAAATAAATAATAGGGATTTATCTGTTACATTGACATGTTTAATTTTGTTGTGTTTACCCATTTAAACTAGGTTCTTTCTACACAATGTGTTTATGTAGAGATTACATAGTAAATTTAAGTTAAGAAAACTCATTTTAAACACGTAGAACCACTGACCATGATTGAATCAAGTTTAGCCAAAGCACTATTGTTTGAGTGTTGTCTTATTATTTATAAAGAGCCGTGAGTGTTTATAATGCAAGCTAATACATTTTGATGAATCATGGTGACACAGTTTAGACAATGCACGTTTGTGTTATTTAGCCAAGTTGGTCTTAATTCTTAACTGTTTTTAAACAAATCACATAGTAGATCAAATGAATGGTTGTAAGGCATTAATCTGGAATGATGGTTGGGTAACCAGAATGAAAATAGCCAGTTGGAAGGAGCTAACCAGCCTTTAATCAATCATGGTCGTGAAGAACAGCTGCTTCAGCTTGTAAAATGGTGACATCACAATGCACCTGAGGAGCTTAAAGGGTTCACTCCAAAATTGTAATTCTCTCATCATTTACTCACCCTCATGCCATCCCAGATGTGTATGTATTCTGCTGAACACAAAAAAAGATTTTTAGGAGAATATTTCAGCTCTGTAGGTCTATACAAAGTAAGTGAATCGTAGCCAGAACTTTGAAGGTCCAAAAAGCACATAAAGTCAGCATAAAAGAGATCCAAATGACTCCAGTGGTTAAATCTTTTATCTTCAGAAGTGATTTGAGAGGTGTGAGTGAGAAACAGATCAATATTTTAGTCCTTTTACCATAAATTAGCCTTCCTGCCCAGTAGGTGGCGATATGCAGAGAATGTGAATTGCCAAAAACAAAAGAAGAATGGGAAAGTGCAGATTTTTTAATAAAACAGGACTGAAATATTTTATATATTTTTCACCCACACATATCATATTCTTCTGAATATGTGGATTAAACCACTGGAGTCGTATGGATTACTTTTATGCTGCCTTTATATGGATTTTGGAGCTTTAAAGTTCTGGTCACCATTCACTTGCATTGTATGGAGCCACAGAGCTGAAATATTCTTCTAAAAATCTTTGTTTGTGTTCTGCAGAATACATACACATCTGAATGTGTAGGTGGGGTGAGCAAATGATGAGAGAATTTTTTTGGGCAACTATTCCTTTGACTAAATATTATGGTTTGTCAGATACAACTTCAATAAGGTGAAAAGAAATGTAGAAAAAGACTTGTTAATAAAGACGATGACTCAGTGTAATAAATATTTCATCATTCATTCTTGTCCGGTTTTCCAAACAAATGTTTTCCAGAGCATTCATAACAGTGTGGGAAGCCTTACAGAAGATGCCTCTCAAAGATGATGTTTGAGACAGAAGTGACTTTAGTGATTTAGTATGCACCACTTTGACAAGGTCTGTTGCTCTGTACTGCTTCACAACGAGACCAAACCCTTAGCCAGTACTGCGCAGTGCAGGCCTAGAAACAGATCATGTCATGGAATAGTCATGTAAAGAGAAAATATATGTAGAAAGAAAGGTTGTGTTTTGTCACTGAAATGGGCTAGCGTTTAAAGAACAGTACATCCTGATGTGCTTTAGTCTTCGTCATCAGCTTAGTTCGTTTAACCTCCTCAGAACGGGGACACCACCATCAGCACGTACACGACACAAGAGGATGAGAACACAGCACGCATGATTCGTTTCAAACCGTTGAGAATGCAAGCGAG
The DNA here is from genome assembly GCA_032164185.1 of Moxostoma hubbsi. Classification (NCBI taxonomy): domain Eukaryota; kingdom Metazoa; phylum Chordata; class Actinopteri; order Cypriniformes; family Catostomidae; genus Moxostoma; species Moxostoma hubbsi. The sequence continues at coordinate 7,306,834 of JAVLUX010000042.1, forward strand.
TGACGCAACAGAACGTGCAGTTACGACAGGAGCGTTCTAGTTGCATCGCTAACAATATAAATGGGATTTGGTATAATATTATATTTTAGAAATAGAAATTGGGATATAAATGTAAACATTAAGTGTGAAGAACAGTTTTGACCAAATGTACATTAGAATGACGAACTTTCACTGTATATAATATCATGTTGCAAGGGGCAGTGAGCACATTGCGGTAGACTGACCGTTGCGCCGCGTATCGCTGTTCCTTCACATCTCGCGCAGGAGCGTCGCGTTTTTAGACGCCTTGTCAGGTAAGATAGAACTTCAGCTATTAAAAACGCGTTTCGAGACACCTTCGCTCTGCTCTATTCGTTGCGCTGCGTTTAGCGTTTTTAAAACAAAAACGCGTTCTGTGTGAACGACCACTAATAGTGTGTATTAGCTTATCAAATCGCTCTAGATAACGTTATTTTTCATCATGTTTGGCTGTTTTGAGCTAGGCTAAGCTAATCTGCCGTCTCATCTAGGAAGTTCCTACGTGCCGAACGACCACACATCCTTCTGCAGACATCAGCCACACCAATCCATGGATGAATATAGGGTTCCAACGATGATGCATTTACAGTATTTGCATTATAGACCGATAGTTTTGAGTGCCATTTTCAGTTTGTATGTTGTCTCTCTCTACTCCGCCCAAATATGCGGAAGAGATATGATGTTGACGTCTGGGTGACATTGAACGCCACGAATATTGATTTATTTCTGTTTATATATTCACACTGGCTTTGGATGCTTTCTGAATCCTTAAAAAAAAAATTTTTTTTTACAGCTAAATGCAAGAGAGACATCCGCTATAAACAATCTATGACATAATGATTATTGTTCTATGATGGAGGAGAAGGCCTTAGATACTGTAAATCACAACCACCTGTCGGATGATACAAATTCACTTATATTCGATTGTTGCAAAGCAAATAACTACAGATGCACTTTTTGAAAATACTATTTCAGGAATTTATTAAAAGATTAGTTTCTACATTAAAATATGGGATTGTAAAAGGCAAAATCACTTATTTACTATGTCATTCACCACGCCACAATTAATTAACGTATATATATTATAAAAGATTAAGTTCACATTCACATACCTGTTTAGGAAATGAGAGTTGTCTGAGGAGAGGGATGCAAAGGATGCTCTGCAGTCGACAGTCTTCCGTTTCAATGCCGCAACGCAACGTGACCGCTCAGAAAAATCAACGCTGCCGGGGGCGGGGCTTTGCGCACGACCTTATTATAATATTGTATTTATTCATTTATTCATAATATTCATGAGCCTTAAAGTGAACCTCCTACGCTACTGTCAGCGTCACCATCACATTGTACGGTTCCAAGCTTGAGGTGTGGCGTGGGAGCACGTAGGCTTTTTGAAAATTGAGAAATCTGTGAAAAAATGACATAGCATAACTAGCTAGTTAGTCAATGAAAATAATTTAAAGTATGCAAAGCTAAACCCCAGTGAAAATATTTCATTTAATAAAATAATGCTATTAATGTTTGTAAGAGAGAGCTAACACAAAATAGACTAGCACCATGGTGTAGATATTTTTTCTTTTTTGTGCATTTGATGCAATTTTTTTTTATTTATATTAAATACAAATGGAAATGATACCATTCTTATAGTTTTCAACACTAAATAATGTATCAAACTACTTATGAAACAAAAACAAAATAAAAGGAAAATGCCAGTGGAATTTAATTGTACAAATAATTAAAAAAAGAGAAAAAGTACATATATAATTCAAATAAAATTTGCAGGTGCATCAGACTACACGTAATCTTCCCCCAATGCCCCATACAACGTCACAACATGGTTCTGGCATCCCTGAGGGGGGGAACAAGTGACGTGACAATCATGTTAGCAGGCCGCGCCAGCCGCCTTTTCTCTCTCTATGATCTCTCTCATAGAGTGTTAGATACGGCTGGGGCATTTAAGCTATAATACGCATCGGGAAAGGCGTTCTTTTCCAATCCTATTCTTTCAGGGGGAAAATACCCCACGGAGACCACGACCTTCCTAGGCTGGGGAGGTCAAACATGTGTCAAATACGTCACATGGGCTTACAAACCACACATGGAAGTGGCACGGTGGTAGGTCCTGCCTAATGAGGGAGGAGCTCTACAAGCACAGCAACCGGGGGTAGTGGCTACCTATTCCAGTACAGATTAATCAGTACATGTAGTGGGTCTGGTTGGGAATTCCTCTGCTGAATTCGCGAGCCAGAGGGCTAGGAGGAAGAACATCCAGTGAGCATGAGTTTGAGGGCTCACCTGGGAGTAAGAGCGCACATATTCGAATCAGTGGTGGGGAAAGGCGCTATGTGCACGTGGTTTACCATTCAACCTATTCTAATACGAAAAGGTGTGCCATTTAAACTTGAAACCCTAAAAACAGATAAAGAGGGTCGTGTATTATTTTGTCTGGTGAGATACATTCCTTTCCTATTACTTTAGTAAATGTCTACGCCCCAAATTATGACGACCCAGATTTTTTCAAGAAAGTGTTGGCTCTTATTCCAAATATGTCTCAAACTAATCTCATCATAGAGTGAGCCCCTCACTCTAATTAAAGGAACTTTTTAAATGCATTTATTAATAACTCTAATTTAGTGGCTATATGGAGACTTTTTCACCCCACGGAGAGAGATTATACCTTTCACTCACAAGTTCATAATGTATAATGAACACATGCGTTGATTATTTTCTGGTAGAAAACAAATTAATCTCCAATGCCTTGAATAATAAGATCCATGATATAGTAATTTTAGATCATGCTCACATTGTCACATTTGAACTTCTCCTTAATAATCTAACATCTTCACGTCCTGTTTGGAGAATGGATCCTTGATTTGTCAATGATCCTAAATTTTACAATTTCATGATTACACAATTGGAAATTGTTTCTGAGAAAAATGACACCCCTGAAGTTTCACCAGGACTACTTTGGGAAACACTGAAAGCCTTTTTAAGAGGATGTTATCTTGTATCAGGGGTTCAGAAATAAACTGTATAAAGCAAAACTTTTAGAGTTAGGGAAACTAATTAATCAATTAGAAAAGGAAAATGCACAAAATCCCTCATTAGAAACTTAAAAAAAAAATTCTACAGTTAAGATATGAGTACAATAAAATTTCAGATAAATTAAGTAAATCATTCCTCTTCATTAAACAGAAATATTTTGAATTCGGGGAAAAGCCACATAAATTGCTTGCGAGGCAGTTACGTAAATTAGAAAGTGATAAGACAATTCATAAGATCAAGACAAGCATGGAGCACAATGTATTTCATCCAAGGATATAAACAACTGCTTTAAGGATTTCTATTAAATGTTATACTCCTCAGACCCCTGTATTGACTTACAAGCTATGGATAAGTTTCTAAATAAATGTAACCTTCCCTCTCTTACTCAGGATGAGCGTGATTCTCTTAATAAGGATATAACTTTAGGAGAGTTAAAAGTATATAAATAAATTCCTTAAAGAGTGGTAAAACTCCAGGCCTGTATGGCTTGCCCTCTGAATTCTATAAACATTTTTGTGATTCCCTCTCCTCTTACCAGCTCAGAACATTTGAGGAGGCATCAGTGAATGGACTGCCACGAGATTCAATGAAGCAATCATAACTGTTTGTGGCACGGTGGAGGGCGGGGCCGGGTCGTGACTCAACACGCCCGGTCCCGTATTAGGCTAATCAAGCCACCGAGAGGGATAAAGGCCAATTGCAGAAGGCGGTGTGGGAGAGAGAGATCGTTCACGGACATGTCCGTCGTCCTATGTGATTGTCTTTTGAGTTTTACATTAAACCGTTAGTTTGTATGTCAAGCCGGTTTCTCGCATCTTCCTTGCCCGTGAGGGCGAACTTCTTTACATTGGTGCCGAAACCCGGGAAGGAAGAGGGATACGCCGTAGTAGAGTTCTCGCCACTACCGTCCACCCAATGGAGCAGCCGCGGGCGGCCATCTGCCGGGGGACGAGGAGCCCAGCCGCCTGGACACGGAGGAATGGCCACCGACCGTGAGGGGAGAAGAGGCTCCTAGCCGACCGCCTGGAGCGGTCAGGGCCGCTGCCAGGGGCGGAGGATGCCCCTACCAGCCGCTGAAACGCGGAGGGGGGAGGGGATCGCGACCGACCGCCTGGAGGTACATCGTCCTGAGGTACATGCCTTTGCATGAGTGCTTCTACTCGCTCCATGTTGACAAGAGGTGGGGACAGATCTGGAGCTGTGGGTGTGCATGGTGTGTTTAAGAGGAAGTCACATTCAAAGTTCAGGAAGGGTTCCAGGGTCAGGCCTCGACAGGCTTTGGTAGGACAGTCAGGATGGTTTTTCAGCTCCAGGATCAGCTCCATGGGGTCTTTTGAAGCAGATGAGAATCAAATGGTGTGCCGTGGAAAAAGGTTTGCCTTTTGAAGCGGTCCAGTGTCTGAAGGCGACATGTTGGATTCTTACAAAGAATCTGAAATGAGGAAAGACAGCACAGAAAGCACATTAATAAAAAACATGATCACTTGGGAAATCAACATGTTGCTTCCGAATGTACATGAACCATGAAATCGACACCATTCTGCCGAATTACTGACAAGTGCCATCCCCAACAGACATTTTTGCATCAATTCAACCAGTTTCACCATAGCACTACTAATAGACATGGGTTCTTGTTCTGTTGAAATCAGTTAGTAATCACGTTCATATAAACAATGGTGAGCACAATTCAGAGGCTGCATTTTTGCTCTAAAACGACAGTTAACTTTAGGGTTGGTGTTTGAGTTAGGGAGTAAAGCTAATAAAAACTTGCTTCTATGTAGACATTTGCCCCTATGCCCCTATTTGCCCCTATGCCCCTATGTAGACATTTCACATAAGGAATTCTCTTTGCATTAAGTTTCCATAGATACATTTTTTTTTTCATCTCAATTGTTTCACCAAGACTAAACAGTAAGCAAATTGCTTTGCTTAAGTCTCCTTCTCAGATGTTTCTCCTGAGAAGTTCTTTTGATTCTGCAATCAAAAATAAGAGATTTCAATATGAACTTTTCAATACGAACATTTCTCATCCAATTCTTTCTGACCAAATTATCTGAGCTATGCTATCCACATTCATTTTATTGCACTGTACCCAACACTGTAAAAAATGTCAGTAATTTTACCAGTAAAAGACTATAAAAATGCTGCAGTAAAAAAAATGTTTCATTGGTTAACATGTAGTAAAAAAAATTTAGATGTAAAAAGATAATTTTACTGTTTAATTAATGGTAAAATTGTATATTATGTTTAACAAAAGAGTACATGTACGTTTTATGGAAAATTATTGTTAAAATTATGATAAAAAACAATATTGGTCCATTCCTGGCGTGATCCAACACATTTCATTATATTTTATGGGAATAGTTATGTTTCTTCTTATCTTTAATATCAGTTATGTACTATAGGGTGTTACGTGTTATATTTGATGTAGTTTAGTTTATGTTTATTACATTATTTTAATTTCACATGTATAACCTTGATGCTGTTTGTGTGAGTGAAACTGAGCGCTCTCTCTACATGTTTATTGATCATTGCTCTTGGAAGAGCAGCTATTGATGAACATTATGTAATTATGTGCCTTTCTGCATTTACTACAGTGATTAACAACACATTATAAAGTGAAAAGCAGATTTCTATTGTTCCAGAATGTTAGTGCATCGAATTTACAGTCAAGTTGAACATTTTGGGGAATAGACCCAGCAAGAGTCCAGCACTCACCTCTGTAAGGAGGAGAGCAAAAGCAGGAGAGCAAAAAACAAGTTTTTTGGCATCTCATAAGGGAAGCCACATACCCTCCTCAGCATGCTACAGTGATCTGGCTCTGGAGACACAGGAAACTGAGACAAACGAGTGGGGGAGGGGTTGGAATGACTTGTAGAAATGTACAAAAAAAAAAAAAAAACAGACACACACATACAATTTGGATTCTAATTCAAGTTCTAGTAGGTATTAAAGGTCACATAAAAATTAAAATTCTGTCATCATTTCCACACAAGAGAATGATGACATGGTAGAAAGATGTGGTAAGTATGCATAATTGACATTTTTGGGTGAATTTACATCTTAAGCAAGATATTTCCTATTTCTTTTCTCCCCTTTGTGAGATTTTTCCCATAATAGGTTGTAAAATATAAGATGTTGAAAAATATTAAAAGCAAGGCAGAGAAAGACTGCTTGACCTACCAGGCATTGTAGACATTATAGTGTTCAATCACAGCATCACGTGCATATGACACACTTTGTGACCTCACCTTGCCTGTGGCCAATGCAAAGAGGAGGATGCCGAGAGACCACCAATCAGCAGAGTGGTTGTAGGGGCCACCACCAAGGACTTCAGGAGCTGTAGAGACAGACGTTTTCATAGGAATCTTGTTTACATTCAAAACATATCTAGACATAAACATAATTTCATTAACTAAGCCACAAATTACATTTAATGACTCATTTTGAATTTTCAAGTGACTATTGAAGTATACTATTCTACGCATAATTCAAATGAATTCTACATATGTTTTCATTTCTTGTTTTATTATAGATTTACCCATGTATTGGATTCTTCCACAAATAGTGAATGCCCTCTGTCCGCAATCAAGACGTGGAGACAAACCAAAATCAGCGAACCGTAGATGGCCTGTAATATAAAATATGTGATATCAAGACACCGACATTTAAATGGTAACACATAATCTTACCACTATATGGTGAATAAATAGATATTCAGTAGGCAAAAGGAAAAATCAATCTACTGCATTTGATTAATTATTTAAAAATGACTGTGCTCTACACTTTATGCTGTTTATTACATTATATTTTAATTGTATTGGCACAACATTGATAAATTAATAAGAACAATAAGAACAGACATTTTTTGTTAGATTATATGTATTAATACTGTATATTCTTATAAATACTATATTCTTCATCAATTTAGAAGCATAAATCCTAGATGTTCTGGAATATTCCATGTTTACACAAAAAAGCTGACACATACTGCCCTCCACTGGAAGGTCTGAACAATACAGGCTGTCTCACCTTGATCTGTAAGCAGGACATTCTCCATCTGTAAAAAAAAATAAGACATTTTTGGATTCATACATTTGAAAGTTCAAATATTTATCTACGGTCAATATCTGCCATCAAATCATTATCAACCATTAATACCTTCACATCACGGTGGATGATTCCAGAATCATGGAGGAACCCTATAAAACAGAGATGATATGTTAAGCATAATACACAATAATATGGTAATAAAAACTCATAAAACAACTTTTGAGTATGACAGCAATGAAATGTTATGTACAGTTGTATCGTGTTCAGTCATGACAACTCTTGGAAAGATCTGCATGTTAATGTGGGCATGGTATATTGATAGGATATTGATCATGGTGGACTGGATCTACTACACTGCTGTTGCCGAGCAAATACGGATACTTGCTACTGTTTGAACATAACACAGACCTACAGAGTTAAGCATATATAGACATGCTGCTGCACATTTTGAAAAACACAAGACATGCTGTATCTAGCATGTATGACATGCTGCTGCCAAACTTGACAAATACGATCGCCATAGCAGATCTAGACTGTGGTGCTGGGGAGGTGGAGGGTTTCAGAGAAAACTCTCCCAGCGTGATGCAGTGAGTCCGGCTTACTTGCAAACTTTCTTAAATATTAGGCAAAGAAAGTGTACGCAAGTTGACTGGCTATCTGATTACACATCATAGGAACTATCAGCTTACACCATGTGTGCCAATTGGCTTGACATATCACATGTGAGTGAGCTGATTGGCTAACAGAGAACATGTTCAAAGAACCTATCAGCTTGCACCATTCAGAGTTTCATGCTGGAACTTAGTCATTTATACTTATAATAAATCTTTAGGCAAAATTAAATCATTACAGTGCTTTATATATTAAAATCATCCTTGATAATATTTAGTACTCATTCAAATAGCAACAGGAGCCATCAAGATTGCATTGAGACAATATTATGTAATATCCATCTTTCTTAGCATAAAAAAAAAAAAAAAAACTGTTTGGTGCCTCCCTGATCCTTTAAGGACAGCTACTGTACTACAGCAAAATAAATAAATAAATTAGATAAATAAATAAATAATATATATATATATATATATATATATATATATATATATATATATATATATATATATATATATATATATATATACACACACACACACACACATATATATATATATATATATATCCCTGTGTATGTGAGAAAATCCATTTATGATTTTCATGTTGCAATAAGATCATTTCTTACCTACTGCAGAGCCCAATTCAGCTGCAAACATTTTCACCACATCTTCTTCAAACTGATCAATCATAACCCAGTATGTGTACAAGTCTCCTGTACTGCAGTAATCACACACTAGAGAGGAACAAAACACAATCAAATCTTATAAACAGCACATGAATGTACAAATCCCAAACACAGACACATAAACACAAAGACAAACACAAAAATCTAATTAATACAGGGAAAGTGCAAGTTAACACAGTGAAAACATCTGCCACTTTGGGAGATGACCAGATTCATATTAATGCATCAGTCATGACCATCTGTTTCAAACATTTATTCACTCACACACAAATTCAGAATATTGTCTATATTGATAAAACATCATGTTGTTCACACTACGAACAGAATATCTTGTATTGAAAAGAAGGATCTAAAGCTTGAAGATCTTGGTGACATAAATGATCCCAATTGGGATCTAGACTGAATAAGTATCTTCACAAAGGCAATACAACAAAGGAATAAAACTGTGAAATAAAATGTGGAGGTGGTGAACAAAAAATCAGGTGATAATCAAAGTAAGTGCCAAGTTCATCACAGCATTAGCTAGGAGAAAGCATTCAAGGGCTGAAAAACATAGTGGAAAAGTAAATTCACTCTCTCATACTGTATTTACTGGGAAATCACACTTGGGTTGGAAAATTAGGTTAGGTTTGGATTGAGGTATCCTAAAACCTGGAAGCGGGACTATTTGCAGTCCTGGTGACAAATAGGTGTTGACTTTAACATACACTCACCGGCCACTTTATTAGGTACACCTGTATGTCTACATATTCATGCGATTATCTAATCAGCCAATCGTTTGGCAGCAGTGTAATGTATAAAAGCATGCAGATATGGGTCAGGAGCTTCAGTTACATTTACTGGAGTATCTTGAGTATTTCCTAAAGGAAATATATATTCTCACAGCTGCTCACAGAATAAAAAAGATTCCACGCTGAAGTATCAACAGATTAAAGCTTGAATGATAGTTTGTGGGAGCTTCAGATTGAAGATGAAAAACTTTACTCTTTGTGGGAACTGGGTCTCATGGCACCTGGCATAAGGGAAGAGTGACTTTCTGGTGGGAGAGGCAAGAGGAGAGCTGGGGCAGGGTGTGTGTTCTGAATCACTCACTAATGTAGATGTGTCGCTGGGTCTGCCAGCAGTCCTGCAGGTCATGGACAAAAGGGTGGTGGACCTGACGCTGCATGTCAACAGTTTGACAACAAGAGCACCGTCAGAGTGAGTCATAAACCTCTGTGGGTTATGAACTCAGCCTGAACCAGGGTGCAAAAGAGACCTGCTCACGTTAGCTCTCGTACATCAAATTAAAATTGAGCATAAATAATTTTTGACTGTTGCTGCAGAAAACACACACTAAAGCACCACCATGGTTTCCACAGTTCTGAGTAAAAAATATTCTTAGATCAGTGGTTCTCAATTTTATCGGGTCACGCCCTGTTAGTGAGGTAATCAGGTAGGGCTAGTTTGTCAAGGGTTTTAGCTAGTGAACAGGATGGTGTATTGGTCAGGATACAGGAATAAAGACGAGGAGATGTAATCTCTTCTTATAACTGTATTTTGATCCAGCAGTAATCATCAGAACATTCCAATATCCAGTATTGTCATTATAGTTTTTCGTCATTAACTCAACACATTAAATATTGGAAGCTGGATAATTCAGGAAGAACTAAAGAGGCTACTCAGCACAAATACATGAACTAAATTATGCCATCGAACTTGAACACAGTTTTCCGTTCTCTCGATAGCCAACACACTAGCTACGCACTTCCTCCCCCGTAACCTCTGTATAAGAGTCTTAAAGCGGTAGGCACCAAAAAATGTCATAGCCTTTTATACAGCCGCCCCCAAATGTGCAAGCACATTTGCTTCCTTTAAAAGGCTTATCAGTCAGGCTAAGGGGGGCTCACAGAGGCATCATCCTCCCCAGACGGGAGAGCTGGCAACATCACCAACCGAGCTACCGGTCGGGTGTACACATGTCCTCTGATGTCCACATCAGCGGATCTAATGCACCCATTGTCGCTGCGGTGAATCTTGGTTACATGCCCAATGGGCCACGGGGCTCGAGGTAGCTGCGGGTCCACCAGCATGACAACGGCTTTATCCAGTAGTTCAGGAGTAGAGGAGTGCCATTTCTGTCTGGTCTGCAGCCCAGGGAGATATTCCCTGATGAATCTGGACCAGAATTGATCAGCGAGAACTTGTGAATGCCGCCAACGTCTGCGGCTCAGGAGCTCAGTCTCAGGATAGACCACTTGAGGAAGGGATCCATCAGGCCGCCCCATAAGCAGACTATTGGGTGTCACAGGGTCGATATCCGCAATGTCGGCAGAGACATAACCCAAAGGTTTAGAGTTAAGTATTGCCTCAACCTCCAGGAGAACTGTGAGAAGGACGTCTTCATGAACAGGTTGGGCCCCCACACAGGTGTAAAGTGCAGACTTGACGGAGCGAACCTCTCTCTCCCACACTCCACCAAAGTGTGGAGCTGCTGGGGGGTTAAACTGGAAATGAATCCTCTGACGCGCGAGTCGTTTCCGCAATGTTGGCTCCATACTGGCAAAAGCCTCTCTAAGTTCCCGTTCTCCTCCTTTGAAGTTGGTCCCCTGGTCTGACAACAACTCTGCAGGTGTCCCTCTTCTGGCGATGAATCGTCTTAGGGCCATCAAGTAAGCATCCACATCCATATTTCTGAGGAGATCCAAGTGTACCGCCCTGGTTGTTAAACACTTAAATATTATCCCCCAACGCTTCTCCTGGCGTCTGCCCATCTTCACAAACATGGGCCCGAAACAATCCACGCCAGTGGAGTAGAAGGCTGGTTTGTGTAATCGGAGTCGAGCAGCGGGAAGGTCCGCCATTCGGGGAATGGAAGGCTGAGCTCTCCAGCGCTGACATTCAGCACAAGAACGCTGGTATCTGCGAATCGCCTCCCTTCCATGGATTATCCAAAATGACCGCTGCATCTCTGCAAAGACTCGCTCTGGCCCGGGATGATGCAGGTCGCTATCGTACCTCTGGATAAGTAAACGTGTAACCGGGTGTGAGGCATCCAGAACAACAGGGTGCAATGTCAAGTCGTCTTGACCTTCTAAACGTCTGAGCCGACCTCCTACTCTTATGAGGTCCGTGGATTTATCTAACTCCGGAGCCAAGGTAAGTAGTCGACTTCCAGGTGAGACGGATTTCCCTGCGGCAAGGAGTTTGTAGTCCTCTGGAAATGACTGTTGTTGAGCTCGCTGGAGAACGATCATCTCTGCCTGTTGGTATCCTTCAGCATTGGGCGGTGAACTGGAAGGGGTTTGTCCTAGGATTTCTTGAGCAGTAGCATCTATGAGCTCCTGCCAGGTGTGGTACACCTTGTCATCCCTGCTGATCGACATCGGTGAGGTAACCACTACTCCACAGAAGGTGGCCTTCCGGAATTCCACTTGGTCCTCAAATGGCTCGGTGCTGGGTCTTTCTGGCCAGGTGGCTGGGTTCTGGAGAAGGAAGGGAGGTCCTTGAGACCATCGGTTGGGATCTATTAGGGCCTCTAGGGTCTTCCCTCTCGTCAGATCATCAGCAGGATTGTTCGCAGAGTCCACGTAGCACCAAGTGCACTTCTCAGTTAACTCCTGTATCTCAGCTATTCTGGCACCCACGAAGACCTTGTAGCGGCAAGACTGGGAGTGTAGCCAGGTTAATACTGTAGTGGAGTCTGACCACAACACAGTTTGAACCACTGTCAAGGTTAGTTCCCTCTCGAGGACACGAGCCAGCTGCGCTGCAACCAGAGCTCCACAAAGCTCCAGGCGTGGGATGGAGTGCAGACGTCTTGGAGCTACTCGTGAACGAGCAAGGATGAAAGATAGGTGGATCTGGCCTTCCTTGTCCTCAGTTCTCATGTAGGCTACGGCTCCATAAGCTTGCTCAGATGCATCTGCGAAGATGTGCACCTCACGGGTGGCACCCTCAAGGTTAGCATCCACAGGAACATATGCACGCGGAAAGGTAAGGAGAGGTAAGGACTCAAGTTCAGCCTCCCAGCTGGACCAGGCTTGCAGGAGTTCGGCAGGTAAGTTAGAGTCATCCCATCCTCGCTTCTTATCCCACAGCTGCCTGATGATGAGCTTCGCTCGGGTGGAGAAAGGTAACATATAACCCAAGGGATCATATTGAGTAGCTAGAACTCTGTAAATGTTCCTCAGGGTTGGTACCTCGTAGGCCACAGGCCTATGTTTGTAGCTCAAGGTGTCCGTTGCCCAATTCCAGCTGAGACCGAGTGTTGACTCCAAGGGGTTGGACTTATCATGTGCCAGCCACAGGTCCAGGCTTTCAGATCTGGCCTCTTGAGGCAAGTGGCTCAGGACGCTTGGATCACTGCAAGCCCATTGACGAAACTTGAAGCCTGCAGTAGACAGAAGATCCCTGAGCCGATCCACCAGCAGTTTGGCTTCACCCGGCGTACGCATGCTCTGCAGGCAGTTATCGACGTAAAAGCAGTTCTCAACCGAGAATCTCAGGTTATCGTCCGGTTGGCATTGGTCAACAACATGGCGCTGCAGGGCATATGTCGCACAACACGGGCTGCAGGTTGCGCCGAAAGGCAAAACTTGCCACTCAAATGATCTTGGGGGCTCTTCCACCTTCAGGTCCCGCCACAGGAACCTTAGAAGAGGGCGATCTTCAGCGATGAGGTGGACTTGATGAAACATCCCCTTGATGTCTCCACTAACCGCTATGGGATGTTCACGAAATCTCACTAAGACTCCCAGCAAGGAGGCACCAAGGGTAGGGCCAGGTAGCAGGTATTGGTTCAGGGTCTGCCCAAGGTACTGGTGAGAGCAGTTAAAGACCAGGCGGTTCTTTCCATTGTGGCTGACGAGATGATGTGAGATGTACCATCCTTCCTTGGTAGAGGTCTCCTCAGTGACTTCCCTCACAGCACCTGCTTCAATGAGCTTCTGCATTTCCATCTTGTATGCGTCCGCTAGCTTGGGGTCCTTTAAGAGTCGCCTCTCAGTACTACGTAACATGGGCATAACTGACTCCTTTGGCGAGTGCAAAGGTGGCATACTTGCATGGCGCAGCATTGGTGTGGCGTACCTGAGAATTCCATCTACATTAATACGGACAGTCTTGGCTTCAAGCAATGCTACAGCCTGCTGATCCTGCTTTGACCGAGTCACCTCTCTTTCGGGTCGGTACGGTACAGTGTCTACTTGCCAGAGCCTCTCAACATGCTTGTAAAGCTCATCCATTCGTGGTGTAAAGGAAACAGACACTGTGCTGGTTGAATTGGCCGCCCCATGAAGGGGGTAGGGCCTTGAAGAGTCCACCCAAGCCTGGTGCGAACTGCGGCTGGGCCACCTGGTGGACCAAGTCTAACTGGCTCGACAGGTGTTATCAGCTGAGGGTTGTCAGAGCCTACAAGGAGTGTTGGCTGAGCATCTCTTAAGGCAGGTAGGGGAATGCCACTTAGGTATTTGTATTTCCTCTGTAGGCGGTCAATAGGGTAAGTATGCTGTGCTAGGCTGAGGCGGCCAGCTGTGAAGGCACCATTGATCTTATAGCTAGTGTGAGGATTTGCAGCTGGTGAGACATGGAAAGACACTGTGTGGCCATGGAGGATCTGGATGTCTTGACGGACTGTACGCAGAGGAAGTGCTTCAGGAGTGCCCTTCATGCCAAGAAACTTAGCTGCTGCTGGCAACAACATGGTCCTCTCTGACCCATCATCGAGGATCGCAAAGGTGTCAAATGTCCAGCCCTCATAATGCACAAGCACAGGGACGACCTTTAACAAGACTCGATTCCCGGCTCCAGGTCTGTCTAGGTAGAGCGAGTCAGCCGCAGAGTTGGTTAAGCAGCTCTCTTCTTTGGCAGCTGTATCCTTATTGCCCCTCTCTGCTTTCGTATTTATCTCGTGAAGAGCCAGCAGGTGTTTTCCCTGACAGATGTTGCAGGGTTTCTTCAATGTGCACTGAGCTGCTTGATGAGTACGTGCACAGCGCCAGCACCGCTTGTTAACTCGTATCCACTCTCTAAGCTGGTCTTTGGAGAGTTTGGTGATGGCACTGCACTGACTGAGATAATGTTCAGTACTCTCACAGTAAGCACAGTAAGCTTTACTCTTAGCCCCTCTGTAGGCTGATCGCTCTTTAGGGTACAAAGAGGCTGGCTCTGCAGACTCACCAGCTCCATGTAAGACAGTCACCGTTTGTCTTCCAGGACGACCATCAGTCTTTACATTCTGCCTTTCTCTTATGCTGCGTCCAGTAGCCTGACTGTCGAAGCCTTGACACCATGATTCATAGCGAAGCCATTCTGCCAAATCATGGAGAGTGTGAGTCGCCCCTAACCGCTTGAACTGATGTCGACGGAAATCAGCTCGCTGTTCTGGAGGGAGCTTACTCAGCAGACGAGCAACATGTGAGCCACAGTTGAGTTCGATTTCCCCTTCAGGACCCAAAGTCTGCAGTAAGCCCACTAAAGATTGTATTTGGAGGGAGAACTTCTGAAATGCCAAAGTATCGCCACGCTTTACTTCGGGGGTTTCTAGAACACTTGCTATCTTCTTTAAGGCAAGTTGATGAGGCTGACCGAATTTATCATAGAGGGCTGACATTGTATCACTATAAGGGGTCGGCGAATGTAGGTAAGCATCAGCTATAAGCTTAGCCTCATCCAGCTTTAAATGGTCCACCAGTATCTGATACCTGAAGAGTTCTGTGGCATTAGATGGGAGTAGGTTTTCTAGAGCTATGCGAAGCCGTGCAAACTCACTGGGATCCGGGTGACTAAACTTTGGGATTGTGGGTTGAGGCCCTCGATACACTTGTTCATTCCCTGATGGCTGCATAAACTGATTAGGTGGTGGCATGCCATGTATTGCTCCAGTGGCTGCTAAGGGTTGGTAGGCTCGGGCAGGCGCTGATTGCATTAAAGGTGCATAGGCTGGGGCAGGATGCTTGAGCAGCTGAGAAGGTCGTGTAGAGAGGGATGGGGATATCCCTTTATCAGGAGCAGGAACGGGATGCTGAGGAGGCAGTGGAGGCTTATGAGGCAGACATGCTCCAGCTTCAGGGGCAAAGTCGTCTTGGCTGCGGTCTAGCCCTTGTTCCTTGACTCTGAGATTGCACATACCTCTCGACAAGTTCTCATAAGGTTCAGGCCAGGGTGGAGGATCAGGCCAGTCCTCCTCCTCCATTTCCTTCGAGTGTGCTGCAACAGCTAAACTCCTTGAGGCTACAGTACCAGCTTGTGGAGATTTAGGATTACTGTCGTTTGAGGCTGGACTATTAACTTGGACCAGGTCCATTCTCAGTGAGCGGGCTACCTCCAGTAGCTCTTTCATCTCGCGCCGTGTTTCATTAAGTTCCTTTAGACCAGCCTGGAAGGCCTGTTGTGTTTGGAGCAGCTTAGTATTCTCCTCTCGAATAGCTCTGATTGCCTCTGGGAAACGAGAATCCATATATGGGCTCTGATAGGATGAGTGTGTTCGCGCAGGCCGGATAAACCCATCCAAATCTCGCCTCTGGCTGTGGTCTGGGGCTAGCTGAGGAGTCTCAGAGTGAGCAGCATTCTCAGGGAAGCCACTATAGTGAGAGTGGTCTGTCTGGAAGGGAGCCATCCGGTCTGGGCCCTCCCTAGTGAGGAACACCCTCATATCCAAGGCAGGGGATTTCATGCCCCATTGTAACTGATCTCGTTGACTATATCCCATATAGTCCACTTCGAAGTCCTGAAGTCTGGCAGGTCGACGTATTTGACGTTTAGGTCTCACATCAGGATACATCTCTTCATCTGACTCCATCCTGAATACTGCTATCCGGCTCGAAGGACCAATGTTAGTGAGGTAATCAGGTAGGGCTAGTTTGTCAAGGGTTTTAGCTAGTGAACAGGATGGTGTATCGGTCAGGACACAGGAATAAAGACGAGGAGATGTAATCTCTTCTTATAACTGTATTTTGATCCAGCAGTAATCATCAGAACATTCCAATATCCAGTATTGTCATTATAGTTTTTCGTCATTAACTCAACACATTAAATATTGGAAGCTGGATAATTCAGGAAGAACTAAAGAGGCTACTCAGCACAAATACATGAACTAAATTATGCCGTCGAACTTGAACACAGTTTTCCGTTCTCTCGATAGCCAACACACTAGCTACGCACTTCCTCCCCCGTAACCTCCGTATAAGAGTCTTAAAGCGGTAGGCACCAAAAAATGTCATAGCCTTTTATACACGCCCCCTTTGAAGCAAGAAAAAATTGCACCTGATTAATGATATTGATAAACTTTGAAAAAACTGACCCTTCTGCCATCATTTACTCACCCGTGTCGTTCAAAATCAGTATTAATTTTTTCATCCGTGAAACACAAGATTGAGGGACGAGAGGATCATGTTTGTGGCTGTCCAAACTCCTAAAGCAAACATAAAAGCGCCATTAAAGTCGTCCATAACACTCATGCCTTAGATTTCAATTCATCTGAAGTCAAATGATAGTGTTGTGTGAGGAACAGACTGAAACTTAAGTGTTAATTCACCTTGTCACTCATTTGAAACTGGCACGCACACAAGAATGACCTTATTTACATGCGCGCACCTGACATCAACGCTTTGGGCTGTCAAGAGCTAGTGCCAGGAGTAAGTTTAAACAAGGCAGGAGAAAAGGAAGAGGAAAAGAAATGACACACATCGGATCTTATGTGTATTTTCACTATTTTTGTTGAATGTGTGAAAGTGAATGAGATTGGAGGATGTGTCAGTCTCCCCCTTGCAATACCTCTGCGCTCCCTCTACTATACGGGCTTGACCCACACTTTGAGAACCTGTCTTAGATCAAGTAAATAATGCTAAAAAAAACAATTACAAAGATTTTCTTGATTATTGTAGTTTTTAGGCATACATATTAGTCTTTAGTTCTAACAAAGTAATGCATCTGGATGCAGCTTTTCTGTTACAATATATAATAATGTTTGAACTAACGAACATAGTATCTTTGTTGGATTAATACATTGTTTTTATGATAGTGGTATTTTAAGAGCTTAATCTCGTAAAAAAAGTGGCGAAATGTTTGCAAAATTATATTACGTGGCTCCTTACACTTGTTGCTGCAGTTCCTAGATAAAATGAATACCGAGTGGCGCTAAACGAAAGTTACATTATCTTCCAAACCTTACCGATATTGTAATAAAAAGCAAATGTGCCATGTGATTTGGTGGTGTTTCAATGACAATTTCTGTTTAGATGTCAACTTGCATGCTTTGCATTGCAAGTACAGTGCTCAGTTGAGCAATTTAATTGTAAATTAAGTTGATTATGTAATACAAATGTTAAAATGCCTCGCTGTAGTAAAGTGTTTAGATGTTATAAGATAGCATTGAGTGAGGACAGAGCACAGAGCTAAAAGTAAGTGTTTATGAACTGATAATCTGCTGTTTTACTCGTGAATTGTGTGAAAGTGAACAAAAATAATTGTTGTTTTAAATTATTTTGCGGTGTAGAAATATAGCCGAAAAGATTAAGTAGTTCTACATTGACTAAGTTTAAGCGTGAACTTGAAAATATTAAGTCAATTCTAATTTCAAACATGCAAAAAATGTATACTCTAGCTTATATGTAAATATTATTTATGATTGTTTGTTATTTTTACAATGTGTTATGTATTAATCCTAAAGAAGAAAACCTTTTCATATTTATTTGCTAATTTGGACCCACTTTATATTAGGAGGCCTTAACTACTATGTACTTAACCGTTTGATACAATGTACTTATTATGTACAGTACATGTTGTTGCATTTTAATTACGTTTAAAGTACTTGCATTTAAGTACATTTGTAGTTTCACTGTTAACTTTGTAGCTGGTGTTCCCAGCATGCACTGGGCTTGAATAATAAATGAGCTTGCATTGTTTCATTATTTGCAAGTTTATTAACATTGTTTTTATAGTTTATTTTGTTGTTACATTTAGTAACTTCTTGTTTTGTGCAGTCTCAAGTTAATTTTCTACTCAAAATTACCCATTTATGATCAGAAAAAGAATCTGTTGATTGTCACGTTGTGGTGTTTCTTACACCAATTGTTGAGGTCCGCATGCTCTGATTTTAGTTTCTATCACCAGTAATGTAAGGTAATGTAGTCTCATAGACTACATAGCATGCATAAAGTTCCCTCGTGGGAGGTTTCCATATGTCACGTGGTACATGATTAAACATTTTTGTAAGGAAAATTCAGAACTAAATTCATTCAAGCACTATGCATATCACATTTCTAAGTAAAAGTTTAAAGTTTGGATTAAGTTAAATGTACACACCCACTTTAATCAATATTATGTCATAAAATTAAGTAGATTTTATTTAGGTTAATGCCATTTGTTTTTTATTTAAATGTTATTTTATTACATTTTTTATCCCTTTTTCTCCCTATTTGGAATGCCCAATTCCCACTACTTCCTTGTGTCCTCGTGGTGGCGCAGTTACTCACCTCAATCCGGGTGGTGGAGGACAAGTCTCAGTTTGTCTCCGCTTCTGAAACTGTCAATCACGGGGCTCGCTGTACATGACACCGTGGAGACTCACAGCATGTGGAGGCAAATGCTACACTCCGCAATCCACACAAACTTACCATGTGCCCCTTTGAAAGCGAGATCCACTAATCATGACCACAAGGAGGTTACCCCATGTGACTCCACTAGCAACCTGGCCAATTTGGTTACTTAGGAGAGCTGGCTGGAGTCACTCAGCACACCCTAGATTTGAAATCACGACTCCAGGGGTTGTAGTCAGCATCAATACTCGCTGAGATACAAAGGCCCCCAGTTATATACCATTAATATTTACTTTGAATTAAAATTGTGTGCAAAAACTTGCAAAATAAAAATGAAGTAAATCTTACTAGTCATTTTTTTAGTTTTGTGCCTCTAGTGTTTATTTCACCAGCAAACATCCACAAAACATCAAAAGAGCCATGTAATAATAATTTTGCAAATATTCAAGTATTGTAATTTGATTTTTTGAGACCAGGTTGTCTTTTTAAGTTAATACAACTTGAGAAATCTTATCTAAACAGGTAACTGTTGCAATAATGGTAACATTAAAACCATGGGAAATTGTCCTATTAGTTCAGTATACACATTTCCTTAAAATAAATAAGAAAATTAAACTAAATAAAACATAAAACTGATGCCTTATATTTTTGTATATCTTAGATTTTTGTATTTAAGTTCTACAAACACCACATTTGTTTGTAATGTTAACTTATTCATAGAAAGAATAGTCTGTGCTTGTAAAAGATGATGAAGGTCATAAGACTGAAAAAATAACATCATAAAAAGGGGAGATGTGGACTAGGGCTCACCTGGACTATTACTTACTCTTTAGACTGCTCCAACACTCCCAAGCGTAGAATCTCAGACTTTGGAATAACCTACCATAGACATTTTTTTTGTTTTGTTACTATGACAGGATGTGCTATAATCCAGAAGTAAAACTGTATACATATATATGCAGAATTACAGACAATTTTACCTTAACTGCATAAGTCTTTTGCTTTGACTTATCCTTCACCTTGAAAATTGGACCAAAAGATCCTTTGGCTATGTAACCCAGGATTTAAGGGTTAAGAGTCGAAATATAATGGTGTTACAATAATGAGGAAAAGAAAAATATACAATTATTAGAAGGTAATGAGAAAATGCTGAGTTATGCCCTGAGTTAACACTTTTGCCCTTAGAAGCCACTCACCTGAAAATGTTCATGTCCTGGGACGTTGCGGTGGGGAAAATCAGGCAGAATCATGTTGATAAAGCTCGGCAGACTCCATTCCATACAGAGTTTCTCAGGGCAAGGCACTGAGAGCACTGAGAGCAGGTGCTCAGGGATAGATGGCTCCTTGTCATAAATAATTCGATGTGACCCGATTTGTAGTGGGTTGATGCGGAAGAGAGCCACCGGGAGAGAAAAACCCACAGTGGAAAGAAAACCCCTACATCCGGATGTGTGTGATTGCTCCTCTGACCCTGTGTACGGCTGTGAATATATAACACAAACAGAACATCATTAAATCATTCATTTATTGTGTTTCTCTTAATCATATTTCAGTCACGACCCATTTTTCAACATGCGACCCCAGCAGTGACAAAAGGTGATATTTTTTTAAATGATTGCTTTTCTAATAGTAAAAAAACTGCAGGAAAAAATGAGGAAATAATTGGCTATACTGTATGACAACATTAAAGTTGATTTCTATGGCATTTAATGGGAAAATGAACTGTTTTAGTCCTGTCCCCACACTGCCCTGAAAATGTTTAACCTAAAAAATATGCTTCATGTGGTAACATATAAATAAAATCTTTTGACTCAGAAATATTATTTAACATTACTGAATCAACCTCAATACATTAAAACAAAATTCATCTTTAAGGGTTAGATCAGGTAGAAATAGCTCCTTAAGGTAACAAATGCACATTTCCAATTTTTAGTTTTTATGTTCATGAGTCAATTGTGGATTAATGAATGTGCCAAATAAAAAAGTGTCAAATTGAATGTGTGATAGCTGTTTTTAGTGTATGAATACAATATACTATGTGAATAGAATATTCTAATTCTAATAATATATACCTGTCCTCACACTGTAAAAATGTTTTGTAACCTAGAAAATGTGCTTCATGTAGTAACATATAAACTGTTTTTATTCAAGTGAAAAAAATATTTATTTTGACTAAATCATTAGTGTATAAAATGTAATTTTTATGGGTTAGATCAAGTAGAAATATTTAATAATTATAATACAGCTCATGCAACATTTTAGGGTCCTCAGAAGGTACAATAATCAGTATTTTAACCCAAAAGTTTAATGTCATTAAAACAATATATCATTAATACAACATTTGTGGCTGTAATGGTTCTGACAATGTGCAGTGGTGATGAGGAATTTCAGTGAAAATTATTCAGTTTTAAATATCTTTATTAGAACACATTTCATTTATGGACATTTTTTTTAAATAAGAAAATCAGGTAACACATGCATGCTTACAGAATTACCATCATAGTTATATGAATTAAAGGTTGGAAGTCATGCACTGATGGCATGTGCTTTGAGTTCCTTGAGGTTACTAATGTGAAATGAGTCTGAGAATTACTGTGCTTACAGAAAATATTACTTCCACTGCACAATAATGAGTCATACGAGTAAAACATAGCTTTCATACATGAATTAATACTTAATATTGTTTTCCATGTTTTTAAAATACATCGTAAAACACTTACTAGCTTCACAAGTCTTTGTTTGTTGTAAATAATCGGCGTGGTGATTCAGAGTTGTCAGTCACGGTGCACTATTTTTATTGAAGATGAACAGGCATGGGCTTTTGCATTATCTCCACAATTAACTATGCAGCAAAAGTCATTTTCCATCGAAGCCTGTCTGAAAGATATGGCCACACTATTCTCCACTGCATCCACACACATTTCACCATGCGAACCACCGAGAACGAGAACCACATTATAGCGAGCACAAGGAGGTTACCCCAATGTGACTTTACCCACCCTAGCAATCGGGCCAATTGATTATTTAGGAAGCCTGACAGGACTCACGAAACCTATGTTTTATAAAAAAAAATATTTTAACAGAGAAGTCTAATAATAACAATAATAATAATAATAAAGAAATGCATAAAATAGGTATTCTATATAAATGGATGAATATATTAAATATTAAATAAATGAAGTTATTTGTGTTGAACTAGATAGTTGGTAACAACAAAGTGGTGGCTTGATTGATGCAGACAACTGTATAAATTAAAATCAGAGAGAGAAGTAAAAGTCAATAACTGTATAGTCAGTATATATTGGCTCATCATCCTTGTCTCCGCTTCCTATCTGACACCCATAGGCACTCTCACCAACACTACAAGTCGTGTCGCACCACAGAACTGCTGTACCGTTATCAATTTTGGGAGTACAGAGCAGACCTCCATTTTATTAGTGAATGTCTTTAAAGTGCATCTTCTAAACGTATCCTTATTTTTCACTGCGTGGTAACACGTGAACCTCGTAATGTTCAATGAATGCTTGTAATTAGCAGGATCATACACAGGGTTTCTGCTTTCCTCACTAATCTGGAAGCTTTCATATAGAGAGAAATGTGTGAAAATGAAATTTTGCACTTGCATGACTGATTATGGAAGCAGATTGAGTAAAATAAATAGATTGTTCTGCACAAAATTATTGTAAAACAAAATGTAAATATGTAGTTTATTAGGTTGAATATTTAAGAAAATATTTTTTAAACAACTATTAGTGAGGTAAATTACAAATGATTGTAAAGATATGAACAATTATAATGAAGTTACAATGAAGAGCAGCACTATACGGTCACAATTCAGCACTGTCACATTCTCTGTTGTCTTTTGTTTTTGTGCTTTTATGTTGAAGTTTAGTTTAGATCCTGTTTCCTGTTAGGTTTTGTAGTCCTTTGTAGTTTCATTTTATGATTGGTTTTCCCCTGATTGGTTCTCTTTCCTAATTGTTTCCCCAGGTGTTCCTTGTTTCCCTTGTGTATTTAAGCCTTGGTTTTCCCCAGTTAATTTGTCAATTCTTGCATGTTTTGTTATGCTCTGTGCTAGGTTCCCTGTTATTTCTTTATTCTGAGTTTTTTGTTCTTTTTAATAAAGCTGCACTTAGATCCTCATTCTTTGCCTGCTTCGTCACAGAAGAAATGACCTCTGTGACGAAGCAGGCAAAGAATGAGGATCCAAGTGGCAAGGGCCTTTTGTGGTCACATGGCGAGTTGGGGATGGAGGCTTCGAGGTAGATTGAACAGACAGAGTTGGAGCACGGCAGATATACCACCTCAATCTACTAAAATATTGGAGAGAGGAGGAACCCGTGGCTTTGGTGACAGTATTTTCGGAGAGGGAGGAGCTTGGGCCAGAGGTGAATTTAAAACCCCAAAATCAAGTCATCCCGGTCCAGTGTGGAGACCTCCTCTCACCATCCCAAATCACAAAGGTGGCCAAATTGCAAAGGGAATTTTCGGACATGTTTTCGCCTCTGCCTGGTCATATGAATCTCATAGAACACCACATTGAGATGACCCCAGGGGTAGTGGTATGCAACATGTGGAACGGGAGAAACTTAAGGTCATGCTCAATATGGGAGTAATAGAGGAATTCAACAATGACTGGTCCAGCCAGGTGGTTCTAGTAACAAACAATGATTAAGTCAACGCGGTCTAAATTTGACGCTTATCTGATGCCTCATATCGATGAACGTCTAGATCGGTTAGGCGTGGCTCGCTTTTATTCAACACTAGATTTGTCAAAGGGATATTGGCAGATCCCCATGACTCACATGTTCCGTAAAAAAAACAGCATTTTCCACTCTGTTTGGATTACATCAATTTGTGACTCTTCCGTTTTGTTTTAGGGCCCAGCTATATTTCAGCAGCTCATGGACAGAATACTTATCCCACAAACTGCATATGCTGCTGCCTGTCTGAATGACATCATTTACAGTAATGATTGGCAATGAGATTTTCTGATGGTTATGTAAAGTAAGCAACCAGAGTTTGTATACCTTTACAAGAACTACAGGGGCAGGTAAACCTGAAAATTGTAAAAGAACACTATGACAGGGCCGAGGGCGGGGCTGGGTCGTAATTATACACACCCAGTCCCTTAAGGGATTAAAAAAATATTGCCTCATTAAGTAGCTTCAATGTAGCTTGCTACTTTTTGATAGTAACTTGTAGTGTAGCTAACTACTTTTTCAAAAGATTAGCTTGACTGTAGATGAACTTTATTATTATTTTATTACAATAAATTATGAGTAGCTTGTCAAACTACAGTTTCAAAGTAGCCAACTCTGTGGGTTGTAATCAAATTTCGATTCACCAAAGCTTGGTTCATGGTGAGGCTTTGGGTACAGCACGCCAGGTGAAGGTGAGGTGTGTGCATGGGGATATACACGAATACCCTTTAGTGCCTGTTACTGTTCAATTCCAGGGACAAAAACATAGAAATGAGGTGCCGATTAGTACCTATCCACTTATTTTATGTATAAATTGGCCAGCATTTGAAACATGATTAAGGGGAATGTGTGTAGATGAGTGCTGCAACAGTGTAATTCAGGGTGGAATTTTATGCATAAGGTGAATAGGGAGCACTGGCTTGAGAGACATTGCCTGATGCATTGAAGTCAGCTCCACTTCAGGGAGGAAAGTGAGGACTCTGCCCCTGAAGTCCTCCAGAAAATCCCCATGGTGGCACGCCTTTGACCAAGTGAGAGTAATTGATGGTCAAAAGTTTCAGCCTGGTTTTGCGCTCTCTTATCCATACTTTTCAGTTATTAAAGGTAGGTTGTATCGAGTGATGCAGGACGCTAAAAACGAAAACATATACAACCTAGTTGTTTATTCCGAAAAGCCGCTGGGAAATGGTCTTCCAGGTGGCTCATTATAATCCGATGGCAGGACATCTAGTGTAAGAAGAGACAATGAAATGTCTCATGGCCTGTTTTTATTGGCCGGGCATTCGCAGGGTTGTACGCAAGTGGCGTGCTACACGTCATGAATGTCAGTTGGTGAATCCCCGGCCACATCAAAATTCATTGTGCCCTCTTCCGTTGAATGAGGTCCCCTTCGAAAGAATTGGTATGACCTCGTCGGGCCATTAAAACAGATGGTACGGGGGCAATGCTTTGTATTAGCCTTGGTTGATTTTGCAACACGTTACCCTGAAGCACTGGTCCTGTGCAACATTTCATCATTGATGAGCTTAACCTGGACAAACTCAGATGAGCCAGTATTGTGGAAGTTAAGATGGAAGACTCTAAATTCTGCTCTGATAATGACACCTCACTAGGGGAGACCGGGGATGAAAGTAACACCTTTTGTTTGAGCGTCAGTAACTCAGTGGTTGTTTGTGCTAGGTCTCTCAAATTTTGATACATACTACCCATAATGGTCTTCTACAAATATAACTCACTTGGACATATATTACACAATCATAGATTATGTGAGTTAATGTCAAATACAAAGAGTTCCGTTGTTACAACCTACCCCACTACTGGGGTGAGTTGTAACAATAGCTGGGGATGGATGTAACAAGGAGAGGCAATTTGCTAAAATAAGATTCACACTATACAAGAATATATTTATACAAGAACTTTAATGAAGAATAAAGAAGACATTGTTTTGAATTATCTGAACAATTTAAAGTGAACAAAAAATCTCTTATTTCTTCAAAACAACATTATCTGAAAAACTTTTTCTGTGTGTGTTTGTTTGAGTGTGCGTTTGTGTGTGTGTGTGTGGACTGTATTCCTGAATGTTTATGGGTCACAGGTTCAATTACTGTCACAATTGTGGCAAATGTAGATGGCTGCCCCTGGAGTGCAGGCTTTGTGGGCCCAGAACTGACAGTTTACACACTTGATCCATATTTCTTTTGGCCTCGAGTTTGCAAAGTGTTCCATGCACACAATGCAGAAATTCTCATCATCTGAGGTTTCAGAATCCTCTTGATCATTGGTCTTGGGCCTTTTGCTTGTTTGCTTTGCTTTCTTCTTTTGACCCTTTCCAGAAGGCAGGGTTATTCTTTTTTTACACATTTTTTTAACGGTCCTCTTCTTTGCTTCCTCTTCAAGTGCCTGTTTCACAGGTGTATCTGTCAGAATTTCTGATTGCCTCTTCTTTCTCTTCCCACTGGTAATCTTCCTTGGTCCTGCTTTGGGAAATGGACGGAGAGCAGAAGGACTGAAACCTTTTTGAGCAGCTTGAGTTGAGAGGTCTGGCTGAGTCTGAGAAAAGGCTTGACGGTCTTGGGCTGGCTGGTCAGCTGAGGTGGAGGCTTGGGCTGGCTGGTCAGCTGAGGTGGAGGCTTGGGCTGGCTGGTCAGCTGAGGTGGAGGCTTGGGCTGGCTGGTCAGCTGAGGTGGAGGCTTGGGCTGGCTGGTCAGCTGAGGTGGAGGCCAGAGAGGCAGATGGTTCAGGGCGATCTGTGACCTGTGATGGAGCATAGTCACACTCCTGGAAAATGTCTGGATTGAAAGGCCAGATGCCTGTACATCTAAAACCAGCTTGTACGTTGCTTGGCGTAGCAGCATTGGGGAATGCAATCCTGACCAGGCTTGGGATGTCATAGATTGTCATTGTTTTTGCAGGATTCATTCTCATCCATGCATCACTGGCTGTGTTGATTAACTTCTTGAATGGACCATAGACGCTACGATCAAGGGGCTGTAGCTTATGAGAACAGTGGGGTGGGAAAGAAAGGAGCACTATCCCATTTTCTTTGCAGTAAGTGACTGCCTTCACTGAAAGATGAGAACTGTGGTTGTCCAACAACAGTAGCACCTTCCTCTCAGGACTGACCTTTGTATGCTTAACAAAGTGATCCAGGAAGATGAGGAAATCCTCTTCCTGCATCCATCCAGATCCATTACCACACCCAACACTACCTGGTGGTCCATCGTTTAAGAAGTGGTCTTTATATCTTTTACGTGGGAAGACAAAGGCTGGAGGAATGACATTTCCTAGTGCATTCACAGCACAAGCTACAGATACCAGGACACCCCTTTCTCCTGATGTCATTGCACCAACTTGCTTGACACCGTGCCGTGCGATTACACGGTCAGGAGTCTGGACAGTTGTGATACCCGTCTCGTCCACATTCCAAATATCATTTCCAGTAAAGCTGTGCTTCTCAATCACACCTCCAAGCTTCTTGAAGAATCTCTCCACATTTGGATGATTGAAACTTGTGGCCCGTGACAAACTAGTTGGCTGTGCAGTTCTGATGGACAGATTTGGATGGCGTTTCATGAAGCCTGAAAACCAGTCAGTTCCTGCCATGGATTTCTCCACCCATGACTGGGGGTGTTTACAGTTATTGTCCACTGCCAACTGGTATGCAAACTTCCTTACCTAAAAGCAAGTGATCAGTAAACATTTTATCTCCATGAATGTTGTATGACCCCTTGGAGCAATAAGTAATAAACAAGCCATAATAATTGTTGCTGAAAACCTCTGCATAAAGGGGATAATAATTGTGGAGTGAAATATTTTCCTTAAACATATGAGTGCACCATTTTTTAATTATGCCTCTCTCATTGTTACCTCTCGAGGGGTTAACCCATAGAACAGATCAGCTGCTTCCGTCAAATACTCTGTCAAGAGTTCCTCCTGTGCCTCACTGAAGACTTTCTGACTACTACGGTAGCCTACATGGGGCTTCTCACTTAAACCCTCCTCTCTTAGCTTCTTTGCGGCTTTACAATATCTGTACAATGTGATGTGACAGATGGAATGGGTCTTGGCGACTGATCTCACAGATTTTCCCTGCCTGACTTCAATTGCAGCCTTTCTCAAAATGTCTGCAGGGACACCCCTGTCTGTCTTACGCTTCCACTGCCTAGGCATGCTAGAAAAAAGGTGAAAAGTACTAGTACAAAAAACAAAGTACAAAGTCATCATAAGGGGATGGTTGTAACATTTTTCATGAACTGTTACAACAATCCCCACAACAACCAGCCATTACATAGCTAACTGTTTAAGGTATGTGGGGTTAAAGTTAGCATGAATGCAAAGCATCTAATTAAACTAGAGAAACGGCTACTTTAGGTGATATAAGTTGCAACATTGTATCTACAATAGAGTGAACGCTAGGCAAAACATTTTCTTGATAAAAAAAAATACTTTCTTACCTGAAAATCAGTTTTTTGGTTGTAAAATTCACAATGTTTCTAACAGAGACATGCCACTTCTCATGTGAGCTCGAAAATGAAATTGGAGTCTACGATATTGATGACATCACCGCAGCTCTTTTCTGATTGGTCAAACTGACAGTGTTACAACTAACCCAGTGTTACAACACTCCCCGGTCTCCCCCTAAATATAATTTTGTAAAAATTTGTACCTACATTATCAATTACAAACAGTAAAGTCTATTCACCTTATGCACCAGAGAAACTAGTGTGCAGCCATCTTGAACATTATGGTGTAGATGTCAAAGTAAAATTAGCAAGCAAAGTGGATTTACAGTATATACAGTTGTCAAAAGTCATCATGGGTATTTTAAAGTGTTCAGGGGATGTTATAACAACTGGAAACAGAGCAGGGTGATTTTAAAATAAGAGTACTTCATTCATAAATCGACAAGATCCTACCTTCACATTGTGGATGGACTGATAGGCCTCTCTGCTCATGAAACTCCAAGTGACAAAACAAAGTCATTAAAAATATCTCTGTACAACACCTCTGACCAATTTCTCATGCCATTTACCCATAGTTTTATAGTTAAGGTGAGCAGATTTTTTAGTGATGAGCCAGGACGGGGGAAGGGGTGCTACTATATTTATATACACACATATACATGTGAAAGTATAGGTTTTATATTCCATATACAACCATTTTAATCCAATTTAAGTTTATTAAACATTTATGGTGACAAATGTATTTTAAAAAGTACAATTGTACAATCATTTGCATGTTGGTTACACCAAATTACATTGATTTGGTGGACAAAAGCATTTTTTAATATGAATAATTTCAATTTTTTCACTGCTACTTTTAACAATAATAGATTATTCTGCACAAGTCATGACAACATTTCTTTAGTTAAGGAATTTCTACTTTTAATGAGACTTTTAATTATTATTTTTTTTACTGTATCTGGACACAACGTGACATTTTCTCCTCCTTTCCAGATTACCGACATTTTCTCCTCCTTTTCCAGATTTCGGCACCAGTGTAACGTAGTTCAAGGGAAAGGAGGAGGCGAGAACCCCACCCTCTAACGCAGCCTTTATCCCTCTCCGAGGCTTGATTAGTCTGATACGGGACCGGGTGTATCATCACGACCCAGCCCCGCCCTCCGCCCTGCCACACCTTTAAAATGTTTTCATAGAAATATCTTACCTTCTTCTCCCTCTATTTTTCCTGTTCTCTTGGTCATTTTTGAAAGTCTGCGTAACTTTTGAAATTGTGCATTAACTTCAGTGGTGTAAGTTTCATGTGAACACATTGGGAAGAACATGTCAACCCTCTAAACTCTCAAAATACCTGTTTGCCAGTGTTTTCAGAAATCCGGTGTCTTTTCTCAGTGGAGAGAGAGCTCGTGTGCTCAAAGTTGCCAGATTGCGTGACTAAAGTGTCACCCTGCCAGAATATTTCCAAACTGTACAGGTGTCGAGATTTGATTTGAGGATTTCACCTATAGAAATCTGGCAACCTCAAACATGCCGAAATCAATTTTGACCTGTTAATCACAGTTATTTAAAGTCTGTTAGTTATCAAACATAGAGAATTAGATTAGTTCTAAGTAATACATGACACAATTAATATCAAGGGGATTGTAAGGGGGGATGGTGGTTTTACATGGGGGATGCTTTTTGGTATCATCTTGCATCCCCCCTCAACTCGAGCCCTGCTATAACAATTAAAACAATTCAACTTTCACACTGGAAGCATTTTTATATCACAGCAGCAGCTCTATACAGAAAATACTGTGATTTCTATGTTACTAATGGTGAGTATTTATTTTAATAAAGACCATAACTTATAAAATGTTTATCAGGAGTGGGTCATTGATAAGTAAACTTGAAATCTTATTTACACAAGGAGGAGGAGGACTACAAGTTACAATGGGCCATTTTTGGTAAAACATGACATTTTATTAACTTGATTTTTGACTGTTTTGGGTTTTCTATTGTTTTTGATAATTTATAGTCTCAGTTTTCATACATACTACTCCACTGGCATACTGTTTTGGCAAACTATATAGTAAGGAAGTATGGATATTCGGATGCATCGAGAATTGTAGAATTTGACCATTTACCCTCATTTTTTAATATTTGGTGACATAGTACTTCCCTGAATGTAAATGCAAATTCTTGTTAAGATTTAATATTCTAAAAAAACCTAAATGGGATAAATGACACGGTGCAGTTCTGGTCAGCAAAGGCAGAGAACATTAATAAAAATTTGTGTCAAAATTTGTAGGGCAATTCAGATGCATATACAGGATATCAGGCCAGTTCCATTTCAGAGAGTTCTAATGACGTTGTCAATGAGTATATTTTAATTAATAAAATGTCAACATTTCTAAAGGTGTGGCCTAAAACTTCATTGTTTACTCCTCCCATCTTCACGTTTTCTTGGCATGCACACATATATATACAGTATAAGTTAACATTCATGAATGACAAGAATAGATGTGGCTACAATACATTAACTTTTTTAAATATTTAAAATATGTAATGAATTAACTTTATTTCTTTGTATCTGCCTGAAGAGACTGGCTGAACTGTAGGAGAGACTATTGTGACCCTTTGTCCTAAAGTAAATTTTTCTCAGGGTGGATTTATTTTTGAAGATCCATTTCTGAATAAGAACATAAAATACATTGAAATAAAGTTGGCTACAAAAACCTATTAGCATTTTATGATTTATTGCTCAGAATAAAAGATACAGTTCAATGAATAAAGGTTGACTTTTGTGACAACATGCCAAAATGGTGGAACCTGCCAGTGAGCAGTCAGCAAAATTCATACAGAAAATAATGAATGTTAAAACGGCAAATGTTAAAGGTAACATACAAAAATATTAAACTGTTGTTTTAGCCAACAGATGTTTTAATTAACAAATGATACATTTACAACATTGAAAACACATGTGAAAACCCCAATTAAACATGACAGCTTGCCATGGTCTGACAGTCATGAAATATACCAGTTTATATAGGGTTTCATAATGAAGTTGTACTTTGCTTGAATGTATGCCAGTGTGGTTTGTTTTAAAAAATATGATGATTTGGAAATTCTAGTGTGGAGGATAGATTTACAAAAAATATTATAATTGAAGTGGTTTTTGAACTATTCTGCCCGAATAATGAATAAGACGGTTTAAAACCAACATACTGTATAAAACCACTAAAAATGTTAATTTCTGATAAATATATTGCATGAACTACACAGATGTTCGCCTTATGCTCATATTAAAATAATTAGATACTACTTCTGTCCCTGTATCTCTGGGATTCCTTTAAGCAAAGTAAAACAGAGCTGCAAGAATGACTTCAAAAGTTTTCTATTCTATTCACAAATAGGATGTTTTCCCCATAAATCGATCAACTCTTGCCATAAAAAAACATTTACAACAACAAATACAAGTGTGTATTTTCTGACCGACTAGCACTACTGAATGGAACTACAAAAATGAACATTGTTTTCAAACAGCTTTCTGAAGAAGTCACACTTTCCATAGACATAATGGTTTTATACCCCTAAACCTAACCCTCACAGAAAACTTTTTTTTTTTTTTACATATTCAAAAAACCATTTAGTATGATTTATAAGCTGTTTTCCTCATGGGGACTGACAAAATGTCCCCACAAGGTCAAACATTCTGGTTTTACTATCCTTATGGGGACAATTGGTCCCCAAAAAGTGATAAATACACACACACACACACACACACACACACACACACACACACACACACACACACACACACACACTTCACATACAAATGACTTGCAGTTGTTTCTGCATATTAAGTTCAGATACCAGAAAATAAAGTATCTGAAAACGAAAGAGGTTTTCACACACTTCAGCCGAACCGTGTGAGAGATGGTCGACACAAAGTAATGTTTTTTTGCTTTATGTTGGGTGCACATGATGCATGGTTCAATGAGAAATGTAAACTTAAGCATGCTACTCTGTGTGTCTTCATTTAAGATTTATACAGACTATTATTGTATTTTAATCAGCCGAGTCCCTCTTTCCTGTCGCTTCTCCAACTAGATGTAAGAAAACATGTTCCCGCACATGCTAGCAATGGTTGCGTCATTCGAGTCCCTTATGGATGAAAATCATATTTTAAAGTTGTATTGTACCATGCAATTATTTATCATTTGTATCATCATAATGTTACGTCACATTTGACAACAATAATATTATTTTTAATATTAAATAATTCAACATTGTCACCTATAGGCTTATGTACAATAAGATGCAGGTGCAGAAATGAAACCACTAGGTGGAGCAAGTGTAATTTTAAACGTTGAAGATTGGCGCGTTTACAATGAGGCGATTCCACTATTCTATTTAGAAACTGTGATTTTATGTATTTAAAAGTTTCATGATACACATACACTCTATTGCTTTATGTCAGTGTACAGGAAGAATGATCTGGTGTGGTGAGGGTCTTTAATCCTCCTGTTGACTGGCTCACATATGTAAAACGAAGCTGACTAAGAGAGCCATTGCCCACCTTTGATGTAGTGTCACTGTGCATATGAGAATATGATGAACACTGCAGGCTGATGAAGTGGAATGAGAGCCCAGCTGTTGATTAGGAGGGAAAGAGAATCTAATTACAAGCTAGTAATGTGTCATCTAAGCTATAATTGTGGCTGATCCAGCCATACATTCATATGCAGTCCTGTCCATTACACATGCATTTCCACACAGATATTTGCTGTTAAGGATTCCAGGACAGTCAAAGATATAGAAATGGAATGTGTGGATGTTCCCAATGAACAATCGAAACGATACACAGTAATGTAAAGATCAATAAATACAGAGGTCACATTGATTTGACATAGAATTGACTGCAACGGCACAGAGAGTCTGTTAATAATGGCTCTACTGTATCAGCTGGCATATACTGTAGATACAGTAGGATGTTTGTAGTCATAGGCAATCCTTGGTTAGAAATATAACAAATAATTCAGTGTTAAATGGCTGGTTCACCTGAAAATCTGAAGTATCCAGTTGGTTTTGGGTGAGAACAGACATAAATATAATTCATTTTCCACTGTACATCTTGCCATTGCAGTCTCCTTGGCTATCATGATTTCAAGCTCGATTACACTTCCTAATGCTTAGCACATTTGCAGAGTGTTAGATGGCGCTATAGGAAGTTTAATCGAGCTTGAAATCATGATCACCAAGGAGACTGCAATGGCAAAATAGTCTTTTCTCACACAAAACCAACTGGATCGCTTCAGAAGACATTGATTAAACCACTGGAGTCTTATGGATTACTTTTAGGCTCACTTTATCTCCTTTTTGGAGCTTTTGGAGTTCTGGTCACCATTTACTTGCATTGTATGAACCTACAGAGATATTCTGGGATGCATGAGAGTGAGTAAATGATGAGAGGATTTTCATTTTTGGGTGAATTATTCCTTTACATTACTG
This sequence comes from Moxostoma hubbsi, assembly GCA_032164185.1. Lineage (NCBI taxonomy): Eukaryota > Metazoa > Chordata > Actinopteri > Cypriniformes > Catostomidae > Moxostoma > Moxostoma hubbsi. Next base: position 7,340,417 of record JAVLUX010000042.1, read on the forward strand.
TTGATAAAACTTATTTCTAATGCATATTTTCAAGTTTTATAACTACAACAAAAGTGATTGCTAAAAAATTGAGCCATTTATTTACCACTTGAAATTTGATTGTTAATGATTTTTAAACTGTTTTTCTGCTTTAATAATGTATTTCACACATCAGAGGGTGAAATTCTTTGTGCTAACAGCAATGCTGATTCATCCTAGATATGATCAGTTTTTTGTCCAGAGAGCTGTTAAAATTAGGAATTCAATTGGTGTGCCTTGAGTAAACATGAGATGCATTCATTATAATATTTCTTCTGTAAGAAGAGAATGTTTTCATGCATGTTATGACTGCCTAAGGTTACAGTTTAAGCACCCCAGACTAACTAGAACATCAGCCCACGCCAGCTGATAGCCATTCAAGCTCCACAAATTGAATTTCAAGGCAAAAGAAAATGTAAGGATCAGGAATGGACATTGTGACAGACTATTCAGATGTGGCCATGGAGAGAAAATACTGGGAGGGAAGCAGCCAGGCTTCCTTCCACCCAGTGCTGATGAGATGCTAAAAATAGCACAGAGCAAGAGAGAGAGGGGTGAAGCTTTTGATGTCATTGCTGTTCCAATTCTCTTGCAGTGGTTTAATTGTACCTACCGGTACACACATTCTGACCTTTATTCACCTAACAGGCTACTGAGGGAGCTTTTACCTTTTCCTCCTGGGGAATGATACCTTTTATCTGTCTTACTCATCATTCTTAATGACTCACTCTTCACCTGCAAACAGTGTTTTTTTTTTTGTTTTTTTTTAAATAAACCCCTTATCCTGTCTGCTGTGCTCTGAAAGCCGATGATAACGCCTCACTCAACTAAAGGCTTGTTTTCACTTTTTAGGCTTTACATCAATCCTCACCTCTTTTCAGTGAGGAACAAAGGGACAAATTAGAATAATTTAGGTATTTGGTAGGAAATCTGATAATGCTAAAAACTAACCCCTAAATTAAATAGTAGATCCTGTAGATTCTGTACACTATCATACTCAAGGTCAACATGAAACATTAAGATCAATCGACAGCATTTTTGGCATAATGTTGTTTACCACAAAAATATATTCGACTCGTCCCTCGAAGCAAAAACAGTGGTTACAGTGAGGCACATACCATGGAAGTGAATGGGGCCAGTACATAAACAATAAAGTACAGTTTCAAAAGTATAGCCACAATATGTGAACATTTTACATTAACATGATTTTAGTGTGATAAAATCGCTTACTAACCATGTCAGTGTAAAGTTATGTCCAATATTATAGAGATATCATCACACTAAAATAATGTTAACACGTGTAATGTCTTGTGGCTATACTTCTGAAAGTGTCTATTTGAATGTTTATGAACTGGACCCATTTGTTTCCATGTTGAGGGAATATTCCAGGTTCAATAAAAGTTAAGCTCAATCGACAGCATTTGTGGCATAATATTGATTTCCACACAAATTCATTTAGACTCATCCCTCCTTTTCCTTAAAAAAGCAAAAATTTGGGTTACACATAGGCACTTACAATGGAAATGAACGGTGGTCTCTTTTTCAAAAGTATAGCCACAAGACAAAAAATATACATATCAATATGATTGAAGTGTGATAAAATCCCTTACTAACCTTTTCTGTGTGAAGTTATAGCCAATTTTATAACTTCGTTGCCATGATGATGTAATAACAAACCTTAAATCCCTAAAATGACTGTAAAAATTATGATTTAACAACTTTACAGCTCAAATAATACATGAGTTTTAACAGAAGAATTAATGTAAGTGCTTTTATAAAATTATAAGCTTCACATTTCTGCCTTTAAGCCCTCCACAAATTGTCCCCATTCACTTCCATTGTAAGAGCCTCAATGTAACCTCAATTTTTGCTTTTTTTAAAGAAAAGGAGGGATGAGTCGAAATTAATTTTTGTGGTAATCAACATTTTGCCACAAATGCTGTCGATTGAGCTAAACTTGTATTGAACCCAGAATATTCCTTTAACCATGTTGCCTTTTTTTAAATTTAAATGTACAAGTGACAAGTCTAAAATATTTTCTGTCGAAATCAACATTAGAATCAAGAATCTCAACTTTAATGGAACTCTGACCATTCCTTACTTTTTTTTTATTCCAAATTTTTTCCCCCCCAAAAATTTGAAAAGTGGGCATTCAATATCAAAATATAGGAAGTTTGTTGGAGAGGAGTTGAAAAAATTTAAGTCACAAAGAAAAGTCATTTCAGATGTGGCCACCTTTACTTAACATTGATAAAAGATTTAAATTAGGTTATTTCTTTGAAACAAACAATGTTCACAGATAAATCATGCCCAATAAAACCAGGAATATGTGTAAAGAAATACACAGGGTCAATTTTGATTTAATGTTGGCTTTAAATTAATTGGCATTGATAAGTGGTATGTGGAGAAAGACCTGGGTGTGAAAACATGGCTGACGAAATGGTGTGTGGGCATACTGTAACACCTCATTTTACCCAACACATTGAGATGATGAATATATTAAATTGTCTAAAATGTTCAAACAAGTCTACTTAAACAATGTTGTATTATCATATTAAAGGGATAATTTAACCAAAAACTAAAATTCTGTCATCATTTACTCACCCACATGACAACCCACATTTCAAACCTGTATGTCTTTCTTTCTTCCATAGAAGACAAAAGGAGTTATTGAACAGAATTCCCAAACTGTGCTTTTTTCATTCAATAAATTTTTTATGAATGTTGACTACAGTTGTCAAGCTATTTCAGTTTCACTTAAATATCTGCCTGTTCTTCTCACAAAGCTATCACATGGCTTCAAAAGATTTGGAATGTAATACACAAGTCGTATGGGCAACTTTTGCAGTTCTTTTTTGTCTTTTGTTGAGCTTGACATCTACTGGTGCTTATCCACTTACAAGAGAGTATCAAAGAGTGCAGCTCGAGCATTCAGCAAAACATTTCCTTTGGTGTTCCATGGAAAAAAGGTTTAGAACGATGAGTAAAACGTGACAGCATCTTCATTTTTGATTGAACTATCCCTTTAAATCAAGGTATGTAAGATAACAAAGCTTTTGTATCTTACTAGAAATCCCATGAGCACTGTAAACCTGTGTTAAAAAGTCAACAGAAACAGAATATATAAATGAAAATGCTGCTCAGGGCATTTTAAAATACATGTGATAGATTTGAGCCAGTATAAACACTGCAGCTTAAATATATTAGGCAATTCTTCCTTTACAAATAATTCATGACTTTCTCCATGTGTGCACTCATGTTGTTGTGTATATTTGTGAGTGTCTTTAGGAATGACAAATTCAAAAGTCTCTGAAACACAAAGAATGAGATCCAGTTGATTATGCATAAGCTCCGAGCCATTAACAAGTGGTTAGCACATGTCAATGAAAAGAAAACAACCCTCCCCTTGAATAACATCCACAAGGATGCCAGAGGCTCTCAATATTTAAACTAGCGCCTGCTTTGAAGAGTACTGGCAAATAAATGATATTTCAGTCTTGAGTGTCCTTTGACACCACTGAGGATTATTCAAGTCCATTGTCTTTCTCAACTTCTCTTTTCTTGATGAATGGGAAGGAAAGAAGAAACTGTATTAAATTTGCATAGGGTGGCCATATTCTAGTTTTCCAAAAAGAGGACAAATTTTTTTCCGCCGGGGTTGGTATGGGGTGGAATAATAGGGTGTAAAAAAGTGTTGCAATGAATACAAACTTACATAATACAGTGAAAAAGACCCCCCATTAGCATAATATAATTAAATAAAAAATTCCAATGTCCATGTACTAAAATAAAAAATGTTATCCCATGAGTGTACGTTCACTTTACTATTATTTTGAAGGGCCATGGAAAATGAAGTAGTAATTTATCTGATGAACTTTCTGTGATGAAACAGGATGAGATGGATCCAAATGCAGAAAAAGGTTTAATGCCAGACTTACAAAACACAGAAGGAAAATCCAGAGATGTATAGTTATACAAAGTGCAAGGTCAAAGCCAAGAGATCAGTTCAATAAACAAACAGGTGGAGCAGGGCAAGGGAAAAAACAAACACGAGAAAGTACAAAAACTACTAGAGTTGTACAGGAGTTAGCAGTTAGGATAACTTTCATGCAATAACCAACAAAAACCAAGAGAACAGGCAGAGTATAAATAGAGAACAAAACAGTGCAGGTGAAACTAATATTCGGGTGATTGGGAACGAGTGTGGGAACTGGAAGAAGCGGGGGGGATTGTGGAACTGGAGTCCATGACACTTTCACCTTTTTCTGACCCATTATGCTTGGCAGAGCTCATGTGTGCTTCTAAATCACTTGCACATTTATTAGCAACTGACACATAAATGCCAACTTTACATATCATACATTCTGCTTCCCACGGATCTCAACCTGGACGAAAGCATGGGAATTTTTGTGAAAATATTCTGTAAGTTTACACTTTCGTTTGGGCATTGTTTCCACTCAGCTGTCATTTGCTGCTAGTGTCAAGAAACTGTTTGCTGCTGAACACAACAGCACTTCACACGTTCACAGAGAAATTGAAAGGCAGGAATTTGGCCAATAGTTGCTGCAAACCTCTTATAATCAACCAATTGGTGTGCGAGAAGGCGGGACTTACAAAGAAGGGTTGAAGCAATGCAAATATGCACGAACACACAATGAAGTATTAGACGAGATGCACATCATAATGCAAATAAAGTTGAATCCCATTTTCGCAAATTTCAAAATCCCGGCCGGACATGTCTGGGGAAAAAGAGGACATATGGTCACCCTAACTATACATGACTTACCAGCCTAAAGTTGAAGTGTGTATGTCTTGAGCCACTCCACATACTGTAGGTAGTATCGCCCCAAACTAACACCATTGGTTGAGCCAAAAGTTCACCCGCTTGTTCCATTCAAAGTCACCAAAGCAATTACCATTGAGATGAATGGCAACACTAACAGATAGATTTCCTCAAGTATTATAGACCTCTTTATCTCAAACAAACAGATGTTTACACTCTTGGGAAAGTCAACCTTCAAATGGTTTATTTGTTTCCTCATTGGTTACCTCTCTGCACTGGATCTGCTCTTCACACTACCAAGACGCACACAAACCTACAAACACACTATCCTCCAGAGGATTCCTCGTTAATCTGCTCTCACCACTACCCCAATGCACACAAGCCCGCGAACACACTCTCCATCTCCACGCTGCTGTCGGTGCTGTGTTCCGTGTGTTAAATTATCAATAAATTCTGTTCCCTTGCCACCACACTTGGATCTGACACATTAAACTGTGAAAGGAGAACATATCATAAGGTTCCTGAAGCTCAGCTGGTAGAGCTTGGTACTAGTAATGCCAATATCATGGGTTTGATTCCCAGGAAACACACAAATGTATACCTTGAATGCATTGTATGTCTCTTTGGATAAAAGCATCTGCCAAATGCATACATGTAAATATTGTCAAAATTACACACTTCACCCTTCAGATACATTATACTCAATAGATGGGATATCAACGTCATGTTATCATGGTAAATCATATAGTGGAAAAGAGGAAAAACAGGTAAACGTGTCAAGAAAATTAGACTGTGCTTGTGAACGTATAAAATTGAAGGTTGTTCATTCGATCTGATAGAAATTCATTTATAAAACAAATCATTATTGGTGACTCACAAAAGCAGATGAAACACCATAATCTGTCATTATCACTGGCCTCTTCTATGACGTAAGTACTGTATTTATAGAGACATTTGATTTAATTCTTCTCACATTTTAGAACCAAATGTACCCATTCAGACTGGCTGTTTCACAGGTGGGGAGATGGCCCATTTTGCCACTTGCAACATAAAAACATGACCCAACAGAATAAGCCCAGCACAGCAAGAGGTGATTATTCATTTTGCGACCCAGATGTGGGACAAAATACACTATGTCAGCTTCTCACCAATATACACTAGTATTCTATTATTGATGAAACACCAGGGGACCCCAAAGTTACATTTTTTGTCCTTATTGAGGGATCCTTTACTCTTAAGGGGGATGCAATTTCAAGCATCTAACACATTTCATAAAGACACACTCATGAATAACCTTACAATTTGTCACTCCGGCATGCAGATTATTAAACTCCAGAACAGGTAGTTCCAGATGCAGCACAATATGACCTTCAAGGGACTCAGATGAGGGCACAGACTTTTGGTTTACATGGGATTATAAGATTATGGCCTGCATTGAATCACAAATAGAGACCACAGGTCTTTAAATTCATAACAGACGCTCAGGTAGCGCTTGATCTTTAACCCCTTCACCATTTAGAAAGGGTTAATTTGGGTCACCAAATAACCAAATGAGAATTTTATATTTAATGTGTTTTTGCAGCAGTTGAGTCTTGTAACCAATTATAGACTAAGAGGACCAATGTGAAGTTGACCATTTACATTTACTGATATAACAGCTATAAAGTAATTCATAAACATTTCTCAGCTTGTTTTGGACATAAAAAATATTGCATGCAGTTGATCCATCCAAAATAAATATATTAATATGAATTGTTTTTTGTTGTATTTACCCCTAAATGAATCACAATTGCAATATCAAAGGAAATAAGTTATATATATGATTTCCATCATAATCGTGCAGCCCTACCTGGCAGCCATTTTTTCTAGCTATGTTAGTTTCATGTCTCATATTTCACCATGGTATCTTTTGGAAGAACGAGACCTCTCACATTATAAAATAATTTAACTTAAATTAATATTTATTTGGTAAAATACCACAAAATAAACCTTTTCTGGATGACTCAAGACCGACTGGCTGACTGTATAATTTCCATTTCTTAGTTTACCTAAGTGGTGGATAAGTTGAAGTTCAAGCACTTAAAGCTACCTTACAGTTTGGATTGATCACACTGTGAATGCGGTAACAGTAGGTCAAAAGTTCTTCTTCTTCCTATGTTCCCGCCATGGTGCAGGGTTCGTTATTTTGCAAGCCGTTTGCCACTTTTTCTGTTCCAGTGCATCTTCTGAGTTTATTTAGACAGCACCCATATCTCCTCAGAAGGTGTTCATCCACCGTTTCTTTGGTCGACCTCTTGTTCGCTGTCCAGCTGGGTCTAGTCTCATTACTGTCTTCACCACAGAGGGCTTCTGACTACATGCCCATTCCACCACAGTCGGTGGTACCCTATCACATCTTGTCCTGGATTGAGGCCACAGAGAGTGTCTTCCATACATTGGTGTTAGCAACTCAGTCCAACCTTGATAGTTCTAGTTTTCACCTGAACATTCGCATTTCTATGGTGTTGAGCGATTCTTCGTGCCTCTTAGTGGCTGCATAGCATTCAGCTCCATACAGTGCGACTGGCCTGATGACTGATTTGTAGATCATTGACTTCAGGCGCAGTGGGATCTTGTGGTCGCACATGGCTCTTCTGACCTGGTGCCACTTCATCCAGGTCAAAAGTTATGTTGCTGAAATCGGTCTGTTTACCAAAATTGCAATCACTGCCCCCAGTGGCCAAAGCTGCAAGTGTCATTGAACGAATGGGCAGGAGTGAGCTCCAAATTCCAGGTGAAATGTTCACAGAGTGGCACCAAAAACGAGTTTTATTGTTAGCTTTAAATGATATAATACAGTCAACAGGAATGCATATACAGAATTATTAACTGTACTCCCCAGCCCATAAAACTTTTATTTTAGAGCAAAAATGCAACCTCAGAATAATGTTTAATGTGAACGAGATTATTTCCTGGTTTACATGGGACCAGATCCCATGTTCTGGATGTTGTTCACACAAGACAATATCAGTAACGCTAAAGAGAAAGATAATCACATTTGAAATGAAGCAGAAATACCTTATAGGGAATGGCTCTTGTCAGTAATTCGGTAGAATGGGGCTAATTTCAGGCTACATGAACTTTCTGAAGCTACATATCCAGTGTGATCATGTTAAACAGCTAAAGGGAAATCTCTGTCCATGGTGCTTAACTAGGCAGAGGATTTGATGGACACATCTGACTCTGAGCATGGGAAGACATCATAACAAAAGCATTAATAATTGTTATCTATATCTCAGAGAAGCCTAGCTATAGAGTTCATTAAGGTTTGTCCTGGATTTGACCAGGGACATTATCCTAGATTGCTGGATTTCCCCCCAAGGAGAAAAACTGACCTGTTTATGGCAGTATTTCACACTTGAGAGGCAATTGTGGAACTACTGTTGCCATGGTGTTCTTTTTTGTGTGTTCTCTCTTGTTGTGCAGGCTCTGTCCATCTATGAGTTGAAAAACAGTGCTAAAAGGGCCACACAGTTCCTCAGAAGCACACAAAACAATCATGAATAATTTATGAACAACTATTGTAGATTTAAAAAATAATAATTCTCTTGACATAGACCTCAAAGGAATAGTTGACCCAAAAATGAAAATTCTGTCATTAGTTACGCATCCTCAATTGAATGTCATTCAAAACCCATTTGACATGTTTTTTTTAAATAGTTTTTAACCTGGCAGTCTCTTGTCACTTTATATGTTCATCACTCAAAAAATATTTTAGCCTATTTTCAAGATGCATTCATTTCAATTGAATAACAAATTTCCATCTAATTGAATTGCCTAATCTTTAACAAAATAAAATGTGCAAATCTTACAAAATGCAAGTTTTATTAATGACATTTTCATCAAGACTTTTCAATTCAATTAGATGGAAATTTGTTAGTCAATTGAAATGGATACATCTTAAAAATTGGCTAAAGTATTTTTTTTTTGAGTGTAGTAGCCTATTGGAATATTGCAGTATAAGTATTCTGCTTCTCCCTTTTAGTTTCAGAAAGTCAAACAGGTTTAAACAACAACAGAGTAAGTAAATGATGACAGAATTTTCATTTTTGGTGTACAATTCCTTTCAAATATAACCATTATTATATTAAGAATTCTGTGGCCATGTGTTCCCTGAGTGCTAGACATTTTTTTATCTTTTGAGGATCAAAATCCCAGTTAGTCAAATTAGATTTCATACAGCTGGTATGAGAATCTGGGGGTGCCATGATATGATTATAGAGAACCGAAACCTCGAACCGATTCACAATTAAACTGTCACGACCATCCAGAAATCAGTGAAGACTTCTTGGGGTGTGTTGATAATGATTAATAATATGCAAAGTTATTCTATAAACAGTACACACAGGCTTCGCCTCTTAAACCAGACAGCAACATTCATGATCCTCGTCATAATAGTGTTGAGACTATACATTCGCCAGAGATGCGTTCGCGTGACAGGATAGGCTACTTTCCACTGTATGCGTCATCGTACTTCTCAGCCGCATCAATTTTTGGCGCGATTCTGGAGATTTAATTCCGACATAAGCGAGGCAGGGAACACTGCGAGGACATTGGCGACTCAGTGCGCGACATTGGATGATTGAAGCGTAGGCAGTTATCGGAACAAGGGGCTGCACTTGACGGAGGTGCTCGACAGGTAGTTGAGGACTGCGAATACAGTGGTAACTAATTTTAGGTCACCAGGTGGTCTGTGAGAATACGCGCAGACCCTCGGTCGGGGAACTATCAATTGATTTAAACTAACACACACAAGCGCATATGCAGGGACAGGATGGCAAAAGAAACGCGAGGTAAGACTGACACCCTGTCTCAGAGCACGTATGCTTCATTTCTAATGTGCATTCCGACACGCCGGTAGAAAATGACTGTTAAATGCATGTCATGTCAGATTGATCATTGTCCGTTGAAGCGTGAGGGGTCAATCTTCGGATGGTCATTACATTAGTGTGACAGCAAGCGATCGTTGACTCTCTGATACAGAACTGCATTTTAAATGATTTATTATTTCAATAAATAAGAGAGAAAATGAGGTGGTCTCGCATTTAAAATTGGTGCTCCGGTGTCTGCCTTACATACCGTTTTCTAATCCAAGCCAAGTGCATGCTTGTTTTTTCTGTATATGCGTGTCGTATTAGTGTATGAGTTTATCTCACTGTTATTTTGCCATATAGTTTATTTGGTAAACTGTTGACTATTTTGACTTGATGGTACCGCTTTCCATTAATGTTCCCTTTGTTAAGGGGTTCATTAATCACTAATAACTAATTTACAAATGAAACGCAGTATTAAATCATTGACACGTGGTTATAACAAGCATAAAAGGGTGACGATGTGCCAAGTATACTTGAACCATTATACCTAACATGTAATAAATGCTTAATAACATTTATTCAACATGAGTAACCTAAATGTACCTTAATTGGGACACATGTGAAGCAACTCTTAAGGAGATTCTGCATATAAAAGTGAAGAAATGGTGTTCAGGCTTTATGATGCAGTGAATGATCTTGAAGATCTGCAAAGTGTTTTTGCAGAGGACTGGAAAATCATTCTTATGACATAAATGTGACAAGGAAAGTGACAACGCAAGCCAAGACATTAGGCTACTGTTAATAATAGAAATACAACTGTAGCAAAATGACACCACTCCTTTTAATCTCACTATAATAATCTATTTTGCTACATTATGACATAAATTATGAATTAGGGCATTTTATGTTTTTGATGAATACAAGTATAAAAAAGGGCCCGCAAGAAAAAATCGTCAAAATATTAATAACTACAGTCTTGACCAACACAAAATAGCTATTATTTGAAAGCTTAGAAACTGTGCTTTACAATGCATGCTTTGAAATTTGCAGACAAATCAGAAGTGTTTTGTTTTGATCATTAATCAAAAGCAAAAATTGCACTGTAGACCAACACATGATTGCGATCAGTAAAAACATCAGACTGATCAAATAACCATGTGTCATGTGTTGTTGGAAAGCTCTCAAAGAGTAGAATACAAACAGTCTGGGTAATTACAGCGAGTAATAGCTAAGTATATGTCTTTGACAATTATGTTGGGGTTGCTTATGTGCCGCGTTTTCGCTTATAACTTCACGGAAAATAAACGGAACATTAAATATCAACATCACCACTTAGAGGAGGTGATTATCTTTCAAATGAGCCACACACAAGGTAATCGGATTCATAAGATAAACCACACGAAGCACAATGTTACATACACTGTAAAAAATATCTGTAATTTTAATGGTAAAAGACTGCAAAAATGCTTAAAAAAGACGTTAATTGATTAATGAATATTAACTGTAAAATATACAGTAAATTTTTAAAATATATTTTAAAAGACAATACAGTAGTTTTTACAATAAAATGTTGTAAAAAACAAAACAAAAACAAAGTAGGTGTAAAAAGCAAGACAATCCTGTATAATTAATGGTAAAAATGTACATTATGTATAACAAGAGAGAGTACAGGTAATTTTTACAGTAAATTATTGTTAAAATTACAGTAAAAAAAAGTTACCGGGAGTTCCCAGAATTCCCTGCACGACCCATCATATTTCATTATATTTTAGTTATGTTTTAGGGAATAGTTATGTTTCTTCTTATTTTTAGGTACATTTAGGGTTTTCTGTTTTATATTGAATGTAGTTTAGTTCATGTTTACTGAATTATTTTAATTTCACATGTGTTACCCTGATGGTGTTCAGTATTTGTGTGAGTGACACTGAGCACTCTCTCTACATGTGTGTTGGACATTGTTTCTGGAAGAGACACCATTGGTGAACATCATGTCATCATGTGCTCTTCTGTAACATTTATGGTGATTGACAACATTATAAAGTGAAAAGCAGATTTTTTTACAGTTTCAGAAGGTTACTATTAAGGTTATGCATTTGTTTTTTTACTGTAATTTTTATTTTATTTTATTTTATTATTATTTATTTTTTACAATGCCAGCTTGGTCATGTAAATTGCAACAGTTGTAAACTGTAAAATTTACAGGTTGTTTGTAAAGTTGTTTAAATTTTTACTGTATTGGTTTACATAATTATTCTGGCAAGCACAGCTGGCAGTTTTTTTTGCTGGACAGGATAGTTTGACATGAGCTGACAAAAGCATTTTTTTGGAGCTACCATTTTATACCCAGAGGTATATATACAGGTAATGTCAAATAAGAGTAAAAGCTAATTATTTTGCTCAATTTTATTTTCATTTATTTTGTTCAGCAGTTTCTTGGGCTGAGAGTCTCAGAATGTATCATAATCAATATAATAAAAAATGTGAAAAGATTTATTTTACAATGATACCAAACCTTAATCTTGGGTATGCCACTGAAACAGGAAATCTTTAAAAACACCTTCAGAGCTTTAAGGGTTAATTAAGCATTTATAACTTGTAAGTTATAATGCTTACTTTTTGTCAAGTGTTAATTGAAAGTTGCCATTTTTTATGCTTGTTGCTTTAACTGCATATCATTTTTGTAATGCTTTTGTAAATGACTTATTAGTCATGAATGAACACCTTGTAGAAACCTTTAACAAAAAGAACATTAATGTAAATTGTAACTTATTTGTCACTGATACAGTGTTGTGTCCAGTCTATATGCAGCTATGGCTCATACACTCTAGTTATATTAATAACAGACATACAACATAAAGCTTTTCAAAAGGTACTTGAATGAGGATATAGTGACCGTTTGATTGATCATTGTATATTTGTGATTCTGTCTCTAATGAGGGTCAGGGGTGGAATCCCATGTTTTTTTATTTATTGTTCTTTTTTATGTTTGATAACGGACTACAATGTCATTATATGTTATATTACACAATCGTTTACAGCCTAAATAACATTAATGGTATAGTTTAACCAAAAATGAAGATTCTTTCATCATTTACTCACCTCTAAATTGTTCCAAACCCTAATGACTTTCTTTCTTCTGTGGAACCTAAAATGATATTTCCCACAGGATGTTAGTGATTGGGAAGTTGTCACCTTGTCCTAAATTGTGGAAAAAATAAACAGTGAAAGTGAATGGTGACCGATGCTGGAAGTCTCACCTTTCTGCCTTTAAAAGAAAGAAATTATGGGTTTGGAACAACAAAAGGGTGAGTAAATTACAAACATTTAAATTTTTGGGTGGACAATCCCTTTAATAACATATATGCACATTCATTTCACTAATTAGTTTTAAAGATTTTCAAGTGTTGCATAATTGCATTGCTGAGAAAGTTTACTGACAGGCTTTCTGAGAGATTGAAATTATTTGAAGAGTGTGGGACAGAGAGAGCTGTGAACATTTGTATCCTACATTCATTCACATAAAATATTTCCAGTATCGAAAGAGTCAACACTGCCATGTCAGTGGCATAGCATGTAATCTAAAGAGTGTCACAATCTATGTGTCACATTTCTATGGACAATGCTGCTTGTTGGTTGCATGCTGTGTTTCATTTTATGTGTTTAACTGTCTGCTGACATAAATAGAATGCTGTTAAGATGGTTACCAGGGAAATGCTTTCATTAAATTCTACCTCAGCAGATGCAATTAAAGTCAACTTTGTGTGCACAGAATTAGAAGAAAAGGCCCCATTTATATCAAAAGCATTTCACACATGATCCATGATAGCAGGAAAATCAAAGTACAGAAAATAATCAAAACTCTAAAAGGGATATTTCATATTGTCCTAACCCTCACGTTGTTCCAAATCCATATTAATCAATTTCTTTTATCTGTGGAACACAAAAGCAGATGGAATAGCCTCAGTCACCATTCAATTTCATTGTATGAAAAAAAGAGAATAAATGCAATAGATAAATGAGTATAGAATTTTATTTTTGGGGTAGCTGTCACTTTAAGGCACAAATGTTGATTCTAACAGTCTCATAATGTTATGTGTGATTGATATGAGAATCCACAGGGAAGGGATATTGGTCCAGACATAAAAGCAATGCCAAACATCAAAACACATGGGTTTTTATCTGCTAACTGTGCCATACTTCTTAAAATATGTGTATTACAGAACATCAAATGGCATTCCCCATCTTATCTGATGTGTTTCAATAGCCTAAATTAACCTGTGTCTCTGTTGTATTCAGCCTCGCTCAGTTCATGTCTGATCAGACTAAATTACAAACACAAAGGCACTGTTGTGCCCTGTGAGTGATGCTCTTGTTTCTCTGGTGATAGTGGCACTGCTCATACTGAGACACTGGATTGGACAGCTGTGCTGTCTAATGCTATTGTTCTGTTTTGTGGGAGAAACATTGACAAAAGCAGTCTGATACTGTGCCATAACAAAAAGCTAAAAACAAAGATATTTTGATATGGAGTAGGGTTGTTAAATTGAGCATTAATCTTCAGCAGTTGTTAATTAGAGAGCAATCACTTAATGGGGGATTTCCACCTTTCAGAAAGGGTTAGACACATCTGCACACATCTGCACTTTGAATCACTTTTGTCTCTCTAATTTAGTCTTGTTGTTCAGGCTATAAAACCATGTTGTGTCATGTTAAAAAGTCCATTTGAGCTACAGTGCTTGTCAAACCACTAAACATGATTGAATTTTAATTTTTCTCTCTCACTCTGTCTCCCTTTTAATTTTCCTTCACTCTTTCTCTCTCTTTCTGCTTCCATTCACACAGTTAGAAGCCTCTTATAGCCAAGCTTCTAGATAGCCAAAAGGTGTATTTTAGGTTTATTTAAAGTGCTTTTAAGTGTAACTGCATTCAATTACTGTGTAATAGCAGAATAAATATAATGGACCGTATGGAAGAGCAAGATTTTCAGCAGCACTGAAAAAGTTAGAAATCTCAATAGAAAAAGGAATGTCAAAATGCTACAATAAAAGCCTGTTCATTGCTTAGCTGTTAGTTACCTTTCCATATATGGAAAGAAATCAGACTAGGGTCAACTAAAGTGCTGTACCCCCTAACCCAAGCCCCAACCCTATCAAGGTTTACTGCCAAGTAAAAAGTAGAGCTGCAGTTTTTTTAAATCAGATTTTAATTGATGAGAAAGGCCCCAAAATAAATATAATAAAAAATAAATAATACATAATAATTCAAATACAGTGTTTAATCAGATTTAAATATATTGCATTATTGTGGCAGATGAGTAAAGCATTCATTTGACAAAATAAAAAGAGGTCAATATATTGGTTTGTTTATTCTCATATCATGGAAAAAGCCTACAATCAACAGCAATCCATTTTGCAATTGAGCTCATCAATCTGACCTGTTTTCACAGTATGTGTTCTTGTGTTCCTTCTGCGCTACTTTTAATTATATTGTCGTTTATGTACATACGCATCAGCTTTTTGGAGCATCTCATTGGTTTTCACAGTCATAAACGGCAAGTTTTTAGGACGCTGTTTGAAGTATAATTAGATGAAACTTTAAAAATTGCATCCCGAGATACCTGAATTCTGTTGTACTTCGTCCAGCTGTCAAGAATGCAACCTATTGGATTACATTTTTTTAATAACTTTGACCTAGTTCTTGTTTATTTGATGTCACATGCATTTGAGTTGGATAAACGTTTACCATTTTGACATAAAGTTGGTCAAAATATTGAGGATTGATATGATTTTTTTTGTGTGTTTTACTCGCTACTTTGTGTGTCTGAATGAATTAAAAAAAGCCTCTTAAAATGTTCTTACTCTGACAATTTTGGCATTAACATATTAGACCAGTTTTTTGTAAATCAACGTTATGTACATTTTTGAAGATGAATACAGCAGCAGTTTGTGAAACTAAAACAAACTTTACTGCACCTATGCAATCAGTTATGTGTAGATTATATATATACTGTATATATATTTACGATAAAGTTCTAGCAACCATAGCTGCCAGTATTTTACTGTAAATTTAACTCTCTTCTGTAGCTGATTATTATAGTCATACCTTACAAATTGAAGTAAACATGGCCTGTCAAATCTCTTATTATTTTTTAACATGTAGCTAACATGCTATACGCAGGCAAAATATGCTCCGATTAGAAGATGAATACAGCAGCAGTTTGTGAAACTAAAACAAACTTTGTTATAAACTTTATTCCTCATTCTATGAGTAGAATTTACAAGAGATCAGGAAAATAAGTTGTTTTAACCACTAGATAATGGTTTAAAGTTATATATATATATATGCAGCAGACAATGTTTAATTCATCTTGTTTACATTATTAATTCATGATGCTAATGCGCTAACATGCTATACGCAGGCAAAATATGCTCCGATTAGAAGATGAATACAGCAGCAGTTTGTGAAACTAAAACAAACTTTACTGCACCTATGCAATCAGTTATGTGTAGATTATATATATACTGTATATATATTTACGATAAAGTTCTAGCAACCATAGCTGCCAGTATTTTACTGTAAATTTAACTCTCTTCTGTAGCTGATTATTATAGTCATACCTTACAAATTGAAGTAAACATGGCCTGTCAAATCTCTTATTATTTTTTGTGGGATTAAACTGGTTGGCTCTCAGAACTGAAAGCCTAAAGGCCCCAATATACTTAGTATATGTACCATATCTATAGTGTATGTAGAAGTTCTCATTCGTTTTTCTTTCAGGGGTACAAATAAGTTCTAAACAGCTGAGCAACGGTATACTGTTTCCGAACATTCAGACACCAGACACATCGCTGTGGGAGGTGTTTAGAGGAGCATTTAAATATGAGGACGCTCAGTAAAACCTTAACTAATGTGACAATAAAAAGTTATCAATGTTATAAACTTTATTCCTCATTCTATGAGTAGAATTTACAAGAGATCAGGAAAATAAGTTGTTTTAACCACTAGATAATGGTTTAAAGTTATATATATTAATTCATCTTGTTTACATTATTAATTCATGATGCTAATGCGCTAACATGCTATACGCAGGCAAAATATGCTCCGATTACACTCTGTTATTGTAATTTATGATTACACTGATACTATTACAAAGGTAAGCGTATAAAATTTTAATGTGCAGATTCAGAATAAAGACAAAAGTATGATGATAGGTTTACTTTGGACAGATGTGTGAATGGCTTTCACTGCAGATGGCACATGTGTGAATAAGCACTTGAGAGTATTTGAGCAGATTTGATTAAGACTACCTTTTGTAGACTAATTAAACAAAACAAAAAAAATTTAATGACATGGTCTTGGTAAATTTCTCTAAATGAAAGATCATGCAGATGTAGGTATAACCAGCTCGCTAATAAAAATACACGCCATCTGTTTATGTTTTTTTTTAATGATTTTTAGTGACTGAACAACACAAACAGAATGAACTGTTTGTGTCAAGGCTGGTGGAGCTCCAGGTCACATCTACCGATGACGTGGAACAATGGCTGTAAGAAGGTGTTAAGCAATCAGTTACAAGTTATCCTAAAAGTTTGCCCAGGCAAGCTGTTACAAACCACCGACTTTTTGACCAGATTTTGTTCTAAATTACATCATAACTGTTTGTTCTTTGATTTCGTATCAAGTATATTTGGGCCTTTAGGGGAGCAGTATATGAGAAGACCTCAGTGGCAGCTGCTTTCATGGTACTGACATAGTGATGTAGATTTCATCTCCCCTGTCCACTACAGGTTCTAGACAAGCAGGGCATCATCCTCTGTCTGATGATTAGAGACTGATCCTTTGTGTCAGGGCTGGTCTGCTACTGAGATGTGGCAGACAGCAGATAGGCATAGCAGTAGGGACACAGCTGTCTTACAAAGGCAGGAAAGGAAAACATGAGGACTAAGAGAATAAAGAGACTGAAAGACAGACAGAGAAAGAAAGTGACAGATGTAGACTAGGAAATTATACAGAGGCTAAATTAATTGTTTCTGGTTCACTTCACTCATTGTAACTGGTTCAATACAATAATGCATTATGGAAAAAAACAATTCTGGGTCAAAAATGGTCTTCGGTGGTGGTTGACATACATGATGCAGGTTTTTTTTTTTACACAACTGCAATTAATATTTAAGATATGCAATTGCATTTCATGTTTGTAATTAATATGATTTTTTGATCATCTAAGCATCTAGAAACTATGCCATGATATCAAGGGAAGCCCAGTTTAATCATGCATACAATCCGCACTACAATATCCAGTCACCAGGGCTGGCGTACCTACACACGTGCACTTCTGTGCTGCAGAAATTTAGAAGGATAGAGCAGAGCACACCACTTGCACGAGTGATTCTCACTGGATCACGCAACACGCACCTGAAATCAGTCTTCAATCACGTCGTTCACATCATACTTGGAAACTCGTGTGGAAATCTTCAATTCTGATTTCGCCGAAATGGTGGTGCGCTACATTACACAACCTTGTCGGCACCCAGGGAGATGTACAAAGTTTCATGATTACATTACATGTTATTAATGCATGTTTAACAATCGTTTGCAGAGACAGGTGTATAAAACATGGTAAATTATACTCTCGTTTGATAAACGTACACCTGTAGCACAAATGCTAGCATTGCAGCATTGTTTATCAATCGGGTTGCTAGGAGACATCTCTGGTTACAATCCAACACCTGCTAAGCTAACGGGAGCTTTACAGTATTGTTTCCTTACCGTCATCTTCTGAGCATTTGGCAATGGAATGCCTTTATTGGAAGAGATTGGAGATTGGAGATTGTAACAGGGCAGAGGGTGGGGCCGGGTCGTGATTATACACACCCGGTCCCTTATCAGGCTAATTATGCCTCCGAGAGGGATAAAGGGCGACAGCGGAATGTGGTGCGAGAAAGAGAGATTGTTTACGGTTAGTTGACCGTCATGTATGTGTTTGTGTCTGTGCCTTTTGTTTAAGTTTATCATTCAAATATTATTTATATTGCCAAGCCGGTTCTCGCCTCCTCCTTGCCCGTCTATATTCCTTTACAGAGATATTAAGAAGGATTATGCCGAATAAGACATTGAATGGAACACAGCATAAGCACTATGAATTTCATATTGTTGTATCTGCTACTGAGCATGCTCACTGGAGAAGCAATTTGTCTGGAGGCAATACCCATAATCCCTTGCACTTTAATTTATGTGCGTTTGGTCAAAGCATGGTTACACATGACGATATGGAACTCTCTGTTGTTTAGAATTAATATTTGGCTTTTGCTTTATTTAGTGTTTTAATGATGTCTTGCTGTAAAATGTTGTGTTTTTGTTTAAAGTCTGTTTTGTTTGTTTGACTAGTGTTCACTTTGGATAAGTTTCTTTAGTTTTTAAATGTACTTAATTTTTTTTTAGTTTTAGTGGTGATCACTTTCACTGCTTTTTAAGGCTGCCCAACTAATAGGTAGGTTGGTGGATCTAACAGAGTGGAAATTGACATGGGAGTCTGGCTAACAAATAATATATTTTTCTAAACACTATTTACTATATTTTTGCTCAGCTACACTTAAAAAAGTAAACTTGTTCAACTTGGATATACATGTAGACATCTACTGTTATTTCTGAGTTTGTTGAACTAACTAGTTTGATAAGTTGACAAATGCCCTGAAGCTGGTTTCCTAATTTTAAAGTTTTCTCAACTTCTGATATTTTAAAGTGCGTAATGGAAGCAAGCTATATTGACCTAGTCTCATAGAATGAATGTTACTATAACAAAATTTTTTGCAAACTGATTTTTACGTGCCACTTTCTACATTTCACTGCAGTTTTCTGGTGAAATTAATACCAGTGGCACTACAACAACTGTGTGTTCTATTCACCTTCACACAAATCAGGCACTGAACAGGTACTATGGCTGTTTAGGACTTTATAAACACATATTATTCCCTCAAATTTTCAGATATTGCCTTGTAATGATATCAAAACACTTTTACTCTAACACATAATTTTAAAAACTATACATTTTAATGCTTTTATTACAGATCTACATTTACACACACATTCCAACATGATCAGCTTCCTTGGCAGCTCACCTGATAAAGTGTTGGCCTTTGGACTTGGAGACCGAGCCTCAATGCTTGGAGTTAAACTGAAGAGAAAGTGCCATAGAAGTGACATGAAATGTCACGGTGGCTTCAGTAAATGTGCTTTTCATGTAGGTGTAGGTGTTGGATTAGGGCAGGGCTATTCAACTGGCTGCCCATTTGAAATTTTCAGTGGCCCGTCTGAGATTGTCAGTTGTTTTAGGGGCTGTTCACACTGAACTTGTTTTGTGTTTGTTCATGCTGTTTTTCCAATTGTTTTCGAATGTAAACTTGAGCAAGATGCATGTTGCACCACTACTCAATGTTTTTAGTGTCTTTTTTAGACTCTTTCAGAGGTTGCTCTATGAATTATCATTATCTGTCATTCTGACGCAATGGGAAGATTAAAGAACTAAAATCATGGACGACTGATAAGCATGAGTTCGGAGAAACAGAAAAGGTCTGTTCATTAATTTGTTCAAGAAAACATTTGATTTGAAAAGTCAGTCGCTTAAATCATTGCATGTATAACAAACTTTCATCTGGGTAATGTTGGAACTTCACTAACAATAACAAACTTCACTGTTGTTGTTTAATAAACGTTTTATTAAAAACCTACAACATTTAACTCACTTTTGGATACTCCTGTCTACCATTTACAAGACTGAATGAACACTTAACTTCCCAAGTATGTGGATTCTTTGAGAAATTGTTGCCAGGATGAGAGTTTCCTTACTGTGCGTTCAGACCAGTGGAGGCGAGAGTGTCAAAATTCGCTCTGGCTGCCCTGCCAACAACACTATCGAAGAGTCGTGGACGCTCTTACGTAGTTGAAATAGGTGCCAACGTTTGTTTGGATTGCTTGATCTTGTGAACTATATTTAAAGGGGCCTAGACTTCGCTAGTGTGGAGCAACTCTATATTCTAATAGGTTGCAGCCGAACCATGTCAGAGCTCATTGCCATAATGTTGCCCGCAGTTGAACTTGATCGGAGATAACTATAACTCTTGGTGAAGACACATCGTAAAAAATAGACTGTAGAACTCACGGCTATATTTAATTGTTAAAGTAAGAGAATTTCCACATCCACAATGCAATGAGAACTTAGAGGATTGGGACTAAACAGGCCACAAGAAACCCACTTGTTAGTGAGTGTAATCTGAAAAAACGACTTCAATTTGCTAGGGAGCATAAAGATTGGAATGTGGAGCAATGGAAAAAGGCCATGTGGACTGATGAGTCCAGATTTACCAATTCCAAAGTGATGGGCGCATCAGGGTAAGAAGGGAAGTGCATGAAGCAATGGACCCATTATTCATAGCGCCCGCTGTACAAGCCTCTGGAGGCAGTGTTATGATCTGGGGTTGCTTCAATTGGTCAGGTTTAGGCTCAGCAACATTATACAGCAATAAGTCAGCTGACTACCTGAATGTACTGAATGGCCAGGTTATTCCTTCAATGGATGTTTTCTTCCCTGATGGCACGGACATATTCCAAGACGACAATGCCAAGATTCATTGGGCTCAAATTGTGATAGAGTGGTTCAGGGAGCATGAGGAACCATTTTCACATAACAATTGGCCACCACAGTGTCCTGACCTTAACCCCATTGAAAGTCTTTGGGATGTGCAGAAGAAGACTTTACGGAGTGGTTCGACTCTCCTGTCATCAATACAAAATCTTGGCCAAAAATGTATGTAGATGTGGCACGGTGGAGGGCGGGGCCGGGTCGTGACTCAACATGCCTGGTCCCGTATTAGGCTAATTAAGCCTCCGAGAGGGTTAAAGGCCGATTACGGACGAGAGAGATCGTTCACGGACATGTCCATTGTCTTATGTGTTTGTATTTTGAGTTCCTCATTAAACCTATTATTTTATATGTCAAGCCGGTTTCTCGCCTCTTCCTTGCCCGTGAAAATGAACTGCTTTACATTGGTGCTGAAACCCGGGAAGGAAGAGGGATACGCCGAAGCGGAGTTCTTGCCACTGCCCAGCGGAGCAGCCGCGGCCATCTGCCGGGGGACGGAGGAGCCCAGCCGCCTGGACACGGAGGAACGGCTGCCGACCGCGAGGGGAGGAGGGGCTCCTGGCCGACCGCCTGGAGTGGTTAGGGCCGCTGCCAGGGGCGGGGGAGTCCCCTACTAGCCGCTGGATCGCGGCGGGGTTGGAGACCGCCGACCGCGTGCGGGGGGAGGGCTCGCCGCCGACCGCCTGGAGCGGGAGAACCACTGCCAGGGGCGGGACCGCCCGGCGAGGCGCGGCTGTCATCCTGTAGAGGGTGGAGAAGTGGCTGAGGAACGAGCTACGGCGTATCAGAGAACCGGCGAGTAAGTTTTTTTTTTTATCTCTCTCTCCTCTCTCTCTCACTGCCACTCTGCGTTGGCCTTTTCCCTCTTTTTTTAAATTATGGTGTTTGTGGGAGGGGAGGTACTGCCCAGTGCAGGAAGGACCCCCTCCCCCCCCCCACCCTACACATTTTTAATTGTTGTTGTTTCCCTCCCCTTGCCCCCTCCCTCGTCCAGGTTGATGGGGATGACCCGCCGGCAGATGGCACGAGAGGCGCCCCCCCCCCTAGGGGATGCATGTCAGGGGGTCCCCAGCCTGAAAGAACGGGGGAGGAATGTGGCACGGTGGAGGGCGGGGCCGGGTCGTGACTCAACACGCCCGGTCCCGTATTAGGCTAATTAAGCCTCCGAGAGGGATAAAGGCCGATTGCGGACGACGTGCGGGAGAGAGAGATCGTTCACGGACATGTCCGTTGTCTTATGAGTTCCTCATTAAACCTATTATTTTATATGTCAAGCCGGTTTCTCGCCTCTTCCTCGCCCGTGGAAATGAACTGCTTTACAGTAGACCTGGACGGAAATAAATGTTGTTACATTAAATAAGGTTCTCGAAACAATCCCACGACTAATGCATGCTGTAATCAAAGTTAAAGGCGGTCCAACAAAAAGAGTATGCAACTTTTTTGGGGGGCCAAGCAGTGTATTTGGAAAGCAATAAATGTTGTTGACTGCAAGTTAAATTGTGTTAATCCTATTATCTGTTTTAATCTGTTTTGCTATTGTTTTAATCTCTGCAGGCTATTTTCTTTTTATTATAATGTGAACATTTTTATATAGATGGTGCCACTATTATCAAGTGTTAATGTTGTAACATATTTACCAAATAACCTTTTTTAAATTGCTTAGGCAACTAGAAAAAAAAGCATTCCATAAAATCTCTTATTAACAGCAGGAAAATTAAACAATGTTTAATAATTAGAACATGCAGGATGAGTTTGTTTATTGTGATTCTAACATGCATTTATTTAACCAACACAAATATGCACTGGATTGTCTTGAAAGAAAATATGCTGTTGCTTTCTTTCTGTCTCTGTTTTTTTGTGCTGGTTTGATACATTTCTCTCTCAACAAGTATTGAATTGGTTCCAGAGAGTAGATTGTGCCACATGGTCAGAGGCGATCTGAAAATGATTTCTTGAAGTATCTAAATGCCATCAGCTGCAAGAGCTTTTGAGAGTCCTTCAAAAGAGAGATTTAGAACAAGGTAAATCAAGACAGTTAAAGGACTGGGGAAAGAGGAACAAAACTAGGGAGGTCAGATAAAGATAAAGGCTCACATATGGCCAATAATTTCAGAGTCATAGGAACCATGACTATACTAGATATTCTGCAAAGGTGCAGAGGTCCTTCTCACTCATTACAAGCCCAATTTGAAAAATGGCAAGATACCAGATGTTAAACCATCTGCTCATCTGAATATAGCTATCAATCTAGTGTCCACCATTAGTGGGATCAATTATATAAGTAACCACTCAAGAAATATAACAACCACAATATTTCTACAAGTTAAAAACAATAAACAGGCCAAATTGACAATCTAATGAAACTTTATTTAAAAATGAATTAGAGATGTTAATGTGGTTAATTATTGATTTATTCATACCCACTGATTTAATTAATTCCTTCCTAAGAAGCTGCCCTAAATTCTATAAGAACAATGCAAAGTAGAAAATAAAGCAATACAAAATCCTTTATAGCCGCAATGCAGATTTATTTGGTATTTTTAGGGTTGTTATCTGTTTTTACATGATTTGTTAAGTTTAGTAAATGCAATGAAATTCATTTGATATATTTTATATTCTGATATATCATATATGACATGTTTGTTTTTAAAACACAGTGGGCTCTCCCCTAAATAGTTGCAGCATGAAAGAAACCATTCTTATTTGATATTTCTTCAACACATAGAATAAACCTACTTTTATATACAAATTACACATCTAGTATACACGATCAAAGATAATATATTCCAATCCTTCTATTTTGTTGTTCCAGCCTCCAGATACATCAGAAAATATACTCTCCCTAATATTTGTTGAAGTAGTTATCAGCCTTGTGGCAAAAATACTGTGATCATTTCTCATAGATGACTATAAAATAAGGCATTTCGTCAAAGACAAGTCTTTGGGATGATTTATGGTGTATATAAACCTAATCTGCCTTCTCCATGTTGTTCTCCACATGATTCTTTTATGAGAAGAGAGGAACCTTGCATTTTCATTTGACCAGTTGTTTGTTCATCTTAACAGCAAATTCAACATCAATTCTATTTGAGGTTATACTATTCACTTTCTCTCAGTTTTAAAAGATAATAGTTTACTCACCATCATGTTGTTCCAAACCCATATTATTATATATTATTACATAAAAACAGCTATTTTGCAGAACGCCTGAGCTGCTCTTTTCCATACAATGAAATTGTATATGGTGATTTATACCTTTAATCTCCAAAAAGGACAAAAACCTTATTTAAGTGACATAAAAGTAGTGTATATATATATAACTTGTGCTTTATATTCCAATTTTTCTGAACACATGTAAGGAACAGACCAAAATGTAAGTTATTCGCCGAAAATCATTCCTTCCGCCGCAGTTTTCAAATCTCTTGCATGCTTCTGAGCATTCAAACATAGACATTCTGCAGTAGGTTTGATGTTAATTCCATACAACATCAATAGTTTTGCATGTCTTGTGACTGTTTATTGCACGTTTTGAACTGAATACAAACGAGCGCAAATTAAAATGAAGGGCTACGGTGGAAGGGAAGATTTTCGGCAAATAACAACTCACATTTTAGTCTGTTCTTTCCACAAAGCCGTTATATGGTTTCAGGCAACTTAGAATATAACACAAAAGTCATATGCATTACTTCTATGTAGGTTTTAAGCTCATCAGTATAAATCACCATCCACTTCCATTTTATGAAAAAGAGCTGCAAAGACATTTATATATATATTTAGGCTGTAAAATTTCATTATTTGTAGCCTTGCTCTCTTTCCATGACCTTTCCATGTATTTTCCTAAGTTGTTAATATTTTTTATTCAAATTTTACAGAGAAAAAGTTTGTTGGATGATAGATTTGAAAATGGAAGACGTGAATTCTTAATTGTTAACATTTACTTTGAAAGGTTATGTTTGATTGAGCAAGCTCAGAGGTGTTCCAATACATTTTTGAATTTCATTTGTTTTCAGGCAGAAGCTGGTGAAATAACTATTGATTCTAAAGATTGATTTAGCAACCACCTTTTTTAACAGCCTTTGAATCTAATCCACATTAAAGTATCAAATAATTATTTAGGTCATAACATTTCTTTTCATAACACACTCTTCAGAATTTATGCTTTTCGAAGCTAGGAGACAAGGTTGATTGGTTGGTCAGATCACAATTTTGTTGTTAGCTCTAGTCTGGGTCAGATAAGTTTTGAAGGTAACATCTCAGTTACTGTCGTAACCTCCATTCCCTTATGGAGGGAACGAGACATTATGTCAATGTAGTGACACTAGGGGTCAATCTTGAGAGACCCAGACACCTTCAGATCTTTGAGAAAAGGCCAATGAGAATTGGCGAGTAGAATTTGCATGTCACTCCCAACATACAGGTATAAAAGGGAGCTGGAATGCGGATTCAGGTTTTGCACTGAGGAGCCGAGACAAGGTCCCGGCCAATACAGCGGTGTAGTACAGCCTGTGGCTAGAGGGACACAATGTCTCGTTCCCTCCATCAGGTTCCCTCCATCAGGGACATCCACTACTTGTCACTAACTTGAACTTGTGTCGATGTAGTGACACTAGGGATCCCTATACGAAACGCCACATGGCTGAACTGTGTTACGTGAACTGCCGATTCAGGTGTAGGCAAGCTAATGTGAGCAAAGGAACAGATATACTCGGACTGCACGTAGCCTCCCCAGACGCACCAAAAATGTATTGTAGTTCCCAACAACCCAGAGGGGTGTGGTGGTGGGGGTGTATCTAGTATGGGAGCAGGCCAAGCCAGCCGCAGCCTTTTCTCTCTAAGTTTTTCTCTCTTTTTTTTAAGTTTTTCGGCTGGGTCCTTTAAATGCTCATAAAATGTGCCTGGGAAGGTGCTCTTTTCCCTTCCTATACTTTCAGGGGGAAATGACCCTGCGGAGACTACACCCTGCCCTGAAGGGGAGGGTAAAAAGTGGCGAATACGTTATATGGGCCAGAGGCCACATATGGAAGAGGCGCGGCGATAGGTCCTGCCCTTCGAAGGGGAGGAGCTCTACAAATGCAGTGACTGGGGCAGAGAGTGCTCTGAAAAGGAAGTTGTGGGTCTACTGTAAGTGAAACCATACCACAAAAGATACATCGCAGGATGTTACTTCTGGCTTACAAATTCAGCAGAGGAATTCATAGTCGGACCAGTATGTGTTCTAACGTGCCCTGTACTGGGGTAACTGAGACCTGTGGAGCACTTACCCCAGTACAGGGCACGTTAGCACACGTACTGGGTCGGACTACGAATTCCACTGCTGAACT
Organism: Moxostoma hubbsi; assembly: GCA_032164185.1. Taxonomy (NCBI): domain Eukaryota; kingdom Metazoa; phylum Chordata; class Actinopteri; order Cypriniformes; family Catostomidae; genus Moxostoma; species Moxostoma hubbsi. The sequence continues at coordinate 7,367,030 of JAVLUX010000042.1, forward strand.
CGTGAGCCAGAGGGCTAGGAGGAAGGACATCCATGGTTCAAAGATTGTGAACACGCATGTGAGAGAGGAGCTCATGGCTTCCCCTCGTGGAGGGGAAAGGCGCGATTCACAAGTGTTACACCCAGCCAGCTGCCCTGCATAACAAAACCTTCCTATTCGTACCTGAAAGAACACGGGACGAAACTGGCTCAACCCGGAAATTGTATAATCTTGCAAATCTTGCAAGGTATTGGGCGTTGCCCAGCATGCTGTTCTACAGATGTCTGCTAGAGAGGTGCCATTGGCCAGTGCACACAAGGATGCCACACTCCTTGTGGAGTGTGCTTGAACCCGCAAGTGATGGCATCCATGATCCAGTGGGCAAGACTTTTTTCGAAACAGCGTTCCCTTTCCGCTGTCAGCCGATGCAGACAAAGAGCTGCTTAGAGCATCTAAAGCTCTGCATGCGATCTAAGTAGATGTGCAAAGCATGCACCAGACACAGTAACGATAAGGCTGAGCCTGCCACCTCCGGGGGCAGCACTTGCAAGCTCACCACCTCATCCCTAAAAGTGGTCTTGGGAACCTTGGGCACATAGCCTGGTCGGGGTCTCAGGATCACATGAGAGTCTTCTGGACCTAACTCTAGTCACTCTTTGCTGACAGAGAACACTTGCCCCAAACCTCTTGATGGAAGTGAGCGCGGTCAGGAGGGCGGTCTTCAATGAGACAGCCTTTAACTCGACTGACTCTAGGGTCTCAAACGGGGCTCACTGTAGGACTAAAAGGACCACAGAGAAGTCCCATGAGGGAAACAGGCACGGCCTTGGAGGGTTCAACCTCCTGGCACCTCTCGGGAAACTGATGATCACGTCGTGCTTACCGAGAGACTTATCTTCAACAGCGTCATGGTGTGCTGCTACAGCATCTACATAGACCTTGATAGTGGAGGGGGACAGCGACCTGTCCAAATTCTCTTGCAGGAAGGAAAGCACTAACCCAGATCAGAGAACCAGGTCTGGGTGGGCCAATCAGAGCCATGAGAATGACCTGCTCCTCATGAGATCAGGAATGCGTATTTGCACAGCCACGGGCCCAGCTGTGTGCCAGCGCAACTGTACAGAGGGGAGCTCCCATCAGGGCATACCAGAGCGGGCAGTGAGAGGATTCCCAGGAGGAGAACAGGTCTACATGTGCTTTGCTGAATCGACTCCAAATCAGGGAGGATCGCATCCAACATTCCTGGGGGTGGGGCCTCAAGGAGGTGGGGCAGGATGTGGCACTGTGACCCGTGGCGACCATGCTGAGGGAGCATAAGGCAGGCTGGTGACTGAAGAGGAAGGCTTCTCAGGCCATCCTCGAGACTCGTCACCACCGGCCAACCGGGGGTGTGGATTAATGCTGCAGCGGGGAACTTGAAGGCGGGGGGCCATGTTCTTGAGGCCCTTGCTGTGAGCACGCGGTGTCCAGTTGCCGCGGTGGCGGCGAATGTGGGCACCTGCAGTGTAAGCCGAGGAGAGAGAAATGTGGGTACTGCAGCCCATACGGGGTGCGGCGAACAGAAAAGGAAACAAAAGATTGTTTGTACCTGTAAGAGGGCCATGGCGTGCAGGGCGGAGGCGGCCTGACCGGCAGCACTGTAGGCTTTGGTCACCAGAGATGACGTCGTCCTACAGGCTCGGGAAGGGAGTGCTGGGCAACTCCGCCAGGTGGAGGCGCTCAGCTGTCACAAGTGTGATGCGATCACCTTATCCACCTGGGGTATTGCGGCATAACCCTCGGCCACCCACCATCGAGGGCAGTGAAAGCGGACGAGCTGAAGGATCAGGTTTGGGCAGCGAAAGGTGCCTTCCACAATCGTGTCAGCCCAGTCAAGTCCTTGGCGTGCGACATCACCAAGGCGCTCTCCGATGCAGCGAGCGACATCACATCCGGCTTGCGAGCTCTGAAAGAGACATTATGAGGCGAGCTGCCTATCTCATCCCAGAATTGGATGGGAGTAAACGAGCGTACTGGGGAGTGGGTGGTCCATAGGGGATTACCTGGCGGAACCGTACCCATTAAAGCCCCCGAATCGCCTTCAGTGTCAACCAGGCCAGCCTCATACACATAGGTAGAAGGACTGGCAGGGGGGACAGCTGAAGTGGCTTTCCCTCAAAAGAAGGGAAGCCGTGACAACAATATTCTCGCAATGATATGACCATGGCAGTTGTATATCAGCTTGCTGAACAAATCTGAATAAATCCGCATTCCAGCTCCATTTTATACCCATATGTCGGGGGGAGTGGCATGCAAATTTTACTCACCAATTCTTATTGGCCTTTTCTCAAAGATTTTATTGTGTCTGGGGCTCTCAAGACCAACCCCTAGTGTCACTACATCGACACAACGTTGAGTGAGTGACAGAAGGTGAACTGTAGTTATCTAAAAAAAATCATTTAATGAGTCACAATTGACAAAGTATTTTGGAGACAGATTGGAGAAATCCTACAGTTATTAACTACAGTTTACTTCCTCAGCAAAAGTTTGTTGTGATAGGACATTATTCAAACCGCCAGAGATAAGTTATCAAAACTGTGCACTTCCACGATAAACTATTAACATTGCTTATGACGTTGAGCTGCTTAAGAGTTCCTATGTAAGATGAAGTTATGTAATACAATCATTAATTCCTATTTTAGTAAACCCTATTCAAAGCACACTTTGCTGCTTGTCATCTATGAAGGACTTTGTTTTGACATTTGCTAGACATTTCTTTTATACTCTCTCGGCCAAATGTCTTTGAGGAACTTCAGTACTTAATTTAGAAGCTCGTCTCAGTTGTACTTTTGAACCCACGGTTTGCAAATACAATCTGCAAGGATTGCAATTCCCGAACTTATTAAAATCCAGGCCATGTTTATGTTTGCATCTTTTCCTTGGTATATTTCTGTGCCACAACCAAAAGATGAATAGCTTCATTATAACCCTATAGGGAAAGGGGAATGAGTGTTTGCATATATGTGAAGGGGCTTAGAGAGATGAGACTGTATAATGTAATACCTTTTTTAATAAAATGAAAGAGAGAGGGAGTTGAGCTGAGATGATAAAGAGCTACAAATAAAGCGATCTATCTATCTGTCTATCTGTCTGTCTGTCTGTCTGTCTGTCTGTCTGTCTATCTATCTATCTATCTATCTATCATGATGATGTATGAGAGATCAGGTAATAAACATTTTGAATTATTGGTGGTTTCATCCAGGGAGACAGATTGTATAATAAAAATGAGAAGGGCATTGATTCAGGTGAGAGTGCAAAAATGAACCCCTCATCAGATGGAAAGGAGACAAGGAGGACCTATTCGTAAATTCCACCACAGACCTTTAATGATTTTACATCAATGAGCCTCTTATTAAGTTCTCTCATCATTTTCTTTAAAGCACATCTGCACTGTAAAGGGAAGGGAAATGTCTCTTTATGATGGGAATGGCAGTCTAAACTTATTTAACTACTATCCACATGACTGTAAAGGACCTTTTCATGCTTAGATTATTGCTTGGGAAATTATCACAAGTGCCATACACTCTCTTGCCAAAAGCTGTGGTAAGAATGAGTCAAGATTATACATTTAAATGTTGAGGAATTTCTAGGCTTTCCAATCCTCCACAGTGGATCTCCTTCTCCTTCTCCTCCTTCTCAAGATGGCGCCGAGTATGGCTGCTGCGTCGCGAGCTCCGTCCAAACACTGCGTTTATTGTTTGTTTTGTTTACAGTTCTGTGTTTTTTTTGTCTTGGATGTTGTCTGCCTTATTGTGTACGACAGACAAACGCTTTTGGACATTGGTTCGGCAATCACACACCGAAAACCGGACTTCACATTCCTCAATGCCGACCCGCGGTTTACAAACACGCCAGCGGAGCCCTTTGTTTGGGCTGCCGGCCGCGGAAACGCAGAAGGAAAAGAGGAAAAAGATCCGGCGTTCTCATCAGATTAAGACGTCGCGCAAATCGCCCCCCGCTACCCAGTATACTACTGGCAAATGTTCAGTCTCTGGACAACAAGCTCTGCGAGCTGAGAGCGCGGATCTCCTTCCAACGAGAGACGAGAGAATGCTGCGTTATCTGTCTTACGGAAACCTGGATGTCCGCGGAGATCCCAGACTCGGCCATCGAACCCACGGGTTTCTCCGTGCACCGAGCGGACAGAGCGAAAGACCTCTCAGGTAAAAGCAGAGGTGGAGGTGTATGTTTTATGATCAACAAATCATGGTGTGATCAGAGGAATGTACATTTTATCAGGTCTTTCTGCTCTCCTGATCTGGAATATCTCATGCTTCTGTGTCGACCATTCTGGCTACCGAGGGAATTCACAGCGGTCATTATCACTGCTGTGTACATCCCCCCACAAGCCGACACAGACCGGGCACTTAGGGAACTGTATGGCAGTATAAGTGAGCAGGAAACCGCGCACCCTGAGGCTGCGTTCATTGTTGCCGGGGACTTCAACAAAGCCAACTTTAAAACAATAGCACCAAAATACCACCAACATATCAGCTTCAACACACGAGGGGACCGGGATTTGGATCATTGCTATTCTCCTTTCCGGGATGGCTACAAATCCCTCCCCCGCCCACCATTTGGCAAATCCGACCACTCTTCCGTTCTGCTTCTGCCCGCTTACAGGCAGAAACTGAAACGGGAAGCACCCGCCCTCAGAATGATCCAGTGCTGGTCGGACCAGTCAGACTCTGCGCTACAGGACTGTTTTGATCACGCGGACTGGGAGATGTTCCGGTCTGCCTCCGATGACAACATCGAGGTTTACGCTGATAGTGTAACGTGTTTCATCAGGAAGTGCGTAGAGGACGTTGTTCCGACAAAAACTATACGGATCTACCCCAACCAGAAACCCTGGGTTAACGGCGATGTTCGCGCGGCACTTACTGTGCAGACCACCGCTTTTAATTCCGGGAACGCGGAGGAGCGTAAACAAGCCAGTTATGCCCTCCGTAACTCCATCAGTACAGCCAAACGCCAGTACAGGCACAAAATTGAAGGTCAGTTCAACACCACTGACTCCAGAAGTATGTGGCAGGGAATTAACACCATCACGGACTTTAAATAGAATAAAAACTCCGCCATGAACACCGTTGCCTCTCTCCCGGACGAGCTTAATACTTTTTATGCTCATTTCGAGGACAACAACAACACCGCCCTCGCGGAGAGAGCACTCGCGGCCGATACTACAGATGATGGTTCACTCTCTGTCTCTGTTGCGGATGTAACCCGATCCTTTCGACGGGTGAACATTCGCAAAGCTGCGGGTCCAGACGGCATTCCGGGCCGCGTCATCAGAGCATGCGCGAACCAACTGGCTGGTGTTTTTACGGACATTTTCAACCTGTCCCTCTCCCTGTCTGTAGTCCCCACATGCTTCAAAACATCAACCATTGTGTCTGTACCAAAGCAATCAAAAATCACTTGCTTAAATGACTGGCGTCCTGTTGCCCTCACCCCCATCATCAGCAAATGCTTTGAGAGGTTGATCAGAGATCACATCTGCTCCGTTCTGCCCACCTCTTTGGACCCATTGCAGTTTGCCTACCGTAACAACCGCTCCACTGATGACGCTATTGCATCTACAATACACACTGCTCTATCCCACCTGGAAAAAAGGAACACGTATGTGAGAATGCTGTTTGTAGACTACAGCTCAGCATTTAACACCATAATGCCCTCCAAGCTTGATGTGAAACTCCGGGCTCTGGGCTTAAACAGCTCGCTGTGCAGCTGGATCCTGGATTTCCTGTCAGGCAGACGTCAGGTGGTTAGAATGGGCAGCAACATCTCCTCATCACTGACCCTCAACACTGGAGCCCCGCAGGGCTATGTTCTCAGCCCACTCCTGTATTCCCTTTACACACATGACTGTGTGGCAACACGTAGCTCCAATGCCATCATTAAGTTTGCTGACGATACGACGGTTGTAGGTCTGATCAATGACAATGATGAAACAGCCTACAGAGAGGAGGTGCACACTCTGACACGCTGGTGTCAGGAGCACAACCTCTCCCTCAACGTCAGTAAAACCAAGGAGCTTGTGGTGGACTTCAGGAAGAAAGACAGAGAACACAGCCCCATCATCATTAATGGAGCACCAGTGGAGAGAGTCAGCAGCTTCAAGTTCCTCGGTGTCCACATTACTGAGGAACTCACATGGTCCGTCCACACTGAGGCCATTGTGAAGAAGGCTCACCAGCGCCTCTTCTTCCTGAGACGGCTGAGGAAGTTTGGAATGAACCAACACATCCTCACACGGTTCTACACCAGCACTGTAGAGAGCATCCTGAATGGCTGCATCACCGCCTGGTACGGAAATAGCACCGCCCACAACCGCAAAGACCTGCAAAGGGTGGTGCGAATGGCCAGAAACATCATCGGAGGTGAGCTTCCCTCCCTCCAGGATATATATAACAGACGGTGTGTGAATAAAGCTCGGAGGATTATCAAAGACTCCAGCCACCCGAGTCATGGGCTGCTCTCACTGCTTCCATCAGGCAGGCGGTATCGCAGCATCAGGACCCGCACCACCTGACTACATGACAGCTTCTTCCCACAAGCAATAAGACTTTTGAACACATGATCTCTCACGATCAACAATCAGCACTGCACTTTATTAATCTTCATTCTGTCAATATATTCTCGCTCCCAATTCAGTTAGTGTATATATATATATATATATTTATACCCTTATCTAGTGTATATGTATTCTACATTGTGTGTATTGTGTACATTTGTTATGTAAATTGTTGTGTAGGTATGTGTACATTTGTTATGTAAATTGTGTTGTGTAAATATGTTGTTATTGTAAAGTGGTTTATGTCTCGTCATTACTGCAATGTTGCTCGGAACTGCACACAAGAATTTCACCTGCTGTTGCACTCGTGTACACAGTAGTGTGACAATAAAGTGATTTGATTTGATTTGGTTTCTCAATGTAGGATCAAATATTTAATATATTCTTATAGTGCCACAAATAACTGCCTCAACACCTTAATGCGTTGACTACTGAAAATAAAGTTCTAGTTGACGACCATGAGGTCATAGGTTCAATTATGATAAGTACACTGATGTTACATTTACACTCTTAGCAGACACATTTGTTTACCAAAACTCCTTAAAATGAAATTGTGGCACGGTGGAGGGCGGGACCGGCGCATGATTACGCACGCCCGGTCCCATATTAGGCTAATTAAGCCGTCAAGAGGGATAAAGGCCACTTGCAGACGGCGATCGAGAGAGAGAGCTCAATTACGGACGTCCGTTATCTTATGTGTTTGTCTTTTGAGTTTTACATTAAACCTTTAAGTTATTTGTCAAGCCGGTTTCTCGCCTCTTCCTTGCCCGTGACCTTGAACTTCTTTACATTGGTGCCGAAACCCGGGAAGGAAGAGGGATACGCCGTAGCGGAGTTCTCTCCACTACCCCAAAGAAGCAGCCGTGGCCATCTGCCGGGGGACGAGGAGCCCAGCCGCCTGGACGCGGAGGAATGGCTGCCGACCGCGAGGGGAGAAGGGGCTCCTATAGCCGACCGCCTGGAGCGGTCAGGGCCACTGCCAGGGGCGGAGGATGCCCCTACCAGCCGCTGAAACACGGAGGGGTCGAGGGAAGACCGCCGTCCGCGAGCGGGGAGGGGATCGCGACCGACCGCCTGGAGCGGGAGAACCGCTGCCAGGGGCGGGGGAGTCCCCTTCGGCTCCCCGAGAACGCGGCGGGGCATTCCGTCCGCCAGGGGCTGAGGACTGCCTCGGATCTGCCTGGAGAGGCGCGGCTGCCATTCGGTAGAGGGTGGAGGAGTGGCTGAGGAACGAGCTACGGCGTATCAGAGAACCGGCGAGTAAGTTTTTTTTTTTTTTCCTTTAATCTCTCTCTCCTCTCTCTCTCGCTACCGATCTGCAAGTGTCCTTTATCCCTCTTGACGGCTTAATTAGCCTAATATGGGACCGGGCGTGTGTAATCACGCGCCGGTCCCGCCCTCCACCGTGCCACAGAAATAAACAGCACATAAGTGACAATTAAATCTGAAGTATGTAACTTTTTTGGTGTTAAAATACTTTCTTCTTTCCCAGTGTAATATGCGGAGACAGCAATAAGTAAGCCAATCATTGGTTAATTGTCTCGAAAATTGCAAACACTGTCTCTATAGCGCTATGAAAATTTATGTGTTTGAGCACAGACAACAATACTCAACCATTGGCATCAGTTGGGGAGAGGACTATTGGATGTTTGAACAACTACTGGCAAGGGGTGTATTCAAAAAGCTGTTTTTAAATTACATTCGTTGGCATTAATGTCGCAGAAATTACATATTTCCAACACTAGAAATAGAGAGTTTCGAGTTTTCAAGCAAAATGGATTAGTGTGGGTGTGGCATTGTGGTGCGTTCACATCATGTTGTAATTACAGTAATTATGAGATTCCAACTTGTAAAAACTGTTCATGTCTTTGTATTTTATGAAAGCTCTGATCTGACAGAGACCACAACAGTTAAAGGTCATTTACATTTTTATCTGTTTAATACAACAGTGTGGCAGGGCAGAGGGTGGGGCCAGGTGGTGATTCTACACACCTGGTCCCTTATCAGTCTAATCAAGCCTCCGAGAGGGATAAAGGCAGAGTGCGGAATATGGTGCAGGAGAGAGAGATCGTTTACGGGCATGTACGTCGTGTGTGTGTGTGTCTTTTGTTTAAGTTTCTCATTACACTATTATTTATATTTTCAAGCTGGTTCTCGCCTCCTCCTTGCCCATCTAAATCTCTTTACACTGGTACCTAAATCTGGGAAGGAGGAGGGATGCCCGTCGCAGAGTCCTCAACACTGCCGTCCACCTGGGGGAACGCCGCTGCCATCCACCGGGGGATGGAGTTGCCCGACTGCCTGGACGTGGTGAATGGCCGCCGTCCACGAGGCGAGTTGGGATTGGACTCCCCGACTGCCTGGAGTGATGGAGCTGCAGCCAGGGGAGGAGGAGAGCCCTGCCATCCCCCAGAAACGCGGAGGGGTCGAAAGAAGACCACCGTCCGCAAGGGGAGAACGGAAGATACTCCCAGACCCCCTGGAGCGGTAGGGCCGCTGCAAGGGGCGGAGGAGTGTCCCCACGAGTCGCCGGGAACGTGGAGGGGCGTTCTGTCCACCGGGGGTCGTGGGTGTGACTCCAGTCCGCCCAGGGAGGAGCGGCTGTCGTCCGCCTGAGAGGATGGAGGAGTGATCGAGGACCATGCGACGGTGTATCAGAGAACCGGCAAGTTTTTTTTTTTTTTTTTATCTCTCTCTCCTCTCTCTCTCTCTCTTTGCCGCTCCACGTTGGCCTTTTCCCTCTCTTTTAAATTTCATAGTGTTTTTTTGGGGGGGGCACAACACTGTTACAGGAAGTTCCCATTTTAACTATTTCTGTTTCCCTCCCCTTATCCCCTCCCTCATCCAGGTAGACGGGGATGACCTGCCGGCAGACGGGGCGGAAGGCACGCCCCTCCCCAGGGAAAGGGGGTGGGGGGGGGGGGGGGGGGGGGTGTAGGTCATGCCGGGGTCCCCCGGCCTGAGAGAACAAGGGAGGAATGTGGCAGGGCGGAGGGTGGGGCTGGGTGGTGATTCTACACACCCGGTCCCTTATCAGGCTAATCAAGCCTCCGAGAGGGATAAAGGCTGACTGCGGAAGATGGTGCGGGAGAGAGAGATTGTTTACGTTCATATCCATCATGTGTATGGAGGACAAAACCTGCAAAAATAATAAATAAATAAATGTAATAATAAGAAAATAAATAAAGGAATAAATGTCTTGATAAAAAAAATATAATTCGTTTTTAATGAAAGTTATTCCTGAATTTATTTTTGTATACTTTTTTTCCTTTATTTATTACTTTCTCTTTTTATTTTTATTCTTTAAAAAATGTTTATTCTTTCATTTGTTTTTGTTTTTTTATTATTTATTTATGCATTAATTTACTTTTAGATTTATTTATTCCCACCTGTATTAATTTCCATATTTAAATATTCACACATGTAATTATTTTTATATTTATTCGTACATTTCTGTCTCTTGTATGATAATTATGTCAACCCGGTATCACGCCGAGGCGTGAAATAGACACGCCGGTCCACTCGCGGATGCGTGTCTATTTCACGCTTTGCCTCCTCTAGGCGTGTACATGACACGCGCGCGTCTACGTAGAATACCGGCAGGGGGCGATCGTTTCCTCAACGCCAACAACTGTCCGCGCACCAAAGAGGAAGCGATATATCGCGTTCTCCAGTTCCGGTTAGCAGGATATATATTTTTGTATATAAATACACTTTTTAAATAAATATATATATATATATATATATATATATATATATATATATATATATATATATATTTATTTATTTATTTACATCAGCACAAGATACTCGACAGCCCACACACACACACACACATATAACAACGTTAGGCTACAGCAACGTTAGGATTTCTTCATGAAAGCAGCACTGTAATGAACCTTTATTTGTCACATATGGTCACAAGTGAAAGTAACCGGCGAAATTGGCCGGCATCCCGCCCGCACGAACGTGCAACGCGACGACAACGGTATCGCTTCCTCTTTGGTGCGCGGAGAGTTGTTGGCGTTGAGGAAACGATCGCCCCCTGCCGGTATTCTACGTAGACGCGCGCGTGTCATGTACACGCCTGGAGGAGGCAAAGCGTGACACCGACACGCATCCGCGAGTGGACCGGCGTGTCTATTTCACGCCTCGGCGTGATATCGGGTTGATTATGTGGGCGGGTCCTGCTTACCATTGATTTGTTTTCTGTTGTTATGATTGTGCACTGTAAAAGATACAACCATGCTTCATTTCCCTGATCGTTTATGTATGTATGTGTATATAAGTTCTGCAATTAAAAAAAAACATGCATCAAATGACTATGTTTCATTTAGAGTAGAGGTGCTTATTGATGGTTTAGGAGAGCTGTAGGCCGGTATGAATATCGAAGCACATCCTGGATTGTTAGACTCTCTGCAAAACGTTTCCTTGCTTATTTTATATCTGTGCGAGTCAGGGAGTGACTTTTTATTTACTTTCGATAAGTACTATTGAGCTCTCAACCAATGATGCACTGGAGCTATGTAAGGATAAGCCTCTCAGAGGCTTGATTAGCCTGATAAGGGACCGGGTGTGTAGAATCACCACTCGGCCCCGCCCTCAGCCCTGCCACAAACAGTTTATAATAGCCACTGGTACCCTGGAGCACTTTCCTTGTTCTTAAAGTTTCCAGGAACATATTGAGGTGAAAAGTTCAGAGTAGAATTCATTCCGACACAACTTGAATAAACCATTGTTCTGACAGTTACTGGGAGTTTGTTTGACCAATGAGGAGCACAAATGCAGAAGTTCTGGAGAAGAATGACTCTTAGTATAAAGACAAGCAAGTGATCTAGGTGACTTACTGTAGCAGCTGGACTGGGTTGTAGGCCTACAGTTTGATTTGTGATTGACGGTAGGGAGGGTCTGTGCCAGGCAAATTCATCTGGTGGCCCGCAGGCCAAATCTGACCCGCGTGAGGTTGACAGTTGTTTTAGGGGCTGGTCACACCGAATGCCTTTTGTGTCTGATAACACTGTTTTTCAATTGTTTTCCAGTGTAAACTTGAGCCAAACGGAAGTCGTGCCTGGTCTCTATGTTTTTACAGTGTCTTGTGCAGGAGTGCCACATTTTAAGATGCTTTCAGAGGTTGCGCTAAAAATAATCTTCCATAATTTTGACAAAATGGGAAGATTAAAGAACTAAAATCATGGATGACAGACAAGCATGAGTTCTGAAAAACAGGAAAGTTATATTCATTCATTTGGTCAAGAAATTCGATTTTCGATTTGAAAAGTCAAAAGTTTAAATCAGTAAATCTATAACAAACTTCACTGTTATTTTTCAATAACATTTTAGTATCAATCTAATTTAGGCCTACTCATAGACAAATTTTCAAGCACATTTTAGTTAGAAGTTATTTGTTTTTGTTTTTCAGAATTTCCTGCTTGGAAAAAAATAATCAATGTTTTATTTATATTGTGAAAAAATATTATAGGCCTGTTATAACACAATATCAGTATATTTTTTTGTTAACAAAAACTTCTGCCCCAGGGATTTTTTCATCTGGCCCACTTGTCTATGAAGTTGATTAGCCCTGGTCTAGGCCATTGGCTAAGCCAGGAAAAATATCTTGGACTGAATTCTAGTGCATACATAGAGTCAGGTTAAAACCTGAGCTGACATTTCACGTGAGATAATTCCCAGAGGTTGAAAACAGGCAGAGATTTTGGATGTGCTTGAAGAAATGTATGACAGATGCTGGCCAACAAGTAGAGAGTTGCAGTTATTGGCACTTTTATTGTGTAGTGGAGCATGAAGCAGTAGGACCACGTAGTTGTCGTAATATAGTCTAAAAAGTAGAGATGGTCACCTAGGATGACAGCTAGTGTTTTTGGGGGGGATTTTCTCTCCAATTTTGGCATGCCCAATTCCCAATGTGCTCTAGGTCCTCATGGTGGTGTAGTGACTTGAATCTCAGTTGCCTCCATGTCTGAGACAGTCAGTCTGCACATCTTATCACATGGCTTGTTGAGTGTGTTACCGTGGAGACCTAGCGTGCGTAGGGGCTCACACTATTCTCTGCGGCATCCACGCACAACTTACCACGCACCCCACCAAAAGCGAGAACCACATTATTAATCACAGCTTTATGGGGATTAATAATCACACTGGGCCATGGGCCATGTGGCAAACTGCTTATCTAGAGGTGAGAAACTACAGAACACAGAAATGGCAAAATAAAAGCACGTTATAAATATGCTTTTGCTTAAATATTACCCTTTTTGGGCACATAAAGTGTCCTGGAAATGTGCTGGAAAATTGTGCCTTGAGAGTGGAAACCCTATAAAAGCTTTTCTGACCAATCCTGTCTCAACTGTTGCTGGGTCACCATTACTCTGACACACGTTTGCTACTTTCTAATGAGAGTCTATGTGTGTTTGACCAGTTTTGATTTTAAGAGTGATCAAAATGATCCAAAGAAATGTAAAAACACTTGTACTAGTAAATAAAGAGTTCAGTGGATGTCACTGAGACATTATAAGCAGTTCTGTTCACTTACATTAATTTTATCAGGTGTGTAATCGTTATTAAATCACACTTTTTTCCTTTCAAGTGACTGATTCACAGTCTCCACAGTTTTCAACCAAATTACTGTGTAATTTAATAGTAACAATTTATTTGACATAAAACGTCAGATAGATATGCCTTACAATGTCACTCTTCATTCCAGCCTGCTTGAGAGTATTATCCATTCCGCTTATGAGAATATTTAGCCAAAAACCGTTCCGTTGATGGCAATCTCCCATTCATTCCAATGGGAAGTTCTGCAGAGCTAGTCAGAGCGAGTGACCATAACCAGCCTTTTCAAAGAGAAAAACTTCAAAAGAATCTAGAAGAATCTACAGTACATGGACACTCTTGCGGAGTAAACTGAAGAGCAGATTCAGAGTGACTGGGCTTCAAGTCTGATATCCAGAGATCAAGAAAGTTGTTACTGAAAAGAGTGCTTGACATTTGGTTGAATATAGCACATTCCAAACTTTAACAATGAAATGAGTAAAACCAACCAGTAATTTTTGACATCTAAGGGGCCATTCTCACCAAATTAACGTATGTGTCCGTTTGAACTATATTTCTTTTGATGTTCTATGTAAAGGTGCTAAATGGACATATTTGATTGTTGCACCACGTCTTGCTGTTATTGTTCATGAGTGCTGCATTTTAGATGCCATGTCAAGTTAAAATAATTTCAACCTTTAAAAATGCACATTGAGACACCTGCATTCTTTTCTATTCATTGTGCGCATTTCAATTTTCTGAAGCAAGAATGCGTTTTGCCTGAACGAATAAGATCCTCCTGTCCACCCTCTATACTCTAGGAATAGCAGGAACTATGCTTGGCTGGTTCAAGTACTATCTCTCAGGTAGGTCTTTCAAGGTCGCCTGGAGGGGTAGGGTGTCCAAGTCACAACAGCTACTTACTGGGGTACCTCAGGGCTCAGTGCTTGGACCACTTCTCTTCTCTATATACACAACATCACTGGGACCCATCATTCAAGCACATGAGTTCTCTTACCACTGCTACACCGCTGACACACAGCTCTACTTGTCTTTCCAGCCCATTGACCCCACGGTGACTGCTCGATTCTCGGCCTGTTTGGCAGACATCTCGGCCTGGATGAAGGAATACCACCATCAACTCAACCTAGCGAAGAACGAGCTCCTTGTCTTTTCAGCCAAGCCTGCTGTTGAGCACAACATCACCAGTCAGCTGGGTTCCTCTACAATAACACCATTCATAACGGTCAGAAATCTAGGGGTAACCATCAATTTTCAATCTCTAAAAAAGACAGATTATGTAGATTTGCACTCTACAACATCAGGAAGATAAGACCCTTCCTCTCTGAACATGCCACACAACTCCTTGTTCAGTAACGTGTTATGTCTAGACTGGATTACTGTAATGCTCTCCTTCCTGCATGCACAATTATGCCTCTGCAAATGATCCAGAATGCAGCAGCACGTCTGGTCTTCAACGAACCCAAGAGAGCGTATGTTACTCCCCTCCAGGTCTTTCTACACTTGCTGCTGGTTGCTGCACATATCAAGTTCAAGGCTGTGATGCTGGCATAGAGAACAGTCACTGGGTCTGTTCCAGCTTACCTAAAATCTTTCCTGCACAGCTACGTTCTCACCAGAAGGCTGCGGTCTGCAAATGAGCGGCACATTGTTGTACCAACACATAGAGGCACCAAATATCTTTCCCAGACTTTGGTGGTTGAATGACCTTGGTGGTGGAACAAACCTCCCAACTCCATCCATAAAGCAGACTCCCTTGCTGTCTTCAAAATATGGCTAAAGACACATCTTTTTTTGTGAGCACTTGACCATATGCTAAAAAAAAAAATCCACTCACAACTCACCACGCACCCTACCGAGAGCGAACCACATTATAGCAACCACAAGGAGGTTACCCCATGTGACTGTACCCTCCCTAGCATCCGGGCCAAATTGGTTGCTTAGGAGACTTGGCTGGAGTCACTCAGCACGCCCTGAATTTCAACTCGCAACTCCATGGGTGATGGTCAGTGTCTTTACTCACTGAGCAACCCAGGCCCCCAACTTTTTTGGACATTGATTTTGCTATGTTTATATCTCTTATCCACACCAGAATAGCATTTTCCTCCACAAAAAACATAGACTTGAGAAAACGCGCTCCATTATCGCATACTTTGGAGAATGATGACAATAGGAAACTGAAAATTAAGTTTTCAAACTTAAACAGATTAGTGTGGACATAGCTTTTGTTGGGTATCTTGAAAGAACAGCTTTCAGCAGGTTATAAGTATGATGGGATTGCTTCACTACATGAATATTAAAAGCAGAAGAGGTGTAAGGCGAAATATTTTATGGTGCAATGCGGTAGATGAGAATGGGAGGGCATGTATCGTATTTGCTTGCTGCTTGGTAGAGAAGACGACTTCAACTGAGATCAACAGCGGAGTAGGTTATGAGACCAAGTGGTGAGTAGTGTCAGGGCTGATTGAGAATAAGTTGCATTCAGTTTGATGGCAACTCTGTTTTCAAAGTAGGTCATGAAGTCCTCAGCAGTAAGTGTAGATGGTGGAGGAGGTGGGGAGGAATAAATATGGAATGATAAAGGGTAAAGCAATTTGCACAGATTTAGGATAAAAGTGTTGAATCTGTATAATGGAAGTACGATGACTTGGCTGATTTGATGTCAGGGGAGAATTCACTGTGAAGGATGTAGCATTTCTTGATTTTCTTATATTTTCTCTGCTCTGCACATAGATTTGTTCTGTTACTAGAGGGTCAAAGGCTGGAGGAAGAGCAACAGGATGGCATTGAGACTGCATGGCAGAAGGCCCTTATCAAATGTTGATGAAAGGGTGAATTTCAGAGTGGATGGATGAGTATTTGCAAATATGTAGGAGAAAGATTAGCAGGAGGAAAGTGAGGTGCAAGCTAATAAGGTGAATGGTTTAAAATCCTCAGTTGGAATGGTTGTTTTGTTAAAGCTTCTAAAAAGGGAATGGAGAAATGGTTTGACCCACAAACATCACAATTTAAAATCTTTTTTTTTCATACACTTCTACTTCTGGAAAGTAAGTAGTAACTGATAAGTAAGAAAGTAAATTAAGAGCATTAGAGACAGTAAGACCTCAGTTCAGATATCTCTTCTGAGACACCTTAAAACACCTTATACATGTAAAAAAATAATAATCCTATTCTTAACCAACCCGGTCGTAAACCATAATAATAGGAGTGGTGGTGGCGTAGTGGGCTAAAGCACATAACTGTTAATCAGAAAGTCGCTGGTTCGATCCCCACAGCCACCACCATTGTATCCATTGTGTCCTGTACACTTACTTATTCATGTGACTATCTAATCAGCCAATCGTGTGGCAGCAGTACAATGCATAAAATTATGCAGAGACAAGTGAGGAGCTTCAGTTGATGTTTACATCAACCATCAGAATGGGGAAAAAAGGTGATCTCAGTGATTTCGACTGTAGCATGATTGTTGGTGCCAGGCTGGCTGGTTTGAGGATTTCTGTAACTGCTTATCTCCTGGGATTTTCATGTTCATGCACAACAGCCTTTCAGGGTTCCTGTGGACCCATACAATTTTTTAAAATGTCTTAAATTCTAGTTTTTCAAAATTTAAGGTCATAAAAAGTCATTTATAATTAAAATAATTTAAATTATCCAAAAAAAGTCTTCATATTTTTTAAAGATGTCTTTAATTTGGGTCCGGAAAACAGGAATCACGATATGACATAATGTGATTATCAAACTTCAAAATAATACGATTTTATTAAATAAAAGCATGCATTGCGTCCTTCAAAGTGAAAATGTGGCACTGCATATTCTCAAAGCACATGGGTGCTTGTGAGTGTTTTCAGCTGTTGCAGAGCTGTTTATGCAATTATTTGTTTATGTTATTTACTATATTAAATTGTGGGATATATCGGCATTGTATGACCATTCAAAAAAACTGGCCATTCAATAAAAATATCAGTCGACCACAAGATGTGGTATTAATTTTATTTGTTCAGGTCTTGATAATGGTCTTAAAAAGTCTTAAATTTTAAAAACTCTGCAGCATCCCTGGTCTTTAGAGTTTACTCAGAAAGGTCCCAGAAGCAAAAAACATCCAGTGAACGGCAGTTTTATAGATGGAAATGCCTTGTTGATGTGAGAGGTCAACGGAGAACGGCCAGACTGGTTCGAGCTGACAGAAAGGCTACAGTAACTCAGATAACCACTCTGTACTATTGTAGTGAGCAGAAAAGCATCTCAGAATGCACAACACATTGAAACTTGAGGCGGATGAGCTTCAACAGCAGAAGACTACATCAGGCACTTTATTAAGACTGTTTCTTAATTAAGAGCTCAGTGAGTGTATATAATTAAAAAAAGAGTTTTTAAGTAGTGTAGAAATCTAATAGTCAACACAGTCCAGTCTAGTGTGGCCACTGCTGGATTACACATAATAAATGGTTTGTACATGTGTTCCAGGTCTATGTCTGTTAAAATATTCTACCCTGGTGTTTTATATAAATAACTGACATTGAGAACATTTGTTTTGCATTAGTATTTTTGTTCAATGTTTAAATATCGGCAATCATTTTGCAAAGGCAACACGCTTATTTCCCAACATTTGGTTCACTTTTACACAAATGATTTGTTGAAAAGAGCACAGAACATAGTCTTCTCTCATCTCAAAGCAGCTTCTAATGTCTCTGCCAACAACAACCATATTGTCCCTGCTTTCAGATGAGGTATAAATTAGGAAAATGTGCAGAATCTACAAAGCAGTTGGGAACAATGCAAGCATGAACAGAAAGGTGGCTTATCAGAGCTCAGCAAAATCCAGCCTTGGCTCTCTATTTGCAACTGTTGAATGTAAGCGTGCTTTTCATTTTTAATTAGCAACGCTCAGCTTCAAAGTAGCACTCCCTGGGGGAGATATTATGATTAACAGTATCCACTAGATGGGGAAAGTTTAGCAAAGGGAACAACATTATAAAGGCTGTGCACCCTTTTTCTTAAGTCTTTATGTCCCCACTTAAGTGACAGGATACAATAAAAAAGGACAAATTGTTTTTGCTGCAGTGCAAACTTTAAAGGTGAACTGTGTAATTGTGCCGCAGTAGTGTCACCAAACGGAATTGCAAAAATAATGACTATTTTCAAGCAGGTTTCCAAAATAACTCCCCTATCTACCATTGTTCAACAAACCAACATGATCACACAGGAAATCGACATGTTGCTTCCAAATGTTCATTAACCCTGAAATTGATCCCATTATGCCAAATTACTGGCAAGCACCATGCCGACATTTTTAGAAAAACATGTTCACTTGTTCTGTGTGATGCTATTGATAGTGTGTTGTGTGAATAATCTCTGAAACACATGCTCCTATGGAAACCAGTGATGAGCAGTATTCAGGGGTTGCATTTTTATCTAAAAAAAATTAGACCATTCCTGTTGATTGTTATTTATTATTTACATCTAAAAATACAATTTGCGTGGATCTTTCGCCTCAGCAACACTTTGGCCACTAGGAGGCAGTGGTTCAAATTTTGGTAAGCACACACCGCAGCAGAACTCCTGTTGCCAAATTTACAGTGTGGTCAGTCTCCAGCAAACATATAGTCCCGCACCAATCTCATGCCACACAGTATACAGTTATCGGGAATTACATTCTGAAATTAACACTCACCAACCTGCCAAATGTGGGCAAAAATGGGCAGTGGCAGGTAACTCTTACTAACTCTTACTCACTCTTACTAGCCACTTTAGACGGTGACGTTTTTAGGGGTTTTCCTGCACTGAAAATTCTATGAATGTCGGTCGACATGGAGCCGCAGCCACAACAAATGTAATAGCATTCATATGGCGTTCAGTGCTTTATAAGCACTAATTATGCCAACTTTCACGAGCACCTGTGTTGAATGATGCATGCTTTCTCGCGAACCACCTAAGCGCACATCAGTGGAGCGATCCATGGTCTTACCTGTGGTAATGACCTTATCATTACAAATGCCACTGTTAAACAATGGTAGAACAATGGTTAACTTTCATATAGGCAAATACAATTTAGAATGAAAGAGTTAAAACATGAATTAATTCCATGAATTATTAATTCCATAATTCCAGTTAGCTTTATAATTTTTTGCGAGGCATGAATGAGTGGATAGTGACCCTGGAACACTAGCCACAGTAGCCGGTGAGCCAAAAAGTGGCAAGCACTGGTTGTTTCTACATATTAAGCTGGGATAAAAAAAGTATTTTAACAATCAAAAAAAATACACAGTGTTAAATGTTGTGGTGGGTTAATTCAAAAATGATTTATCAAACAGTGTTTAACATTAGTATATTTAATATTTAATAATGGTGTATTATTAATATAATTCTATAAATTAATAAACTAATTTCTGTAATTTGTTTTAAAATAGCTGTTTGCTCTCTTGTTTTCTAGTGCCCTTTCGAAAACACAGCGCCTCCCACTGGAGACTCCAAAACATTGCACAGGAATCTGTTGAAAGCTCTGATGAGGAGTTTTTTGATGCCCGGGGTAAGATATGATTTTGTTCCTTATTATTGTTTGTGAAAAACACTTGATATTGTTTGAATTTAATTTAACATCATCTCTTGTGAGGCACTTTATGTTGGCAGAGAACACGTAGAACTAATATAAAAAAAACCTGTCCGTCAACTGAATTGCAGTGATTTTTTTTTTTTTAAATTGTAAATAAGTGCTTTATTGTATTTGAATACTATATCTTATGCAGAAAAAAAAAAATATATATATATATAAAAATAACCAATGCACTGTGCAAATAGCATTTTGAGCTTTCAACGTGATTTGTGTGAAGTGTGTGTATTGCCACAAAATACCCCTAAAAATCATTGGAAGGAGCTGATGAAATCCCTTTTGGAATTAGGACAGCACACAGTCCAACCAGAACTATACTTAAGAGACTACCAGGCTATTTCTGAAGGCTGTGGGGCTTACAGAAAATAACTGGATAAAGAGGAGGCAGTGCCTGTCCTACCCTATTTGGCACCCTAGGCAAGACACTTAAGGCATTTAGTGCACAGTCTATTTGTTCCACGGGGACACAACAACACATCATCGGAACACACAGGGCACATTTTGTTTGACACAGATTGAACATATACTTATTGGCTTGGTAGATCGGCGCCCCTGAAGCGATGCCGCCCTAGGCGCTTGCCTAAGTTGCCTAATGGGTTGACCGGCCCTGAGAGGAGGGAAATTCTAGAGACACTTTTCTAGAGATGACACATCAGTGCAGTGCTTTCCCAATGTCATAACTCAAAAGATTTACGTTTAAATAGCATTTTTATTGCATAAGATTCTATAACCTTTAATTTAAAATGTATATGATATCACTGTGTGCTTATATACATTATTTGTCCCTCTACCTGGGGTTTAGTAGAGACTGCATTTCATTGGAAAGGAAGTCTGATCCATGGCCACGTTTTCTTGGCTCGACAGCCAGTCTAAACAGAGGTTAAAGAAAAGGCTAAAGTAATACATCACAAACAACAGAGTCAAAACACATATTTGTTTTTCTGTCATGTTGGGGACTTTCCATTGTTTTTTACTGAGCTAACAACATTTTCTACCACCCCCTCCCAAACCTCACAGTGTAATTTCTGTTTTCATTAAGACATTGTTTATCAAGTTTATAATTTTTTTTCCTTGTTGGGACTGTTGGCTGGTACAGTTGGTAAGAAACGTTGGCAAAACATTGTGTGTTTTGGCCCTCAAGGACAAATAAATGTGAAACACATTTAAATCAGTTTTACTTATGCAGTATGCAAGCATGTAATTCAGGCCATGTTTTGCTTATATTTCCATTTATATGAATAAATGTTATTTCTTCAGGCTGGCTCTTCAGAATACAGTGGTTGTGTGGTGTGAAACCAAAATGATAAATTAATACCAGAGAACTTATCAATGACTCACACACATATGTTGATGCAATTTGTTGTGGCTGCCAGCATGTTTATAATTGACTCAATTCTGTTATAATTCTGTACAAATTGCCCAGTGGTATTTTACAAGCAGCAACCGCTTTCAATTAGCGCAAGTATCATTTGTGTAAATGTTTATGGACAAAGTTTTTTTTTATGTTAATCCCAATAGTAAAGCATCTGGAATTGAACTGAAGGGGCTGTTCCCCATCTGATGCTCACTTCAACGTTGTGTCAAAGAAGCGACACTAGGGGGTCTCTCTTGAGAGTCTCGCACATCTCTGAACATGACAAAAGGCCAATGAGAAATTGGCAGACAGAATTTACATGTCCCGTCCCCTGACATACGGGTATAAAGGGAGGGAAATGCATCTGTTCATTCAGGATTTTGCCTGAGGAGCCGACAATGAGGTTTGGTCATAACAGTGGCTTGGTTCAGCGACGTTGCCTTTGCTCAAGTTCAGAGATGCGTGAGGCTCTCAAGAGAGACCCCTAGTGTCGCTTCCTCGACACAACGTCTCATTCCCTCCATCAGGGAACGGAGGTTACAACAGTACCCTAGACGTTTTGGATTGTATTTACACATTGCAGTATTTCATTCATACCAGGATATCATCTTGCACGTATTAATGAGATTGCCGTCATTGGTAAGTTAGAGTACCTGAAAGTTATTATGATTGCAATCTCTACAGAATCAGTTGGGGACTTTAAAATTGTAGCTAAGGTTAAAGGGATATTTCACCATCATTCTCTCACCTCATGTTGTTCCATACCTGTTTGAGTTTCTTTCTTTGGTTGAACTCAAAATGAGATATTAGGCAGAATGTTAGCCTTAAGGCCAAAGTATACTTCGGTAGTCCATGTTGCTGATTGGAACATGCAAAGTATGCGTGACGCAAATATAGTCATCAGCACAGTCTGCATGGACTGTCCGTGTACTGCCCAGATTTTCTCGACAAATGCACAGTCATTGAAAAAAATAAAAGATTAAATGAAAGTGTAGTGTGTCTTACATTCTGCCTAAAATCTAAAAGTCCTGTAAGTTGCAAGGTGGAGCTGCCATGGATCGGACTTGTAGGTCAAGCACATCCCACAGATGCTTAGTCGGATTGAGATGTGGTGAATTTGGAGGCAACAACTTGAACTCTTCATCATGTTCCTCAAACAATTTCCGAACAATGTGTGCTATGTGGCAGGGTGCATTATCCTGCTGAAAGAGGACACTGCCATCAGGGAATACCATTGCCATGAATTGTGTCATGTGCCAAATTGACATTCACAAGAATGGCCAGACCCAGGGTTTCCCAGCAGAACATTGCCCAGAGCATCACACTCCCTCCACCGGCTTGCCATCTTCCCACAGTGCATCCTGGTGCCATCACTTCCCCAGGTAAACGGCACACACATACACAGCAGTCCATGAGATGTAAAAGAAAATGGGATTCATCGGACCAGGCAACCTTCTTCCACTGCTCCAAGGTCGAGTTGCAAGGTCGCATGCCATTTGTAGGCACTTTTGAAAGTGGACAAGGGTCATCATGGCCATTCTGAGGGTCTACAGCTACACAGCCTCTTACGCAGCAGGGTGCAATGCACTGTGTGTTGTGACACATGCCTCCAGTAACCATCATTCATATTTTCTATGACTTGTGCCACAGTATACCTTCTGTCAGTTCGGACCAGACGGGATAACTTTCGTTGCCCTCGTGCATTGATGAGCCTGGGTCACCCAACACCCTGTCACCGGTTTGTGGTTTGTCCCTTTTCGGACCACTGTGAGTAGGTACAACTGCCTACCGGGAGCACCTCACATGCCGTTTCAGAGATGCTCTGACCCAGTTGTTTTGCCATAACAATCTGGCCCTTGCCAAAGTCATTCAGCTCTTTTCTCCTGCTCATTTCTCCTGCATTCAACACGTTGACAATGAGAACTGATTGTTCGCTTACCATTTAATCTACCTAGACCATGACATGTGGCCTTGTTAGGAGTTGATCGACGTTATCCGCTTCACCTGTGAGATGTCATAATGTTTTGGCTCATCTATGTATATGTACGTATGAAGCATTGTAAGTCTTGAAAATAGTGAATGGAAATAGTACATGACAAGGTCATCTAGAGAGTGTAGTTTCAATATTTTATGTGCATGGTATTGTCTTGAGAGGGTCTTCTTAGGCTACAACAACAGCAGAAGATAGCGCTTTACATTTTAATGAAAATATATTTTAACATCAATTCGGAGGCAAAGACGATGATACATGTGCTTTTTTCTGCACCTAAATTTGCATTCTATATCATCCCAGTGATATTACAACTGAAGTTGGCCCAAATATTTAATGAGCCCATCTGTAAAAGCCTGAAAAGCTGGCCATCCATTTATCTGCATCACACTGCTATCTAGATAGGCTCCTGCGGGCACACGGCCCTTAAGGCTCTGCCGATTTATTACTGCAACACCTGTCAGACTGGGCTGTATGGTGCCAGCAGGTATTAAGTTAAATAAGGATGATTTAGCATGCTAATTAGCCTGCACTCTCTGGTCAGTAATCAAGCTGGATTGTTATATGATTATGATTTGGACCTAATTTGCAGAGCGAAAAGTGTTTGTTAACAATAAAAAATGTAAAGTTACCCAATTTCTTGTTTCATTACAGGTTTGTGTGGTAAACTTATATTAGAGACATCAATCTTTTGAGATGGTTTAACAAATAAATTAGCATTCCTTACCTAGATAACTTATGTCTTTCAATAAGCTGTCACTTTCTGCAAGCTTGTCAGGTGACTGTTTCTCAAGCATTAAAGGGGTAGTTCACCAAAAAATTAAAACCCCATGTCATTCTAAACACTTATTACACTTTTTTCACACATTAAAAGTGAATGGTGACATTGTCAGTCAGTCATTTACATTCTTCCTAATATCTCTTTTTGTGTTCCATATAAAAAGACATTTGTCAAAAACAAATGTGCTTATGGGGGCCTGGGTAGCTCAACGAATAAAGAAACTGACTACCACACCTGGAGTTACGAGTTCAAATCCAGGGCATGCTGAGTGACTCCAGCCAGGCCTCCTGAGCAACCAAATTGGCCCGTTTGCTAGGGAGGGTACAGTCACGTGGGGTAACCTCCTCGTGGTCACTATAATGTGTGGTTCTTGCTCTCTGTGGCGTGCGTGGTGAGTTTTGTGTGGAGGCTGCAGAGAATAGTGTGAAGCCTCCACACGCGCTATGTCTCCGTGGTAAAATGCTCAACAAGCTATGTGATAAGATGTGTGGATTGATGGTCTCAGATGTGGAGCCAACTGAGATTTATCCTCTGCCACCCGGATTGAGTCACTATGCCACCACGAGGACTTAGAGTGCATTGGGATTTGGGCATTCCAAATTGGGGAGAAAAGGGGAGAAAAAAAAAGTGCTCATGTTCTTTGCTTGATGAAAGATAACTCCTTGTGAAAAATATATCCCTGATAGTACTTGCATTACGCTCTCATATTAGTATGCTGCTTCAGTTTACATATGTGGAGAGAATAGTTTTTGGTTTGTTTTGCTTTCCCAGAGCTTTTCCTGTCAAAGCTTGCCTCGTTTTCTTATGTTTTATTTCTGTCTTGTATTTCTCTGTATCTCCCAATCATTTACCAATGTTGTCTGTCAACTCCTTTCTCTCAAATATTGATTCTCCGAAGAAGTTGTTGTACAAAATGGATGAGCAACCTTCCATGTCCATTTTCGTCCAAAAGACTTGACAAGATAGCATGTTTTCTGAGTTTCTCTAATGGATGCTGTTGGGTTTTTGTGTTGCTATGTTGCAAATATTCTTGTTGCCTTTATGCATTAGTTTTCTCTTAGTACCCACCTACACATTGTCACTCCATCTCAGATTAGTCTCTTATATTTCTCCCTTGTACTCTATTAATATGCAAACACAATTCTGCACATCAACACAGATACTGACATCACACAGTAACACACTTGACATCAAAGGCATAGATTTGGTTTCAACATTTGGGTGGGGTTTAAATGTGGGTCCAAGTGTAATATTTCATATAGGTTTCAGAAAAATATTAACCCTTTCAGAAATGTTTTAATTCTTACCTCTTAAATTCTTACTTCTACTTTCATCATCATTCCTATCTTCTATGGACACATCTTCACTGACGCCACATATGACTCATGATATATTTGTTTGTATGTATGATATGTATGCTTTCTAAATTCATACAAAAGTTTTGTGTGGTTAACAGGGCTATAGACCGAAATTGCACATGTTGTCTTGTGAGACACAAAGTTTTATTCCTGCAGGGGGCACTTGATGCTCTGAAAATCGATTCCTCCATGCATCCGCATTTAAATCTCAGAAAGTTTTATATCCTTTTGGAGACATTTTACACTGGATATTTATTTGAAATAAAAATGGATAATTACAAGGATTCATACCTGTAAATGGAAATTCGCTTCAGCTTTATCTATAAAAGCATTTTTTAAATATCTCATCCAATAATAATAATTAGCCCATCCTGGCCACCACTGACAAAAGTAACAGGTACCACGTGACACGATGTCTACGCTAGAGGAGGATTGCGTTTCACTAGTTTGGTGATAACAACTCTTACAACGGAGGGGGGACTCCAGCTTGTTGTCTGATTATGACAGACATACAGTTATGCAATTGCAAGGTATCTCATACTTAATTAGTTTATAAACAAAGACAGATGCATGGGTTTTGGAATGAGTGAAACGTGTTACAGGTTATTGACATACAGTGCTTCAGTCATTTGTATTGCATGAATAAATATGGAATGAGTCACCAAAAATGTGTTCACACACATTTTCTTTAAAATGGAAGTGTTGGATAGGAGGCTAGCTAACATTTGATGCCTGTATTGAATCGATTTTTTATTCTTTAGATTGGTTGGTCTCTATGGGAATAAAAGTCATACTTTTTCATATGAGCCAAGTCATAAGATATCTTACAATATAAATTATTATCTTATCTTACTTACATTATTATGAGATGTCATGAGACTATGTCGGGTTTGCATTTCATTTCTCATAATCCCTATATATTCCTTCTTTTTCAGAATGGTTGGTATCTTGGAAGAATTCATTCAAACACAAAATTTACTAATGTTGTTGTCGCAGATGGTCATATTATGAACCCACAGCCTCTTGCAGCAGACAAATGACTGACTGATATGAGCAAAATATAGTTTTTAGACTTATTTCTCAAATTATTGGAGAAAAAGACAAGAGTTCATCCTCAAGAACTGGCTAATGTACAGCTGGAGGAAAACAGAAGAGAGTAATTCATCTTCATTAGTTTCTTATCTTATTCCACAGCCTCCCATTCTTCCCCTCTCTCTCTCTCTTCACTATCTCTGTGGTTTATTTTTGGCTCCATTTTAGTTTTTTTTTGCCCTTTTGTCTCTGTGTGTTGTACCATACCTCTTTTAAATGATTCCTTGAGAACATTTTCCTCTTACCTCAGTTTTAAGGGCACTTCATGGAGACATGGCCTAGAAATAGTCCTTATTTAAAAGAAGCACTCATTTTCATAGTGCATATTCTCAGAGAATAAGAGGACCTTTTTTAAACCCATAAACTTCTAAAGCTGTTACTAAATGCAAAATCGAACTTGAAATCTGTGTGTGAAAGAATATTTGCAGTAAAAGTGATGCAAGAAGTGATTTAGTTTTTAGCTGTAAATTGTTTCATGGAACAAAATAATTGTAACGCTGTTGTAGCTGGCAATGGCAGTGACACAGGAGCAGACAAAGATGATGATGAAGTGAACCCAAGTGCAGTTTATTTATATAAGTGAAATCCACAACCCTATCTATAAACGTGAAACATAAACATGACTATAAATTATGACTAGACATAAACATAACTTGGCTTGACTATGAAATAAAACATGAACTAGACATGGCTATAAACTTAACACAGAACAAAGTACACCAACAACGATATATTAACAATACTGGACAAAGGACAATGGCAAACATGAGGGCTTAAATACATGACATGGTGGAACATAAACCAATGAACAAACAGAACTCTAAACAATATAATTAAACAATAAACCAATGAAAACAAGACACATGAGCATGGAGGGAAAACAGGACATCACATGACTAGGAAACAGGAACTTAACTTTTCAAAATAAAAGACATGGAAAAGAGGAACCAACTGAATAAACATGACAATAATGTCATTCATCAGTGCTTCTCAAGTGGTTTTGCTTCAAGTCCATTGTTTGGCTAGTTTGGCTACCTTTTACCAAATCACAGATGTAATTGTGCCAAAATACTGTATGTTTTTTGGACAGAAAGCCTTTGATGTCAACAACCATT
Source organism: Moxostoma hubbsi (assembly GCA_032164185.1). Taxonomy (NCBI): domain Eukaryota; kingdom Metazoa; phylum Chordata; class Actinopteri; order Cypriniformes; family Catostomidae; genus Moxostoma; species Moxostoma hubbsi. The sequence continues at coordinate 7,394,486 of JAVLUX010000042.1, forward strand.
TTTTGGATGTGACACACCTGTTGATAACCACTGTCCATACAATAGCATTGTAGACCTCAAGTTAATTCACTGTATTGAATGATGGTTTGACATGTCCTGCTGGTGTGCAGATGTTATGGAGGGGAAGACGGCCATGCTGCTGGAGATGAGCCAGTGGAACTCCAATGACCTGGTGGAGCAGATTGAGACACTGGGACACCTGGAGCACTCAAGAGGTACAAGCACCAACTGACATCTCACACAGGTCTCCTAAAGAGGTCTGTTCTCATGAGGTGATCTAGAATAGTCATTTTCAGATCATCAGATCAAAGTTAAAGGTAACCCACTGTAAAAATAAAAATGTGCTGTTTTTATAGGGGCTATTCCTGCATAACCTTACACTTATAAATAACATTTGTTGGAGTAACCTCATGTAGTCATTAGTCAGATTGCCTCAGTCATAACAAATATATTTTGGACTGTTATAAAAAGTATAATACAAGTATTCATATAAAGAATATATTTACAATTTTTCTCAATTGCTTTGGCTCAATTCTCGAATGAGAATATTTTTTTTAAAACAATAAATTCAGCTGGGGGCCTAGGTAGCTCAGCGAGTAAAGACGCTGACTGACACCCCTGGAGTATCGAGTTCAAATCCAGGGCATGCTGAGTGACTCCAGCAAGGTCTCCTAAGCAATCAAATTGACCCGGTTGCTAGGGAGGGTAGAGTGATATGGGGTAACCTCCTCTTGGTCGCTATAATGTGGTTCTCACTCTCGGTGGTGAGATGTGCGTGGATGCCGCAGAGAATAAAATGAAGCCTCCACACACGTTACGTCTCTACGGTAACACACTCAACAAGCCGTGTGATAAGATGCATGGATTGACGATCTTGGACGTGGAGGCAACTGAGATTCGTCCTCCACCATTGAGTCACCGTGCCACCACAAGGACCTAGAGCGTATTGAAAAGTTGGCATTCCAAATTGGGGAGAAAAAAAAGACTATAAGTTAAAATCTCTGAACAGTTCACTTGTTCACACAAGATTTGAATTTCTTGAATTGCATGTGTTTTGGCACATGTGTGCTAAAGAGTAAATGTCTACAATTTGCACAAAAACTAAATGCACATGGCTTGCTGATAAAACAAATGAGTTGATTCTCAGTGAAATTGTCATACTCTTCACAACTTCTAAACATTCTTTCATTGTGTGAGACATCACATGCAAATAATCCATTCAATTATCAAAATCTATCAGACATACATGTATATTCCATCAATATCTATGAGATGGAATGTTTGTGATGTCTGCTAAATCTCTGGCCAGACCAACAAGAGTGACAGGATGTCCACCAAGAAGATGGGAACTTGTAGTTTTATGTACTGCGAGGAGGTACAATTTATTGTTTTTTACAGAACTACCGCAGGTTTTAGAATTGTTGCAGGGCTCTTTTTTTTGTGGCAATTTTCTGTTCACTATATATGACTTTACATGTAAGAAACGTGTAAAAATGGACATGCAAATGTGAATTTCTGTTTACATTTTACACATTACTACAAAAATAAATGTACTGTATACATAAAAAATTTGCATATCACTTTTCTGTGTACTACAGTATTGTACAGTATTGACATTTTGCAGTAAACTTTTATCTACTGTAATCAGTATCTAAAAAGATCAGTGTGATACACAATAGTATTCAGCCAGACAAAAATTATATTCTGAAATGTGTATATAACAACGTGGAAACATTTCCAGGGTTGACTGCCATGGTGAAAACACATCTAAACATTTTGACCAGTACGGCTCACACAATGACAAAAATCTTTAAATTATTACATATTCATTGCTTTGCAACTGCAAACTTCAACAAACATTGTTTTTAATTATGTTGTTTATAACAACATTGATTGAAAACAGTATAAATGTATTCAGACTGTAAAACATTTTTTATAACATCTTTATTTACATCCATTTAACTTGTCACAATAATTTCTGTCATATGTATCGCCTCGAATTTCTTTATCTTATAATCTATCTTCTAGTAATTAAATTCAAAATGATTAAACAAATGAAACAGACTTATATGAAGCAGGTTGTACTTTAATACGTTTAGCACCACTTTGATCTTTATTTAAGTAATGAAAATTAAGTTCTCAATTTAAGTGGGCATAATGTCTTTAATGAATGTTTAATGCATTGCATTTTTTCATAAATTCATAAAATTAAATAAAAATCAACATAATTTACAGTAAATAAGCATTACTCTTTGAGTAATGAGTTGTAGCATTTAATGGATGACAGGTGATTTTTAAAGTGCTTTTTGCTGAAAAGTCAAATTACTGTGATGTCCAAGGAGAATCTCATTGTGACCCCAGGCACAGAGGCGGAGGCGTTCATCTGGCTATTTGAACAAGCGGCTACCGCCTCCGGCAGCCCAAATTCTGAATGAGTACTTAGTTTGCTGCCACTGCTCTCCGGTGAATTACAACTCGCGGCTGATCAGCTTCGAGCAGAAACTTGCCTGGCTTATGAGGACCTGAAGAAGGCCATCCTTCAGTGGGTCAGGCATACGTCATAACAACATTGCCAGCGTTTCCATTCCCTGAGGCTAGAGGAGGTCAGCTGCCCATTTGTGTATGCTCAGCTGCTCCGCGATGCCTGCAAGAGGTGGGTCCAGGCCCAGGAAGGCCGTGATGTCAGGGGTGTGATAGATCTGATGGTACTGGAGCAACTCACGTCCGTTTGCTGAGGAGTGTGTCCAGTGCCAATGCCCAGCGTCACTGGATGATGCCATCCGACTGGCGGAGGACCATTTTGCGGCCTTTCCAGGGTCCGCCAAGCCCCTCTCTTCATCTCTCTCTCTCTCTCCCTCTTCCCCCTCCTTCTACCCTTTCTGTTTCCTCCCATCCAATCCCTCCTCCTGAAGACGGGAATTTCCCTCTCCAAAACCGGCTCCCTGACTCCAGAGTCTGCGCAGCCTGCCGGGTCACTCTGTCCCTCTCCCAGCCCCTCTCCATTATGACACACATGTCGACAGATCTGCTGCCACGGGTGTGGGTGTGGAGTCTGGGTCAGTTTGCTGGCACTGTGGGGAGCCTGGGCCTTTCCAGGACCAATGCCCGCTGATGGAGATGGGGACCGTGGTCTGGCTCCCTGACATGCCGCAAGCTGCCCCCGATTGTGCTGGGACGTACCACATAACTGTGAGTATCAAGGGGGGCACATACCAGGCCTTGGTGGATTTGGGTTGCAGACAAACCTCCATCCACCAATGCCTGGTTCAAGATAAGGCTTTGGGTGTGAGTCAAAAGGTGAATGCAAGGTGTGTGCGATTAAATTCAGGGGCAAAAGCATAGTGTTGGTTAGTCCCCACCTCATCCACTAATACTGGTACCAGGCAGTGATGCAGCTGCTCAGGATGTTCTCAATAGTCCCTCTATAGAATGTAGTGAGGATGGGGGGTGGGAGATGTGCTTTCCTCAGCCTTCGAAGAAAGTAGAGATGCTGCTGGGCTTTCTTGGTAATAGAGCTGGTGTTGAGGGACCAGGTGAGGTTCTCCACCAGGTGAACACCAAGGAATTTGGTGCTCTTGACGATCTCCACATAGGAGCCGTCGATGTTCAGCGGAGAGTGGTCACTCTGTGCTCTCCTTAGTCAACAACCATGTCTTTTGTTTTGTCAACATCCAGAGACAGGTTGTTGGCTCTACACCAATCCGTTAGCTGCTGCACCTCCTCTCTGTATTCTGACTCGTTGTTGAGCAGTAGCTAGAGACTAGCATAGAGTTCTTGCACCATTCCACGTTGATGTAAAGACACAAGCCACCACCGCGTGTCTTACCGCACAGAGCTGCATTTCTGTCAGCACGAAATGAGGTGAGCCCATCTAGCGGAATGGCGGTGTCCGGAACTCTGTCACTGAGCCACGTCTCTGTTAAAACAAAGAAGCAGCAGTCTCTACACTCACGTGCGTAGCCTGTTGGAGTCGGATGTAGTCCAGTTTATTGTCCAGGGAGAAAATATTTTAGAGCAGGATAGATGGGAGAGCCGGCCGGCTAGGGTTTGTTTTTAGCCTAGCATGAACCCCCGCCCTCTTGCCGCACTTCCGCTTCCTCGCACACTGCTTACAACATCCTCTCCCCCAGCCACCGGCATCAGACGACGCTGAGGACTGGAGGCCTGGTCTCCGCAGCAAGCCGAGTTTGCGTAGCGCCTCCTGCAGGTCATCATGCAGCTTGGTTTTTGCATGAATACTATATTTGAGCAGTGTCTGGCGATGGTAGACATGAACACCGGTTGCTCCGATGTCCATGTGCCACAAAAGTCAGGTTATTTAACAAAAATAGCACCATTTTGGATCCGGAGCAGCCGCTGCGTGCTACCGCACCGCCATCTTGGATCCTTGCTCTTAGAGGATTCCCCGCTGGGGGTTTACCTGTGGAGCAGACATGAGACAAACTCCTTAGGCATGCCTTTGACCAAGAGAAATTGATTGATTGATGGTCAGCATTGTCATCCAGACATCACACTCTCGTATATGTATTTCTCTATTATAAATGATTGGTTATATCGAGTGATGCAGGACGCTCAGACAAAAGAGGATACAATCCAGTTGTTGATAGCTAAAAGCCGTCAGGAAACGTTATTCAGGAAATGTTATTCCAGACAGCTCATCATAATCCGATGGTGGGTCACTTAGGGCAAGAAAAAACATTAAACTGTCTAATGGCCCATTTTTATTTGCCGGGCACTCACAGGAATGTTCACAGGTGGTGTGCGGCATGCCGAGAATGTCAGCTGGTGAATACTCCGGTCATCCCATTAGCGCCACTGCGCCTGCTCCCTTTGATCAAGGTCCCCTTTGAAAGAATTGGTATGGACCTCGTCAGGCCATTAGAGTGGACGGAATGCGGACATCGCTTTGTGATGTTTCTTGTGGACTACGCAATGCGATATCCAGAAGCAGTGCCTCTGTGCATTTTCAGCAAGTAGTGTTGCAGAGGCACTCTTCAGAAATATTTCTTGAGTGTGGGATTCTGAATGAAATCCTCTCTGATTAGGGCACTACTTTCATGTCACTTACACTAGGCAAGCTGTATGAATTACTGGGCATTATCGATTCGGACAAGCGTGTATCACCTGCAAATGGATGGCTTGGTCGAACGGTTTAATCAAACCCTGACAGAACATGATTCGGAAGTGTGTGCACAAAGATGCTCGGAATTCGAATAAGTGGCTAGAACCATTGATAATTCACAGTTCGAAAGGTCCCGCAACCCTCCACGGGGTTCACCCCATTTTAATTATTGTATGGGCATAAGCCTCGTGGTGTCTTAGAAGTCGTGTGGGAAAATTGGGAGGAGCGACCTTCAAACAGCAAAAACAAAATTCTATACGTTCTTGACCTGAGCGCGAAACTCTACACGCTGGGGCAATTAACACAAGAGAATTTGCTACAGGCTCAAGTACGCCAGTCCCAGCTGTATAACGGGAGCTCGGCTATGGGAATTTACAGGGAGATAAAGTCCTTGTATACTACCATCATCAAGCTCTAAATTACTCGCAAAGTGGCAAGGGCCCTTTGAGGTCACACAGCAATTCTGGGAAATCATGAGGTTAAACGAACGTATAGGGGCACGGCAAGTTCACCACCTCAACCTCTTAAAACCGTGGAGGGAGGCGGCCCCTGTGTCTTTGGCAAGAGGGAGGAGCACGGGCCGGAGGTGAATGTAAAAGTCAATTGAGGTGCCCCGGTAACTTGCTGAGACCACCTCTCACCATCGCAAATCACTGATGTGACCCGGTTGCAAAGAGAATTCTCGGATGTGTTCTCGCCCCTTCCCAGTCGTACGAACCTCATAGAACTTCATATCGAAACAAACCCAGGGTTAGTGGTACGCAATCCTCCCTTCCAATTACCTGAACACAAAAAAAGGTGGTTCAGGAAGATTCAAAGGCAATGCTCGATATATGGGGGTAATAGAAGAGTCTAGTGGATTATAGAAAGGTCATGTGGCATCTAAATGCATATCCAGTGGCTGATGCATATCCAGTGCCTCGTATTGGCAAACTGCTCGATCGGTTGGGCGCAGCTCGTTTTTATTCAACACTGGATTTGATTACACTAGAGTGTCTCACATATGTGATAATAGGGAAAAAATAAAACAAGAAAAGTCTGAAAAATCAATAGAATTATTAATAGACCTGATTTGTTCAAGAGTCCCTGAACACTGAAATTTCCCAGAAATAACATAAATATCTGTGTAGTATCCAGATGGAAAATATCTGAAATCTTTATTATGTTGAGTTTTTACAGCAGTCCGAAATGTACCCTGTGTGTGAGGATTTTGCAGACTACTATGAATCTGATGATGATTCTGATTTAACTCCAAACCTGCTGTGCTCTTCTTATTGAACAAAAGTTAATTTGCATCTACAATAGACTTCATTATGCTGTCACTGTTGGTAAAATGTAAAATCACAAATGTGAAATGATCTCCTCCAGAGTTTAAATAATTATAATTATATTTAATTTGACAGTTTAAAAGTCATTTTTGAATTTATCTTATATGATCATGCAGACAAAACTGCTGATTTTACAGTATAAATAGCTATTATTTGAACTCAGAAATCACTCAAAGTAATTGTCCACTCAAAAATGAAAATTCTGTCATTATTTACTTATTTGTTCTTTTTCATACTTAACAGCTATGGTCACTGTGAACTGTCATTGTATGGAACAGAGCTGTGTGAAGTTTGTCAAATTGTGTGTTATGCAGTAGAAATAATAGTGTACAGTTTTGGAAAAAAGATGAAACAAAACATAGCAGAATTGTAGTTTTGGGTACACTTAATTATGTTTAGTTGAGTCCGATTTTCTGTTTCATGTCTGTACTTGTGCCTAAGTGGAAAGCTGTTTTTAATCAACTGTGAACATGACTTTTTAATGGTCTTATTCAAAAGACTGAAGGACTGGTAGCTAGGGGGAAGATTTCACATTGCACAACTTGTTTACAATCAGAGCAAAACTCATTAAAGAAAAGACAAACAACTCCCCAACCTGTGAATGTGGCTTCTAATATAATTCAGAGCAAGATTTGATAACAATAATTGCTGAATTTTTTTGAGTGCCATTGAGATGTTCAAGGAAAAGGCTTTCTCTGCTTGGCTCTCTCTATTTTCCTTTTCTCTCCTGTCTGTATGGAGGTTTCTTGCATTATTCATTAATTTCCATTCTCCCAAGCCCTGCACATGGAGCCACAAACACATACAGGCTCTCTTGCTATTGAAATTCTGGAGTGGTTAGGGCACAGCCTCTAGCAGTGTGATTTGTGATTCCTTGTGAGGTCGACATTGATTGGCGAAGAAGAGAAAGGTTTTGACAGAAAACCTCTAGTGCTCTTTAAAAAGGTTAAATAATGGACAAATCACAATATTAGCTAAATTAACTATAAAAGTCAATTTTTCCTGCAGCTCTGCACTGATTGAAATGGAATACTGTTCTCAAAGGAGGCAGCTTTCAGATACATTTGTCTGAAAAAAATGTGTTGTGTGTTCCCGTCCTCACAAATCCCAATTTAACCCCTGGTTTTAAGCATGCATGGGCATCATACTCCTTTGTCTTTGGAGGGGGCACGAGTTGCAGTCAAGCTCACTTGATGCCCTAGATGAAATAATCTTTTAGCAATTTACTCAATTAGTTCTCACGTAAATTGGGACATAAAGTTCACACTAAGGGCTTAGTAACTACTAGTTAGTTTGTAACTAAGTCAGTGCTTAATTTAGTTGCACCACCTGTTCATAATGCAAGACTTAACTAGTAGGTCGAAAGCTCACCGTTAAGTAATGCGTAGAATAATATGACGTTTACTTGTATTGATCCAATAAACAGCCTTCAAATTTGTACACAGAAGTGTTAAATAAACTGTGAATTTCAGTTTGATCTTGTTACGGTTGATGTTCAAACCATGTCTGCTCGTGTAACTGTCAGCTGTAATAAATGATATCCCCATTAAAATACGATACGTTAATATTTAATAAATAGTATATATGCCCTGTGTAAATAACAATATATTTATGAACTGTATCTAAAATAAATAAGGGGTGATAAATAATAATACCACAGGCTGGAAAAATAGATATTTATTAATTTTAATATCCTAAATATATTTTGAATGTGTTGAAACTTGACACCGGTCGACGCACCCTGAAAACTGCACCGTTTGAACTGTTTCATTTTGAAGAGCTGCTTCAAAGTCATTTTTTCTCTCTCTCGTAAATGTAAATGTCAACATCATACTGTATGTCAAAATGATTAATGCCTGTCACGCAAAACATGAGCTTATTGATGTTATTAAATGAGTCTGCATTTTATCCCAACTGTTACTAAAAAAATCTATTTTATTTTGTAAACAAAGCAAAACTGCAACTGAACTTGACAGTTCACCCTGCATAATTATTGCATTGAAAAGAGCAGCTTTGACATTTTGATAAAAACACCTTTGGCGTTCCATAGAGAATTATTATTTTTTTAGCAACATGAGCTTGGGCAGATGATGACAAATTTTCAGTTTAAAGCAAAAGATTTGCAGAAGGTGCATTCGATTCGATTGGACTGACCAAATTTTTTAGAACGTGAATGAGTGATGCCACAGCGTTTTAGACAAAAACTTTTTTACCTACAATAATCATGTCAATCAGTCATGTTTTTGGAAGTTCAAAATCCACTTGGATCAAAAATCTTAATTAATAAGATTAATATTAGTTAATATCTCTCTTTCTCTTTCTGTCTTTCATTTACCACTAGAGAGACTTTACAGACTGCGGCACCCTCGCTGCGCTCCACAGAGCAGTGTGGATGGTTTGGAAGACATGGAGGTTTGTGCTCATTATCTCACTTCTAAAAATTGAATGGAAATTATTATTATGTGGGTTGGAATGAAGTGTGACATTGCAAAGATTTTTAATATGATTTTTTTCTTTAAAGAAATTAATAAATTATGCAATAACGTAATTAAAAATTGTGATTACAACGGATCACATTAGTGTTAGTGAATAGAACTGTCCTAATGTTTCTACAAAATAGTCACTATGGTACTGTGAATTATATAGTTACTATCGCCACTATATAAGTTGGGAATCTCTGAGCTGGAGTGGTTCCCAGATGTGTCTTAGTAGCCGCTGTCCAACTGCCATGTGGGTAAGCTAAGGATGATATGATGGCTAGGGAAGTAAACCTTAACTACAAATCTGCATTTGTGGACATGCTATATGATATACATGATATACTTTGACCTATATCAATAAAGTAATGACTGATAAGTAATTATGAATGAATGAATGAATGATTAAATAAATGAATGGTTGGCAGGGTATTCACCAGCAGGGTGTTTTGATGTGTTTAGTGCAGTCTGCTAGGTGAGCAATTGCAGGTAGGGATGCCTGCAATTTCCCTCCCTTAGCGCCTGCCACTGGCCACTCTAGTTTTGGGGTCCATAAAGCAGAGAGGATAAGTCTTTTTTTGGTCAGTACATAGCCTCCCCTCACCAAGACTCCGACCATACCTCCTTGCAACCCCAGGCTAATATCAGTTGGGAATCTCTGAGCTGGAGTGGTTCCCAGATGTGTCTTAGTAGCCGCTGTCCAATTGCCATGTGGGTAAGCTAAGGATGATATGATGGCTAGGGAAGTAAACCCTAACTACAAATCTGCATTTGTGGACATGCACAGGCAGGATCCAACAGACCTGACCTTTTGGTGGTCCTCTGTACCTTTGGCTAGACAAAGATCATCATGAGTCTCTCGTGGCAATGAAATGTGTCTGGCGACGCAAAGATGGGGACTGCGCACCCAAACCCCCGACCTCCTTATGCAAGCTCCTTGCTACAGCCCCACACAGTTCAACCCTGGAGAGGAAGGACCTAGAAAAGGTGGTCTAAAAGTTCTCTGCTGGATGGTAACCATATTTAATTTGCCTCAAAAATGAAAACTGCTGCCATCAGAGCATCCCCTTTTACGATACACTTACATGAACATTGCTGCATGGAATGTCCAAACTCTTCTGGACATGACTGATTTACCTGAGAGGCCTCATCAAAGAACAAATATTGTGGCCCTCAAGTGTGAGAAACTACAACACTGACACCACTTCCATGGAGTGGGCCTTGCCATGAAAACACACATCCCTGAGTCTCCCACTGGCATTAAAGAGAGATTGTCACCCTCCTAATTCTCTTTGCACCCAACCTGGATGCAGAGCAGAATGTCAAAGAAGCATTTTACAGGTCTCTTTTTTTCATCATACAGAAAACTCTAGATGCAGATAAGCTAGAACATCATGCCCGGAGAAAAGTCCTTGGCCAGCATGGAGGGGGGAAAAGTGAACAGCAATGGTCTTAGACTCCTCTCTATGTTCAGAACATCAGCTGTTTGTTACTAACATCATCTTCCAGCTGAAGAACAAGCTGAAAACCACCTGGCATATTCCCAGTTCAAAACATTGGCATCTTCTGGACTACATCATCATTTGCCAAAAAGACAGACATGATGAAATCATTATCTGTATCATGCATGAGGCTGAGTGCTGGACGGACAACAATATGGTCAGATCTAAGCTCTACATGGAGATCCAACCTTGCCACCTGAGAACACCCCCAAAAGAAAGGTTTAAATGCCTTGGCCTAAAAAAACTCAATCAGGGACAACTTCAGATGCCTTCTTGCAAACAGGCTTGATCAATTTCCTGAGAACAATCATCCACATTGCAGCCTATGTCCACTTCAACCCGGTTGACATTCAATCTCTCAGGAAACTTTCAGATCTCCCACAAATCTTGACTATCTGACACAGTTCTCTGAAGTCCTTCAAGAAGTCCTTGAAGAGCAACAAAAGTGCTGGACCTGATGGGTTTCCTTCAGATATTCTAAAGAATGGAGGGTACCTGCTCACTCACCATCTAAACCTTCTGATCACCAATATCTGGCAGTGAGAGACCCTCTCTCAAGAGTGGAAGGACACCAATATTGTGATCGTTTACAAAAAGAAGATAAATTTGTGGTCAACAGATTGGTGACCCACATTTCAGTACACACTTTTGCAGAATTACAGTGTGGTTTTAGGAAAGGTAGGATCACCACTGACATGATCTGTGTCATTAGGCAATTACAGGAGAAATGCAGAGAACATCACTGTAACAGTTATAAGTACGGGCAAGGAGGAGTCGGGAACAGTCAATGTAAAGTTTAATGATATAAATGTCCTCCTTTTTCTCTCTCTCACCCTCATGCAGAGGAAGTGTAGGACACAACTGCTCATCCTGGTGATTCATGGAGGTCACATCATGGATTCTGGAGTTGGCGACCCTGGTGGAAAAGCAAGTGATGCTGCTACTCTGGCATCCGTATTGGAGCGTGTGGCAAGGGCACACTTCCAGGCCGCAGCAGACAGTATGCTGGTCAGACTGGTTCCCTGTCCACCAGTGTGTGCTGATGCCTTCTCCCTCATCTCAAAGTAAGATATGAAAACAAAAATGTAAGGATGACATATGCTAATTCTTAGTCATAATTATGCTAATGCTGAAACACACATGCTAGCAGGCTAACTCATGTCTAATTTAAAGATACATGAACCTTCTAACCTTAGTTCTCATTTATTTAACCCAAAAATTTAAATTCTGTCATCATTTACCTACCCACATGTTCTTCTGAAACCAAATGACTTTCTTTCTTATGCGAAAAGGCACAAAAGGACATTATGTATGATATCCTCGTCCATTTTTTTCAATACAATGGCATTTAACTCACAGCATATTATGAGATGATTTAAATTTTTAGGGGAATTATTTCTTGGGGATGTATTTATTAAAAACAAGGTGCTTATATTTAACTGTATTCTAAACGGATGCTACATTGGTAGATTGGAAGGTTATAAATGAAGTAGTCAGAAATTATCATTTACATTGCAAATATGTATATTACTGTAACAGAATACGGACAAGGAGGAGGAGGAGGCGGGAACCGGCTGAACAGTCAACATAAAGTTTAATGATATAAATTAACTTCAACCAACATAAACAAACATGCAACGCGGCCACGTGCATCTCTCTCTCTCTCTACAGCTGCCCCTTTTCTCACTCTCACGCTGATCAACTGTTTCAGCGCCAGCTGTGCTCCATCACGGCCTGGCCACGCCCTCCTCCTCGTCACAATCAGTACTGGTAAAACAGAATATTACAACAATTTTGCTATTTGATTTGTCCTTTGATTTGTCTGCCATGGGTAACAATGAAACTGCTTCTCTCACCAAAATTTTGCTATTACAACTCTATGCATTGGTTGGCGCTGTGGATGCTAGAAGTTGTTAAAGGAATAGTTCGCCCAAAAATACATTTCTCATAAACATTTCTTCACTTCAGAAGACATGGAATGTTTGTTTTTATGTGTAAGTAGAATCAGCACCCTCAGAAATGGTGCTTTAAGAAGTTTCTATTCTTTGTCTAATTTTTAGCCTCTGTGTATGTTGAAAATGTACCATTATTATAATAATAATATTATGGTATTATGTGCACAGTATGCTCACATTTACAGCATACAGCATGCTCTATATATGTTAATTTATATTATATACAATAAATATAGTAGAAAAAAGCCATATAATCTGTAGTATATAAAAAATAAAAATGGCTGATGAAATCAAAGTGGCTGGTAAAATGGGCCATTCACCAGCAAGTGTGACAAACAAGTTCAATTTGTACCCTGGTGTTTCAGCAAAAAGTTATTTTTGCAGCTAGTTTCAATAAATGCTGCTTTTGGACAGGGAAGGGTTCTTTAAGTTCATTACAGAAAGTTTCACTATGTTTATAGTACTTAAAGCTTTTATCTCCAATGATCAAGGGAAATGTTATTCCTCATGATAAGACCCCTTACATTCCAAAATTAGATTTTTAATGACTGTAGCTTGGAGTCTGACTCGCTAAACTTCCAGCATGAACTTATTAGATCAGAGAGACTTAAAAATTATATATTTTTTTCAAAGAATTAAAAAACCCAGTCTTGGAACCCTGGGGGGAAATTAGCATTTCTATTTCAAATGTTCTGTAGTTACCAGAGAACCAAAAAGGTTAATTTAGTTTAATGAATGATGTCTGTAAAAATAAATCAGGCCTACTCAACTGCCTCCTCATAAAAATCATAAAAAGAGGCTGAAATGTGACAGAATACTCTGCCTCTCTCAGAAACACTTGAGCAAGAGCACACACAGTGTTGCCAATTCCTTTTGGGTGAAAGTCACTAGACGCGCCTTAAAAATTCACAAAAATGGTGCGCGTTGAGTGAGTATTTATTTTCCAACCTAATACACCACATTAACAATGGACGGTGTAACAATCCACACAGCACCTGAGTGCTGGAAACAACTTCAAAAATAAATAATACAATAAATAAATAATAATACAATCATATATCCCTCAACAAAACGCAGGGCAGCACACTGCTGTGTTCACACAAATTTTAAATATGTAAAATATAACATCATCCTACCTTACAATAGAGCCTGGATGACATCCTCGTCTAAGGGGGGCTCTTCTCCTTCAGGATTTGCCTGCTTGCTTTCTGAGGGGTAGGATTCCATTGTGCCAATTATTCTGAGCATGCAGGTAGTACTGGTAGCATTTCTTGCCTGCAGTTTGAAGTCTGTATCGGATGTGCAAAATTGAGTTCACAGTTAGGAGCGACAGACAGTTTCTTAATTTATTTTTAACTACATTTAATTGACTGAACATGCGCTCCACTTATGCGTTGCTGTGTGGCAGAGAAAGGATGATCAGTGACAGATTACAAACATCTTTGAATGGTTTGTCACCTGTAGCATCTCTGTAGGATTCTATTTCAGACCAGAATTTCTCAGTGTTAGCCACATGTTCCCACTGGATCTGATGTATGTTACACCACTGAATCTCAATTTGTTTGATTTCTTCAGGGGATGTCATGAACATTTCTGCACGGCACAAGCTGTTATGTTTATTGTTAATAGTTAAGATAGCTAGCTTTGATTGGTTCGGCTCTGGGGTAAGGCTCTGGGGTAGGTAAAGTCTATGCATCAAAATACTAAATGACAGTCACTATAACCTATAGAAACAGAAGGAATTTGTATGGCTTTATCTTTATTCAGGTATATGTTTTAGATAACTATATTCTGATTGAAAGAGAAAGCTGCTAGATTATCACCAGATTTTATTTAAATTAGCTCTCTGTCGGATTCACATTAATAATATCACGTCATATCTAAAAAGTTGCCAAATCTAGCGACAAATTCGCCTGATTGGCAACACTGAGCACACAGTGTCACATAACCAGTCAAAGCACAATTCATTTTACATTATGACATTTTGACTTTTTCTTTGTTGCCTGATGCTGGTCTTCCATTGCTGAACTGAAGGTAACTTCCAGACAAGCAGTATAATGATTTTGGTCATTCAAATACAAAGACTAATCCTCATTATTCGAGCAATGAAAGGAAGTTGATTGGCATGCTCAAAATGCATGCTTTAATTAACTAGATACATAGACTGATTGCCTGTTTACCAATCAGCCTAGGTATCTAATTATGTTCACTTGAAAAAAGCATACTGTTGTATACTTTATGCTTATTAGTTGTTTTTTTCTACTTCAAAATCGTTAAAACAAGGCCAAAATGCATTTCTAAACAATTCCTCCTATAGCTTTCAAGCTACATCCACCAAACTTGGCATGTATCTTCCGACATTATTACTTTGGTTGCTATGACATTTCTAATTGATCCGAGACTAATTGATTTTGAATAATCCTAAATGGATTATCAAAAATAATAAATCCCATAGATTTAGATTGACGGAATGTTCAAATGGGCCACGGAATGCTTTTGATTTCAAACTCAAAGTACTTTCTCTCTGTCTGACTGTTGGGCTTTAAATTCTTCAAACGTCAAGCTTTTAAAACTAGTTTAAACTTCTAGGCAATGCTTTTTTATAACATAAAAGTTTGTCTTGACAAACTTTACCTATCTAGTTAAGAGTTTCTTCACTGTCTCTTTGCAAACACTGTTGCTGTTGATGCAGGCAAAAGGAAACAAAAGCATTTTAACAGCTCCATGGCAAAGTGCCACGACTAATTATTAATCAAACTGCCACATTCTGTGACAGGAAACTTGCCTGATTAAAGATACAAGAGCTTTAGTATGCTAATTAGACATTCAGTTCCCTCTGATACAGAGATTTTATTTCCTAAGAGATGTCCTGAACTCTCAAATTTGATTATTTTTCAATTGTTTTAAATTTCGAAGGCAACATTTGAAAAGTAGCAAGCACTTGAAGAAAATTATATCCTCTACAGAAATTTACATAACTTTAAAAAAATGTAATCTAATTTTCATGACTTTTCCAAGCCTGGAAATCCCTATTATAAAATTTCCTGATATTTTCAAGATTTCCATGACTGTGGGAACCCTGTCTTTTCCATATAATGACTCATGGGAAAATGGGCTGTTATGCTCCAAATATAGCACCAAAGGTGCTAGAGGAAGTTGCAAGTAACATGTTACAGAAACCAAAAAAAGACAAAAACAGAAGACAACATCAGCAAAGAGCCCATACACACAACATAGTGCCCAATGTGGTCATTAAGGGAAAGTATACTGATGGGAGGTTAGCTTTTCAAAAATTATTTAATCATAACATGGTTTTCCCTTTTGTCTACTTGTAGTTTGAATCCATACAGCTATGATGAAACCTGTGTGTCCAGCAGTGTGGATCACTTGCCTCTGGCTGCTCTTCCCATCCTCGCCATTGCTGCCCCCCATTACCTGAATGCTGTGGCTACAGTCATTGCTCAGGCTAATCAGGTTTACAGAAACTTCCTTCAGTCCCCAGAGGGCATGGGCTTCACTGGACAGGTATATACACTGATTACCGCTAAATTAGAAAATTATATGGAAACCAGTAGAATTACTTACCTTACATGATAATTTTAACACAAAGGACGGGCTGAGCTCACATTGAAATTGGAAACACTGCTCCCAGTTGCCAAAGCAGGCACGTGTGAGCTCCATTTTCCGGGTGTAATGTCCACAGAGGGGCACCAAAAGCGAGTTGTAAAGTAAGATGTTTACAGCTGTACAGACTGCAATACAGTGAAGAGAAATGGATATTTTTTATAAACTGTAACCCCAAACCTAAACCTAACCATCAGTGGAGTGAAAAAGTAATGTTAGAGGGATAAATGCAACCTCTGAATTGCGCTCATCATTTATTTTGCGAACACGATTACTTCCTGGCTTTAATGCAGGATATGAGCCTGGGCCACCCACGCTGCACAATGTGTTTCTGGTGAGGCACAAGGGAAGGTACACGCATTGAAAACTCATTGCAGTACTGTCTGATATGAGATGGACCTCGTCAGTAAGTCGACATAATTTAGCCGAGTCTATTTTACCATAACTCTCGGAAACAATATGCTCACTTCCCCTGTGATCATGTTGCAAAGGAAAGTCAGGCACATTTAACAAACAGAACTCAGTGTTAATAGTGCCCTGGTGTTTTACCTAGATTTTGAAACAGTAATGTGGATCATATAAATGTACTTCAGTATTGCAGGAGAAGAAGTTTTCCTACGGTATAATAAGTCAAGTATTAAGCTAAATTTAAGCTATAATTGAATGTGTTAGCATGCATCTGAAGTATGTTTTTTCCCCTCTATAATAAAATTGAAAATGCAGTAAAATCCCAAACGTTGTGATAGTGGAAATTCAACAAAAGCACATTTAATTTTGAATGTCTGTGGGAGCTTTTCACTTTTCCGGGTTTGAAAGTCAACTATAGTCGGGTAAACCCATATAGAGTGATTCTCTTACCTGCAAAGATCCAAATGTCCTGGTCCTATTTTACTCCAAAATCAAAAGACACAAATAAGAAATGAAATTTTGCATATAGGAAAAATGTAATTAAGAATTTCACATTATCCCAAGGAATTTTAGTTCAATTGTAAGCTATTTATATATTATAGTAGTGCTCCCTCAGTACTGCCTTATATTTTTGCATATTTTATTTAAGAAAATAATTTAACAACCGCATCTTTTTTTATATTTTCTACAATCAGTAACTGTGTTACGGTAATCAGAATCATTATTAAAATGTCTGAACGTGTTGCAGTAAATTGCTATTCGCAGGTAAATATTTTACAATTTTGTCACAATGCAAAACATCTTTACGATCCTAAATATAGGCTTCATTTTTTTTAAAATGTAATTTCAGATTTTTCTGGTATTGATTTGGAGTTAAATTTGAACAGGACATTTGACAGGTTTCATGAGAATCACTCTATAGAGCTAAATGTGAGGTCATTGCAAACATTATTTTTGCATTCCCATTTGCTCCAATAGCAAAAGAAAAAATCCACTATAATGTTTTTTCCATGACATTCTAAAAAGTAAGTGATTACAGCAGCCATATAGAGAGAAATACTCAAAATGTACTGTCACTCCCTCCGCAGGTGTATTAGAAACCCCATTGCATCAGTGTTGACAATTATTATTTAAATGAATGCAAGAATAATATAACATGGAAAATAATGCTTTAAATTGACAATAAATAATAAAAAATGTGTAAATTGTGTCATCACAGTCTGTATAAACGGTCAGTTAGCATAAGAGCTGTTTATGTATAAGGGATCATGAACAAATGTGAATATTAGATTCCTTGACACACATACTGTATTATACTTTTTATGCAGGTGTGTCTGGTGGCAGACTGTGTTGGTGGTGTCCTCTGTTTTGACGCCTTGTGTTTCAGTGGTGACAAACAACACAGAAGCCTTGAGGGCGGCAGCAAGAACAACAGTACAGAGAGTCTCAAGGTGCAGATGAACATGCACACACACAAAGTCACCCTGAACTCTTGCTTATTACTTCAGTATTTGGAGCTGACTGTGATTTTGTCCTAATCAGACATAAATCCAAGTGAATCCTTCACATCTTCGCTCCATGTCTGTCCTTCAAATCTCTCTTCTTCTCATTTTTAAAATGTCATACAACCTTTTTCCCCTTCTAGATTTTCTCATTGACTGTTTCTTTATTTTCAGGGTTTCTAGATCCTATTGCGACATTTCTGAATCTAAGTGCCATATCATTTAAAATACCTGCCATAAAATACTTGAGTTGGCTTGAAAGGCTGTTTTATAAAACACTTTTCAAGACTTGAATTCCTGTTCTTCTGTGTCTGCTATTTGATATTTGATGAGGCCCTGCTTTCTGGGGTTTCTGTGCTGATGGTTTAATAAAAGCTTAGTCACTTGTGCAGTACCAGCTTATGATAAAAGGACACCACATGGCATATCAGCTGGTGAGCAGATGCCTCAGGAACAGAGGAACTGAAGCAAACAAGCCAGTAGAGAGCTTGATGTTATTGAGTGCCATTGTTTCAGGTTAATGACTGAAAGTTAATGGATTCACAACCCAAACACAATTTAACAGTTTATTATAAATTACATTGTTTTTGATGGCCCTGCTTGACTCTGTAAGAGTGTAAGAGGAAACTAAGAGGAAATTTGTGGGTTGCCTTTTATAACTGTAAGATACAGTTACCATACACTGATTTATAGTAATGATAAGGAATAGTTCACCCCAAAATAACAATTTTGTCATCATTTACTTACACCCATCTGGTTCAAATCCTGCATTTTCTCTTTTTTTTGTGAAACACAAAAGGAGATGTTAAGCAAAATGTCCAAGCTGCTCATTTCCTAACACTTTATACCAAAAAAGTACCATAAAAGTATCATCAATAGTCTATACAATTTGTGAGCTATGTCTTTTGAAGCAGAAACAGGCTGATTAAAAATTTTAATTTAAGACATTTTTTTGAAAATGTAAGTCAGACAAAATAAATTTAAGGGCCCTATTTTAAGAGCGCAAGCATGTGCTAAGTTTGTTTGGCAAAATTGCATGCGCTAATGGGCTGGGTCAAGTGCAATTTAATTCAGAGGATCTTCTCCAGTATCGCACCATCTGCATCCTATTATATAGTCCAATGGGGTGGCCAATCAAATTCTGTGTGTGTGGATGTGTTCAGGGTCACTCCATGCCCCTGCCAATGACCCCATCTGGACACGCCCTTGCCAATGACGTAAAACCAGGCAAGAGGCTATTTCCAGTCGAATATAAGCTCAAGCATAGGGGAGAGTTATTAGAATGAATAACAACATAAATTTCGGTCTGTTCCTCACACAAAGCTCTTGTTTGGATACATAAGACTTGCAAAATAGCGCAAAAGTCGATTGGACTACTTTTAGGGTAAATTTATGATGCTTTATTTGTCCTTTTTGGAGCTTTACAGAATAATCACTTATTTAATTGAATGGAACATCCATTGACAAAAATGTACATCCATTTTCAGCTTTTCACATCAACTGTCTCTGGTTATGGTTGTGTCTGGCAGGAGAAGCCAGGTGTAATGAACTCTCTGAGCCCCACTCTCCGAGGCAGCAAGCGCCTGAGTAAGAGCAACATTGATGTGTCAACACCATGTGACGTACTATCTGGAGTCCGTCATCCACTAATCCGCAAGCAGAGTGACTCGTGTGATGCAGATGTGGCCAGTGGCCAGCATGAGGTCTTTCTCAGCAGGTGAGACGTTTCTTCATTATTGGCCGTCATGGCTTTATTGGCATGTGTTTTAAGGTATGTGTTTTAAGGTATAGTTTCACCTTAGAGGTCATTAAAATGTCTGGTTTTAGCTAGTTTCCCAGCCTGGTCTGTTTGGTCTTTTGGTTGGTTTTAGAAGATTTAGAGGGGTTTGGGCACTTTCCGCCTGGTCCAGCACTAAACCAGCTAAGCACCAGCTTGTCCAGACTGATAGACCACCTTAAACGGCTTAGACCAGCTAATCATTCTAGGCTGGTTGAAGTTGTTTTTTCTGCAGGTTTGTCAAATCAAATCAACTCTCCCTCACCACTGCCTCACTGATAAAGAGTCATTGACATTTAAAACATTTATGCAGATCATAACATTTCCCATCAAATGATATCAACAAACTTCAATAAATATCAAAGGTTGCTGGGAATCTTTTGAGTACTGATGACTTATTCATCTGTGTTGTTCAATGTAAAGATAAACTGACTGTAAAAACAAGAATGAACAAAAACCACTACATTAAAACATAGTTCATGACAGTTTTGGCAACTCATTTGTAGGTTGAGAATTAATAATAATGGTTGGTGTTAGGTCTTTTAAGTAAACACATGCTAAAATGCATTTATTAGACTATGATAGGCTTCTTTCAAATGTACTTTCAAATGGGCTTGTTTGAACAGTTTTAAAGTTATAGTTCACCCAAAAATATATCCCCAAAAAATCTTAATTTTTGTTCCGTAGAAGAAAGAAAGTCATACGTGTTTGAGAAAGCATAAGGGTGAGCAAATGATGGGAGAATTATAATTTTTGGGTGAACCATTCCTTTAACATATTTGTACCTCTGGAGATAATGTCACCAGCTCGTGAATACTACAAGAATCATTACTACTTTGGAGTGTATCAAGGATAATAGTTTTTAAGCTCTTATAAACCCTTCACTCTGTGCCACTGAGGGCCTGTTTGATGACATCAGCATAAAATGAAAGCATTAATTGTGGATTGTGATTAATCATTAATAAAGAGTTAATAATAAATGAAGGTAACTCACTTTTCATCCCTGTGTCTCACAGTCTGTCTCAGGATGATCAGTGTGGCTCCAGGCAGGCTCTCAATCCAGGCTGCTTTGAGTTTGAAGTGTCAGACTGCTTTCTGCTGGGCTGCCCACTGGGACTGGTGCTTGCTATGAGGAGAACTGTGTTACCTGATGTTGAGGGTAAAAATCACCTTTCATGTTGTTTCATTTTTAAAGAATTAAAAGTACATTTAATTCAAAGGTAAAACATGTTTAGTTTAATGGAATGACTATTTACACTAGGTGTCATAAAGTGTGGCACTCAAGTAGTCTGGTGGAAACAGAAATGAAGACAAACTGCACCATCAAGTGTTGCTGCAATGGTGTAGTGTGTAAAGATGGTGTGGATGTGCTTTTTTTTCATGTGGACTACCACATGAAAGTTAGTTTCCTCCTTTTGTCCCACTTTTTTCCATCCTGTTTCCAGTTTCTACACTTAATATTTCCTTTAATGCTACTTATAATAATAGATCAAAAAATAATATAAAGGTTGAATTCCTCGCAGGAGATTTGGTCACAGTGATGGTCGGGGAGTTAAATTAACCATGTAGTAAGCATGTTTTTTTGGCAGAAGCCATAGTTTTAATGCCATAAACCATGGTGTTACTACAGTAATATGATGATAATGTAGTAGCAATGTTTAATTTTAGGGTTACTATGATTTTTAGGCTTCGGATCAATGCCTTCTTAACGCATCGACAATTGGAAGATTTTCCTGATGATTAACGATATAAACTAACTATAAACAAAAAAATTAACTTTCAACTGCTTTTTTCAGGAAACTTAACATGTGTAAATATTTGTATGAACATATAAAGATTCAACAAATAAGACATAAACTAAACAAGTTTCACAGACATGTGACTAACAGAAATAGAACAATGAGTCCCTGAATAAAGGGGGTACTTCAAAATCAAAGTAACAGACAGTATCTGGTGTGGCCACCAGCTGCATTAAGTACTGCAGTGCATCTCCTCCTAATGGACTGCACCAAATTTGCCAGTTCTTGCTGTGAGATGTTACCTGACTCTTCCACCAAGGCACCTGCAAGTTCCCAGACATTTCTGGGGGGAACTGCCCTAGCCCTCACCCTCCAATCCAACAGATACCAGACATGCTCAATGGGAATGAGACCCGGGCTCTTCGCTGGCCATGGCAGAACACTGACATTACGGTCTTGCTGGAAATCACGCACAGAACGAGCAGTATATCTGGTGGCATTGTCATGATGGAGGGTCATGTCAGGATGAACCTGCAGGAAGGGTACCACATGAGGGAGGAGGATTTCTTCCTTGTAACGCACAGCATTGAGATTGCCTGCAATGACAACAAGCTCAGTCCGATGATGTTGTGACACACCGCCCCAGACCATGATGGACCCTCCACCTCCGAATCGATCCCGCTCCAGAGTACAGGTCTCGGTGTAACACTCATTCCTTCGACCATCACCCCTGGTGAGACAAACCCATGACTCGTCAGTGAAGAGCACATTTTGCCAGTCCTGTCTGGTCCAGCAAAGGTGGGTTTGTGCCTATTGGCGACCCTGTTGCCGGTGATGTCTGGTTAGGACCTGCCTTATAACAGGCCTACAAGCCCTCAGTCCAGCCTCTGATCACTGATTGAGGTATTGTGCGTTCCTGGTGTAACTCGGGCAGTTGTTGTTGCCATCCTGTACCTGTCCCACAGATATTCGGATGTTCCAATCCTGTGAAGGTGTTGTTGCATGTGGTCTGCTACAATGAGGATGATCAGCTGTCCTTCCTGTCTCCCTGTAGCGCTGTCTGAGGCATCTCACAGTATGGACATTGCAATTTATTTCCCTGGCCACATCTGCAGTCCTCATGCCTCCATGCAGCATGCCTAAGGAACATTCACGCAGATTAGCAGGGACCCTGGGCATCTTTCTTTTGGTGTTTTTCAGAGTCAGTAGAAAGGTCTCTTTAGTGTCCTAAGCTTTTATAACTGTGACCTTAATTGCCTACTGTCTGTAAGCTGTTAGTGTGTTAATAACCGTTCCACAGGTGCATGTTCAGTCATTGTTCATTGAACAAGCATGGAAAACATTGTTTAAACCCTTTACAATAAAGATCTGTAAAGTTATTTGGATTTTTACAAAATCATCTTTAAAATACAGTATCCTGAAAAAGGGACGTTTCTTTTTTTTTGCTGAGTTTATATGGGGATTTTGATTTTTTTTTTTTTTTATATATATATAGAAATTGGGCTGCTTGTTGCACAATAGTCTGCATCTTTTAAAAATAAATTCTCAACACAACTTTGGTAAAGTGTGAGCGGCAGGGTAAATTAAAGGGGGGTCGTACAACAGACGCGTCTGGCAGATGGCATGTTGCGTTATAAAATTCATTCAAATTATTTTCTACAAAGGTACGTACACACATCCAACGATCAGTGTCAAAATTCTGAAGTAACACAGACTGCAACTAGCATATTTTTCCATTAAATTGACCCAAATCATTATCAAAGGACAAAGATAATTTACTCTAGCCATGGCTGGATGATCCATTGTGAACAGGTATCTTTCGTAAAGCCTACACAATGCATTTTCAGTTACAAGTATGTCTTTTTGTGGTTTGATAGCTTGAATGTAAGACCTATTCAAGGCTAGATGCAGAGACATTGGATAATAAACGATGCAATTTCTAATCGTTCAGTTTGCACAGTTACACTAGTTTCATACACTAACCTGCAAACTCATCAACATTACTTTGCTAATTCTTGAAGAAGTACAAAAACCTTTTTAACTGGGCCTGGGTAGCTCAACAAGTAAAGACGCTGACAACCACATCTGAAATCACAAGTTCAAATCCAGGGCATGCTGAGCGACTCCAGTCAGGCTTCCTAAGTAACCTAAGCAATTGGTTTTTGCTCTCAGTGGGGCACGTGGTGAGTTGTGCAAGTATGGATGCAAGTGGATGCCACGGAGAATAACGTGAGCCTCCACATGTGCTATGTCTCCGCAGTAATGCGCTCAACAAGCCACATGATAAAATGCTCGGATTGACTGTCTCAGACACGGATGCAACTGAGATTCAATCCAGATTGAAGCGAGTCAATACGCCACCATGAGGCCTAATGATTTTACTATAAAATACCATGGTGATACTATGGTTACTGTAATAAAACCGTGGTTTATTTTTGTAAGGAAAGGTTAGGGTTAAGTTTAGGGATAGGCTGGTGTTGGCTGTTTGTGGGACTCTAAATAAACACAATAAATATTTTTTTGTGAAAAATAGCCAATAGGAAGCCATGAATCATGAATTGTTACTTTCTAGTCGGTTGCAGGTGGTATTAGAAGGATGGACATTCTCATTCTAAAGTGCATTTGAAATAAAAAATAAATGTTTTTGGTAAATTTCCCCAGAAGAGAAAGACTATAAATATAAAATAAAAATATCTGCTAAAGGTTAATTTTTTCAACTTTTAGGAGTACACTAATATATAGATCAAAGCTGCATTGACTAAAAGCCACAAAACTCAGATTTTTTTTTTTAAAGAAATAAAAATATGTACATGAGATTTATAGTAATATTTAAAAATGTCATGCTTGTCAAGGTTACTTCCTGACAAATGCTAATTGCTTCTTTTCACTTTTCCCTTTCTATTAGTGGCTCAGCTCCGTCCAGCTTGTTCTCAGATTTTTAATCTGTTCTACCCATCTGACCCCTCCGCATCACGCCTGGAGCCCTTGTTGCACCCAGCTCTCACCCAACTGCCACCCTTCCCTGTCCCCCGCTACCAACGTTATCCGCTGGGTGATGGGCGCTCCACTCTTATTGGTAAGAGGCTTCTTTGAGATTCACTGACTGTTTTATTAGGTAAAATTAGGTAAATCATCCATGCATAAAATGCTTATTCTAATGGATTGGACTGGAAAACCTTGAAATGGTGGCGTATGCCTTATGCTGATGCCTTGTGAATATATATGAAATGGGTTATTCACTGAGGGATACTGCATAATGCATATAATCAGTTTCCTTTCTTCTTAAAAAGTCACGTCACTTGCATTTCCAATAGGACATCTGGATAACACAGCTGTAAACAGTGAGTCCATATAATCCTAAAGCCTTGTTTAAATACATTTGTCTAATCCAAGGCATCCCAAGAATTGAACTGAGAATCTTAGTATTTACAAAGCACTGTGAAACACTATGAAGAGAAAAAATTATAAATTAATCCATAAAACATAATTCCGCTGTAAAAAAATTTTTTGTCAGATAACCTAAAAATGTGGTAACATCTTATTTATTGTATAAAATGGATAAAATGGATAATTTGGATAAATTATTATTGAATGAGCTGCATTCAAAGTCATTGTAGAATGACAGTAAATGCACACTTGCAACTGCTACAGATAAATGTGCACTCAGTAACTTTTGTCTTTGTGTCATCATGAATTTACACTGACACCCTGCAGCTTGGATGCAGAAAAATGTAAAAGAGTTTTAAATCTCAGATGCCATTTTAGAAATGTTGTATTCACATTAAGCCATGATTACTTTAATCAGTGATTTAATTCGGCTGGTCATGTGGTTCTAATATGGCAGCCTCCATGTGCGGACCCTCTACCTGTAGAATAAAACAGCTTTTATATGGTTATTTATTTGACTGGGTCTTCATTTTAATGTGAGTGCTCATGATTTCCTACATATATTGCAAAATTACAATTCATGTCTTCAGGAGTTTAGCTTTTTTAATGAGAAAAAAATTACTTATTCACCTTTAAGATAATGAACTATATTACTCGGTAGAAGAATTGTTTATTCAGATTATTAATAATGAATGTTGCTGTTTTACAAAAAATATAAAAAATGCATAGTGCTGTTGATATGATTCAGTCATATTACTGGTAAATATGATTTAACATTATGAACATTGTACCTTCCATGTTAAGCCCTTTTCAGCAATTATACCTGTTAAATGGGGGCACATTGACCATTTGAAGTGTTTCCGAGTTATAATTTGTAATCTCTCTGGGATCATCTGTATTCTGCAGTGTAAAAGAGAGAGATAGAGATAGAGATAGAGATAGAGAGAGAGATAGAGAGAGAGAGAGAGAGAGAGAGAGAGAGAGAGAGAGAGAGAGAGAGAGAGAGAGAGAGAGAGAGAGACTCACTCACACCCAACATCTGGGTTTTGGGAGAAATCAAGTTAAATCCTTTCACACCATCATTATACATTTTAGATCCTGATAATGCAACATAACCTGGCTAAGACTGATTTATTTTTCTTTCAATAATGTACTGATTGATTGCAAGGAAGAAATACTCATACAGGTATATTGTAACATTTGAGGAGAGATGAGGCCAGAGAGCAGGATCTAAATGTAGCCATTTTTAATGGATAGTGGTCGCCAGGGTAATCCTTTCCAGTTCCACATGGAACTGGAAAGACGCAGGGGGCGGAGTTGCAGGAGGCAGAGACTCAGGGGACAGAGCCACAGGAGGCAGAGTGGGCAGAGATGCATGGGGCAGAGTCTCAGGAGGCGGAGTGAGCGGAGCCATGGAAGGCTCGGAGGGTTGAGCCGTCAGACTCCAGGAACTGAATGGACTCATCGACAATCTCAGGGAACTTGACAGACTAATCGATAGCCTCAGGGAACTGGAAAGACTCAGGGGGCGGAGTTGCAGGAGGCAGAGACTCAGGGGGCAGTCACACGAGGTTGACACTCAGGGGACGGAGCCACAGGAGGCAGAGTGGGCAGAGACGCATGCAGAGTCTCAGGAGGCGGAGTGGGCGGAGCCATGGAAGGCTCGGACGGTTGAGCCGTGGAAGGCTCAGGGGTTCGGGGGCCAAGGTGGCCTGGAACTCATGCATTGGGCAGAGGAGGCAGAGTCTCAGGAAGAGGAGCAGACAGAGCCACTGGAGGAGAATGGGTGGATTTTTCTGAAAGCAAACAGTCACTTTGTATGATTAACATCATGAGGTTGATTTAAATGGAAAAATTTTCATTTTTGGGTGAACTATTCCTTTAAGAATTTAGGTCATACATAAGGCACCTGTGTGCTTGGTGGCAACAAACAGAAACAGCGTACTTTTCCCTGTCACATCTGTGAGTTTTTGTCTGCCTTTTGTGTTTATTTATGTCTCCTTGAAGCTGACATAGTCCTCAGGCACTTGTCAGACAGTGGTGTTTCTGCAGATGGGGTCCAAGCCCAGTCTTGCACAGGAAGTGGGTCCCGCAGGGGCAGTGAACGATCGGTGCGATGTGGCCACACCCAATCTGGCACCTACATTGAACCAACTGAACCTGACCTGAGTGAGCCAATCTCACACAGTGAGTCTTAAGAGCACACTTTGTATCTTTTATTAATTTCTATATGGTTGTCACAGGCTTTTGGACACTGAGATATATAGGCTACCTATATGCGCTTCAGGCATTAAATGCAATTTAAATGATGTTGCAATAACATTGTCTTGTCTATATCTTTCTCTGCCTGTCAGTATATAGTAGGTGGTGGGGGTCAAAGCGGTTAGATCATGTCCTTTACTGTCCAGATGTGCTCACCACCTTCCCCACTATAGCTCTGCCTCATCTGTTCCATGCCTCATACTGGGAGTCCACAGATGCCGTCGCCTTTATTCTCAGACAGGTGAGTACACACACCATATTCCAAGTATCTTAGTGTCTGATTAAGTTCTGCAACAAACAGTGTCATTATTTCTTCTGGTCCAGGGGTCCAGATTTTAAGTATACTTGCCTAGAACATTTTAATTGGCCTCTCCACAAATATGATACATTTTTCAAGTTAAACATATCAAAGTATACCGACCACGCATTTTTGCTTTCTATAACCCCGATTTTTGCACCATCTCTCTCAAATCTTTTATTGTCTTGTGCTTGCTGCTTTTCCTTGCAATAAGGATATAAGTGGAAAAAAATTTGAAACAAATCTTAAGTTCTGCCTTTTCTTCCATCAACTTGCTTGCGGTCAGAGAATAACACAAATGGGAATCAGGATTTAATTAAAGGGATAGTTCACAGAACATTTTGTAATTCTTTCATTATTTACTCACCCTCGTGCCATCCCAGATATGTATGGTTTTCTTTCTTCTGCTGAACACAAACAAGATTTTTAGAAGAATATCTCAGCTCTGTAGGTCCATACAATGCAATGAAATGGGTCCCAAAAATTTGAAGCTCCAAAAGCATATAAAAGCAGCATAAAAATTGTCTTCAGAAGCAATAAAATATGTGTGGGGGAGAAACAGATCAATAGTCTTTCTATCAATATCCACTTTCACATTCTTCTTTTGTTTTTGGAAATTATAATTCTTTATGTATATTCCACGTATTGGGCAAAGAAAGAGAATTAAATATTAATCTGTTTCTTACCCACACCTATCATATCACTTCTGAAGATTTGGATTGAACCACTGGAGTCTAATGGATTACTTTTATGCTGCATTTATGTGCTTTTTGGAGCTTCAAAATGTTGGTACCCATTCACTTGCACTTTATGGACCTACGGAACTGAAATATTCTTCTTGTGTTCAGCTGAATAAAGAAAGTCATACACATCAGGGATGTGTACAAGCTACCTAACAAACCAATCAATACATCTTGTATATTGATATGTTGTATATTTGTATATCGTTTATTGAAGGATAAAGCTTAGGGGCCACCTCAAATTTAAACGGGTTCAGTTTACGAATAAAGCACATTGTCAGTCCAACAATGTACATTACAATGGGAATTTTATTTAATAGATTGATCCATTTTATTTAACTTTATAAGGCAATTCTTGTTTTGTATATTAAAAGTGTTATCTATACATGTTAAATGCCTCAATTGAATTAATTGAAAAGTCTTCTGAACAATTATGGATATATAAGTATAAAATTAAACCATCATCAAATGCACAAGATAATAAACACCCTGCTAGAAAATATTTGAAATAACTGTCAAATCCTAATTGTAGACATACAGCTCTCTACTGTCTACCATTACAGTACATTTGAATGTAATCACTGTTTTGGTGATTTTGTCACCAACTTTTTTCTTAACGTTTAGTATTTTATGACTTGGAATTGAAGGTTCTGCTGCTAATTTCTTGGTGCCAGATACCACAGGACACCTCCAGGGGTCTTGTAGAGTCCATGCCTCGGCAGGTCAGCGCTGTTTTGGCGGCATGCGTAGGACCAACAGCATATTAGGCATGTGGTCATAATGTTCACTCATGGGAGTCAGTGTATTAGCTACGCATTCAACAACACTTGCCTCTAAGACAGTGAATACATAACAAAACAGTTTGAGTATCAGCTAAAGCCCTAAATCTATTCTAAGCCATCACTAAAAAGATGAAATATATATTTTATGATATATACTATACTATAAATGTTAGATCAATTCTAAAAACAATCAGAGGGGAATCGCTCAATGGGGAAATGTCACATTTTAAGTACATGGGGAGTTTTAATCACTTTCAGGGAGCCATTTAATTTCCCTGGTAATTTCTGGTCTTTGACCTTGACTCTCGGATGGGCTGAGACTCATGTGAATTTATAGTGGCTCACACCTTGATCTGTTGGAGAGCTCTACAGGGACACTGGGTCAAACAATGGTTGCTAATTTGAGCTGCCTTCTGAACAAAAGGGGAGCATTTCAACATCATTATATAGCACAGACTATATAATGATGCTGAAATGCGTCATCTAGTGACTATATTTGGAAACATGTAGAAGTGCACTGATCCAGCCAAAATATTAAAAGAATTGCTGCTCTTTGTATCTAATGTGTTCAGAGAGTGACACTTGATGTCACAGCTGAGAAGATGTAGATACAGAGGAGGTGTTTTAACAAAACATTAATGAGAATCACATAATAGAAAGTCCCAAAGAGACAAATAGAGAGAGACAAAAAAACATAAACAGACAATGTATACAAAAACATTCCATCTAGCATATTAAATCAAATATAATTTATAAGAAAAAATACAAATTTGCCTTCGTTCAGACAAGAATTTAAAAGAATAGTTAATCCAAAAATGTATATTCTGTCATCATTTGCTCACCCTCTAGTTGTTCCAAACATTCTTCTGTTGAGCATAAAAGGTACCATTTTGAAGAATATTATGGCAACTCCAAATAATGAATGTAAATGAGTAATGTAAAAATAAAATACCATAAAACTATCATAGAAGTAGTCAATGACTTGCACGCCTTATTCTAAGACTTCTGAATTCATACGCTTTGTGTGAGTAACAGAGCAAAATTTAGTTGTTATTCACCGATAATCTTCCACTACAGTGAGCAGTAACAGCTATGACCGTATCATGAATTGAGTAAGCTAAAAACCATAATCCAATTTGAGAACAAATCATTCAGACTGGTATTGTGATCTGGATAAACCGATTAATTGAAAAGATCAGACTCAAAAGAATGAATAATTCACATATTGCTCATCACTTTTTTCTCATGAACTCTATGTCAAGATTTTCAGTGAATAATGACGGAAACGTTGGTTCTTCACACAAGGCTATTGGAAGACTTGGGGAGTCATATGGACCACTTATAAGGTGCTTTTTGGAAATTGGCAGCCCCAGTTCTCATTTACTTCCATTATATGGAATAAAGTGGCCAGGGGAAAAAAACTCACCTTTTGTCTGGAAAACTGTTTATTTATGTCTTAGACATGGAATTAGAAATGAACACAATACTTCTAATTCTCCTTGTCAGGTAATGCGGTGTGACTGCCTGAAGGCTGGGGAGGCCAATTGTTCAGATAGTGTACCCATTTCTCCCTCCAGCCCACGAGAGAAGTGGCTCCGCAGAAGGACACATGTCAAACTACGGGTGAATATCACAAGCACATACGTACCTACAGTCTTCCTGAAAAACTGGTGACAGTTTAGATTAAAAAAAAAAAAAAAGTGTACAGTGTGTAGGTGTCTTGAAATCAAACCTCATTTACCTGGACAGAAAAAAATCCTCTGAAAATGCAAAGGTTTGTGATGTTTAGTATCTATTCTGCGTATGTTAATGAATAAGGGCCCCTTGAACAGCACAGAAAATAGTATTGTGTTATACAGTACCATTCAAAAGTTTAGTCACACATGACTGCATGTATGTTTCACATAATCTTATAAACCTTTGCAGACAATTAACTGTTTAACTATGAATTTCTTGTCTTATTTTTTAAAAGCATGAGTTGGCCAAGAGATTAGGGAAAAGCAGCCCAAAGCGTTTCTATATGTCTGATGCTTATTCCAATTTTATTATCTTAATGCTCAGCTTTGCAATATTTAGCCTGCTAGTGTAGCGTTTGGTTGTTTTTCTATTCTGTTCATGTACTCGTTGATTTTAGAGTTCAGTACGATACTTTCAATGGTATGCAGTCAACGTGAAATCATTTTAACAGTTATTTAATTAACTACTATATAGTAAAGCACTTGAAATCTTGTAAGGTATTTCTACATTCCTTAAAGGGACAGACAGCTGTCAAATCTGTAACCTGCCAGCAGCTGATTTTTTTTTTTCACAACTATGTCATTCAAAATGCCAACACACATACTATACTCTGACAAAACATGTCTCAGAATAAATAAATAAAAATACTTCACGCACCACCACTCTTCAGATGTAGGCAGCAAGCAAAACCTTTTCATATTGAACAGAGATGGCACTTGTTATCTAGTACACTGAGGAGTCAGACTTCAATAGATTTAGACAGGTCTACTGGAATAGCTTTGAGTCATTTTTGGTGCTTAATCTTATTATTTATTTACAGAACATAACTGCAAATCATAGAGTTCATGATGTCATAGTGACAGAGGATGGTCCGCAGACGCTGGTGGGGCGGTTTATGTATGGGCCACTTGACATGGTCACACTGACTGGGGAAAAGGTGAGATAGACTTTCCTCCAATTATGAATTGTTTACAATTAGTATTTCTAATTGTTTTAAGACACGTCGTTTCAGTAATTCTATAATTTAAACGGTTATCAAACATTTTAATATTAATTGGCTTTGGGGGCCTGGGTAGCTCAGTGAGTATTGACACTGACTACCACCCCTGGAGTCATGAATCCAGGGTGTACTGAGTGACTCCAGCCAGGTCTCCTAAGCAACCAAATTGGCCTGGTTGCTAGGGAGGGTAGAGCCACATGGGGTAACCTCCTCGTGGTCATGATTAGTGGTTTTCGCTCTCAGTGGGGTGCCTGGTAAGTTGTGTGTGGATTGCGGAGAGTAGCATGAGCCTCCACATGCTGTGAGTCTCCACGGTGTCATGCACAGCGAGCCAAGTGATAAGATATGCGGATTGACCGTCTCAGAAGCTGAGGCAACTGAGACATGTCCTGTGCCACCTGGACTGAGGTGAGTAACCACGCTTTTTGAATAATTTATGTACATTAAAATACAATGTGGTTGTATTTTAGAGTCATTTTTACCATTTTAATAGGCTTCTTAAGTGTTTTATCCGTCCTATTTATTGTATTAATTGGCGTTATTTTTTAAAAAAAAAAATTACTTTTGTTGTTAATCAATAATTATATCTGTATTGTTTTATTAAGAATAAAACAAGGATTTCTTTTATTTAAAAACAAAATGCTATGTTTCAATAATAAGGTGGGGAAATTATGTTAAATGTTTTTAAAGGGTAGTTCACACAAAAATGAAAATTCTCTCATTTACTTACCTTAATGCCATCCCAGATGTGTATGACTTTTTTTCTTCTGCTGAACACAAACGAAGATTTTTAGAAGAATATCGCAGCTCTGTGGGTACATACAATGCAAGTGAATGGTGAAAACTTTGAAGCTGCAAAAAGCACATAAATGTAGCATGAAAGTATTCCATATGACTTCAGTGTTTTAATCCATGTCTTCTGAAGCGATCTATTACATTTTATTGGTTTTGGGTGAGAAAAGACCAAAATATATCTCCTTCACTTTAAATCTGCAATCTCCTTGGCGATCTGGATTTTAAGCTCAATTACACTTCCTAGTGCCATCTAGCGCTTTCCGCATGCATCAAACACTAGGAAGTGTAATCAAGCTTGAAATCATGATTGTGCCTAGAGAATGCAATGGCAAGATGAACAGTTAAAAATAATTTATATTTTGGTCTGTTCTCACCCAAAATCGATTACAGATCGTTACAGAATTAAACCTATGAGTTTTATGGATTACTTTTATGCTGCCTTGGTCACCATTCACCTGCACTGTGTGAACCTACAGAGTTGAGATATTATTCTAAAAATCTTTATTTGTGTTCTGCTGAAGAAAGAGAGTCAATTGCATCTGGGATGGCATGAGGGCGCCATTGCTGCTTCAAATGGTGTGATTCTCCTTGCAACTGCCTTGATCCCTGTCACAGGGATGTTTCGCTATGTTACATTGCTTTTCGGGGGGTGGGGGGAGAAGTCCTCTTTGAGTGTTTCACTGCCACAGTTCATGTTGTGGCTAATTTTACATACTCAGCGTCCACCCTGTTATTTTCCACCTTGCCCAGTTTTAAACAGTTTATAGAAGCTTGAATTGTGATCTTATATGCATATGATTATTACTTGGTAATTCACATGCCATCTGTCTCTCAGGTGGATGTGTTTTTAATCACTCAGCCTGGTTCTGGTCGTTGGGTGCTGTTTGACACCGTTATGACCAGCAACAGCGGACGGGTGTCCTACACCATCCCTGCAAATAAAACACTTGGGGTGGGTATCTACCCCATCAAAATGGTTGTCAAGTAAGTATTTGAATTCACAAAACATACTTAACAATGAATCACTGCAATATCTGTCTAGAAAGGATTAATTATGTTCCTGTGAGGCCCTGGGACAATGGATGTATTGCTAAAAATTAAGAAAAAAACTATTTTGACACTTTCAGGTTGTAAAACTTTGTGTAACGTGATAAACTACACTGTGATTACTCTGCCAGGTCACCTGTCTGAACTTGAACTGACTTTATACATCCACTATGATGTGACCTTGAGATGTGTTGGTTAAAAATAATTGCAAAAAATGGCTCGGAATATTCAAACTAGTTCTGTGAAAAGAGCATAATTGCACATGGCTTAATATTTTGTCTAACATCATTAAGTACATTTTTTTGTGTGTGTGTTTTCTAAGTTTCTAAAAATGTAGGTATTTTGCTACATAATGCAAACACATTAATACCTACAAGTGTGCTTTAACCCTGTAAAGCCTGACATATGAAATAATTTTGTACCAATAGACAAACTATAAAATAATTGTAAAAAAAATTGAAATAATTGGCACGTTTCTTTTTATTTATCATATTTGATAAATTAGGCTTTAAAGGTCATTATCCTCCTGAGACCCAGCAATTCCTTTTTGTGTAAGATATTTTTTATTTAAGTTATTCTTAGCCCATACCTACTACAGTAGTAAATCTTGGGGTATTATCATAGAACTCCCTGGGCTTTTCATAAATACCAAATTTTTGAGAGTTTGGCCATGAGAACATCTAGGTTACGGATGTAACCTCCGTTCCCTGATGAAGGAAACGAGACGTTGTGTCGAGGAAGCGACACTAGGTCTCTCTGTTGAGAGCCTTTTGCATCTCTGATCTATGAGAAAAGGCCAATGAGAAATTGGCAGACAGAATTTGCATGTACCGCCCCCAGACATACGGGTATAAAGGGAGGGAAATGCATATGTTTCATTCAGGATTTTTCTGAGGAGCCGACAATGAGGTTCGGCCGCAACAGTGGCTCGGTTCAGTGACGTGGCCAGGAGGAAACAACGTCTCGTTCCCTCCATCTGGGAACGGAGGTTACATCCATAACCTAGACGTTCCCCGTCTGTCGCTCACTTCGATGTTGTGTCGAAGAAGCGACACTAGGGATCCAATTTAAATCACGCCATAAGCTGAGCCGTGTACGTGTAATGCTGACACAGGAGCGGACAGGTATTTTACATGCCAAAGCGACCAACTGTGCCAGGCTGCACGTACCCTTCCCCAATGCCATATCAAATCGTCAAAGCCTTCTGGTTCTTTACCCCCAACAGGGGGGAACAAGGCGACATGCCAAGCATGGGAGCAGGCTGCGCCAGCAGCGCCTTCTCTCTCTCTATGTTTCTTGCATAGAGTTAAAGCGGCTGGGGCCATTTTAATGCTATCATACGCATTCGGGGAAGGCGATCTTTCCCAGTTTTCCTATTCTTTCAGGGGGGAAAGACCCTGCGGAGACCACACCTGTCCAGACTGGGGAAGGTGAACAGTGGTAAAATACATCACATGGGCTTTTAGGTCACATGTGGAGAATGGCGCAGTGGTAGGTCCTACCTCATTGGGAGGGAGGATTTGCTACAAACACGGCAACCGGGGGTCTGTGAGGACTGCCCAAGGTAGACGCGGGTCCGTTCACAAGGGGACCGTACCACGGAAAATATGCACAGTGGGAGCCCGTCCTGTGGATTACCAATTCCAGTACAGGGTAAATTGAGTACCCGCATTGGTCTTGGTCGGTGAAATCCTCCGCTGAATTCGCGGACCAGAGGGCTAGGGAGGAGTCATCCAGGGAGCCGAGTTTGTGGGATCTCCTGGGGTAAAGACACACTGTATTACCTCAGTGGAGGGAAAGGGCACTTTGTGCAAGTGGTCCATCCGGTCAGTTTTTCAGCGTGTACCGAGTTCTACCGGCTCGGACCTGAGAAAACACGGGACGAAACCGACTCAACCCTGAGATTGTAAATCTCGCAAAGGTATTGGGTGCTGCCCAACCCGCTGCCCTGCATATGTCTGCTAGGGAGGTGCCCATGGCCAGTGCCCATGAGGATGCAACACTTCTTGTTGAGTGTGCTCGGACCCACAATCAGGGGGGCATGGCTTGGGTGCGATTGGTCAACGTAATGGCGTCCACTACCCAGTGTGATAGCCTCTGTTTGGAGACAGCGTTCCCTTTCCGCTGTCCACCAAAGCAGACAAAGAGCTGCTCAGAACATCTAAAGCTCTGCGTGTGGTCCAAGTAGATACGCAAAGCACGTACTGGACACAGCAACGAAGGGGCTGGGCCGGGGCAGCGCTTGCAGGTTCACTACCTGCTCCCTGAAGGGAGTGTTGGGAACCTTTGGCATGTCTTCAAGGAGAGGGCCCTGAGTCCGTCTGATTCTAGTGGCTCGAAGGGGGGTCTCTGAAGGCCCGAGAGGACCGCTGAGAGATCCCAGGAGGGGAACAGGCTCGGCTGGGATGGTTTTAACCTCCGGGCACCTCTTAGGGACCTGATAACTAAGTCATGCTTACCCAAAGACTTGCCGTCACTGTGTCGTGGTGGGCTGCGATAACAGCTACATACACCTTCAAGGTGGAGGGGGACAGCAACCCCTCCAACCTCTCCTGCAGGAATGAAAGCACTGACCTAACTGTGCACCGCTGTGGGTCTTCAGCCTGTGAAGAACACCAATTTGCGAACAAGCGCCAATTCAGGGTAGAGATGGTAGAAGGGGCTCTGGCTTGGTTGATCATGTCTACGACAGCAGGTGGTAGATCAGTTAGATCTTCCGCATCCCATCCAGGGGCCAGACGTGGAGGTTCCAGAGGTCTGGGTGCGGATGCCAGAGCGTGCCCCATCCCTGAGAAAGAAGGTCCTTCCTCAGGGGGATTTGCCAGGGAGGGGCTGTCACGAGGAGTACAAGATCCGAGAACCAAGTCCGAGTGGGCCAATAGGGAGCCACTAGAATGACTTGTTCCCCGTCCTCCCTGACCATGCACAGCACCTGTGCAAGTAGGCTCACTGGGGGGAATGCATACTTGCACAACCCTGCGGGCCAGCTGTGTGCCAGCACGTCTGCCCTGAGGGGAGCCTCCATTCGGGCGTACCAGAGCGGGCAGTGGGAGGTTTCTTGGGAGGCGAACAGATCTACCTGGGCCTTGGCGAACCATTCCCAAATCAGCTGGACCAACTGGAGGTGAAGCCTCCACTCTCCACTGGGCAAGCATTGTCGTGATAGCGTGTCCGCTACCACATTGAGGTTGCCCGGAATGTGAGTGGCATGCAGCGACTTGAGTCACTGCTGGCTCCAAAGAAGGAGACGATTGGCGAGCTGTGACGTGACGGGAGTGTACTGCACCTTGGCAATTTATGTACGTAGCGTGGTGGTGCTGTCTGATCGAATCAAGAAGTGTTTGCCCTGAATTAACGTGAGAAACCTCCGCAGGGCAAAAAGTACAGCCAATAACTCTAGGCAGTGTATGTGCCAGTGCAGTTGGGCCCCTTTCCAATGGCCTGCGGCTGCGTGCCCATTGCACACGGTGCCCCAACCCAATTTGGAGGCGTCTGTGGTGACCAGGGCACGTTGGGACACCTGCTGCAAGGGGACTCCTGTTCGTAGAAAGCAGAGGTCTGTCCAGGGTTTGAAAGTTTGGTGGCAGGCAGGGGTGATGAGCACACGGTGCGTGCCATGGTGTCATGCTCGTCTCGGGACTCAAGTCTGGAGCCAGTGCTGAAACGTTCTCATATGCATCAACCCCAGCGGCACGGCCGCCGCGGAGGATTCCATATACCCCAGGAGCCTCTGGAAATATTTTAAGGGGACCGCCGTGCCTGGCCTGAACGTGGTGAGACATTTCAGCACTGACTGCTCGTGCTCATTGGTGAGGCACGCTAACATTGAGACTGAGTCTAACTCCATGCCAAGAAAAGAGATGCTCTGAACCAGGGTGAGCTTGCTCTTTTCCCAGTTGACCTGAAGCCCTAAACAGCTGGGGACAACAGTCGTGGGGCTGGAGGCGAGAGGTCTGCATCCAATGTGCCGGGACTGTTGAGGTGTGGTGGCAGAGTGCCGTGAGAACAGCATTTGCAGGCCAGGTGACCCAGAGACAAAGGGAATTGCTCTTTTATTGAGAATGTGGGTACCGCAGCCCAAAGGGGGAGCGGCAAAGTAAGTAAACTTAACTGAAAATTCTCCTCCTGGCCCTCCGCGGGGGGATGGAGTGGTCTGCTTAACAGCTCCGAAGCAAACATCTTGGTCCCTGGGTCGTCTGTCTCAGGAATGATTGGGAGCCTTCCAGGTCCTCGAAGGGGTTTGTTAGAAGGGTGGCGTGCGCCTCCTGCGGGGTGCTCCACGCTGGGGCTGAGAGCTGGGCCTGGGTTGAGGCGGAGCTGTGTGTTTCTTAGCCGCCACAGGGGGACGCCCTCGGTGGGCAGATGGGGCATGGCCCGCGCTGGAGGTGCGGCGGGGCATGATGTGAGATATGGTCTCCGTCTACTTTTTCACCGCTGAGAACTGCTGGGTGAAGTCCTCTACAGTGTCGCCGAAAAGGCCGAACTGGGAGACAGGTGCGTCGAGGAAGCGTGTTTTGTCCATCTCGACCATGTTCAGCCAAAGATGTCATTCCTGAACCATGAGAGTAGCCATAGCCAGCACGAGTGACCGCGCTGTGACCTTTGTAGCCCTGAGGGCAAGGTCGGTTGCTGAGCGCAGTTCCTGCAGCACGTCAGGATCAGGACTACCCAAGTGCAGATTTTTAATAGCCTTGGCCTGGTGGACTTGCAGGAGGGCCATGGCATGCAGGGCGGAAGCGGGTAAGTGTGCAGACCCGAGGAACCAATCATCCAGCCGCAAAGGCTGTGGGGAGGACGGAGGGTTCCAGTCCAGCCACACACTAATGGCGGCCCGGGCAAGCATGTCGGACTTCTGGGCGTCAGCCTCAGACTGAGCGTGCTGGCTCGAAGGCGGCAGCCCAGTCGAGTCATCTGCGTCAGACGCCGGACCACTCTCCGATGCAGCGGCGAGCTCATCAGGCTTGGGGGGGCTCAAGAGGATAGGCAGGCTGGCCGTGAGGAGAGCCGCTGTTACCTCGAGACCCGACGGAAGTCAACGAGCGTGTCGGGGGTGGGTGGTTCACGGGGACGTACCCGCCGAAACCGTGTCCGCTGCCATCCCCAAATCACCTCAATCGCCAGCTGGGTCATCCTCAATCCCGTGGGAAGAAGGAGTGACACAGGGGGTGGCTTGACTAGCGTTCCTTCTGAGGAAGGAAAGCCATGACCGCAACGTTGCCATAGTCATGTTCTCGCTATGAGAACATGAGCCGTACACAAACACTGCCTCGGTGTGATCGCTGCCCAGACACACGAAACAGCGCCTGTGGCCGTCAGGAGCGGAGAGCACTCTACCG
The DNA here is from genome assembly GCA_032164185.1 of Moxostoma hubbsi. Classification (NCBI taxonomy): domain Eukaryota; kingdom Metazoa; phylum Chordata; class Actinopteri; order Cypriniformes; family Catostomidae; genus Moxostoma; species Moxostoma hubbsi. The sequence goes on from JAVLUX010000042.1 coordinate 7,433,304, forward strand.
CATACAGGAACTACACAGGGGCAGAAGGGCATCTTTATAAAGACGTGTCCTGAAAAGGACGTTCAACGCCAGCCGAGTATATGCCCTTTTAGAGAAAATAACTCTTTTAGAGAAATAACTCTTTTAACTGCGCTGTCGAAGTGCCCAGGGGCAAAGCTGCACTGCCGTGCAGAGAAGGGGAAAGCCGTTGATATGCGTCGTAGATCCAACTGTAAATGGGAGGAACAGTGTGTGACTTGCAGCTCGTGCATTCACAACCGGTTGGCTCCTAAGAAAATTTCTGAATGAAACAGACGCATTTCCCTCCCTTTATACCCGTATGTCCGGGGGGCGGGAAATTCTGCCTGCCAATTTCTCATTGGCCTTTTCTCATAGATCAGAGATGCATAAGGCTCTCAAGAGAGACTCCTAGTGTCGCTTCTTCGACACAATGTCGAAGTCAGCGACAGATGGGGAACTCAAAAACAATATTAATAAAATATAATTTTTTCATAAACAATTTTAGCATACTGCATGTATTTTTTACATTTATATCATACTAGATTGTAATGCAAAATAATGATAATTTTATAATGACAGAGCAGGCTGCATATATGAAAATAGAAATATTAGTTCATACTTTAATATATCTTATAAAATGTATATGTCAAAATTTAAAAAGGTCTGGGATTTATTTTTTTTATTTTTTTTGTGGTGGGCATGAATTTGATGTAATGGTGATAGAGAGATATACCTCAAAAGCCTGTTGTATCATATTTGAAACATTAATTTCAAAGGGGGGTTTTCAATAAAATTATATTTAAAATTTTTATCAGACACAAGTTGCTTGTATTCAGCGAATACTCATTTTAAAATACCTTTAACAATATAATCATTACTTTCACTTTTACTTCATTAAAATAAGATTTCATTTATCCCAACATAACAGTCACTTTTCTTCCAAGTCCCTCACCAATTTAAATGGATCTATATAAACACTGAATACACTTTTTTCACGTATAACCACTAGATGGTGCCATAAACATGTGAAACTTACATACCATAGGTTGCTTGGCCCGCCAGCTTGAACAGAGTGTGAAACAGGGTCCGTTAAACATTGTGTATCATGTGTCCAAATACTTTTTGTCGCCCCGGTATATAATTTTACATATGCAGTGCCTTGTTTTCAGGTATCAGACCACTGGGAGCCTCTCAGCTTGACACCCCTGGCAGTCAGAGGCCCTGGGGCATTTTCCCAATCCATAAGCCATCCATGATTTATAGACTTTAAAAGCTGTGGACGTTTATTTAAGAGAATGAGAAATTAGTGAAAGTGAATATGTTGTTGAAGATTGTTTTTTATTAGATTTTTTTTTAAAGAGGTGACCAGACAAATGCAGAGGCGTTTCTCACAGTATTGCCGCATGGAATGGAATGTGTGGTATTTAGTATTGATGGCTCCTTCGCTGCCAGTGTTTCCCTAATGGGCAGTGACCCAAAAGTCCGGCCAGGAGCTGTGGATGTGGTCAGGTAAGTGTCTCTATAACACAGATTGTGGCAAGCTTTATGCCAGTGTCATATTTGGCCCCTAGATAACTGCATGTGTTTTGATTTCTCTCTAGGCACTGGCAGGACCTTGGGTATCTGATCATCTACATCACTGGTCGTCCTGACATGCAGAAGCAGAGGGTGGTGTCCTGGCTCTCACAGCACAACTTCCCTCAGGGCATGGTATTTTTCTCGGAAGGGCTTGTTCACGACCCCTTGCGTCAGAAAACCATCTTTCTGAAGAGTCTGCTGAAAGAGGTCTGTCTATGGATGCAGTACAGATAAACTTTATTTTCAATGACATCTGACAGAATTTTTACTTTATGCTTAAAACTAAAAATGTTAATTAATTAATATTCGGGGTTCAACACAAGTTAAGCTCAACTGACAGCATTTATAGCATTATGTTGATCACCAAAAAAGAACTTACAATGGATATAAATGGGGCCAAAATCCTAAACTCACTGTTTCAAAAGTATAGTCTTAAGACGTAAACAATATACATGTTAAGATTATTTTAGTGTGATAAAATTGCGTACTAACCTTTTCTGTGTAAAGTTATATAAAATTTTACTAATTAGATGACATGACATAATTTGGGCCTACTCAAAATCCCCCCCAAAAAACAAAATGACGATTTAAAAAACTTAACAGCTCAGTTAATACAGAAGTTTTAACAGAATAAATAATATTAAATTATTTACTTTAATAAAGTTATAAGCTTCACATTTCTGCCTTTATACCCTCCAAAAATTGGCCCCATTTACTTCCATTGTAAGTGACTCACTGAAACATACATGGCTGAGCAGTTGCATAGAAACTGCACAAACTGGGCTATTTAAAACCCCCAAAACATGAAGACTATTTTCTTTTTTCCACAGTGTCACATTAAGATTAGTGCAGCATATGGTTCAATGAAGGACATGTCTGTGTACAGCACATTGGGACTGGCACCGAATCAGATATACATTGTAGGCAGACCATCTAAGAAGCATCAGCACCAATGCCAGGTGAAGCTCATTTCATTTAGTTTACCAGGTCAACAGGTATAAATACACCCTATATTAAACATACAGCCAACTGTAATAACAAGTAAAATAAGATATTTATCTCTTAGTCCATTCCATTATTTAACATACAGTCACTGCCGAAATAATGTAAACACTTAAAATTGTATGCATGCCATTGCATAAGATGAGAAAATACCAATCCTGGTGGCATTTATTTTAAAGAAAGATAGCACAAGCATAGAAAATTCACAGAAAGGACTTTGTTCACTTTTTAAATGATAAAGCAATATATATTCTGTTCAAAATTAAGACAAAGTATTTGGACATTTGTCAAACTTTATTGAACATGTCTGTAGTTAATATGATAAACAACTCTGCTAGGACAAAAAATGTAATCTTTACGCCAGCTGGTTAACTGGTTACTTCAATAGTGGCTTAGTAAATTGAATTAAGTTCTGAGAAAATGTTTGCTTGCAGATGCAACGTGTTGTAATAATTTTAAGGGATGATTTTCAATCATGAAGGTTTGCTTAAATTACTTTAAGACATTACAGCATCATTTTCTTTAAAGCTGCATTGAAACAATAAAAATGACTTGACTTGGCTTTGATATTGTGTTTCTAATGTAATGACATTCAGACAGTTTTAAGTGTGGCTTCCCTGTCCAGATACTTTTTGGACCCATGTATCTTATAGTTCAACATACATATCTCATCTTTCTCAGTTTCTAAGTGAAGGCTACGCCGCTCACCTCTCTACTCTAGAGTTTGAGCATGGCCCACGCTCCAAAAAGAACCGCATGGTGCTACGTCAGGGCTCTTTTGGTCTCTCCTCAAAGACGGATTTCCTGTCTCCATCCCCTGACTTCCTGTCCTGCAAGCGCACCCCACTGCTGCGTCGAGCAATGTCTGTTCAGCAGCCATCTCCGCCCTCCTCATCTGTCTCCACCCCCAAACCTGAGCGTGCTCTGAGCCAGCCAGAGTCCAATAAAGATGGACCAGAGATCCGCATTCAGACCGATGATCAGGAGGAGGAGGAGGAGGGCGAGAGAATACAAGATGTGACACTATAAGAGAACTCCATATGTTGTGGAGAAAAGAGTGTATGTTGAAGGAGAGCAACCCCATCCACTGCAGTAAGTGCTAACTTAACCTTTCAGTTTGTCACAATATATGAAGTAACCATTATTTTTGAAAACCAAGATGATGAGATTTTTTAAAACCGTAAGCCACGAGAGATTGTGCATAACAGTGCATTTACAGCAGGTTTTCATTATTTTAACTTTTTTTGAACTTTTTCATTCACTGGTTTATTAAAAAATAGCCCTGCAATATGACAAATTAATTAAAAAAAATAAAGTCGTTTTCAGAACGTTCCCTTTCAAGTCAGTCAGTTCGACACTGCAACAGTAACTGACGCTGCTTGATATGTGCACCATCGCACCATGCTACTGATTTTCACAAAAATGGCAACGCTAACTAGCCTTTAGGGTAGCTGAAAAGGCAATTGACATAATCTCCCCTTCGTATTGAACAAAAGAAAGAAAGAGAAAAACTCAATAAGCATGTATGGTTAGAAAATATAAAAATGACAACACTATAAAAACTGCAATGCCACTAACCAAAATTGCTCTTAACACTGGAAAGAGTCAAGGAATGACATGGTCATAAGACCAAAAGCAAGTACACAAATGGCACTAGCCAGTAAGGCAGTAAGCAATGAACATTGAGAAATCAACCCTCCTTCGCAGGAAGGATTTGGAAAGAGAGGTAAGAGACATCAAAGTTTTAAAACCTGGCAAAGCTGTTGGGTAAAGCCCAGCCTTCATCAAGGCAAATGTCCTCCAAGGACATGCTCACGTTGGCCATTTGTGAGTTAGGGCATCCAAGACCAGCGGAGCCTGAGTCATGGAGTACCAGAGGCGACAGTGCATGGCCATCAGTGCGTGGCCATCATGCAATCTTGAAAAATAAAACTTTAAATATTCATATGGCACCATACAAGCCCAGGGCACCATACAAGCTAAAACCAATACTGATTAGCATGATTTCAAGTTTGCACATGTTTTTATACATGCAAACCTGTAGTAAATTGGAGCATAAGTGCGTTTGCTGGTCAGAAGTGCCAACATGGCCATGCTTTTCACCCAGTTGTTTTTCAGGCCCAAAAGTTGCAGATCCCTGTGTGGATCCCAATAGCACTAAAAACAGCAAGTACAATACATGGACACCGCTTGGAGTGAGTGCTGAACATTTTATAAAAGTGAGGGGAGCAAGGGACAAGCCAAAGTGCAGAACTTTGAACTGGTATGCAGTCCCCTCAAAGGTCACTCTGTAGTAAATGCAGTTGCCAAGTAATGTAGCAACTTGCCGCATTAATATAGAATGCACACTCATGTGTGCATTTAAAGTTGTTTTACAATGGCTTTGAATGCAGAATTTAGAGGCAAATCCTGTTCCTGTCCCCTTGAGTACAACATGCACATTTGATATTGCTTAAATAACTATTTACATTATTTTAGAACCAAAGGTTTATTCATTGATATCAATTGACACTGGTATCAGCTGTGCACACCTCATCTCTATGCCTATGCAACAACAGCATGCTGACATATTCACTGGAGCTGTTTCTCTAGAGTTGTCATGGAGATACTTGTTTTGAGATTGATTTGACAAAGCTCCATTCATTCTACATATCTGTGGAGATTCACTTTGTGATATTTGATTCAGTGCACTGACAAAACTGGAGAGAGCAGACTGTCATTTGGAAACAGGCCCTCATTTGTATTGGATTGCTTAGAGCCAGAGCAGCCCATTGGCTGACTGAAGGCCATTGGCTCCCTGTGGGGTTGCTGTGACGCACTTGAGTTGCTCTGGCACAGGCCCCCTCTCACTGTCACAGTCTAAATCAGTCTTTGTATCTGTACATGACAGTCCAGAGACCGGGAAAAGTGACTTTCTTATTGACAATCCTGCTTTTGCGAAAGGGAGCGTAAGAATCTCAGCCTTTGTTTTGAACTTTAGGGAGGAAGTTAATTGGCTACTAGAAACATTAATGGCCACAGAAATGTTCTGCTCTATTCCAGGACTTGTGAAAAGTTTCATTTAGTTTGTAATGCCATCAGAAGATTCCACAACCATAAACAAGTAAATTTACCATGGTTTACAGTAAGAATATTTTAAACATGATATTTGTAGTGAAAAGTGATAATACAAGAAAACGAAAACTATGGTAATACAAATTATTATTTTGTGGTTATTATGGGTTTACTATACAAATATTATAATTTAACTGGTTTTACTATAGTAATATTGTAGACTCTAGAAACCATAGTTTTTGGTGGAAATCATGTTTTTTCTATAGTAATATTGTAATAACCATGACAAACAGAAACCATGATTTTAATAGAGTATACTGTATCAATAAACAGTAGTCACCATGGTTTTACTATAGATTAACCATGGTAATTATTGTGGTTACTATGGTTGTACTACAGATGTTGTAGTAAAACGTCTAGGTTACGTATGTAACCTCCATTCCCTGATGGAGGGAACGAGACATTGTGTCGAAGAAGCGACACTAGGAGTCTCTCTTGCGCACCGAATATGCCTCTGATCTATGAAAAAAGGCCAATGAGAAGTTGGCAGACAATATTTTAGGTCACATGTGGGAAAATGGCCCGGCCTCAAGGAGGGGGGAGTTGCTACAACACGGCGACCGGAGGGCAGCAGGAACTGCCTAAGGGAGACGCGGGTCCACTTGTAAGGGAGGTGTGGGGGGCGGCTAAAGTGGCTTTCTCTCATGACAAAAGAAAGCCGCAACCGCAATGCTGCCATGGCTATGTTCTCGCACTGTGAACATGAACCATTCATAAAACGCTGCCTGCGTGTGATCGCAGCCCAGGCACGCGAGGCAGCTTTTATGACCGTCAGAGGTGGGGAGAAATCAACCGCATCCAGAAACTACACAGTGGTGGAAAGACGTCGTTAAAAAGACGCGTCCTGAAAAGGACGTTCAACGCCAGCTGTGTATTTGCTCTTTTAGAGAAACAAACTCTTTTAGAGAAAATAACTCTTAACTGTGCTGTTGAAGTGCCCAGGGGCAAACTGCACTGCCGTGCAGAGAAGGAGAAAGCCACTGACGTGTGCCGTAGATCCAACAACAGAATCAGCTCAGAGGAAGAGGAACAGGTTTGTGACTCGCAGCTCACTGAATACACGACCATCGGCTCCGAAGAAAATTTCTGAATGAACTTGACGTATTTCCCCGCCTTTATACCTGTATGTCCGGGAGTGGGGTATGCAAATACTGTCTGCCAACTTCTCATTGGCCTTTTTTCATAGATCAGAGGCATATTCGGCGCTCAAGAGAGACCCCCAGTGTCACTTCTTCGACACAACATCGAAGTGAGTGACAGACAGGAAACCATAATTATGATTTTTATCACCATGGTTTTAATTTTCCTGTATTATTACTATGGTATAACTACAAATTTTTAGGTTAAAATATGGTTACTATAGTAAAACCATGGTAAATTTACTGCAACGGAAGGCAAAGCGTATTGCGAGGGAACTCAAACCATTGCGAGGGCACGCAAAACGGTTTCAGATATTACAGAAATCCCACCCTGTCCTCTAAGAGGCTCCATGACAATGACACAATGTATCATAATGAAAAAATTAAATATTAGATATAAATAAAATATTTTGGTAACACTTTACAATAAGGTTGTATTTGTTAACATTATACAGGTGAAACTCGAAAAATTAGAATATCGTGCAAAAGTTAATTAATTTCAGTAATTCAACTTAAAAGGTGAAACTAATATATTATATAGACTCATTACAAGCAAAGTAAGATATTTCAAGCCTTTATTTGATATAATTTTTATGATTATGGCTTACAGCTTATGAAAACCCCAAATTCAGAATCTCAGAAAATTAGAATATTGTGAAAAGGTTCAGTATTGTAGGCTCAAAGTGTCACACTCTAATCAGCTAATTAATCCAAAACACTTGCAAAGGGTTCCTGAGCCTTTAAATGGTCTCTCAGTCTGGTTCAGTTGAATTCACAATCATGGGGAAGACTGCTGACCTGACAGTTGTGCAGAAAACCATCATTGACACCCTCCACAAGGAGGGAAAGCCTCAAAAGGTAATTGCAAAAGAAGTTGGATGTTCTCAAAGTGCTGTATGTATTAATAGAAAGTTAAGTGGAAGGGAAAAGTGTGGAAGAAAAAGGTGCACAAGCAGCAGGGATGACCGTAGCCTGGAGAGGATTGTCAGGAAAAGGCCATTCAAATGTGTGGGGGAGTTTCACAAGGAGTGGACTGAGGCTGGAGTTACTGCATCAAGAGCCACCACACACAGACGGGTCCTGGACATGGGCTTCAAATGTCGTATTCCTCTTGTCAAGCTGCTCCTGAACAACAAACAACGTCAGAAGCGTCTCAAGCGCTCTCAAATTCCAAATTTGAGAGCAAATTTTGCATCTCATTTGGAAACCAAGGTCCCAGAATCTGGAGGAAGAATGGAGAGGCACACAATCCAAGATGCTTGAAGTCCAGTGTGAATTTTCCACAGTCTGTGTTGGTTTGGGGATCCATGCCATCGGCTGGTGTTGGTCCACTGTGCTTTATTAAGTCCAGAGTCAACGCAGCCGTCTACCGGGACATTTTAGAGCACTTCATGCTTCCTTCAGCAGACAAGCTTTATGGAGATGCTGACTTCATTTTCCAGCAGGACTTGGCACCTGCCCACACTGCCAAAAGTACCAAAACCTGGTTCAATGACCATGGTATTACTGTGCTTGATTGGCCAGCAAACTCGCCTGACCTGAACCCCATAGAGAATCTATGGGGCATTGCCAAGAGAAAGATGAGAGACATGAGACCAAACAATGCAGAAGAGCTGAAGGCCGCTATTGAAGCATCTTGGTCTTCCATAACACCTCAGCAGTGCCACAGGCTGATAGCATCCATGCCACGCCGCACTGAGGCAGTAATTAATGCAAAAGGGGCCCAAACCAAGTACTGAGTACATATGCATGATTATACTTTTCAGAGGGCCGACATTTCTGTATTTAAAATCCTTTTTTTTATTGATTTCATGTAATATTCTAATTTTCTGAGATTCTGAATTTGGTGTTTTCATAAGCTGTAAGCCATAATCATAAAAATTATATCAAATAAAGGCTTGAAATATCTTACTTTGCTTGTAATGAGTCTATATAATATATTAGTTTCACCTTTTAAGTTGAATTACTGAAATTAATTAACTTTTGCACGATATTCTAATTTTTCGAGTTTCACCTGTATAACTACCTTCATTAACATGAATTTAAGAAAACAACACTTTTCCAGGACTTATTAATCTTGGTTAACATTACTTTCAACATAAACATAAAATTACCTACGTACAGTATATGCAGAAAGTAACATGCATTTGTAAGTAACATGCAAAACATTACACATGTTATTAACTAACAAAGAACAATTGTATTTTCATAAATTAACATTAACCAAATATAAATACTCTACAAAAATATTGGTAATTGTCAGTCCATGATATCTAATGCTTTAATGACAACAAATAGAATCTTACTGTAAAATGTTACCAATATTTAAAAATATTTGTGCAATAAAATATTGAAACAAAAATGTTTCATGAAGATTTGTGGATAGATTGCAAAATTTACAGGATAAATTGAAAAATCTGAATTGATTAATCATGTTTGCAGTCATTCTGTAGTAGCCTGCGGATATATGGACAACTCTGACAAGCATAAATTTTATTTTGTATTAGACTCTACACTATACTCGTGCCATATTCTGCTGTATACAATTCTATATTAGCTTCTTCATTGTTGCAAAAGTTGTTGCAGTGCATATCATTGATTTTACCTAACTTACCAATAGCCCTTAACAGTGAAAAATCACTTTAATTCATGGCCTCTGGTGTCATTGCTTTATTCTAACATTTTAATAGCTGGAGTAGACACATTTTTGCAACTCCTGCATAGCAAATACTGATGGCTTTGTCTGTCTTCATCTGACGTGTTTCTAATCTCTTTTTTTTTTCTTCTTCATCCACAGTATTTGCAGATACATTTTATTTTCAAACACAAAATCCCATCTCAAACAAGACATTTTTTTCATTTTTTTGTGTAAACATGAAAGATCTGATCCTTGCAAGAAACATGTCTGGAAGCCTGACAGTGAGCTGTGAGGATTCACAAATCATCACCAAAACAAACAACCCCAGAGGACTGAGACAAACAGCAAACAACATGAAAGTGTTTGTTTTGACAAAGCACAAGATTTTAGCGGTGACACGAATATGAAGGATAGAGAAGATTGATAACGATCATTTTGCTAAAAGGACTTTCTTTCTTCTGTGGAACATAAAGTGGATGTTAGACTGTATGTTAGCCTCAGTCACCATTCAATTTTATTGCCTTCATATAAAGTGAATGGTGATTGAAGCAGTAACTCAAACATTCTGTTTGTGTTTCACAGAATATAGGTCAAAGAGGTTTGGAACAACATAAGGGTGAGTAAACAATGACTGTGTTTTCATTGTGGGATGAACTGTCCTTTTAAGCAGTAAATGGGATCAATTTTAATTTCATGTTGACTTTAACAACCCTCATTTGTGAGTCAGTTTTGCTGCAGAAGACTGAAGGAAAGAGATCATGGCTGTGTCATAACTGAGACAAGGACAGAACAATGAAGGAAGAAAGGGTATTGACAAGAGTGTCAGGGACATCTTTTCTTGTATTGAGGATGTACAGTCTCCTGTAATGGTCTTTTGTGAAGGTAACCATGCACCTGTAACACATCTAGCAACTGCAACCAGAGGCTTTGTGTTCTTAATAACTGTTTGGTGACCTACATATCCACCAGATCTACTTGCATGTCTGTTTCTTGCTGTTTTTAAGGAGGCATAAGGTAAAAGGAGCTTGGATAAAGACTGATCCTTGCAAAGAGCATTACAAATGTCCTTTTCTGACTCTTGCTTGCATGTTTTCCAAAGTCCAAATTTTTCATTTATAGTCTGTCAATTTTATTCATAATGACTCAGTGCTGCACACTAATAGTGTGAAGAGTGTTCTAGTGTTGCCTTCATCCAGGATGCAATATGTGTTAATAGACTACGTTCTGACAGAGTGTTTAAGACATGCCATGCTGTGGTTGACATTTGTGACATTTTCAGAGGAAATCTGTTTTAATTTTTGTGAATATGGCTGTTGCACAAAACTGTATATAAGTGAATAAATGTATTTCTTAGACACTACTATTATACGTTATTGGATAACCATTCCTATCTGTTAAATTGTTTGTATAAAGGAGGTATTTCAAAACATACATGAATGAAACTTTTCTTGAAATCAAAATGGCAAAATCATCACTGTAACTTAAATATAACTGCTGTGATTCCCACTTATCAATGGTTTTACAGCTGTTTTCTCTCAAGACTGAAACATTTACCATCCTTAAAACAAAATCATTTAGCAGCCCTTTTATAATGGTGGTTTAGTGCTGTGACAGGATGCATTTTTATATGCACGAAAGGTGTCATTTTGAAGTTTATTTGTAAAAAAACATGCACAAATAAGGAAAATATTAAAAAATGAATAGGCTTAAACATCTGTGAACCATTTACTTTGCAGCTGTTAGTCTTTTAAAAGTTGAGACATGTGAAAACTAATTAACCACAGAGGACTCAAACTCGAACAGAGTTCAGGTCTGATAACTAGACAATGATTTAGAAAAAAAGAAAAGAAAAATTAGACTGTCTTAAATACATTTTAAAATGACAACAATAATAAATAACTAGAGTGATTATAAGACACTATTAATTGTGGAAAAGTATTTTTATTAGGTATAAAAGGTAAACAATTCTGCTGTCTTTTTTCCCTTAAAAAAAAATACATATTTTTTCCAAATAATATTACTGTAAACATTGTCATTTAAACTCAAATGCATATTACCACAGCTGAATGGACGATCAATGAATGATCTTATTGGACAATGCTGTCATTTTGCAATATGTATTCATCAATTTGCATACACAATGTGTGATTATGGTGTATTTTATAATATGCACTTTATTAATTGCAGGATATTTCCTCAGTTAGTATAATTAGCATTTTTCTCAGCCTTTAAAACACAAATACAAACACCCTGTATTAGAATGCGTTAAATCCTAAACTAAATACAGTTCAAATGAAACTAAATAGGTTAATAAACACAGTAGCAATAGTAATGTCTCCTAGTCAAGAAGACAGAATCGCACCATATTAGTTTAGTGTTAGGCAGTGATATTTTTACAAAAAGGGGATATACAATATTTTTAAAATAATGTGGCTACCAAACAAAAGCCCTGAATACTGTTTTTGATGAATAACATTTAGCATTTCTTCTAATCCCAAAGCTTGACCTCTTTATTAACTACATTTTAATATTCACATTTTTTTTCCCCTCACAAGAGATTGTTTAGAATTACTAAATAGCATTAGTATGTAAGGGAAGTGACCCATAAAGGTGCATTAACTAAAATCATGCACATCATTCCGATAACAAGCAGTACGCAAATGTTCCCATATAGTGATACAGTATGTTTGTTTCTAAAACAACAATAGTTGCCCACTGCTTTAAACATTTAAAAGATACAGACAGCATAACAACCAATGATAAGAAAGTGTCCCTTCAAAATACTGGAAAAGGCCTCTTCTGGCATGTACACAAACATTAAAATTAGTTTGAAAGGATAAGGAAAACATGGCAATGGTCCCTTTTTTAAGGGGCCTTGTGGATATTTGACAGGGCTTCGTCAGTCCAGCTGCTTCCTGCGTGCTGTACATGTTGGGTCTGCTTTCGGATGGAAGCCCTTTTCAGTCCTCTGGAAAAATTGCGCTTGGTGGAGCTGTAGCCCATAGTCATAACTGTTTGGTAGTGCTCCATGGCCTGGACCCTGAAATAACATCATCATAAATAATAGAGTTGTATAGAGTAACGTTTGGAATAAAGCATGCAGTGGAGTTAATGGTTCACTATATTAGGAGTATGCATCGTCATGCATACTATATGTAGCAGCTTATTTAAAAGTGCAAATGCATTCAGGATGGTATATTTTTATAAATTGTTAAATATTAAAACACAAACACCAAAAGTGAAACTCTATATTATATTAAAATTAAAATCACAACGTGGAAGTAAAATCATTGTAAAAACATTGGGGGGAATGTGCAAACAAGCAGCAGCCATTGTAAATCAGGCTGGTAGCTACCTTTTCTGTATGATTAGAAAATTAGATAACAAGCAAGAGTTGTTTTAGGAAAAAAACGTCCATAACTTTACCTCAGTTTTACTCCATGATAAGACAGTCCCTGAATCTGTCGCTTGTAGAATGAGAGAAATTTTTATTTGACCATTCATTCAGAAAGACAGTGCAATTCAGAAAGACATTGCCTTTTCACTGCGGTTGCTCTCTGCAATGAAGGGGAACCTAAAATCCCCTAGTTTCCCTTTGGTCACATTGATTAAGAATGACTTCCCACCAAGGAATGAGACTTTTGAGCGGTTTGAAAATCTTGGCGGGATGAAAGTTGTGTGTGGAATGCAAAAGTGTGTGTAGAGGGGGATGCTGTTTTTTTTTTTTTTTTTACACATCAATCCAACTTAATGAGGGCACCATATGACTTGCTTATATATTTTTTTTCTTTTCCAGAACTAAATAAGAACACAATATCTCAAATTGCCTCTTTAACAAACTAAATATCTAAAAGAAAGGATTCTAAGTCAAACAATTAAATTGCTTCGCTTCATTCATTCATAAAAAAAAAAGCCTCTCAGTATCAAAACGCTGCAGTTACACGATTGAGATCAGTCAGTGAACATATCCAGCATGTGTTTACAGTTAGACAACAATCCCCAAGAGCAAACCCATTTATATCCAGCAAGAAACACTGTCGCATAGAATTTGGGACACATGGGGCTTTTCTAGTTTTAAGCAGCCCAACATGGTTATTTTTTACAAGGGTTGGGTACAAAAATACAAACAGGAAACAGCTAAATGTCATGAGCGGGAACTGGGATAGCATTATGCCTCAGTGAGCAGACTTGCTATCTCTCACTTCCACTTTTACAGGCAGATGGAAAAAAATAAACAACCAAAAACGGACAAAATATTTTTAAGAAAGGTTAAAGGGATAGTTCACCCAAAAGTGAAAATTCTCCCATCATTTACTCACCCTCATAACATCCCAGATGTGTATGATGGTCTTTCTTCTGCTGAATACAAAGATGTTTTGAAATTATTTAGCTCTGTAGGTCCATATAATGAAAGTGAATAGTGGCCAGAACTTTGAAGCTCCAAAAAGCACAAAGGGAGCATAAAAATAATCTACAGTTTATCACTCCAGTGGTTAAATACATGTCTTCAGAAGTGATTTGATAGATGTGGGTGAGAAACAGATAAATAGTTAAGTACTTTTTTACAATAAATTCTCCTCCCTGCCCAGTGGGTGGTGATATGCACAAAAAATGTGAATCGTCAAAAGCAGATAATATGAAAGCGGAGATTTACAGAAAAAAGGAATTAAAAATGTAGCTGTTTCTCACCCATACCTATTATATCACTTCTGAAGACATTGATTTAACCACTGGAGTCTTATGTTTTCTATATGTGCTTTTTGGACCTTCAAAGTTTTGGTCACCATTCACTTGCACTGTATGGACCTACAGAACTGAAATCTTCTTCTAAAAATCTTCATGTTTTCAGCAGAAGAAAGAAAGGCATAGACATCTGTGATGCATGAGGGGTAAGTAAATAATAAGAGAGTTTAATTTAGGGTGAACTATCCCTTTAAGAAAATTCTCATCAGGTTTAAATCAAGTGGATTAATTTAATCTGCTTTTTTACAGAATAAGAATGGCACAAGATCTGTTGTACTCACCGGTCATCACTCCCAATAGCATCATCAAAAGCTTGAGAGAGACGCTTCAGCCGCCGGAGGCCTTTAGACACACAGTCCAGATCCTCATCAAACTGCCTGCCATGGGATAAAGAGGACTGTTTGTGTTAGGTTACAAAGGTTATCCCTTAAAGGAATAGTTCACCCAAAAATATAATTTATGTCATTAACCCATCCTTATAAATGCTAGTTCAAATGAATTCGACTTACTTTCTTCGGAACACAAAAGGAGATGCTAGGCAGAATGTTAGGGACTGACAACCTCAGTCACCATTCACATTTAGAGCTTTTTTTTTCTCTACACACAATGCAAGTGAATGGTAAGGTCATACAGGTTTGAAATAACACAAGGACAGAATTACAATTTTTGGGTACACACTTCCTTTAAGACAATGTACAGAAAGAATCTTAACATACTAATTTCTAATTTGATAATGAATGATATGTTAAGTACTATATATTGTTGTAATGGCAGGTAATGTACTCAATGAAAGACTAAATATATAGATATAAAGTGTTACTAAGAAAATACTTTTTTTTTAACCTTTCGGGTCCCTGTGTTTGTAAATGTTGAAAACCCCTGATCTAATGCAGTATTTTTTTCAACTATGCTCTGGGTGCAGATGTGCAGACTCACCTCCTGCGGTTCATAGTGTAGGGTGAGGCAAAAGGGCTTTTCAGTGCTGCCATGCGTACCAGCTGCCTCCTGGTGCCCCTGGTCTTCGCTGTCCTAACTGAAGAGACACTGGCATCTGGGGTAGAGGCCCCTCCAGGAGTTCGCTTGCTGGTTGACCTTGGAGTTCGCCTGGGGGTGATCGTAATAGGGGCAGCAGATCGTTTCGGAGTGCAATCATATTCCTCCCCATCAGATATTCTACCGGGGGTCATCACCAGACAATCTTGACGTGACTGTCTGCACCTTTGAAACCTCTAATTAGAATTGACAAAAAGAAGTTAAAAGTAATTGACATATAATTTTTATTCTGTATTCAGGTTAAAAGAAGAATGCATTTACAGTGAAGCCCACCTGATAGACGTTCCCTATTGAGTTTTTTGCACCGCGGGTCATTTTGCGGACAGCACTGGCCTTTTGATTCATCTGAAGGGACTCCCAGGTGGGATTCTCGGAGATGTTGACGTTGGACTGCACTTGTTTCAAAGGCAGTCGTTTGCGCAGAGACATTCTCAGTGAATTCAGTGAGCTAGAAGAGCGAATCTTCTTAAATTGCTGCGGTGCTTCGGGCGAGCAGTCAGGGTCCGACTCATCGAGGACAGCATGCGACCTCCAGACCCCACTAACGGCAGTAGTGGACGTCATTGTAAGAATTTTATGGTGACGTAATATTATGTCTGTTTGCAGAAAGAAAGCGGTATTTAGTATAGGGGTGATTCTATAATTGGAGATACATTTTGCATTTCAATTTTTTTTTTTTTAAAGGTTGTCATACAGAACCATTCTTTAAGAATTACCTTGAAAACACTTTAAAGTTGATATATTCAGTGCTATACAAATACAGATAGTTTATTATTTTCTCTATTTTATCAAAATATCACCTGTTCATAGTTTTTCTTGTCAATTCTGTTACGGACGAACAACCAAATATATAGAAGTAACAGTACATCAAAAAATGATAAATCTTTTTAGTTTCATTTGTCATGTAGTCCTTTTATTCAGGCCTTTAAAACAGATATTAAATGTTATATTTATACAACTTCAAAATTAGATTCACCCCCAGGCAATAGTGGATTATCCAAAGGGTGCACTTGTTTTTTTTATCAAATTACTTGAACATTACAGGGTAGAGATAAAACTATAACACATATCTTACTCTTGCACAATATAAAAATAACAATATTAAGTAGTTTGATATTTCAATGTATTATCTCATTAATATTCAAGATGAAAGACTAAAAACAGAATTGACACATCTGGCAACAGAATTGACGGGGGTAACAGAATTGACCCAAACCAACCAGAACATGCCTATAACAAGAAAATAACTGCTGAGTTATTGAGAAATACTCGACCAGATATCTCTCTGGATCTCTACATGCCGTGTCGCAACCTTGGTCGGGGGTGGAATTAATCTGAGGATGTCCTCATGTGGGTACCAATGAACATCTTCACGACCAGGCCAAAAGAATCTATTTTTTCCTATTTGGTGCATGCACTTGACCCTCACATGAGTCTCATTGACCTCCAGGATGGTACCAGGATAGATATCATGGTCATATGTGAGGACACACCATTGTCCAACCACATCCTGGCTCTCCCAGTGTATGTCTGTCTGTTGGTCTTCATCTCTCTCTTCAACAGCTCTCTCTTCTCCAACGGTTCTCTCTTCTCCAACGGCTCTCTCTTCTCCAACGGCTCTCTCTTCTCCAACGGCTCCAACGGCTCTCTCTTCTCCAACGGCTCCAACGGCTCTCTCTTCTCCAACGGCTCTCTCTTCTCCAACGGCTCTCTCTTCTCCAACGGCTCTCTCTTCTCCAACGGCTCTCTCTTCTCCAACTCTCTGCTTTCCATTTAATGTGAGAGGATCAGCAGGGAACGTGAATGTCTTTGTTTGGTGGCACTGGCACACCAACTTTTGCTGAGTGGAACAGGAGCAACTCACATCCCGTTAAATTAGCTGATATGGGAAGACCGTGACCACTTGGTGGATTTTCATGGTGATGGGTACGACAGGAAGTCGGCATCAACTCCATTGCGATGTTAATGGCATGTTCTTCAATGTAGAACAGCTTCACTGATGATGGTGCATCCACCAATGCTTGAAAAAGTGTTTGCATCATTGTGTGATTGTAACCAAGGCAGGGGCAGTGTGAAAACCAAGGCATTGGTCAATTCTGTTACCGTACCTTGGTAACAGAATTGACAGTAACAGAGTTGACATTTTTAGCATTTTTTACTAACACCACATGCTAGCATAAAGGCTAAGAGCACATGGCCTGATACTAAAGATGATTTTAAAAACTTTTAATACCTCCTTTTGTTAATATCTTTGAACTTCGCTTTCCCTATGAGATTGTTGAAACAGTTTTGACATGTTAAATAAGAACTCTTGGTGCAAGTGCCTGTAAGATTACATGGCTTCAGAGAGAACAAAACACGTACCTCCTAGTTCTTCAGAGTTTAATACCAAAAGGGTAGTGACATCATCTTGCGTTGCTTAGGATACTGATGCGACAGATAAGCATAATTTAAAGAGACAATAACATGTAGTAACAGAATTGACACAGGATTTATGGATTGGTATTTTTCAACAATAAAAGCTAATTTTAAACAAATTAATTTAGCATAATTTGGAAACTGTCACCAATAATAATTTATAAACAAAATAATTAAAACCCCAACCTGAAATTTGTAATTTAAAACATGTTTAATGCATATTTTACCCTTGTTTGAAAAAAAGTACCACCCACTAAGGACAGTATGATATCATGACTTTCAGCATCATGAAATAGCTTTTAAAATAAAATATTTTCTAGTTTTACACTAACATTTTGTGACTCTTAAAAGAATAATAAAAAAAAAATTTAAATGTGTTTTTGGAGTAAAATTTTGGTAAAGCTGTTAAAAATAAATGGCTTCGGACTTCAAATGTATCTCCAATTAAAGAATCACCCACAGGCCTACTTTCATTAGGGGCCGTTCAGACCGAACGCGTTCTTGCGTTAAAAAGCGAGACGCAGCGCCAGAGCAGAACACAGGGTCTATATTACTTGTCACGGCATCCCAAAAAGCGGTACTCCTAAGCGAGACGCTGAAATAATAGTCAAATGTCTGTCCCGTGTATATTTACATAAAAACAGTAGAAAAACAGCGCGGATGGACGCGTTTGGTGTGAACGGTCCGCATGGCCACTTGTAGGGCAGCAATATTATACAGCTCAGTTGAGTTGAAATAGATCCAGTAAGTTAGAATTGGACATTATTTGAAATTAAACAGCTGATCGAACTCGAAATTAACACTATTGACCCTGTAAACAGTCCATTTGGAGATCAAATGCAACTAGACGTACACGTGATTCTACGAGATATTAGTAATGTAGAGCAGAGATTAGACAACAACAGTGAGCAAACTATCCATTCAACTGCTAAACAATGTACGCTCTATATGATAGCAATTTCACAAAAGAAGCAAAACTATCCTCAATATATCCCCCCAAACATAACAGCGAAGCAGAATGCTTCAAACTATATAGCATAAAATCGACTTAAAAGTTTAAACCTACCGTTATTTTGTATCCAGTCTGGTGACTATCCTTAACTTTGTCTCGTGTGGCTGTTTGAATTTGGCGGACAGCTCCCTTTGGAAGAAAGACACCGCCCACCGTTGTTGCGCTGCTCCACTCCGATTGGTTTAACGTGTCGTTGCGTCGCAATCGCAATCTGACGTAAGGAACGGCGCTTAGTTAAGGTAAAATAAGTGTCTTTTCAGAATCAGAACGATCTTTATTGACAAGTGTTCTCACGTACACAATTATTATTTTTAGTGATAGGAGAAATAAGTGCACACAGGACATTACAGTGAGACAGAATATAAAACAAGGTAAGACATTAAGCAATATCACACAAACAAGAGTGCGATATGGCCCTACATCAGCACTGCTGTGATTACCTATGGCACCTGGTCTGCGGCTGAATCACAGCAGTGCTGATGTAGGGCCATATCGCACTCTTGTTTGTGTGATATTGCTTAATGTCTTACCTTGTTTTATATTCTGTCTCACTGTAATGTCCTGTGTGCACTTATTTCTCCTATCACTAAAAATAATAATTGTGTAGTGCTGATTTTTACGGCCATATAGCATGATTGCGAGTGTGATATTGCTTATATACAACAGTTCAATAAACAAGTAAATAAAAACAAATTAGGAAAAACTGAGTACGGTCCTAAAAACGCATTTGTGCATGGAACTACTTTATTACACAGCAGATCCAAAACTACCGTTGCTGGTTCAAACCAAATGATGCGTCCAAGCCTGCGTTAGTAATTCAAAAAGTTAACTTCAAGTCAAGTCAAGTGGTTGAAATACCATTTCAGAAATAGTTATTGGCTAAGCAAAGGATGGGTGGATGGATGTGTGTGTGTGTGTGTGTGTGAGAGAGTGAGAGAGACGGAGCATGTGCAATTACCTGTTGCCTCTCCCAAGCAGTGATGCTGTCAGCTTTCTGGAGATCAGCTTTCTCAGTGGAAAAAAAGCAGTCCAAGCGGGGGTATTTTCCCCTATTTCGTGGTAGCCAGTGCGCAAGAGTCATTCACTAAAGAAACTGCAATGTCCTCCATTTTAAACAGTGTGTCCACTCCAATGTGGAAACTCAGATAAGAGGTAATCACCTTCAGTTCGTGTAATCAATCAGTCTGTTGTATTTCTCAACTGTGATGAGCAGTAATGCTGAAGTTGTACGTTTAAAGCCATTTAAAGCTATTTTCTAGATGTAGTAGCAGTGATAGATGCGATCGCGAAGAGCTGTTGTATGGGCTGAAGCGGCTTCACGTCACATAACTGGCTCATATTAAACAAAAAATTTATCTTTTGCCACCACCTGCAGGCTAACGTATGTAATGTCAAAAAAGATACATGTAAAAAAAAAAAAAAAAAAAAGACAAACCATAGCTCATAACAGATCTGCACTGATCTTACACTTGAAGCGTCCGAGTGCTGACGGAACTAACTGTTGTATATATAGAAAATATAATAGGACATATAGCAGAATGCCGTATGTACATGTGCAAGTAGTAATGTATGTGCAAGGTAGGGGTATGTACAGCTATTCAATTAAATATATTAATTTACATATGTACATGAGATTTGAATTTATATTATTGCAATATGGGGGAGTCCTGAGGCAGTTTAATTGTTCATGAAGAATATTGCCTGAGGGTAAAAACTGTTCTTGTGCCTGGATGTCTTAGCACTCAGTGCTCTGTAGCGCCTGCCAGAGGACAGCAGTTCAAAGAGGTAGTGGGCAGAGTGTGTGGGGTCCAGAGTGATTCTACCTGCATGTTTCCTCATTCTGGAGATGTTCTTGTCTTGGAGGGTGGGCAGGGGGGCACCAATAAAACACTCAGCAGTCTTGACTGTCCGTTGTAATTTCCTTCTTTCTGATTTGGTGACTGAACCAAGCCAGACAATTATAGATGTACACGAGACAGACTCAATGACTGCTGAGTTGAACTGTGTCAGCAGCTCCTGTGGCAGGTTGAATTTCCTCAGCTGGCGAAGGAAGTACAACCTCTGCTGAGCCTTCTTCACAATTGAGTCTATTTGGGTGTCCCACTTCAGGCCCTGAGTGATGGTAGAGCCCAGGAACTTGAATGAACCAGGATGGTGCATGCAGACGGATTTCTCCTGAAGTCCTCTATCATCTCCACTGTTTTGAGCGTGCTCAGCTCAAGTTTATTGTGACTGCACCAAACAGCCAGCTGAACCTCCCATCTGTATGCAGACTCGTCGCCATCGCAGATGAGCCCAATGACCGTGGTGTCATATGCAAACTTCAGGAGCTTCAGGAGCTTTTGCAGTGCAGTCATTCATGTACAGGGAGAAGAGCAATGGAGAGAGAAAGCATCCCTGAGGAGCACCTGTGCTAATAGTGAGGGTCCCAGATGTGAGTTTTCCCAGTCTCACAGCTGCTGCATATCTGTCAGTAAGCTGTTGATCCACTGACAGTTTGTGGTTGGCACAGATAGCTGGGTCAGTCTGGTTGAGAGGAGATCAGTCATGATGTTATTGAAGGCTGAACTGAAGTTCACAAATAATTTAAGTCCCAAGTCTGTCGAGCCATAGCAGGATATTAAACGTTTTTAAACTCAATCATAGAATACACCTTGCTAAACATTATTTTATTTGTAATTTAAAAAAAGAAAGAAATAGAGTTAAGCTGCATCTTTTGCCATCAATATTCAGAGACAGCGATTTATTTGTTTTGGCACTGCCCATATGTATTTTATATTTTAATTATTAGATTTTTTTTTTGTGTGTGGCAAAATATATTGATTTTAATGTTGAAAATATTTATGAACATTTTATTTTACAATGAAAACATGCATTGTTGTGTATTACTGCAAATCAGAAAGACTCACACATATTTAATCAATTTTGTTATTTTAATGGATAAATTCCACATTTGTAAATGCAAATTCTCAATAAACCATGTTTTATAATTTTTAAATAGGAAAATGTCCATTATGTTGAATAAATGTGGCCCTTTCAGAAGCAAACATGTACTCAAATTGTGCACGTGTTTTCTTTAAAGTCTTTATGTAATATTTTATACATCCCCCAAGTCTACTTAATTTTTTATAGTAATAGTATATAGTATAATAGTAAAAATAGTATTTTTTTATTGATTAATAATAATAGTAAAACAACATCAAGAACTACAAAAAGCACAGTTCACAGTTCTCAATACACAGTGTCTTTTAAAGGTTCACTCAGTTATTTTTTTCCTCATTTAAAAAGTTTGACTTCTAAATAAATAAATACATTTTAATTAATTAAAATTATTAAATCATGACCACTCACATGAGATGAAGACTCCAGTCATATCAGTAACCTAATAACAGCTCTTTTATTCTACATGGAGAGGGTCCGCACATGGGGGCTGTCATTTTAGAATCACATGACATGACCATCTGAAAACTAGCTTAATCTCAGTAACTGTCATGTTATTGTGCACTTTCATTCATGAACATCAACTGGTTTACTGTGAATAGTGAATTTCTACAGTGGCATTGTTAACAAAACTTCACCGTCTGCCACTCACTTCGACGTTGTGTCGTAGAAGCGACACTAGGGGTGTCTCTTGAGCGCCGAATATGCCTCTGATCTATGAAAAAAGGCCAATGAGAAGTTGGCAGACAGTATTTGCATGTCCCGCCCCCGGACATACGAGTCTAAAGGCAGGGAATTAAGTCTAGTTCATTCAGAAATTTTCTTCGGAGCCGATGGTCGTGTATGCAGCGAGCTGCGTGTCATACATCTGAGCGATCTGCTGTTGGATCTACGGCTTTCTCCTTCTCTGCATGGCAGTGCAGTTTGCCCCTGGGCGCTTTGACAGCGCAACTAAAGAGTTGTTATTAAAAGAGTGATTTCTCTAAAAGAGTTTTTTCCTCTACAATAGCAATACACAGCGGCGTTGAACGTCCTTTTCAGGACGCGTCTTTTTAAATGCCTTTCCACCTCTGTGTTGTTCCTGGATGAGATAGAGTGCTCTCTGCTTCAGACGGACACAGGTGCTGTCTCGTGTGTTTGGGCTGCGATCACACCGAGACAGCGTTTGTGAATGGTTCATGTTCTCACTGCGAGAACATGACTATGGCAACGTTGCGGTCACATTTTTCCTTCAATCGAAGGAACGCCACTCCATGCGTCCACTGCATCTTTCCTTCTTCCCACGGGAGTGAGGACGAAGTGGCTAGCGATGGAGGCGATTTGACAAGACACGCTTCTTCGACGCCCCTGTTTCCCAGTTCGGCCTCTTCAGCGACACCATCGAGGACTTCGTCCAGCAGTTTGAGTCAGTTTCGTCCCGTGTTTTCTCAGGTCCTAGCCAGTAGAACTCAGTAACACACTGACAGACTGACCGGGTGGATCGCTTGCACCTAGCGCCTTTTCCCTCGGTTGAGGTAATACCATGCGCTTTTTCTCCAAAGGAGATCCCACTCACTCGGCTCCCTGGATGACTCCTCCCTAGCCCTCTGGGTCCGAAATTCGGCGGAGGAATTCGCCGACCCAATCCACTGCGGGTACTCAAATCTACCCTGTACTGGAATAGGTGCTCCACAGGTCAGGGCTCCTACGTGGACTTCCCTCCCCCTGTGTGTTTATTCCGCGGAACGGTCCCCTTACGAACGGACCCGCGTCTCCCTTGGGCAGTTCCCGCTACCCCCCCGGTCGCCGTGTCTGTAGCAACTCCTCCCTCCGAAGAGGTGGTATCTACCTCCGCGCCACTTCCCACATGTGACTTAAAATCCCATGTGGTATATTCACCACTCTTACCTCCCCCTCTCTGGGCAGGTGTGGTCTCCACAGGGTCTTTTCCCCCTGAAAGAATAGGAAACTGGATAAGACCCCCTTCCCCGGTGCGTGTAAGGGCCCCAGCCGTTGACTCTATGCGAGAAACATAGACAAAAATTAGGCCCCGCTAGGCTCGGCCTGTTCCCAGTTTGGCAAGCGTCGCCTTGTTCCCCTGTCTAGGGTAAATATAAGGATTCCGACGACTTTGTGGGGCATTGGGGAAGGGTACGTGCAGTCTAATACAGCTGGTCGTTTTGGCACGTCAAGTACCTGCTCGTTCCTGTGTCAGCAGTATACGTACTGGCTCAGCACATGGCGTGAATTAAATTGGACCCGTAGTGTCGCTTCTTTGACACAATGTCGAAGTTAGCGACAGACGGGGAACGTCTAGGTTACAGATGTATGGAGGGATGGAGGGAACGAGACATTGTGTCCTCCCGGCCACGTCGCTGAGCCGAGCCACTGTTGTGGCCGGACCATTTCTGGCTCCTCAGAAAAATCCTGAATGAACAGACGTATTTCCCAGCCTTTGTACCCGTAGGTCCGGGGGCGGGACATGCAAATTCTGTCTGCCAACTTCTCATTGGCCTTTTTTCATAGACCAGAGGTATATTCGGCGCTCAAGAGAGACCCCTAGTGTCGCTTCTTCGACACAACATCTCGTTCCCTCCATCAGGGAATGGAGGTTACATACTTAACCAAGACGTTTGCAATTCATTCGTTTTATTTGTTTATTCTCCCTAACAAACCCGAGTATCAATGTTCTAGGAGTGGCTGCTGGCTCAGACAAAAAAATCTTAGAATTAGAAGAAAACCAGAAGTACAGAATCAGGAGAAAATGCAAGAGGCAACCATCTCAGAGAGTTTTTTGACAGACCTTTTTTCCCCTCATAATTTAACAATAATAAAGCAAAGAGGCAAAGTAAGCAACCAAAAAGGTGTTTTGTTTTTTAATTAGCAATTCAGATTTAAGAGGGACTGAGTGCACCTTTAACTGTTAGATAACAAAGTTCAGCATGAACAAAGCAACCCTGGAAGGAAATAAAATGTTGTGTAATGTCTTATAAAATTTCTAAAATCAATAAAATTTCACCTGTTTTTCAATACATTAGTTACTGCATTGATTTATTTGGTCTTTCTAAAATTTGCACTTGTCTACAGAGAAACCCACAATTACTTTTATTTGTTTTTTCAGCCAAGCACCCCAAAATTCTGAAATAGAATTACATTTTTATTTGTTTCAGCATTTATTTTCACCTTTACATTTTTTAAAGTGACCAAACCTTATTAGTATATAGAACATTATAATTATTACCACACATTATGTTTTGAGTTTGATGGCTAAAGGTTAATGTCTTCTAGGTAGTTAAATTTACAGTGCTTATATACACAAAGAAAAATCCTTGACCTGAACAATTAACGATAGTTTGCAATTCATTTGTTTTATTCGTTTATTCTCCCTAACAAACCTGAGTATCAATGTTCTAGGAGTGGCTGCTGGCTCAGACAAAAAAACTTACTCAATGCCAGAAGAATTAGAAGAAAACCAGAAGTATAGAATCAGGAGAAAATGCAAGAGGCAATCATCTCAGAGAGTTTTTTTAGAAACCTTTTTTCCCTTCATAATTTAACAACAATAAAGCTAAGAGGCAAAATAAGCAACCAAATAGTTGTTTTGGTTTTTTAATTAGCAATTCAGATTTAAGAGGGATTCCATCGCGGTGTCCCATTTGCCAGTACAGTAATGGTTACTTGCATTCCAGCCAGGCTTGTCAAGTGATGGTGTCTTCAAAGCGCAATGTTTCAAATTGCTCTCTGGTTTGAATTCCTGAGATGCTATTCCACCTGGAGAGGTTCAGTTTCGTTTGCAGCACTAAGATGGAAAAAATAACAAAGCATTTTGTTTCTGACTTTTCAGATAGTTTCAGACAAATATATATTTTAATATTGTTGTAAACTACGGTGAATACAGGCAAAATAGGACACTTACTGTTGCTTTAAAATTATGATCAAAATATCTACATTAATGTTATCCCGTACTAGTTTATGATGGACTTAATGCTGTATATATTTAAAAAAAATAGATACACAAAATAGTGGATGGTTCAGTTTAAATTTACCTGTGTTCACCTTTATTGATAGTGTTATTTTTAAACAGAGCTGTTGCTATGTTGATAATTAAGAATGAACCTTTTTAATTGTTTCCCTTCTAGAGATGATTGCTATTATTACTGTGCAGACAACCACCACCACTCCAGCAATTGTGGGTCCGAGTGGGAACTTTAGAACTTTATCTAATGGAGGAGACAAAATGTAAACATAAAATTCAATTGGTTTGTCAGATGTAATACATATAGCATATAGCATAACGAAGATGTTGAGCCTTAAAATAACAATAAACAGGAACACAAACCTTCAACCGTAACTTTAAATGTCTTGCTCCTAATTCCGTAGAGCGCTGAAGTTGTCTCACAGGTGTACGCCCCTTGATGTACATCACGCTCAATTTTAGGGACTGTCAACTCAGCGGTTATGCCATTATTAGTGGTTTTATAACTACCAGTGGTCAGATCTAGAAGTTCATCATCCCTTTTCCAAGCCACAGTTACTGGAGGGTTGGCAAGTACATTGCAGGACAGAACAACATTGCTTGTTTCCTCAACAAACACCTCTTCTGTGTCATTAAGATCTGGGGGAACTGTAATGTAGAGTAGTAAGTCAGAGATGAGAATGGAACAACACTTGATTGTCTGCCCTTCAATCTCTATTTTGTTTTTACAAAAACTGGAATTTTACTGTTTAAATTTAGAATCAGAAAGAACTTTATTGCCAAGGATGCTTACACATACAAGGAATTTGTTTTTTTTGAATTTGTTGATTTTGCTTCCAGTGCACAAGCAATGCACACGAATTTACATATAAAAGACGTCAGCGTCATATCAGTTTATTTAAAATTCAATGTAAAGTTCAATTTAAAGTACTCACATATCTGTAGAAAGGTATTTCAGGTGGTCAAGGATCTGAGTGAAATTTACTGTCTGAAATAACTGAAATTAAATGGATCCAGAACTACAGTATAAACACGAATGTTGTTTTCCATTACTGGAAAAATCCCCAAATTTTGTCAATGTGTGAACAGTTTGTAACGTAACTTAAAAAATTTGCCCTTCCCGGAATTTCTAGGTTGCCTGTAGACTGATTTTCATGTGAAGGGAGCGGGTCGCTTTTGCCAGGAAAATCTAAAGGATGTGACGTTTATGCACACTCCCGAGAACCTTGCCTCAGTAATCGCTTCTCTTCCGCTATTCAACAGCAACACTAGGTAACATTATCTTAGAGATGGAATCCAGCAAACGTTCGGCTCCCAGCACAACACCGACTCCTACACAAACTCAGAGTAATCCCCCCCAAAAAAAACAAAAAAACATTTATCTACTGAATCCCATCTGGCTAAACGGGAACGTGATCATGGTTGAGCGGGATCAAAACCGACACTGAATTGGCGTTCTTCTTATTGGACAGGTAAGCTTACATAACGTCTTGGTTACTGTCATAACCTCCATTCCCTGATGGAAGGAACGAGACGTTGTGTCGATGTAATGACACTAGGGGTCTCACTTGAGAGCCTCATTTACCACTTATCTTTCAGAAAAGGCCAATGAGAATTTGCGAACCAAATTTGCATGCCCCTCCCCGGCCATATGGGAATAAAAGGAGGGAAGCGTGCGTCTGTTCAGAATGGTTTTGAGCTGAGAGTAAGGTCCCAGCCATTTCAGTAGCTAGTACAGCTAAGGCACAACGTCTCATTCCCTGAGGTTCCGAAAGTTACCAAGACATTCCCCTTCTCTCACTCACTCAACGTTGTGTCGATGTAGGGAAACTAGGGGTCCCTATCTAAAAACAAGACATTCCCCTTCTCTCACTCGACGTTGTGTCGATGTAGTGAAACTAGGGGTCCCTATCTAAAAACGGCACAACACTGAACCATATTACGTGGACTGCTGATGCAGATGCAAGCAAGCTGCTGGGTGCAAAAATAGCAGGTGCATCAGACTGCATGTAACCTTCCCCAATGCTCCAAAAGACATCATGTAGTTCCCCACATCCCTGAGGGGATGTGGGGAACACCAGAAGGCGCTGGCCCAGTCGAGTCCTCTGTGTCGGAGTCCACCAAGATGCTCTCCGATGCAGTGGCGAAACTCTCATTCTGCTAGGGGTCTCCGAAAGAGACATCAGACTGGCCGAAATGTGAGCTGGTCTCATCTTGGAACTGGATGGGGGCAGACGAGCGTGCTGGGGAACGGGTGGTCCATGGGGATTTACTCGGCAAAACCACGGCTGTTAAACTCCTGAAATCGCCTCCAGCGCCAACCGTGCCAGCCCTATACTCGTGGGTAGAAGGTGCGATGTGGGGGGTCGGCTAGAGTGGCTTTCCCCTGGAAGAAGGAAATCCGTGACCGCAATGTTGCCAAGGTCATGTTCACGCAGTGAGAAGATGAACCATCCACAAATGCTGGCTCAGTGTGATCGCTGCCCAGACACGTGAGGCAGCGTCCATGGCCGTCAGAAGCGGAGTGGTAACGACCGCATCCAGGAATGACACAAAGATGGAAGGGCATTTTGAGAAAGATGCATCTTTAAAAAGACGTTCAACATCAATGTGTACTCTTTTAGAAAAATATATTCACAGGTCAAAGCACCCAGGGGCTGAGTCTGCACTGGCGTGCAGAAGAAGATATAAGATGCTGAAAATACGCCGTATCTCCAACAGCATATGCTCTTATAGAGGTGAGTGGAACAGTTGTGGGTTTATTCAGCTCGCTGAAACAAAACCACTCGGCTCTGAAGAAAGATTCTGTCTGAACAGGGTTTTTATATCTTTTGTTGTATGATATATGTTGTTTAATTTCAAATAGTTGTTTCCTTTGATGTCACCATTAGAGTGATCTGTGTCCCCTTTGGTCAAGTTTGACACTGTTAACCCCATTCCAGTTTTCTTTGTGCATTTGCAACTGAAGTACATGTTTATTTAATGATTGACCCAGAATCAATTTTATTGTACTTTATATGTTATATATGTTATTATATGAGCTGTGTTATTGTATGATCTATATTTGAGTCAATTCAATTAAAACTATTAAGTTGAAACAACAATATTTAAATAGCAAATCTGAGTTTAGTCTACTTGCATCTAGTTAACTTAAAAAGTAAATATCATCAATCAATTTATTAGGGTTTTCAGTGTGCGAAACCCTCAGTATGTTGTTGAGTAAGATATTGAAATTTGATAAAGTCTATATAAAAACTGTAAAGAGGGATTTGATGGTAAATGGCTCAAAATGTATCATACATTTTTATTTTATTTTACTTAGCAAAAGCTAAATCACTATATAATATCTTCATATTTCCCAAAGCCTTGTCTGCACCTATATCAACAGAGATGACTAAGCAAGAAAAAATTCTTGCTTAGTCATAATCCCTCCATGTATCCTGAACATTAAACTTACACTGGACATCAAGTACGATGGAGTTGTTCACGCTTGCATCACTCTTCAGCTGACAGGTAAAGATGGCTCCATTGTCCTCTCTGGTGACAGGCTGTACACACAGACTACTCCTGAACAGACGATTTTCTTCTTTCAGGTCCACCAGGTCACCATTGCGGTACCACTGCAGTTCATGTTGGTTTGATGAGTCCATACTGCCATGAGTCACACAAGTCAGAGTGACCGTTTCCTCAACCTTTGTCTGAATGAAGCTCCCAGCTGCCATGGGACATGACTCAACAGTGACTGCTGCTCAGTATGAAGTGAAAATGAAAGGTTGAGTAATACAATTGGGCATAATGTGCTGGAAATATTTTCCAATAATATTACAGCAGTGATTCTCAACTGGTTTTGCTTCAGGACCCAGATTTTAGTGGCGACCAAATAGTACCAAAAATGATTTATCGTAGAGTAAACAAAAATGTCCGTAAAATCAAACTTTCACATTTAGTACCGTTCATTGGCTGAATAGGAAAATTGACTTGAATTTTGTACATGCATAAATAACATCAGAAGTGTCATTTACAAGCCTGGAATAACAAAGGGCTATAATTTTTACATACTAACCTCCTAATACTAGTATATTAACAAGTGCTGCTGAATTTGCACCAGAGTACAGTAGATTTTGATTGGATGTATGGCTTTTGAGGTCAACAAAAGATATAGGAAGTGTTTTCTCCTCCCTTTTAAATGTTAATAAGCTTTTAACATTAACATTATTTTGCTTTTATATCTATGCAGGATTATATAGTTAGTTGCATTTTATTCAGTTGAGAACCATTATTGTAGTCTACAAGTATTGTTAGCAGAATAATACACTCAGCATTGAACAACATTCAGTTAAAATGTTTGAGCTATTATTTAACACTGACAACCTTTAAAGTCCCTTTCCCCACAAGCACCTGCTTTGTTTAGATTTTAAAATCATGAAGTGATAGTTTACCTTTTACATGGCCGATGCAACAGAGTAGAAGCAAACTGACACAAAGCGATATCTTCATTTTGTATACCTGCCAACTGTATACCTGCCAAGACAAAAAAATTCTGATTTGATATTTTCTCATGAAAATGTACTCTTGGCATTTTCTCAACCTACTTCTTGAAGTATCAACCTGGGATGCTTTTTAAACTGTATTGAAGGAGTTCTCATCTATGTTGGGCACTTATTGGCTGCTTTTCTTAATTAATTGTTCAAGTAATCCATTTCAAAAACTTTTTTTAAATAAAATTTTTGTTTTAGAATTGAATAAATTAATATGTTGCCACAATTATATTTTTGTCTACAAAACTAATTTCAATCATTTAAGAATACGCCTTCAGATCAAAAGATTTTTAATATCATGAGAAACTTTTCAAGCAAGTGACCCCAAACTTTTGAACAGCAGTGTATATGCATATATTATACAGTATATTCAGAATATTTTGACATTTTCTGTTAAATACATCTTAAGTCCCTTTTGATTTTATCTTCTTTTGTGAGAAAAAAGAATAGCCTTGGAAATGAAAGAAAGTGACATTTAACTTGATTTAATAAACCTTCATATGTTCTAGCAGTGACATTGTTGCAAAGTGGCATTTAACTGAATTGCATAAATTTAACTTAACTGTCTAGAATGTGTTCATAATTGTGTTCTTTGAAACTCTGAAACCCTTTTCAAAACGGCTTGTACTCACCCAAGCCTTGCGTGATGATTCTCTAGTAATTCCAGCAAGAAATCCAAAGGTCTAAAGAGTGAAGTCTGGAGAGGTCTAAGTCTTCACATCAGTGGTTTATATTCTACACGATAGACATTTTACAGCACTTAACAGGAATTGAAAAAACTTCCCCTCACGGTCACAGACCTTTTAGTGTTATGCAAAAAAAAAGATGGCTTTTTAGTGCCTTCTCAAATTATTCAGGTGGAATGGGAAGGATGAAAGAAAGATAAATCTCATAAAGATACAGTCCATTTTTGTCATAAAAACATTTGTGATAAGAGAAATGTAATTTTCTATAAAAATGTCAATGCCACAAGCTTTACTTTTTTAAATGCATAACCCAAAATGATTAATGCATTACTTTGGTGTTTACATATCTGTGTCTTGTGTGCGGTGAGGTCCTGGCAATCACAGGGTTATGACAGTACAGTATGTGCATGTGGAGCAGATAAGAGAGGAAACTGAAGATTCTTGGGATTACATGTGAGTGTGACACTGGTGGCCAAAAGTTTTGAACAATGTACAGATTTTGCTGTTTCGGAAGGGAATTGGTACTTTAATTCACCAAAGTGGCATTCAGCTGATCACAATCTATTGTCAGGATATTACTGATGTAAAAATAAAACAACACCATCACTTCAAGTCGTATTTGATCAAATCTAGACAGACCCCATTTCCAGCAGCCATCACTCCAACACCTTATCCTTGAATAATCATACTAAATTGCTCATTTGGTACTAGAAAATCACTTGTCATTATATCAAACACAGTTGAAAGCTATTTGGTTTGTTAAGTGAAGCTTAACGTTGTCTTTGTGTTTGTTTTTGAGTTGGTCAATATTAGAGCGGCTTTCTCTAGAAACTCTTCGGTGGACAGTGGAAAGGGAACACTGTCTCCAAACAGAGGCTCTCCCACTGGGTGGTGGACGCCATTTCACTGGCCTATCACACCCAGGCCGTGCCCCCCCCCCCCCCCCCCCACCCCCTTGCGGGTCCGAGCACACTCAACAAGGAGTGTTGCGTCCTCGTGGGCACAGGCCAGGGGCACCTCTGTGGCAGACATATGTAGAGCAGCGGGTTGGGCAACACCTAACACCTTTGCGAGATTCTACAATCTCCGGGTTGAATCAGTATCATCCTGTGTTTTCTCAGGTCTGACCGGGTGGATCACTTGCACCTAGCGCCCTTTCCCTCGGCCGAGGTAAATCTGTGCGCTTTCTCTCCCACGAGAACCCACTCATTTGGATCCATGGATGACTCCTCCCTAGCCCTTTGGGTCTGCAGTTCAGCGGAGGAACTCGCCGACCCAATCCACTGTGGGTACCTAATCTACCCTGTACTGGAATAGGTGCTACACAGGCCAGGACTCCTGCGTGGACTCCCCCTATATGTATTTTCCACGGTACGGTCCCCTTACGAGTGGATCCGCATCTCCCTTGGGCAGTCCCATCTGCCCTCTGGTCGCCATGTTGTAGCAACTCCCCCCTCCTTGAGGCTGGATCTACCACCGCGCCACTTTCCACATGTTGCCAAAAAAATCATGTGTTGTATACGCCACCCTTACCTCCCCCTTTCGGGCAGATGTGGCCTCTGCTGAGTCTTTTCCCCCTGATAGAATAGGAAACTGTGTGTAAGGGCCCCAGACGTTTCTTACTCTATGCGGGAAACATAGAGAGAAAAGAGGCCCGGCTAGGCTCGGCCCATTCCCGGGTTGGCAAGCGTCGCCTTGTTCCCCTGTTTAGGGTAACCAGAAGGATTCCGATGACTTTTATGGGGCATTGGGGAAGGGTATGTGCAGTCTGACACAGCTGGTCTCCTTTGCATGTAAAATACCTGCCCGCTCCTGTGTCAGCAGGACACGTACACAGCTCAGCACATGGCGTGATTTAAATTGAACCCCTAGTGTTGCTTCTTTGACACAACGTTGAAGTGAGCGACAGGTTACATATGTAACCTCCGTTCCCTGATGGAGGCAAAGAGACGTTGTGTCCTCCTGGCCACGTCGCTGAGCCGAGTCACTGTTGTGGCCAGACCATTTCTGGCTCCTCAGAAAAATTCTGAATGAATTCAACGTATTTCCCTGCTTTTATACCCGTATGTCCGGGGGTGGGGTATCCAAATACTGTCTGCCAACTTCTCATTGGCCTTTTTTCATATATCAGAGGCATATTCGGCACTCAAGAGAAACTCCTAGTGTCGCTTCTTCAACACAACGTCTCGTTCCCTCCAACAGGAAACGGAGGTTACATACGTAACCTAGACGTTTATTGCATCTTAGGGCTTAAGTGTCATTCCCACCCCTTATATTCCTGTGTCAGTCTTTAGCATTTCTTATTGCATATCTGATAAGACCCAAGCATGTGTATGGAGACTAAAGGTTGCTCCAGTTTACTACACATCAAAATATACTGTGAACACAGTAGCTGCGTCCCAATTCGCCTACTTATACTACGACCTAAAAGTATGTACTCTTTTTTTGAAGAAAAAGTAAATACTTTTGAGTGTGTAGCAAAAGAGTATGCACGTTCTGGGACATACTACGAAGACGTCATGCAATGGAAGAGAACGTGGTTGCCTAGTTACGCACACCGCGACAGTTAAACAAACATCGTCGTTGGCAATGCGCCAGTTAATGAGGCGCTCATTGTCTTCATCGGACCCTACAAGATAAACACTGTACTTTTTTTGCACAACACAAATCCATTAATATTATGAGACAATAAAATATAACTTTAATTAGCGCTAAACGTTTAAGTTCTTACACTTAAAAACTGAGGGCGCATCTCCACTGCCGCATCCGGCCGCCATGTTTGCATCATCTCAAAGCTCCTCCCTCCCGCACGCAATGGGTTGTGGGCAATATTAGCCGTTAGAGTGTGCATCGATCTGCACTTCGGATTCTGACCGGAAATAGTAGACCATCCGGGTATCTTTGGAACACTCATTTCAAAATACTACGATTTGGGACGTACTAATTCTATTTTCGAATACTATTTAGGACGGATAGTATGCGAATTGGGACGCAGCAAGTATCTTACTTGACATGGCTTCTACATACTTGCATCTCACTAATAAGGACAATATTAACATGCTAGACCTCAAATGCAGTTCCAATAATATTGGAACACATTATACCTGCTTATTTGTCAAGTAGATATACAATGCCATGATTGATTTTGTTAAGATTATATATATATAATTTATATTACATCAACAAAACTAATTTTAAGAAAATGGTTCCTTAAGGTAACAATTGCAGGTTACTCTGTTTAACAGTGCTGAAACACTAAAATATTTTCGTTGTCTTTGCAAACAGAGGCTACAAAAGTTAGGCTGTTTTTCATAGAAATTCTTAAGTGGCTAAATTATGGATTCAAATGGATATTATGTGTGGGATTAAAACATAATCCCAATTTAACAGTCTAGAGCTGGTTCAGGAAGTATACTTCATCATGACTCTCTGAGTTTACAAGTTGACAGCCACCATAGGGTTCATGTGGCGCATAAGCTGATTCATATTTTGCTGTTCATTATGCTTCATTAATAAAGTTTGTGACTTAGAAAGCAAACACTCAATAGCCCCTCAAAGGAGCAACAATCTGTTATTTACATAGACATTCCTGATAAGATTACCGCTGCGTCTAAGAAGTACGAAAGGCTAACCTGCCCCTTCCACCCCCAATCCCCCCCCTCAGTGCTGCTGTGCTCCATACAGGGAATTATAAAGAGCTTGCTTGTGGCTCACTCGGTGACTGAAGGCAGCAGGTTACTTGATCAGTGTCCTAGTACAATTTAATTTCATTATCTCAGCCTCCATGGACTGATATCAACATTTTGGAAATCACTGCTTGGAGAAAACCTTTCTCATTCTTGTAAATTTATTTCTCCTCATCCTTTTCTCTTATTTTCTTTCATTTAACGCTTGAATGGAAAAATCTGGGATGCCTGAGGCTTCCAGGCCCCTGGCAAGCAATGAGCAGATCACCGAGGCAACAGCGCCTAGTTCTAAACTGTTCCACTGCAGCTGGGTTCCTTTGGCCTACAGAGAGGAGCTCTACTACGTCCTGCGCCTGACTGGGCCTCTGGTGAGTTGTCTTGTTAATTTAATACTCTCTCATGTACCCCGACTACTTACTTAATGCTGCAATTTTAAACTGCAATTTTGACTGCAGTCAAGTCCAACAGAAACTGATTGTTTATTTTTGAACCATGTCTGTAACTTGCAGTATGTAAGTAATTCTCTTGGGTTTGATACAGTGTTAGAGTTAGTAGTAATCTTTTTATTGATGTAATGGACACGATAGTGTGTTTTATCAGCTTATCGTACACAATGCTTATCTGACTGTCACATGTAATTCCTGTGACATGTCACTCCCATATTTTTAACCATATAAGCTTGGGCCGGCATGCCGGATGAGATAAAAATAATTATACAAATTTGAATGACTACATTCTTGACCTACACAAAAATAGGTATTGTTTTAAAGCTTTGAAGCTGTACTTTACAATGACACAGAATGGAACTGAAGGAGTTCTTGTTACTCATGCCTGCATGCTTTGGAGAGAGAGCATACGTTTAGTCATTGTTGTATTTGCATTTTTAATTCGTTCGCATGCAGGGCTGGACTGGGAATCTGGCATACCGGGCATTTTCCCGGTGGGCCAACGCACTTTGGGGCCAATCAGGTGGTGGACTGGCCATCATGAGAACTGATCTGTGCTGCGTTTTGCAGAGCGGACCACAGTTTTGGGGCAGTTGCCATATAAAATCCTGTGCCGATTTCCCTTCCCAGGCCAGCCCGTGCAGTTCGTATGTACAAATATGTAACAAATGAACAATTCAATTTTTCTTTAATAATATTAAACATTAACAATTAATAATATATTTTTTAAGCACTTTTAGTTATGATATTGACTAATGTTAATGAATGGAACCTTATTGTTACCTTAATTATATGTTCCTTTATGTCTAGTGTTGGATTTCCCAGAGAAAACTGTTAACTTCCCATTTATATGCAAATCCTTCAGTACATTTTCTGAATTATAAAACTCTTTGAGATGTGGCTGAACAAGCAACCTTTCACAGAATATGATAATGCTAAAAAATATTTTTTTATTTATAATCGTATGACATAACCCATGAGGTAGCCTACATTTGATGTGGGTTTAAGCACAGGGCTAGTTTTATATGATGCCAAGTGTTAATGCATAATTTGGCCATGCCTATTCTCCATGATCAGAAATGTATGGGGATTGGTGCAAAAATGCACCAAAAGGGACCCCCCCCCCCCCCCCCTGAAAATGTGGGGGCAAATACCCTTTAATTAATTTCTCTATTTCTGATATTTCATAATCTGATATTTATTAACTTTATATTCTTATCACATAAAATGAGTTCGCATTGATTTTACATTTATAAGTAACAGTCTTTCAAATTAATTTATTATATTTTACATAAAACATTAAACAAATACAGAAAGTATGTGACATACTGCACAGTAAAAACATTATGTAAAAAACTGTAAATGCATGGCAGCACAGGGTGCCAAACGTTTACCATAAACATAACAAAAAATAAGTTTTTGATGGCGAACATCACGGTTACATATGTAACCTCCGTTCCCTGATGGAGGGAACGAGACATCGTGTCTAAGAAGCGACACTAGGGGGTTCTCTCATGAGTGCCGAATATGCCTCTGATCTATGAAAAAAGGCCAGTGAGAGTTGGCGAACAGTATTTGCATCCCCCGCTCCCTGACATATGGGTATAAAGGTGAGGGAAATACGCTCGTTCATTCAGGATTTTTCTGAGGAGCCGGGAGTGTCCGGCCACCTCAGCGATGTGGCCGGGAGGACACGACGTCTCGTTCCCTCCATCAGGGAACGGAGGTTACATACGTAACCAAGACGTTCCCTGTCTGTCGCTCACTTCGACATCGTGTTGAAGAAGCAACACTAGGGGTCCACTTCAAATCACGCCATGCACTGAGCCGTGTACGTGTACTGCTGACACAGAAGCAGGCAGGTGTTTCACGTGCACAAGCAACCAACTGTGTTTCAGACTGCACGTACCCTTCCCCAATGCCCCAAAAAAGTCGTCGGAGTCCTTTTGGTTACTCTAGAGGGGAACAAGTCGACACTTCCAACTAGGGAACGGGCCAAGCCTGGCTGGGCCTCTTTTCTCTCTATGTTTCTCGGCATAGAGCAAGAGCAGCCAGGGCCCTTACTGCATCGTGGGAAGGGGGTCTTACCCGAATTCCTATTCTTTCAGGGGGAAAAGACCCTGCGGAGGCCACACCTGCCCGAAAGGGGAGGTAAAGGTGGCGAATACATCACATGGCCTCTTTGGTCACATGTGGGAAAGAATGGCGCGGTGGTAGATCCAACCTCGAAGAGGGGGGAGTTGCTACAACACGGTGACCGGAGGGCAGCGAAAAGACTGCCTAAGGGAGACACAGGTCAGCTCGTAAGGTGACCGTACCACTGAAGTACACACAGGAGGAGTCTGTGTAGGAGGCCTGACCTGTGGAGCACCTATTCCAGTAGGGGTAGCCTGGGGGTACCCGTAGTGGACTGGGTCGGCAAGTTCCTCCGCTGAACTGCGGACCCAAGAGGGCTAGGGAGGAATCAACCAGAGACCTAAAGGGGTCTCCTGGGAAAGAAGGTGCACTGTTTTACCTCAGCAGAGGGAAAGGGCACTGGACGCAAACGATTCACCCAGTCAGACCGTCGACGTCTACCGAGTTCTACCGGCTCGGACCTGAGAAAACACGGGACGAGACTGACTCAACCCTGAGATTGTAAAATCTCACGAAGGTGTTAGGTGTTGCCCAGCCCGCAGCCCTACAAATGTCTGCTAGGGAGGTGCCCCTAGCCAGTGCCCATGAGGATGCCACACTCCTGGTAGAGTGGGCTCGAACCCTTGGGGAGGGGGGCACGGCCTGGGTGTGATAGGCCAACAGAATGGCGTCTACCACCCATTGGGACAGCCTCTGTTTGGAGACAGCGTTTCTGCTGTCCCCCAAAGCAGACAAAGAGCTGCTCAGAGCGCCTGAAGCTCTGAGTGCATTCCAGGTAGGCACGTAAGGCACATACCGGACACAGCAGTGAGGGGGCTGGGTCTGCCTCCTCCCGGGGCTGCGCTTGCAGGTCCACTACCTGATCTCTGAAGGATGTGGTAGGAACCTTGGGCACATAGCCCGGTCGGGGTCTTAGGATCACATATGTGTCTGCCGGACCGAACTCCAGGCAAGTGTCGTTAATAGAGAATGCTTGCAGGTCCCCGACCCTCTTGATGGATGCGAGCGCGATCAGCAGAGCCGTCTTTAGGGAGAGGGCCCTGAGTCCAGCTGATTCTAGCGGCTCGAAGGGGGATCTCTGAAGACCGGCAAGGGCCACCGAGAGATCCCAGGAGGGGAACAGGTTTGGCCGGGAGGGATTTAACCTCCAGGCACCTGTTAGGAACCTGCCGATTAAGTAGTGCTTACCCAGAGACTTACCGTCTACTGGGTCGTGGTGAGTTGCGATAGCGGCAATATACACCTTCAAGGTGGAAGGGGACAGCCTCCCTTCCAACCTCTCCTGTAGGAACATGAGCACTGACCTAACTGCGCACCTCTGTGGGTCTTCTGCCCGGGAAGAACACCAATTCACGAACAGACGCCATTTCAGGGCGTAGAGTTGCCTGGTAGAAGGGGCGCATCCGCTATCACATTGAGGTTGCCGGGGATGTGAGTGGCACGCAGCGACTTGAGTCACTGCTGGCTCCAAAGGAGGAGACGACGGGAAATTTAAGTACGCATTCTTTAGAGACAAAGTTTAGAAGTTTGGAGACGACGGTGGCGTACGCTGCCTTGGCGATTTATGTACGCCACTGCAGTGGTGCTGTCTGACCTGATCAGGATATGTTTGTCTCGAACTAACGGGAGAAACTTCCGCAGGGCAAAAAAGACAGTCAACAACTGGCCATCGAATGCAAACTGCAGGAAGGGTTGGTGTTGAGGCAGAATGGAGACGTGGAAGTACGCGTCCTTCAGGTCTACCGCTGCGAACCAATCTAGATGCCGGATGCATGTTAAGATGTGTCTCTGCGTGAGCATTTTGAACGGGAGTTTGTGCAACGTTTGGTTGAGAACTTGCAGGTCCAAGATTGGTCGTAAGCCACCGCCTTTCTTTGGTACGATGAAGTAAGGGCTGTAGAAACCCTTCTTCATCTCGGTTGGTGGGACAGGCTCTATCGCGTCTTTGAACTAAAGAGTAGCGATTTCCGCGCGCAGGGACTGGGCATGTTTGCCATGTACTGCGGAAAAGCGGACCCCCATGAAGGGGGCCGGGGGCCTGGCAAACTGAATTGCGTAACCAAGTCGAATGGTCTGGGCCAGCCAGCGAGATGGGTTGGGAAGTGAAAGCCACGCATCCAACCTCTACGCTAGGTGCACCAAAGGGACGATTAATTTTGACGTACCGGAGCTTCGCAGCGGGGCGGAGCAGGTAGGGCAGCGTCGGGAGGGGATAAGGCGTCCCGAGGCTGGGGTGCTGAGAAAAGATTTAAAGCACTTACCTTGCTCCGCACACCCGGCAGGGGGCAGGTTGGCGACTGAGGAGGAGGTTCAGGGTAGGCGTCCTCTAGACTCGTCGGAACCTGCCGGCCG
Source organism: Moxostoma hubbsi (assembly GCA_032164185.1). Classification (NCBI taxonomy): domain Eukaryota; kingdom Metazoa; phylum Chordata; class Actinopteri; order Cypriniformes; family Catostomidae; genus Moxostoma; species Moxostoma hubbsi. Next base: position 7,472,740 of record JAVLUX010000042.1, read on the forward strand.
GGGAACAGTCATGGGGCTGGAGACGGGTGGTCCGTGTCCAGGAAGCCGGGTCTGTTGAGATCTGGCGGCAGAGTGCCTTGAGAACGGCATTTGCGGGCCAGATGACCCAGAGACAAAGGAAATAGCTCTTTTATTGAGAATGTGGGTACCGCAGCCCCATCTAAGGGGGGCGGCAAATGAAAATTGTTTAAGAACAAAAGATTCTCCTCCCGGCCCTCCACCGGGGGACGGAGTGGTCTTACAACCTCCGGAGCTAACATCTCGGTCGCTGGGTCGTCCGTCTCAGGAGCGCCTGGGAGCCTTATGGGTCCTCGAGGGGGTCTGAGAGACGGGGGGCGTCTGCTTCCTGCAGTGTGCTTGACGCTGGGGCTGAGAGCTGGGCCCCGGTTGAGGCAGAGCAGACGGGGCAGTGCCCGTGGCGGCAGGTTTACGGCGGGGCAGGATGTGTGAGATGGTCTCCATCTGCTTTTTCACTGTGGAGAACTGCTGGGCGAAGTCCTCAGTGGTGTCGCCAAAGAGGCCAAACTGGGAGACAGGGGCGTTGAGGAAGCGAACTTTGTCGGCCTCGCACATCTCAACCAGGTTGAGCCACAGATGATGTTCCTGGACCACAAGGGTGGCCATCGCTTGCCCAAGTGCCTGCGCGATGACCTTCATGGCTCTGAGGGCGAGGTCGATCGCTGAGCGCAGTTCCTGCAGAACATCGGGGTCAGGGCTACCCTCGTGCAGATCCCTGAGCATCTTGGCCTGGTGGACTTGCAGGATGGCCATGGCGTGTTAAGGCGGAAGAGGCCTGTCCCGCGGTGCTGTAGGCTTTGGTATTAAACGAGGATGTCGTCCTACAGGCCTTGGAAGGGAGTATTGGGCGCTCGCGCCAGGTGGTAGGGTTTCTGGGGCATAGGTGGAGCGCAACAGCCCTATCCACCTGGGGAATCGCCGTATACCCGTGGGCCGCTCCACCATCAAGGGTAGCGAGAGCGGACGAGCAGGGCTTTTGACGAGTGGAAAGCGGGGCTCTCCATGAAGAAGTCAGCTCGTCATGCATCTCCGGGAAAAATGGGATCGTGGGGGGGGGGGGGGGGGGGGGGTGAGGCTGTGAGCGGCGCCCAGACCCCAGGAACCAGTCATCCAGCTGTGATGGGTGTGGGGAGGATGGAGGGTTCCAATCCAACCCCACACTGACGGCGGCCCGGGCAAGCATGTCGGACATCTGCGCATCAGCCTCAACCTGGGCATGCTGGCCCGATGGCGGCAGCCCAGGTGAGGCGTCAGTGTCAGACGCCGCGCTCTCCGATTGAACGGCGAGCTCATCCACCTCGAGCTCCAGAGGATAGGCAGACCGGCCTGGAGGCGAGTCGCCTTTGACTCGAGCACGGACGGGGGTCCACGAGCATGTCGGGGGGCGGGTGGTCCGAGGGGACATACCTGGTGGAGCTGCACCTGCTGCCCTTCCCAAATCGCCTCCATCGCCAGCCGCATTGTCATCAATCACGTAGGAAGAAGGCGCGATACGGGGGACGGCTGGAGTGGCGTGCTTTCGATTGAAAGCAAGCCGCGACCGCAATGTTGCCATGGTCATGCTCTCGCAGTGAGAGCATGGACCATCCACAAATGCTGCCTCGGTGTGATCGGTGCCCAGACACACGAGACAACGCCTGTGGCCGTCTGAAGCGGAGAGCACTCTACCGCATCCAGGAACTACACAGGGGCGGAATGGCATCTTTAAAAAGACGCGACAACGCCGCTGTGTATTGCTCTTTTAGAGAATTAAACTCTTTTACAGAGAAAATTGCTCATTATAAGGAAAACTCTTAAACTCTGCGCTGTCGAAGCACCCAGGGGAAGAGAAAAGCCGCTGAAGTGCGCCGTAGATCCAACAGCAAAGCAGAGCGTGAGAGGATAGAAGCAGGATATCTGGTGTGTCACTCGCAGCTGGATGGATACACAACCATCGGCTCCGAAGAAAATTACTGAATGAACGAGCGTATTTACCTCGCCTTTATACCCGTATGTCCAGGGCCGGGGTATGCAAATACTGTTCGCCAACTCTCATTGGCCTTTTTTCATAGCTCAGAGGCATATTCTGCGCTCAAGAGAGACCCCCCCTAGTGTCGCTTCTTCGACACGACGTCGAAGTGAGCGACAGACGGGGAAGTGAATTTACATGTTTAGACTGCAAAATGAAATAAAATGTTTAAATTGTCATTTCAAATAGCCTGCTGATGCTGTACGTTGAAATTATATGTTTAAAATTCCATGTTTTACCTATAAAATGTTTTGACTGTTCGTTAAAAAAATATTTTTAAACCATTTATTAAAAAACATGCTGTAAATAGAATAACATTGTTTTCTGCTGACCATTCATTAAAATTTTTTACTGTAATTACTGTGCATCGACAACAAATAAATTTCAGTTTATTAACACTAAGGGCCCTATTTTAAGCGTGAAAGCATTAAGCGCAGTGTAAGGCCTTAACTCAAAGAGGCCAAGTCAATAAAGTGTTGGCATTTTCGTGCAAGTGTGCGCTAACTCTAGGCCAAGTGGGTTTGGCTAAACTGCATGGGAAAGGCACTAATCAGGTCAGTGGAGTCTCTACTCCTCTTGAGGCCAGGGGAGTGAGGTTTACACAAACCGCACAGCTATCACGTACCAGCTTGCTCCCGTTACATATACATGGAAAATGTGGTTCAGGATATGGACGTAGGCTCCGATAAATGACAGAGAATGTAATTAATCATTTTAATCTACTGACACACAAATCATGGCTGGTATTAACAGTGATTGTATCAGCACATACTTAACTTCATGAAAAAATTAAAACAAAAATAATTCTATGTTCTGTACCTAGAGTTTAGACATGAACTTTATTACCACCTGCTGGTGAAATCTCTACACTGCAAATCCAGGAACTGAATTTTGCACTGAGTTAGGAGGTGGTAATGAAACCTCTTAGCGAAAAGAGAAAATTGCACTTTGCACCACTTAAATTGCATACAATACACCCACAGTTTGCACGTCTACTCCCACAGTAGTACAAACACACCCACCCACACCCATTTGCGCTGGCACGAAAATTGCACTTTGAATTAGCGGTCTCACGAAAATTGGATAAGACTTTGTGCATGGTCATAGTGCTTTGCATGCCTCACAAAAATAGATCCCTAAGAGTTACAGTAGGTTAACTCCAATATGCATTTTAAACTAATTTTGACGTATTATTTAAGACTAAAATTAACACTATAATTTTATGCTTAACTCACTATAGTGGTAACTCTCATAACTCCAACATTACAGAAACTCTCTGAAAATCTCAACATACAGTAACAGAACACTGAGTACTTACAAAATGCCATTTATTCATCTTATAAATGATAACATTTAAAATAGCTCTTAATTTTAAGATTTACTCTCACCATCGAGTCTCATGACAAGCATGCTGGGGAAAAAAGAAAATTTACAGTTCACTACAGTTTATATTATGAAATGTTACAAACTTAATATATCAGCCTTCTGAAACTAAAAATATCTGTTATTCACTTCATGCTTCTTTTTTATTTAATCTGTATTGTTCCCCTTCTGTCACTCACTCGACGTTGTGTCGATGTAGTGACAATAGGGGTCTCTCTTGAGAGCCTCGGTTACCTCTTATCTTTGAGAAAAGTCCAATGAGAATTGGCGAACAGAATTTGCATGCCCCTCCCCCGGACATACGGGTATAAAAGGAGGGAATCGTGCAACTGTTCAAACAGATTTTTTCTTCGGAGCTGAGCAGTTGTGTTTCAGCGAGCTGAGTAAAACCGACTGCTGTTCCACTCACCTCTAAAGAGCATACACTGTTGGAAATATGGTGCATGTCAGCAGCTTTTCTTTTCTTTTCTTCTGCACACCAGTGCAGACTATGCCCCTGAGTGCTTCAACAGCCCTCTAAAAGAGTATATACAACTTAAAAGAGTATATTTCTCTAAAAGTGTAAACACATTGACGTTGAACGTCTTTTTAAAGATGCATCTTTTTCAAGATGCCCTTCTGTCTTTGTGTCATTCCTGGATGCGGTCGTTACCTCTCCACTTCTGACGGCCATAGGCACTGCCTCTCGTGTCTGGGCAGAGATCACACAGAGGCAGCGTTTGTGGACGGCTCATGTTCTCACTGTGAGAACATGACCATGGCAACGTTGCGGTCGCGGCTCTCCTTCTTCCGACGGAAAGCCACTCTAGCCGCCCCCGTGTCGCACCTTCTACAATTTTGGGAATTTAACAGCCGTGTTTTTGGCAGGTAAATCCCCATGGACCCCCCGTACCCCATCACACTCGTTTGCCCCCATCTGGTTCCGAGATGAGACCGGCTTGCTTTACGGCCAGTCTGATGTCTCTCTCGGAGCCCCCGAGCTGGATGAGAGCTTCACCACAACGGAGAGCATCTTGGCGGACTCCAACACTGAGGACTCGACTGAACTAGTGCCTACGGGTGTGCCGGCCCATTCAGAGGCCGATGCTGAGCTGTCCGCTATGCTTACCTGGGCTGAGTGTCGGGCTGGACTGGAACCCTCTGTCCCCCCCTCAGTCCTCGCGGCTAGACGATTGGTTCCTGGGTTTGGGTCGCTGGTCACAGCCATGCTGGTTCCTTTCTTCCTGGAGGTGCATGATGAGCTGACGAAGTCATGGAGGGCACCTCTCACTGCCTCGCTTGTCTGCTCTCAATACCCTTGACGGTGGGGCATTCCACGGGTACACGGAAGTTCTCCAGCTGGATAAAACCGTTGCGGTGCACCTGTATCTGCAAAATGCTGCCACCTTGCAGGAACAACCGTCACTACCTTCCAAGGCCTGTAGGTTTACATCGTCTCTGGCGACCAAGGCCTACAGCGCCGCTGGACAGGCCGCCTCTACCCTGCACGCTTCGGCCCTCCTGCAAGTCCACCAGGCCAAAGCACTAAGAGATCGGCATGTGGGTAGTCCTGGTCCTGATGTGCCGAAGTAACTGTGCTCAGCGACAGACCTGAGGACAGGCAATGGCCAACCTCGTGGTCCAAGAACGGCATCTGTGGCTTAATCTATTCGAGATGCAGGACCCCAACAAGGCTCCGCTTTTTCAACACTCTCTGTCAACGACACTTATCTGGAGTTTGGTCCGGCAGACTCTCATGTCATCCTGAGACCCTACTGGGCTACGTGCCCAAGGTTCCTATGACCCCGGGTACGTAGGGATAAGGTAGTGAGCTTGCAATCACTGTCCACTGGGAGGAGGCAGACCAAGCCTTAGCATTGCTGTTCCCGGTGCTTGCTTTGCTTACCTATTTGGATTGCACGCAGAGCTTTAGAAACTCTGAGCAGCTCTTTGTCTGCTTTGGTGGACAGCAGAAAGGGAATGCTATCTCCAAACAGAGGCTTGCCCACTAGATCGTGACGCAATTGCATTGGCCTACCAGTACTAGGCCGTGCCTGCCCACTTGCGGGTTCGAGCACACACTACAAGGACTGTGGCATCCTCGTGAGCACTTGCCAATGGCACCTCTCTAGCAGACATCTGCAGAGCGGCGGGCTGGGCAACACCCAATACCTTCGCAAGATTTTACAATCTCAGGGTTGAGCCGGTCTCGTCCCGTGTTTTGACAGGTCCGAACACATAGAATTCGGTAATGTTGTGACAACTGCTGGCCTGGTGTATTGCTTGCGCATAGCGCCTTTTCCCTCTCCTGAGGTGAAGACGTGTGCTCTACTCCCCCAGTCGAGTCCAGAAGTCGCAGACCCTGGGTGTCCTTCCTCCCTAGCCCTCTGGCTCCGAACTCAGCGGAGGACAAAGGTTCTGATTATTCCAATTCCCCTGTGAGGTATTTTCTGCGGTACGGTCCCCCTGTCATTTTACCCGCGTCTCCCTTGGGCAGAGCTCCCTCTGCCCCCCGGTCGCTGTGTTTGTAGAGTTCCGCCCAGTCAAGGCAGGACCTACCACCACGCCACTTCCATGTGTGGCTGGCAAGCACATGTGACGTATTTGCCACATGTTAACCTCCCTTGTTGGGTAGGATGTGGTCTCCGCGGTGTCTTTTCCCCCTTTAAGATTAGGATTGGAAAAGAACACCACATCTAACACTCTATGAAGAGAAAGCATAGAGAGAGATAAAAGTAGTAGCAGTAACTGCTCCCAGGCTCGTTACGTTGCTTCTCTCCATCAGGGATGTGGGGAACTATATGACGTCTCTTGGGGCATTGGGGCAGATTATGTGCAGTCTGATGCACCTGCTATTTTCGCATGCAACAGCTTGCTTGCACCTGCATCAGCAGTCAACATACCATGTTCAGTGTTGTGGCGTTTTTAAATAGGGAGCCCTAGTGTCACTACATCGACACAACTTCGAGTGAGTGACAGAAGGGGAATGTCTCAGTTACTTTTGTAACCTCTGTCCCCTTATGGAGGGAACGAGACATTGTGTCCCTCTTGCCACAACAATGCACTAAGCTGCTGAAAGGGCCGGGACCTTACTCTCGGCTCCTCAGCTCAAAACCTGTCTGAACAGATATACGATTCCCTCCTTTTATACCCGTATGCCTGGGGGAGGGGCATGCAAATTCTGTTCGCCAATTCTCATTGGTCATTTCTCAAAGATAAGAGGTAACCGAGGCTCTCAAGAGAGACCCCTAGTGTCACTACATTGACACAAAATCTCGTTCCCTCCATCAGGTAATGGTGGTTAAGACAGTAACCGAGACGTTAATCACCAATAGACAATAAAAGGCCACATGATGACTTAAAGTTAATCAAGAGTGACTCTTCCAGAAGCAATAATTAATACACATGTAGAGACTCAATCACACAAACAAAAAACATCATCAGGGTAACACATGTGACACTAAAATTACGTAATAAACATTAACTAAACTACATCAAATATAACACAGAACACCCCAGTGTACATAACTGATACAAAAATAAATGAATAAGGAGAAGCATATCTATTTCCATAAAATATAACAAAATGCGTTGGCATACGCAGGGACATCTGGGAATGTTCAATTATTTTTTTCACTGTAATAGTTTACTGTAAAGTACAGTATTCGCTTGTTAAACAATATATACATTTTTGACCATTAATTATATGGTACTTTTACATCTAAAAAAAATTTTTGTTACAATAATTTACTGTAAAATTATATGTATTGTCTTGTTAAATATATTATCATTTAATTATATAAATATAATTTACTGTAAATTTTAAGGTTAAATCTTAATATGTACCTGTTAACCCATTAAGATTTTTTTACTGTATTATTTTTACACACTTTTCTGTTAAATTACAGGCATTTTGTACAGTTATAATATCCCAACACAAATGGATTAAGGAAACTTACATTTAAAAGTTCTTCAGTAAATGTATTTTACTATGTGAAATTGCATTTCTGTCATTTTAATGAAGAAAACTGAATGAGCAGAGAAATATATTTTACGTTGGAGTTTACTAAACTCAAAATTATTTGTTGCGTTTCTTTATTTTATGAGTACAGCATAAACTACATAAAGTATTGTGTGTCGCAAATGTAGCGTAAAACAAAGTTCAATACATATCTTTATTAAGAAAATATTTTTTTTCAATAACAAATATTTTCTGAAAATGTACATTTGGTGTGAATAAATGTACTTTTAGGGAAATTTAACACTTTTGGTAAATTGTTTTGAAATTAATGTAAAATTATACTCTATTTACTTTTAAAAATACATTGATTTAATGTGTGGAAAAGGATGTCACACAGTATATATTTTATATAAAATTGTTACAAAAATTTAACCATGAAGGTAAAAATGCCCTTGAAAAACAAATATTGGGGGAAAATATATTTTTTATTTGAATTGCTTCAATGTGCTTTCTGTGCTGTTTATTTAGACAGTACATACATTCTGTGTTGATGTGTGAGTTTTCATGTTTCTCAGCTCATCTCCAGGATCCTTTACTTCCTTCTGCCTTTTGTCATCACAATATTCTGTGGTCACCTGGGAAATGCTGAACTGGCTGGATACGCCCTGGCCTCTGCGGTAATGTATACACTGATTCATATTATATTTCCAGCTGCTTTACAACTAATGTACTTCATGATTTAAAGGTGAAATGTGTGTCTTGTTTGCTGTTAAAGTATTTTCTCCTATCACAACTTAATATATGCTGAACTGTAAGTATAGAAAATTAAAGTTTTAGTTCACCCAAAAATTCTGTCATCATTTACTCACTTTCATGTTGTTCGAAACCTGTATGATTTTCTCTCTTCAGTGCAAAAGGAGATGTTAGGCAGAATGTAAGCCTCATTCACCATTCACTTTCATTGCATCTTTTTTCCATTCAATGAAAGTAAATTGTGACTGTGGCTAATATTATGACTAAAATCTCCTTTTGTGAGATGTTGCATAACATTTTGATATTTGAGTGAACCATGAACCATACCAAAATGGTATCTTATCATATCTTCTTTTCTTTCTTTTTTTTTTTTTTGGTTACTAAGTCTGTCTCCTATTTTAAGATTTGCTTTAGAAGTTGATGAAAATCCAATGCTTTTATCTGAAAGAAAGAAGCTGTGAGAGATAGCAACACAAAGCTCAATGGTTGCAGAAGCTGCATTTTGTACTGCTAAAGCATATTTCTCTCCCTCAGACTATTAATGTGACTACAACAGCCACAGGATGTGGCCTGGCTCTCGCCTGTGACACACTTGTCTCTCAGGTATTCTTGAACTGAAACAATTTTAACACATTTCATGACATTGTTTACATGGTAAAATTATGTTTGTTGTCTTAATTACCAACATTCTAGCAAAATAAGCCGTTGTTGTTTTCTAGTTTTGTATAATATCCCCAAAGCAGATTTTAGCTAGTTGTAATCCAACAGTTTAGTGATGGGATTGCTGTAATGTGCAGAACTGAACAGACTGAACAATTTTCTTGTGTTTATCAATATTTCACACTGGAAAATATAATGAAAATAACATGAAACAAATCTCAAACAACATGCAATTAAAAGAACAATCCTTTCAATACAGTAGGCTACTGCTGTACCAGAAAACAGTGTTTGCATCAGATGAGACCGCACCATTTTATATACATACACTCACTGAGAGCTTTATTAGGAACACTACTAATACCGGGTAGGACCTACATTTGCTCTCAAAAAAGCCTCAATTCCTCATGGCATACATTCCACAAGATACAATCCTTTGAGATTCTGATCCATGTTGACATGATTGCATCATGTAATTTCTGCAGATTTGTCAGCTGCACATTCATGCTGCAAATCTCCTGTTCAACAACATCCCAAAGGTGTTCTACTGGATTCAGATACGGTGACTGGGAAGAACAGTGAATGCATTGCCATGTTCATGAAACCAGTTTGACACGACTTTTGTTTTGTAACCTGGTGCATTATCATTCTGGAAGTAGCCATTAGAAGATGGGTAAATTGTGGCCACAAAGGGATGCACATGGTCATCAACAATACTCAAACAGGCTGTAGCATTCAAGCAATAATTAAATTGTAATGGGCCCAAAGTGTGCCAAGCAAACATTCCCCACACCATTAAACTGAACGTCATGGTTACTGTTGTAACCTCCGTTCCCCGAGGGAAGGAATGAGATTTGTGTTGAATGAAGTGACACAAGGGGTCTTCCTGGGACGCCAAACGTACCTCTGAACCTGAGAAAAGGCCAATGTCAAGTTGGCAGACAGAATTTGCATACCCCGCCCCGGACATACGGGTATAAAGGGAAGCTGGGCAGTGAGTGCCAGTCAGGATTTTGCACTGAGGAGCCGAAAATAAGGTACGGCCGTTTACAGTGGTAGGTCTAGTGCTGTGGCAGGAGGGACACAACATCTCATTCCTTCCCTTGGGGAATGGAGGTTACAACAGTAACCATGACGTTCCCCTTCTGTCATTCACTCGACGTTGTGTCGAATGAAGTGACGCAAGGGGTCCCATATAAAAATACCACACACTGACGTGCTACGTGAACTGCCGAGACAGGTGCAAGCATGCTACTGCGTGCTAGAGGCAACCTCCCCAGCACCCCCAAAGAGGTGTCACATACAGACCTTAGGTTCCCTGCACCCCTGAGGGGGGGAACAGGCGCTACATGACTAGCATGGGAACAAGCCTGGCAGCCGCGCCTTTTCTCTCACTATGTCTCTCACATAGGAAGTGAAGTGGCTGGGGCTACCTTAACGCTATGAAATGCGTTGGGGAAGGTGGTCTTTCCCGGTCCTATTCTTTCAGGGAGAAAAGACCCTGTGGAGGCCACATCCTGCCCAGTCTAGGGGGAGGTAACATGTGGCAAATACACCACAAGGGTTGTGAAGCCGTACAAGGGAAATGGCGTGGTGGTAGGTTCAGCCTAATGAGGGGGGACTCTACAAGCACGGCGACCGGGGCAGCAGGGCTGCCCAAGGGAAACATGGGTCTGCCGACAGGGGAAATACATACCGCAGGACCGTACCGCAGGAAATACATCACAGGGAGTTTGTCTGAAAAGGGAACTAAGCCACTGGAGCCCAACCCTAGTACAGAGCACCTGTGACTCATATTGGGTCTGCCTTGAATTGCTCTGCTGAATTCGCCGGCCAGAAGGCTAGGGAGGAGAACATCCAGGGAGCAACGCTTAGTGGGTAACCTGGAATAGAAGGCGCACTGGATCAACTTGGTGAAAGGCGCTGCATGCAAGCGGAACACACGGTCGGTTGTGCCAAGTTACTGAGTTCTACCGGCTCGGACCTGACAAAACAAGGGACGAGATCGACTCAACCCTGAGATTGTAAAATCTGGCAAAGGTATTGGGTGTTGCCCAGACCGCTTCTCTGCAGATGTCTGCTAAGTAGGTGCCATGAGCATGTGCCCACATGGACACCACACTTCTCGTAGAGGCTTCTCGAACCTGCAAGGGGGCGGGCACGGCCTGGCTGTGATAAGCTAAGGAAATAACATAAACGACCCAGTGAGCTAACCTCTGTTTGGAGACTGCGTTCCCTTTCTGCCATCTGCCAAAGCAGAAAAAGAGCTGCTCAGTACATCTAGAGCTCTGCGTGCGGTCCAAATAGATACGCAAAGCACGTACCGGACACAGCAACGAGAAGGCTGGGTCTGCCTCCTCCCGGGGCAGCTTGCTTGCAGGCTCACAACCTGTTCCCTGAAGGGGGTCGTGGGAACCTTGGGCATGTAGCCCGGTCACGGCCTCAGGATAACGTGAGAATGTGCCAGACCGAACTCCAGGCAGGTGTCGCTGACAGAGAACACATGCAGGTCCCCAACCCTCTTGATGGATGCAAAAACGATCAGGAGGGCCGTCTTCAGGGAGAGGGCCTTGAGCTCAACTAAATCAAGTGGCTTGAAGGGGGGTCTCTGAAGGCCCGAGAGGACCACAGAGAGATCCCAGGAGGGGAACAGGCTAGGCCGGGGAGGGTTCAGTCTCTGGGCACCTTTCATGAACCTGATAATCAAGTCGTGCTTATCTAGGGACTTACCATCTATTGTGTCGTGGTTGGCCACTTTAGGGCGTAAAGTTGCCTTGTGGAGGGAGCTCTGGCTTGGCTGATCGTGTCTTCGACTGCAGGGGTGTTACGTCCAAAGACATATTGGTTTTGTTGTTTGTTTTTTTTTCTTTGTTATTCCCCTTTCCTCTCTCCCTCTCTTTACCCTAAGCAGGAAGTAATGGTTGCCACCTGACTCCAATGATTGGTCAACTGACGTGATTGGAGGAGGAGAGGAAGCTGTGGGGATTTAAGCAGCATGATTCCATAGACCTGGGTGTGTGTGTGTGGAGGCTGCATCGTGTGGTTCCATAGCTCAACCCTGAAGTTCTGTTAAATGTTCTTCCTAATTATATTTGGTTGGTTGGTTGAGTTTGTTTTGACTCATCGTAACGTTTTCTCCTCTACACGTCAGGCTAAAAGTCAGTTTTCAGGTACGGAGAGTTCAGAACTATTTCAGTCTTCCCGTCATGCTAAATTGGATGTGGCTGCTGTGGTTAGACGTAAGGTTAGTCCTAAACGTTCAGGGGACAAGCGCGTGTGTTTCTATTGTCTTGACCCAAGTCATATAATTTCAGAGTGTAAGGCTTGGAAACAGAAAAGTGTTTCTGCCAAGCCCAAAAATGTGGCTTTGGTACAATCTATGCCAGGGGTTAATAATTTGGATGCTGTTGCTTATCAGCCGTTTCTCTCTTCTGGTTTGGTTTCTTTTTCGTCTGGTTCTGAAACACAACAAGTTAGAATTCTGAGGGATACAGGAGCCATGCAGTCATTGATTTTAGAGGAGATGTTACCTTTTTCACCTGAGTCTTATACCGGTAGCGATGTGTTGATCCGAGGATGTGAAATGGGATGTGTTAACGTTCCCCTCCATAGGGTGTATTTGGAGTCTGACCTTGTTACAGGAACAGTGTTGCTGGGGGTGTGCTCACGGTTACCTGTAGAGGGCGTTAGTCTTATTCTGGGAAATGAGCTTGCGGGTGGTAAGGTATTTCCTAGACCCATTGTAGTACACAAACCTGATGTTGATGAGTTGCCTGTTCTCTCTACCCAATTCTCAACAGTATTTCCTGCCTGTGTTGTGACCCGTGCACAGTCCAAGAAATTTGAAAATATTGTTGACCTGTCTGATACTGTTATCTTTTCTCAGTCTAACGGTGAGAAATGCGAGCTGAGTGTGGTACCTGATCTGGTTTCAGAACCTGTTGAAATGGGTGCGATGCCAGAATTTGCTTTAAAAGTTGGTAGGGAGGATTTAATTGTTGCTCAGTCTTCTGATTCTTCCCTAGCGTCCTGCATGGATGCTGTGGTGGACATTATGCAAGCGCCTGAAGCTGGTGTAGCTTACTTTATGGAGGATGGCGTATTGAAGCGTAGATGGAAGCCCCAGTGTCCTGATTTGAAGTGGCAAGAGGTTCACCAAATAGTCCTGCCTTCTGGGTATCGTTCACAGGTGTTACGATTAGCTCACGAGAATGCTCTATCAGGTCACTTAGGTGTGACAAAAACTTTTCATCGAATTTCCAAATATTTCTTTTGGCCAGGCCTAAAGTCATCTGTGTCCAACTTTGTGCGTTCCTGTCCTACGTGTCAATTGGCTGGTAATCCAAATCAAACCATTCCGCCCGCTCCATTGAATCCGATACCAGTTCTTGGGGAACCATTCGAGCGGTTAATTATTGATTGTGTAGGGCCCTTGCCGAAGTCAAAGTCGGGTCACCAATATGTATTGACTATTATGTGTGCTGTGACCCGTTATCCTGAGGCAGTGCCTCTCCGCACTCTTAAAGCTAGAACAATTGTTCGAGAGCTCATTAAGTTTTGCTCTACTTTCGGGTTACCGAAGGTGATCCAGTCAGATCGAGGAACTAATTTCACGTCTAAAGTATTTTCACAGATGTTGAATGAGTTTGGGATTAAGCACCAATTGTCTAGTGCTTACCACCCGGAATCACAAGGTGCCTTGGAGCGATTCCATCAAACTCTTAAGTCGATGCTCCGAAAATTTTGTATTGAGACTGGTAGGGAATGGGTTGAGGGTTTACCATTAATTATGTTTGCTGCAAGGGAGAGTGTTCAAGAGTCATTGGGTTTTAGTCCAGCAGAGCTGGTGTTCGGACACACCATAAGAGGTCCTCTCAAGTTAATTAGTGAGCAGTTGCTGTCACAGAGTTCTTCACCAATGTCTCTCCTTGACTATGTCAGTTATTTTCGGGAACGACTCCACAAAGCCTGTGAGATTGCTAAGGCTCAACTTGCTAACTCCCAGACGAAGATGAAAGTGCAGTATGATGGTAAGAGTGTGGCACGTACTTTTCAGCCTGGTGATGCTGTGCTCGTCCTGCTTCCTGTGCCTGGATCCGCATTGCAGGCTAGGTTCTCTGGGCCTTACACAGTAGAGAGGAAACTAAGTGATACTAACTATGTGATCTGTACTCCTGATCGGAGGTGCAAAAGCAGAGTATGTCATGTGAACATGTTAAAAGCTTATATTGTACGGGATGCCAGTAAAGTGAATTCCTCTAAACCAGTGTCTGTTGCTATCCTAGTGGTGCCAACAGTGTATTGTATTACAGTGTATTGAGGTGTTTGAACGGTTAGCTGATGCTTCACTAACCTTATATTTAGCAAAATGTGAATTTGTGAAAGCTGTGGTTGTATATCTGGGTAAATGTGTGGGACAGGGTCAGGTGCGACCAGTAGAGGCTAAGGTCTCTGCAATTATTGAGTTCCCCACCCCGACTAACAAGCGTGAGTTGAGACGTTTTTTAGGAATGGCCGGATACTATCGGGGCTTTTGCAGAAACTTTTCTGCCATTGTTTCACCCCTTACTGACCTCCTAAGTACATCTAGGATGTTTGTATGGACTTTAGAGTGTACCCGTGCTTTTAACGCTGCTAAAGACCTTCTTTGTACTTCTCCTGTTCTCTCTGCTCCCAATTTTGCATTCCCCTTCCAGTTGCAGGTGGACGCCAGTGCTACCGGAGCTGGAGCCGTGTTGATGCAGGAGGACCCAGAGGGCATTGAACATCCTGTATCTTTTTTCTCTAAGAAGTTTTCTAAGAGTCAACAGAATTACAGTACAATTGAGAAGGAGGCATTGGCTTTATTGTTAGCACTTCAACATTTTGAGGTGTATTTGGGTGGAAGTAATTGCCCCATTACAGTGTACACCGATCATAACCCCTTGGTGTTTCTTATGAGAATGTCCAATTCTAATCAACGACTGATGCGCTGGTCTCTTATTGTGCAAGAGTATAACATTGATATCCGGCATAAAAAGGGAGCTGACAACGTTGTAGCCGATGCTTTGTCAAGAACTTATGTTCTGGGTAATTAAGACTTATACAGTGGAATGTTGTGTATATTACAGCCTATGGCTGTAGTCTTTTGTGGTGAGGGTGTTACGTCCAAAGACGTATTGGTTTTGTTGTTTGTTTTTTTTTCTTTGTTATTCCCCGTTCCTCTCTCTCCCTCTCTTTACCCTAAGCAGGAAGTAATGGTTGCCACCTGACTCCAATGATTGGTCAACTGACGTGATTGGAGGAGGAGAGGAAGCTGTGGGGATTTAAGCAGCATGATTCCATAGACCTGGGTGTGTGTGTGTGGAGGCTGCATCGTGTGGTTCCATAGCTCAACCCTGAAGTTCTGTTAAATGTTCTTCCTAATTATAGTTGGTTGGTTGGTTGGTTGGTTGATTGATCCTCTTCAGTGTTATTTTGTTAAACACTCTTGTGGTAATTGGCGCCTACGACAAGACTTTCTTGTTATGTTGTAAGTGATTATTTACTAATATTTATTTCTGTTAAAGTATTCTTTATTGTTGTTATTATTATGTTAATTCTTTGGGGAAAGGATTGGTAGAGAGGTGGGTGTTTTTCTTTATTGTATCTTGTTTTCTCCTGTTTAAGTTAGTTAGGGAGTTAGAGTATTCATTGTATTTCCTTTTCTTTTCTTGTGTAGCCTAGTTAGTTTCCCCCTTAATAGTTAGAGGGTTAATGTTTGTTATTTTTCCATTACCCCCTCTTGAAGCCTTGAAATTCTCCCACACTCATAAGAATAATAAAACCTTGAGTTTGCTCTTGAGTTTGTCTTGGCTTATTCCTGCTTAGGTATTGGGGTTGAAAAACAGAACCTTGCTGCCTCCACACATCACACCATTTTTTCTTTCCATTTTATTCTGTTACACGTTCCTTCAACCCTAGACTAAATAGGGACGACGTAATAAGGGGCCAGACGTGGAGGTTCCAGAGGTCTGGGTGCAGGTGCCAGAGGGTGCCCCGTCCCTGAGAAAGAAGGTCCTTCCTCGGGGGAATTTTCCAGGGAGGTGCTGCTGCGAGGAGCATAAGATCCGAGTACCAGGCCCGGGTGGGCCAATAAGGGGCCACCAGGATGACCTGTTCCTCGTCCTCCCTGATCTTTCACAGCACCGGTGCAAGAAGGCTCACTGGGGGAAATGCATACTTGCGCAGCTCCCGAGAGGAGCTCCTGGCAGGGAGTACCAGAGCGGGCATTGGTAGTTATTTTGGGAGGCAAAGAGATCTATCTGTACCTTGCCGAATTGGTCCCAAATCAGCTGGACCACCTGGGGGTGGAGCCTCCTATCTCCTCTGGGCGAAACCTGCCGCGACAGCGCGTCCGCCATTGTGTTGCTGTTGCCAGGGATGTGAATGGCATGCAGTGACCTGAATCGCAGCTGACTCCAAAGGAGGAGATAGCGGGCGAGTTGTGACACATGACGAGAGCGTACACCGCCTTGGCAATTTATGTACGCTACCGTCGCGTGCTATCTGAACGGATCAAGACATGCTTGCCCATGATTAGTGGGAGAAACCTCTGTAGGGCAAGAGATATAGCCAACAACTCTAGGCAGTTGATGTGCCAATGCTGCCGGGGTCCTGTCCAGAGGCCAGCGGCAGCATGCACCTTGCAGATGGCGCCCCAACCCTGTCGAGAGGCATCTGTGGTCACCACGACACGTCTGGACACCTGCTGCAAGGGGACTCTGGTCCGCAAAAAGCAGAGGTCTGTCCAAAGGTTGAAAGTCTGATGGCAAGAAGGGGTGATTGTCACACGGTATGTGCCGTGGCGCCATGCCCATCTTTGGACTCCAGTCTGGAGCCAGTGATGAAGCGGTCTCATATGTATCAACCGAGAGGCACGTCTGAGGATGCCATATGCCCCAGGAGCCTCTGCAATTGTTTTAGAGAAACCGCTGTGCTGGGTTCAAAGAGAGCAAGGCACATGAGCACTGACTGAGCGCACTCGTTGGTGAGACGCACTGTCATTGAGACAGTGCGTCTAACTCCATGCCGAGAAAAGAGATGCTCTTAACTGGGACGAGCTTGCTCTTTTCCCAGTTGACCTGAAGCCCTAGACGGCTGAGGTGCCTGAGCACCTGGTCCCTGTGAGCGCACAGTATCTCTCGAGAGTGAGCCAGGATGAGCCAGTCATCTAGAAGAGCTGCCTCTGTGATCTTCATGAAGACGAGAGGGTACAGGGACAGGCTGAAGGGGAGGACCTTGTACTGATACACCTGGCCGTCGAATGCAAACCGTAAGAAGGGTCGGTGTCGAGGCAGAATGGAGGCCTCGACACCAACCCACCAATTTTTTGGGGTACGATGAAGTAAGGGCTGTAGAAACCCTTTTCCATCTCGGCTGGAGGGACGGGCTCTATCGCATCCTTGAGGAGCAGGGTCGTGATCTCTGCTCGTAAGGTGCTGGCTTGGAGCGAAGTGGAGCGAACACCGCTGAAACGAGGCGGGAGCCGGGCGAACTGAATCGCATAGCCGAGTCAGATGGTCTTGGCCAGCCAACGCGATGGATTGGGAAGTGAAAGCCACGCATCCAAACTCCACGCGAGGGGCACTAATAGGACAATCGCTTTTGATGTACCGGGTGGGGCTTCGCGACGGTGGGGAGCAGGTTATAGCGCGTTGGGAGGCAGAAGAGCGTCCCGAGGCTTGGGTGCTGAGAAAAAACTCAAAGCACTTTCCTCCCTCCGCGCACCCAGCAGGGTCGTGTTAGAGACTGAGGAAGAGTTCCTGGAAAGGCGTCTTTGGAACTCGTCAACGCTGGCCTGCCGGGGCTGAGCAGTCGTGGGGCCGAAGGCAAGGGAACTGCATCTGGGGAGCTGGGACTGTAGAGTTTTGGGGCCAGGGTGCTGTGAGAACGGTGCGTACTGGCTGGATGACCCAGGGAGTGAGGAAATCGCTCTTTATTGTGAATGTGGGTGCCGCAACCCAAAGGCGGTGTGGCAAATGTAACAAGGAATCTCCTCCCGGCCCTCCACCGGGGGACGGAGTGGTCTTGGTACCAGCTCCGTCTGACTGCCTGGGTCGCCCGTCTCAGGAGTGCTTCAGAGCTTTCCTGGTCCTGGAAGGGGTCCTGGAGGCACGGGTTGAGGCGGAGCTACCTGTTGTTTAGCCGCAGGGAGACGCCCTCGGTGAGCAGTTGGGTTGCGCTGGTTTGGCGGCGCTGCAGCAAGATGTGCCATCTGCTTCTTTACTGCCAAAAACTGCTGGGCGAAGTCGTTGACGGTGTCGCCGAAGAGGCCAAGCTGGGAGCGTTGAGAAAAGCATGCCTTGTCAACGTCGCGCATCTTGACCATGTTCAGCCAGAGGTGATGCTCCTGAACCACGAGGTCTGCATTGCCCGAGTGTCTGTGCTGTGACCTTCGTGGCTCTGAGAGCGAGGTCTGTGGCAGAGCGCAGTTCCTGCAGCACGTCGGAACTACCCTGGTGCAGATCATTGAGTGCCTTGGCTTGGTGAACTTGCAGGAGAGCCATGGCATGCAGGGCGGAGGTGGCCTGTCTGGTGGCGCTGTAGACTTTCGAGGTCAGTGATGACATCATTCTACAGGCTATGGTGGGGAGTACTGGGCGGTCCCGCCAGGTGGTGGCATTCTCTGGACACAAGTGGATCGCAAACGCTCTGTCCACCTGGGGGACCTCTGTGTACCCGTCGGCCGCCCTGCCATCCAGGGTAGTGAGAGCAGACGAGCGCAGTGGATGGTTCCGGGAGGTAAAAGGTGCCCTCCACGACCGAGTCAGTTTTCCAGTACAGCCTCACGCTCACGGCGGCCCGGGAAAGCATAGCAGACATCTGCGCGTCAGCCTCAGACTGGGTGAGCTGACCCGAAGGTGGCAGCCCAGACGAGTCATCAGCATCAGACGCCGCTGTGACGCTCTCCGATGCAGCAGCGATGTCGTCATCCAATTCCGGGGGCTCAAGGGAGAATGCCGGCTGGCCGCGAGGCGAGCCGCACTCATCCCGAGCTTGGACGGAAGCAAGCAAGTGTGCCAGGGGGGCAGGTGGTTCGTGGGGATTTACCCGGCGAAACAGAGCCCGTCGTCATCGCCAAATCGCCTTCATCACCAGCCGGGTTATCCTCAATCCCGCGGGAAGAAGGAACGGCACGGGGGGCGGCTGAAGTGGCTTTCTCTCGTGAGAAAAGAAAGCCGTGGTGTTCTTGCACTGAGAACATGAACCATTTATACTGCCTGTATAAATGCTTGTGATCGCAGCCCAGGCACGCGAGGCAGCTTTTATGACCGCCAGAAGTGGAGAGAAATCAACCGCATCCAGGAACTACACAGAGGCGGAAAAACATCTTTAAAAAGACGTGTCCTGAAAAGGACCTGAAGTTCAACACCTCCTGTTTATTGCTCTTTTATGAGTGAGAATTCAAACTCTTTTAGAGGAAATAAACTCTTTTTAGGAGGAAAAACACTCTTTCAGGCAATGAAAGCGCTGTCGAAGCGCCCAGGGGCGTGGAAACGCGCCGTTGATCCAACAGCAGTGCTTATCGTCAGTAGAGGTGAGTGGAACTGTGCTGAACTCAGCTTGTTGTTGGACAACCGTTCGGCTCCGAAGAAAAATTCTGACTGGCACTCGCTGCCCCACTTCCCTTTATACCCGTATGTCCGGGCGGGGCATGCAAATTCTGTCTGCCAACTTGACATTGGCCTTTTCTCAGGTTCAGAGGTACGTTTGGTGTCCCAGGAAGATCCTTTGTTATCTTAATTCGACACAACGTTGAGTGAATGACAGAAAGGGAACTGTTAACACAAGACAGCTGAAATCGAGATTCATCAGATCAGGCTATGTCCAGTAGCCAATCTGCCTCAAGGTTCATTATGTTGTGCATTCTGAGATGCTATTCTGCTCACTACAGTTGTACAGCGGTTATCTAAGTTGCCATAGACTTTCTGTCAGCTCAAACCAGTCTGGCCTTTCTTCGTTAACCTCTCTCATCAACTATGTGTTTTACATCTGCAGAACTGCTGCTCACTGGATGTTTTTTGTCTTTGGAACCATTCTAAGAAAATTCTAGAGACTGTTGTTAGTGAAAATCTCAGGAGATCAAAGTGACAGAAATACTCAAATTAGCCCGTGTTATGTGGGAGTGTTCTAATCTGTGTGTCATTGCAGTTTCCCTGGTAGATCACCTGCAATCAACCGGTTAATTGGTGTCACCTGACGGGAGCCACTTTAAATCTAGGATGCATGCTCTCTCTCTCTCTCTCTCTCTCTCTCTCTCTCTCTCTCTCTCTCTCTCTCTCTCTCTCTCTCTCTCTCTCTCTCGTCTTGCAGCCGGCACTGCAGTAGCTGTGTTTTTACTTTTACAGTCCCCTTTTTCTTTTATATTAAATAAACTTTATTTTGATTGGCAGATTTCTGTCTTTGTGTCCTTTATGTTGCATCCCTAGTGCCAGGGTTGTAACATAATGGGGGCTCGTCCAATTTGGTTGGTAAAAGTATTTGTTTCTTTTGATTATTTTGGGGACTGTTTTGTTTATTCCCTTTGATTGAGATCATTTGGTGAGTATGGTTGTTTGAGTATTTTTGAATATATGCATGAGTTTTCCCGGTTAGGAAGGGTGAGAGTTCCAGCTGGGTTGATTATTCAATCCTTCCATCGGTTCACTCTTTTGTTATTTTTCCTTTTTTGTTTTCGAGGTTATTCTGGGTGGAGACTTGTTCTCTGTCGGGGGTAAGCATTTCAGAACTGTGACCATTGATTAATTGGTTCACAGTTGCTGAGTTTTTGCTTTTAAAGTCGCCTGGTGCCCGGTACACCTCAGAAGACAGATAGGAGTTAGAAATGTTAGGCAGGTATCCGGGTGTATCTCATGTGTTTTGTATTGTGTTTTGAGCTCAGCAACCATGCTCACTTTTTTGATGGAAGTGAAAGAGGAATACTTAAATTAGGTGAGTTAAACACTTTTTTGAGGTAGTGTTTATTTGGTCCATGATCCTAACTTTAGTGTGTTAGCAGTGTTTGTGTGAAGTTCCTTTGTGGACTTTAGTGTAGACTAATGCCCAGAATTGTCTTTAGATATTTGTGATTGCTTGGGGTGAGTAATCTTCTGTGTTTGGGTTAGTTCTACTTCTGGTTAAAGCTTTAAAAGTTTTATTTGAGAGCATTTTTGCTGCTTTTGT
Source organism: Moxostoma hubbsi (assembly GCA_032164185.1). Lineage (NCBI taxonomy): Eukaryota > Metazoa > Chordata > Actinopteri > Cypriniformes > Catostomidae > Moxostoma > Moxostoma hubbsi. Next base: position 7,493,682 of record JAVLUX010000042.1, read on the forward strand.
AGCTGTGTGCTATTGGACCTGTTGTGTCGGCTGAACTTCTGTGTAGGAAGTAGTGTTACTACTTAAGTGTAGTTCGTGTTGAGTTTAGTAATGACTTCTTTAGAAGACTTCCTAAAGGAACCTTCAGAAGAGTTATTTGAGAGTTTTACAAAGGATCAACTTTTGCAGTTGTCCTCTCATTATGATATTCCCATCATAAGTAGTGAGAAGCAGCTGAAGGATAGTGTGAAGGAAATCATTAGAAGTGTTTTGATTGATAATGGTGTCTTAAAAGTTAAGCAGGTTTCCCCACAATCCATGATTGCTCCTTTGTCTGAAGCTGCAATTGAGCTTCGGCTCAGAGAGCTAGCTTTCCAGGAGAAACAGCTAGATGTTAATAGTAAACTAAGAGAGAAACAAATGTATCTTGAAAACGGACGGTTTCTTAAAGAGTTGGAATTAAAAACTGCTACTTTAACTCCAAGAGGTGATGTTTCTCCATTTGATGTTGGTAGACACATTAGGTTAGTACCTCCTTTTTCTGAGAAAGATGTTGACCGATATTTTTCTCATTTTGAACGGGTGGCAATCACATCAAATTGGCCTAGAACTGTGTGGACTTTGCTTTTACAAAGTATCTTGGTGGGTAAAGCTCAGGAAGCTTATTCCGCTCTAAGCCTTGAGAAGGTTAAAGCAGCTATATTGAAGGCATATGAGCTGGTTCCTGAAGCTTACCGCCAGCGCTTTCGAAGTTGTACCAAATTTGCTCATGACACTTATGTTGAATTTGCAAAAAAGAAGGAGAATCTGTTTGATCGGTGGTGTACGTCTCAGAAGGTGGAAAGTAAGGAACATCTTAGACAACTCATTTTGCTTGAAGAATTTAAAAACTGTCTTCCTGATGTAGTGTCTGTTTATTTGAATAAGCAGAAGGCAGTGACTTTAGAACAAGCTGCAATCTTGGCAGACGAGTTTGTCTTAACCCATAAGGTACAGTTTGGTGACAAACAGGCTGAGGTTCAGGAACAGAGTAAGTACAATAGGTCTCGGTTTGTAAGGTCTGTGCCCTTTGCCTCATCACCTGCTAAGAAGATGACTAATGATGGTTTGACTTCAGAAAGGGCTTGTTTTTATTGTAAGAGACCAGGCCATCTTATCGCAGATTGTCCTGTTCTGAGTGAGAAACAGAAATCTGCAAAGACTGTAGCATTTGTAAGTCCTGTGCCAAGCCTTCCTTTGGCATCTTCAGTTGCTAAGGTTTCATGCAAGAAAGCTGAGTTAGCTGGCTCATCATCATTTTTGATGGATGGTTTTGTGTATCTGTCTTCTGACCCTGAACACAGGCAAGCTATCAAGATCTGGAGAGATACAGGAGCTTTTAATCTGTGATTTTACATGATGTCTTGCCCTTCAATGAAAAGTCAGCTCAAGGTTCAGAGGTAATTGTTAAAGGTTTTGGTGGAGGATTTTTGTCTATGCCTTTACATAGCATTAATCTCCAATCAGATTTAATCTCTGGGGATGTTGTTGTTGCACTTTGTTCCCAGATTCCCATAGATGGCGTGTCCTTTATTCTAGGGAATGATTTAGCTGGTGGGAAAGTGCTAGCTGTCCCTGAAGTAATCTCTACTGTCCTCAAGTCAGATGGTCCAGATGAACTTGAATTGGCATTTCCAGAAACTTTTCCTGTTTGTGCAACTACTCGTGCCATGTCTGCTAAGAGGCAAGCTGAAGACACATCTTCCAGTAGTCAATCGGTGGTGCCACTTTATGATACTTTCATGGCCCAAGGTGACATGAACTTGAGAGAGAGTGGAAAGATGTTTCCCTCTCGTGAACAGTTAATACTTGATTAAAAACAAGACCCCACTCTGTCACCCATGTTTGAAGATGTAGTGTCTGATGAAGAATTATCAAATGCTGCTTCTGGCTATTTTATTAGTGATGGTGTTTTGATGAGAAAGTGGTCAGATCCAAAATTACCACGTGAGGATGACTGGAGTAGTGTGTTTCAAGTGGTGGTTCCAGAAATGTATCGATCTGACATATTGTATTTCACCCATGATCATTGTCTGTCTGGCCACTTGGGGGTCAGGAAAACTCTGGATCGTGTGTTAAGGCATTTTTTCTGGCCTGGGGTGAGGTTCGATGTGGCTCAGTATTGTAGATCATGTCATGTTTGTCAGGTTGTGGGCAAACCTAACCAGTCTATTCCTGCAGCTCCATTACATCCTATTCCTGCCATTGGAGAGCCATTTGAACATGTTTTGATTGATTGTGTTGGACCTCTTCCCCGTACCAAGTCAGGTAATCAATATCTTTTCACAGTTATGTGTGCCGCCACCAGATTTCCTGAAGCTGTTCCTTTGCGCAAGATTACAGCTCCTGCCATTTCCAAAGCCCTTATTAAGTTTTTCACAGTGTTTGGACTACCAAGAGTTGTTCAGTCTGATCAAGGGTCTAATTTTATGTCTCGCCTTTTCTCCCAGGTGTTAAAGCAGTTGTCTATTCAGCATAACATTTCATCTGCGTATCATCCAGAGTCTCAAGGTGTACTTGAGAGATTCCATCAAACTCTCAAGACTATGCTGAAGACCTACTGCAAAGAGTTTGAGAGAGACTGGGATGATGGCGTTCCACTACTCCTTTTCGCAGTTAGAGAGGTGGTTCAGGAGTCCCTTGGTTTCAGTCCAGCTGAACTTGTGTTTGGTCACACTGTGAGGGGGCCCTTGAAATTGGTAAAGGAGAAATGGTTAGATGTTGAGCATTCTACTCCTACTAACCTCTTGGACTATGTGTCTAATTTTCGTCTCCGGCTTAGTAGAGCCTGTGAACTCGCCAAAGAAAATTTGAAAGCAGCTCAGGAGAAGATGAAGACTTGGTATGATCGAAAGGCTAAACATCGTGTGTTTTGTTCAGGAGACCAAGTGCTGGTGCTCTTACCAATACTGGGTTCTGCGTTGCAGGCCCAATATGGTGGTCCGTATACTATTGATCGGAAAATTGGTGAGTGTAACTACTTGGTTAAGACTCCAGATCATAAAAGGAAAACCAGAATGTGCCATGTGAATTTGCTCAAGCCTTACTTTGACCGTAACCAAACAGCGTCTACAGAGGTCAAGGCTTTGGCGGCACTGAATGCTCCATCTACTGAGATGGGAGAAGGAAGTGTTGTTTCTGAGATTGCTCAGAGTATATTGCCAAATTCTGAAATTCTGGCTGATTTAGACATTCATTTGTTGTATCTAAATCTTTCTGAGTGCGCTGATGTTATTCAGTTAATTGGTCAATATTTGGTTTTGTTCTTTGATGTTCCATCTTGTACCAATGTGCTAGAGCATGACATTGATGTAGGCCAAGCTAACCCTATTAAGCAGCACCCGTATAGGGTGAATCCTGTTAAACCTCAGCTTTTGCGCAAAGAGGTAGAGTATATGTTAGAACATAACATAGCTGAACCGACTTTTAGTGCTTGGAGTTCACCATGTATGCTAGTTGAGAAGCATCATGGTTCGTTTCGGTTTTGTACCGATTTTCGTAAGGTAAACGCAAACACAAAGCCTGACTCCTATCCTCTTCCACGGCTAGATGACTGTATTGATCAAGTTGGTTCTGCATCCTTTGTTTCAAAGTTAGATCTTTTAAAAGGCTACTGGCAGGTTCCACTTAGCCAGCGAGCCCGTGAGATCTCTGCTTTTGTGACGCCGGATAACTTCTGCCATTATAACGTTATGGCATTTGGAATGCGAAATGCACCTGCCACTTTCCAGCGTCTGGTGAATAAGGTATTGGAAGGAGTTGCAGGATGTGAGGCTTACCTTGACGATTTGGTTATTTATAGTTCTACCTGGTCTCAACATTTGGCCCAGATTGGGGATGTGTTCAAACGGTTAAAGGCTGCAAATTTGACCCTGAACCTCTCCAAGTGTGAGTTTGGGCAGGCCACAGTAACTTATTTGGGCAAAGTTGTTGGCCATGGTCATGTGTCTCCAATAGGAGCAAAAGTGGAGGCCATCGTGAACTTTGCTGTACCATCATCTCGGCAGGAACTAAAACATTTCCTGGGAATGGCAGGATACTATAGGAGTTTTTGCAAAAATTTTGCCACTGTTGCTACACCTTTAACTAACCTGCTTAGTCCCAAGGTTCCTTTTGTTTGGACTGAGTCATGTCAGGTGGCTTTTGGCAATTTGAAGGCATTGTTGAGCAGTTCTCCTATTCTTGCTGCCCCTGATTTTAACCAATCTTTCAAGCTAGCTGTGGATGCTAGTGATTTTGGTGTGGGTGCGGTTCTTCCTCAAGATGATTCAGTGGGAGTTGAGCATCCTGTGTGCTATTTTTCAAAGAAATTTGATATCCATCAGAAGCACTATTCTACAATTGAAAAGGAAGCTTTAGCCCTTATTCTTGCTTTGAAACATTTTGATGTGTATGTTTCATCCAGCGTTTCACTTATTGTGTACACTGATCATAATCCCCTAGTGTTCCTCCACAACATGAGAAACAATAACCAGCGCTTGATGCGGTGGAGCCTGTTTTTGCAGGGATATGACCTTACAGTCTGCCATATTCGTGGGAAGGATAACGTATTGGCGGATGCTTTGTCAAGGTCATAAGTGTTTGTGTTTGTTTTTTTCCATGTACTTGTTGACTTTGCTTTAGTTATCCTATAGCAACGTTTTAAGGGTGGGAGTGTTATGTGGGAGTGTTCTAATCTGTGTGTCATTGCAGTTTCCCTGGTAGATCACCTGCAATCAACCGGTTAATTGGTGTCACCTGACGGGAGCCACATTAAATCTAGGACGCATGCTCTTGCTCTCTCTCTCTCTCGTCTTGCAGCCGGCACTGCAGTAGCTGTGTTTTTACTTTTACAGTCCCCTTTTTCTTTTATATTAAATAAACTTTATTTTGATTGGCAGATTTCTGTCTTTGTGTCCTTTATGTTGCATCCCTAGAGCCAGGGTTGTAACAGCCCGTCTGGCACCAACAATCATGCCACGGTTGAAATCACTGAGATCACAATTTTTCCCTATTCTGATGGTCAATGTGAACATAAACTGAAGCTCCAGACCCATGTCTATATGATTTTATCTATTGCATTTGTGATGTACGATTGGCCTATAAAATAATCTCATGAATATGTAAGCATGCAGGTGTACCTAATTAAGTGTTTAGTAAGTGCTGAATTTCAGGTATATAGTGGCCCAAAAAAGGATTTGGACCTATTAATTACACTTTTTTGTGTTGTCACCCTATACCATAGTACTGAATGATTACCATATTTATAAACCATGGTATATACATGCATGACTCCAAGGTCAAAGAACACCACGATATTACTTTGACACAATATATGTCATAAAACATGGTATTTCTGGCACAGAAAACAGAGAGTGAGGATAGTAAGGTGGAAACAAATTCCTTAACATTAAATGGAACATCAAATGATATTAATAAAGAAGAAGAATATTTAATGACTGTGCAAAGTTTTTTTTTTTTTTTTAAACATTACAAAAATATGTTTGACTAATGATCTATTCTCCATATCCAGACATTTGGCAGTAAGAACCTGAAGCGAGTAGGGGAGATTCTTCAGAGAAGTATACTGATCTTGTTACTATTCTGCCTGCCATGCTGGGCCATACTCATCAATGCAGAGTCAATACTCCTCGCTTTGAAGCAGGAACCCGAGGTAGCCAGGTCAGACTGAACCAAGATCACAAAATTATTTGGTTAAAAATCTGAATTCCATTGGCTTTGTGATTACAAAATCTACTCAGTCATAGATTGATTGATTAATTGATTTGTTTGAATAATTTTTAGAAAACCATTAGTAGAGTAATTGTTTCCGATGTAAAATGTCTAATCATTGTAAACGGGAGACTATACTTGTTGTAGTCAAAGCGCTATTTCATGCCAAAATAGCATGGGACAACAATGTTTCAACATGTTTCCATTGGTGAAAAACTGCAGTTTAAATATTAAGAGAATTAAAGTTTCGGTCCCACTTTATACTTTATAATGTGTAATTACATGTTGTTCTCACAAGATTTACATTTGGTGCTACTGAGGTTGAGATAAGAGTTTAGGGGTAGAGTTAGGGTTTAGATTAGGATAAGGGTTGAGGTTAGGTTAGGTTAGGTTTAGGGGTAAATTTACTAGTGTAAATACAGGTGTAATTATATGCAGGACTTAAAATGTAATACAATGCAACAGCACGGATGTACATAATAAGTACATTGTATCATTGTTTTAAGTACATAGTAGTTAAATGCACCTATTATAAAGTGGGTCCAAAGTTTCTCACATAACAGAGATGGCAAAGGACAGTGGAAACTTTTCTTTAACAACTATATTTGTTCTCTTAGTGATTAATTTGGGAAATTATTATAGTATATATATATATATATATATATATAGTATAGTCTTTTTTTCACATCGTTCATTTGTTTTCATGATTTTTTAATCAAATGCTGACAACAGCAGAAATGTATCAAAATTATTTCATGAAATTAGATAACTACTGCAGTGAAAGCCAATATAAAAACTTAAATTACATTTAAACAGTCTTGCTGTAACACACTACTATTATTATTCCTGTTTTTTCAGGATTGCACATCTGTATGTTATGGCTTTCCTCCCTGCTGTTCCTGTAAGTGTAGCAGCATTTTTTATTAAAAACATGCAATAATTGTGCTTTGATCTCTTCGTTGGCCTTGTTTTTTAGAGTATAAATTCAAATGATTCATGGTGCTTTCTTTGAATTGTACTGATAATTCTTTAGGTTCTTTTTTTTGTCCATGGTCAGTGTGTTATTTTGTCTACTTTTTTCAACATACTGTGATTGGCGGAAGTAACATAAACCACAATTAAAAATGTATTTAATTGCATAACAAAATATCAAACCAATTGCTAATGCCACAATCAAGGTATTTTTAGTGGATATATGAAGTCGGTTCCATTAAAGTCTACACACAGGTGTCTTGGCAGAGTAACCTCTGTAGTTCATCTGTTGGGTCAATTGGGTTGATTATTTGTTCTCTAATGCAATGAAAATCATATAATTTTAAGATGTATTAAGTATCCAACTGTTTTTGGGGCCTTTGTAGTAAAAGGGATAGTTCACCCAAAAATGAAAATTCTCTCATCATTTACTCACTCTTATGCCATTGCAGATATGTATGACTTTCTTTCTTCTGCTGAACACAAACAAAGATTTCTAGAAGAATATCTCAGCTCTGTAGGTCTATACAGTGAAAGCAAATTCCTTTATTTACTATAGATTCTCCTCCATGCCCATTAGGTTGCGATATGCACAAAGAATGTGAAAATTCCCCCCCCCCCACACACAATAAATTAGGTGTGGGTGCGAAACAGATCATTAGTCAAGTCCCTATTTACTTTAAATCTCCCCTTTTACTTATACATTCATTCACATTGTGAGAGTAAAAGTGTAGATTTTTAGTTTTTGGGAGAACTATCCTTTTATTGTAGGATTTATTGAGTGTAACTACAGACATTAATTTGTAACTGTCTCGCCCTAATTCGTAGGCCATGTTTCTGCACAATCTTCAGGTGTCTTATCTGCAAAACCAGGTAAAACCTTTACAACATCACACTGGACAGATATTATAAAATAACTGCAAAGCATACAAAAACTGAACAGAGAATATGTTTCTGTGGTTTAGGGCATCATCCTGCCTCAGATGTACACGGCAGTTGCTGCCAACATTTTAAATGTAGCCACAAACTACATCCTCCTGCATGGGATGAAGCTGGGAGTGATGTATGTGTGCTTGGTTGTTCTTCATTACATTATGTATTTATCTAATAGAGAAACAAACAAATGTCATGTAAACTGGCATCCCTATCACTTTCTAATGTCTCTGTGCATTTTAATATGACTAAAAACTAATATTCTGTTAAAAAGTACATTGCATGTACTATAGATATGTGATGGCCATAAGAGTCAAGAATAAAGGATCCTTAGGATAAGCAGGTGTGTGTTTGTTTCTGCAGGGGCTCTGCTGCAGCCAACAGTATCTCACAAATCACCATCTGCCTCATGCTGTTTGCCTACATTCGCTGGAAAAAGCTGCACGTGAAGACATGGGATGGTGAGGAATATATAGGCATATGTTTTTAATGTTGTAATGGGGACTGTTCTTTAAGATGAAGTGTATTTTTTTGCCATATAAAAATATTTGCTCTTGCTAAATATGCATAGACAACTCAAAGTGAGCCATTTGTTGATTTCCCAAAATGTGTCAACACTGTTGCTCTTATGATAATTATGATTATAATTAGGGCCGTTTCTGAGCATATGGGGGCCCTAAGCGAATTCCTACTTGGATGCCTTTGTGTTTGGCTGTCGCCCCTGCAGGCTGGTCTACTGCATCACTGCAGGAGTGGGGCTCCTACATGAAACTGGCAATTCCCAGCACGCTCATGCTGTGTTTTGAATGGTGGATCTATGATATCGGAGGTTTCCTTGCAGGTGTGCATGGATTTGTGTTTCTGTTTAAATTTGATGAATAATTGAATAAATCAAACTGAAGAGCATCTACAATCATATTAAATCCCTGACAGTCAATGTTTTGTTAATCATTATTTGCAAGATCTCAGAGGTGGAAGTACATGATTGTTTTATGGTTTATATTTCTTATATTGCCTCTGTTTTAGTTATGCAATGCCACACTCATTTTACACACAATTAATTGACTCCCCCATTGAAATCTCCACTTGGTAATCGGCAGGCATGCTGGGAGAGGTGGACCTTGCTGCCCAACATGTGTTGCTGGAGATGGGCACAATTACTTACATGGTAGGACAATGTTATGTAACGTTTTACTTGCATTACTTGGAGGCGTATTGACAGACTAATTTACTGTGCTGAAATAAGTTCCGCTGTGACACTCATTGTCAGCGCAGTTCATCAGATATTACTAACAAATAGGCCTACTGTTGTTACAATCCAGAATTTACTAAACAAGTTGAACACACTGTAAACCCTAATGCTCAAAAAAAAAATATATATATTGTTTTGAGAGGGGGGAAAATTAAATCATACAAAATAGTTCAAATAAATTTTATAAATTTAACCTTTATGAGTATTTAGAATTTTCTCTTTCTTTCGAGTTCACGAAACGAACACTTTTTAAGTATCCAGAATTGGGATATTGTTATGAGTTTCAGGAACTTTTGTCTTTAAACATGCACTCAGTAACTTTTGTCTTTGTGTCATTTTGGATTTACAGTGACATCTAGCGGCTTGGATGCAGCATCATTTAAAATCTATAGTTTTCAGTTTCAGATGCTATTGTAAAAATTCACAGTCAGCCATGATTACTTTAATCATTGAGTAAAAGTGTCCAACAACAGGATGGCTACTGAAATTAAGCGAGTTGTATTCAGCTGGTCATGTGATTCTAACATGGCAGCCCCCATGTGCAGACCCATTCCATTTAGAATAAAACAGCTGTAATAAGGTCACTGATATGACTGGAGTCTTCACTTTAATGTGAATGCTCATGATTTCCTACATATATTGCAAAATTCATGTCTTTAGGAGTTAAACTTTTTTCATGAGGAAAAAATTACTGAGTGCACCTTTAAATATCCAGGAACTTAAATTGAACTGAAATTGGGCAGCGGATAACTATTTACCAGCATGCTTTGCACGGCCCTAGCCAGGGAGAGTAAATTTTAAAATTAAGTGTTATATAATGTGTCTTTGTGCAAGATTAATCTAAAGGGGGAGAGTTGTTCAATGATGTGTTATTTAGAAGAGTTTCTGTAATGTTGGAGTTTTGAGGTTAACCATTATGGTGAATAGTTGAGCTTGAGCTAACGTTGAGGACAGGTACAGTTTAAGATTGTTCTATAATATATTGCTTTACTCTGTGTTCTATTGCTAAGCTAATCAAAGAAAATCATTACCAATTAGTATGTGTTTAACTTTCTAGCATTCACTGTTCTAGCTAATTCTCGCTAGTACTAACTATGTTTCCTCAACTTGAAGTATCTAAGTTGAGGTTGCATGTTATTTTTAAGTTCAGTCAAATAGTTACATTTAAAGTTAAGTGCCATGAAAATGTACGAGTTTGCTTACTCAGTATTTCAAGTTAAGAGTAACATACTTGTGTTGTATAACATTTAAATTGAAAAGTACTATCAACTTGGGAGTTTATTTAATAAAAAAAATAGAAAAAAAATATGTAACTGATTGCCCCAAATGTTTGGAGTTCTGCTAACTTATTAGGGTTTACAGTGCAGACTTCATCTTTATAAACTCTTTATAAGTTTATTACAAAATGTCAAAGTACTGAACATACAATGGTATTTCACAGCACTTTACATAAGACATAGTTTGCCAATTCATGAAAATTCTGTCATCATTACTAACACTAATGTTGTTCCAAACCTGCATGACTTACTTTTTTAATGGTGGAACACATAAAGAGATATTTTGAAAACCATGCCACCCTTGAACTATTATATTTAGTTTTTAAAATTTGTGTTTGAATCAGACAAATAACAGAAAAAACAGAGATATCAGGGCTGTTCCCTTTTCAGAATATTTGTGTTTCTGAAAATGTCAAATGCAAATAGCACTCATGGTTTTCTGAAAATGGTAATTTCCTCTAAAAGGCATGTATGGGAATATAAACTATGAGAAGGAATCTGGAAGGGAATTTATTCATTTAATGCACTAGAGTGAAAGTTTGTGTTTTCCTTTTAATATACTGCATATTTAGTTTCCGTTGGGTGTGCATGCAGCCGCATGTGTGCGTGTGGGCAATGCGCTGGGGGCAGGAGACACAAACAGGGCCTTGATGACCAGCAAAATGACTCTTATGATATCAGGTATGTAAAATATAAAAAAATTATTTCCAAGGATCCATGCTGTACAGAAGGAAATACTAGTTTTACCTTTACTGCATTGCAGGAGTTTTGGCTGTTTTACAGGGAATTGTGCTGGTCTCCACTAAGTCTGTGGTGGGCTACATCTTCACCTCTGATGAGTATGTTGTCTTCAACATGTATTCAGCATAGCAGTAAAATTTAACTCATTGCAACTCAAATTTTAAAGTCTTATTTGTCCAAAGTGCAACAACACAGTAAAACAGCAGTACTTGTTGACAATTAAATGGTTTCTACAAGCTCACCATTGAAATAAATTATATAAAAGTGGTAAACATACTATAGAGTATAAGTGAAAATATAAATAAGGTTATAACATGTATAAAATATAGAAGGTTGTAGGTTCGATCCCACAGTTACCACCATTGTGTCTTTGAGTAAGGCACTTAACTCCAGGTTGCTCCGAGGGGATTGTCCCTGTAATTAGGGCACTGTAAGTTGCTTTGGATAAAAGCATCTGCCAAATGCATAAATGTAAATGTATAAAAGAGCAATAAAATATAACCATAGAAGACAAGAAAAATGAAGTTTAGAGGTATGAGAGTGAAGTTTTTCTTTTGTTGTTTTACAGTTCTCACTTCTTGATTTAATCTAACAGGAACATAGTGGAGATTGTCTCTGAAACTCTCACCCTCTACGTCTTCCTGCAGTTTTTTGATGCTCTTGTGGTACGTTTTTAAGGTTATGTCCTCATTATAGCCTCTGTACAGTTGATTACTCAGTTGTTACCTATTTATTACCTCACATGAAGGCAACACAAATCTAAAGTGTCAAGTTCCAAGAGATATGGTATTTATGGCCAAGCTGAAGAGGAATAATTGTGGCATTATTCTATTTTTAACATGTTTGTGATGTCATTTTATAATTATCTTTTATCTCAACGACCTCTGTGTATTCTGTGATAATGTCACAATTAGACTTTATCAGTTAAAATGCTGTTACTACGTATTTCTTCCTTATGACATCGTAAAACCTGGCTCAGTTGAGTATGGTTGCTGCCTCCACCATATCTTTACAACTCTATGATGCCACTGTAGACTGATTGTGTTTTTCTGATTTGTTTTAGTGTGTATGTTCAGGGATCCTTCTGGGTGCTGGAAAGCAGAAGATAGCAGCCTTGTCCAACTTGATCTGTTACTACTGCATTGGGCTACCTGTAGGAATATCACTGATGTTTCTGGCTGAGCTCAGGATATTTGGTATTTCCCTTAATTCACATGCAAATACAATAATGCTTATTTGTACAGACAAAATGAATCAGGTGCATTAATATATATTTTATTCCATTAAATAGGGGATATGATAAAATTACCATGTAATTGCTTTTGTTTTCATATTCATGTTCTTCAGAAACTGTGAAATGTGATAGAAATATGATCCTGTTTATGAATATATACAGTAGATTTAAAGCTTGTCATTTTATCCAGACCAGACATGTTAGCAAATGCTTCTTGTGACCTATTCTAAAACTGAGACATTCCCTGTTTTCATTTCCCTCTTAATTTAGGTCTTTGGCTTGGCCTCTTGATATGTGTCATTATTCAGACCTGTTTATTCACCACTCTCATTTTCAAGCTTGATTGGAAGAAAGTGACAGAGCAGGTAGGGCTTCATAAATCATGTCTTACTGAGATTTTACTACTAGCCTAGATGACGTTATGCCAGCAAGGGTGTTCAGATTATTTGCTAATGTATTGACTACTGTCTTCATCAGGCCCAGAAGCGTGCAGGCAAAAATGCAAAGGTGGTGTGTGTGATTCCGAAGACATTAATCAGACAGTCAGTGCTTGATACTTTGGTTTCTGAAGGACAGGAGAACACAGAACAAACACCTGATTTTGTAGCTTCTGCAAGTATTCCTGAACCTTGGGATGACATCACTGGCAACAAAGTAATTAAAAGCTAATTCAGTTAGTTACAGTAACCCAGAGATTTTAAATCTGGGGTCTGTGGACCAAAGAGGGCCACAAAATGCACTAGGGCATCCATGGAAAATTTTATTTTTACAAAATTAATATTTATGACTGAAGATGATGTGTAAATATAAAGATTAAGATTACAAATTAACAATTTTTCTGTTAATATTTTAACAATTTGCAGTCATTTTAGTAACGTATTTATTATAAGTAAAAAGTATTAGTAGCAACAAAAAAAAAAAGTTATTATTTTATTTTAGTCCAATGCCAAATCAAAGCCCATTATTTTGTTTTTCTATAAAGTTGTTTTTTGTGTTTTTCTATATTATTTTTTTATAAAGTTTTCTTTATAAATCACAGTTGCCATTTTTCACAAAGAGAAAACAGATTTTTTATTTTTTTTAACTGTAAATAGTAACTGGGATTTTATTAAGTAAACATGCCGTAAAGTAAATATTTGGCTTTTATTTGGCATGGACTAAAAATATTTTACAAATAAATACATTAAAAATACCATTAAAATGATAAAACATTGTTCATATATTATCTGGAAAATATTTACTTTGTAAACATATATAATTATTCGTGTTAGTATTTAATTATATACCACAATTAGTTCCAGTCCTCGAATCTTATTGGACGAGAGACATTCCATGAGCACTTATGGTGTGACACAATCAGCAATCTGATGCTTCACTGTGTGTGTATCACTTGTGTATCTGTAAGGATTAACTGGCTTTATTTTTTAAATGACATATGTTAGCCAGCAGGTGGTGGCAAAATATCATTTTTTATGTGTAATATGAGCCAGTTGGTAATGTAAAGTGAATCCATTAGTCATTGTTTACATAGAACTGCGCTCCATGATCGCTTGTATTATTAATATATTACCAAAGCTAGGAAATAGCTTTCAACGGCTTTAAACGGACAACTTCAGAAATAAGGCTCATGCTGAGAGACACAACAGACTGATGTATTACAGTGCTTACCTTTTATCGGAGTTTCCACGTTGGATACATTCTGTTTAAAATGACTGAGGACATCGCTGTTTCTATAGTGAATGACTCTAGCACACCAGCTACTGCAAAATAGAAAGGAATACCCCCGCTTGGACATATATTTTCAGCTGAAAAAGCTGACAGCATCTCTGATTAGGTGTGGCAACAGGTGATTGCACATGCTCCATCTCTCTCTCTCTCTTTCTCTCTCTCTCTCTCTCTCTCTCTCTCTCTCTCTCTCTCTCTCTCACACACACACGAACACACACACACACACACATCCAGCCGTCTATCATTGTTTATCCAATCACTTATCAGAAACAGCACAAGCCATGATAATATTTCTGAAGTGAACTTTTTCAATTACTAATGGAGGCTTAGAAGCATCATTTGTTTTGAACTAGCAACGGCAGATTCTGATTCGTCGTGTAAGAAAGTAGTTCCATGCAAAAATACGTTTTTATGACAGTACTCGGTTTTTCCACATTTTTTAAAATGTACTTGTTCATTGAACTGTTGTATATAAGCAATATCACACTCGCAATCGTGCGATATGGCCCTACATCAGCACTGCTGTAATTTCCTACGGCACTCGGCTTGTGGCCTCGTGGCTGCGGCCAAATCACAGCAGTGCTGATGTAGGGCCATGTCACACTCTTGCTCATGTGATTTTGCTTAAATAAGTTAGAATTAGTATTAAAATTGAGTTTTACCCCAATCACTCAAAACAGTGAAAAAAATAAAATAAAAGCCAAATATTTAGTTTTTGGAAACAAGATGTTTCCCGTCTGTCGCTCACTTCGACGTTGTGTCGGGTATAAACGGGTATTTTACGGGTAAATTTTCTTCAGAGCCGATGGTTGTACTGCAGCGAGCTGCGAGTCATATACCCGTTCCTGTTCCTCTGACACTCTCTGCTGTTGGATCTACAGCGCACTACAGCGGCTTTCTCCTTCCTTGCACAGCAGTACAGTATGCCCCTGGGCGCTTCGACAGTGCTGAACACAATAAAAGAGTGATATTTCTTTTAAAAGAGTGTTTTCCTCTATTAGAGCAATACACAGCGGCGTTGAATGTCCTTTACAGGACGCATCTTTATAAAGATGCCATTCCGCCCCTGTGTAGTTCCTGGATGCGGTAGAGCGCTCTCCGCTTCAGTCGGCCACAGGCGTTGTCTCGTGTGTCTGGGCAGTGATCAAACCAAGGCAGCAATTGTGGATTGTTCATGCTCTCACTGCGAGGGCATGACCATGGCAACGTTGTGGTCGCGGCTCGCTTTCAATTGAAAAGGCTGAGGCTCAGATGACGACATGCTTTCCCGGGCTGCCGCCAGCGTGGGCTTGGACTGGAACCCTCTGTCCTCTCCACAGCCATCGTGGTTGGATGACTGCTCCTGGGGTCCGGGCGCCGCTCACAGCCTCGCAGCCTCTGGTTTTTCCCAGAGGTGCATGATGAGCTGATGTCATCGTGGAGAGCACCCCTCTCCACTCATCACAAAGTCACTCGCTCATCCACTCTCGCTACCCTCAACGTCAGAGCGGCCCACGGGTACACAGTGATTCCCCAGGTGGATAGGGCTGTTGTGCTCCACTTATGCCCCAAAAACTGTGCTCCCCTCCAAGGCCTGTAGGACAACATCCTCGCTGACCGCGAAAGCCTACAGCGCTACCGGACATGCCGCTTCCGCCCTGCACAACATGGCCCTCCTGCAATTCCACCAGGCCAAGGCACACGTAGATCTGCACGGGGGTAGCCCTGATGTGCTGCAGGAACTGCGCTCAGTGAACGACCTTGCCCTCAGAGCCATGAAGTTCAAAGCGCAGTCACTCAGGAAGGCGATGGCCACGCCCGTGGTCCAGGAACGTCATCTGTGGCTGAACTTGGTCAAGATGCGTGAGACCGACAAAGTTCGCCCCTATCTCCCAGTTCAGCCTCTTCGGCGACACCATCGAAGAAGCAGACGGAGGCCATATCTCACATCCTGCCCTGCCGCAAGCCTGCCGCCATGGGCCATGCCCTGTCTGCTTGCCGAGGGCTTCCTGCTGTGGCTAAGAAAAACCCTGCTCCACCTCAACCCAGGCCCAGCTCTCAGCCCCAGCGTCGAGCACCCCAAAGTAAGCAGACGCCCCCCGTCTCACGGACCCGGAAGGCTCCTCGGCGCACCTGAGACGCTCGACCCAGAGCCCAAGATGTTAGCTCCAGAGCTGGTAAGACCTCTCCGTTCCCCGGTGGAGGGCCGGGTGGAGAATCTTTTGTGGAATTTATTTCATTTGCCGCCCCCCCGGGGGGTACACAGGGCTGCGGTACCCACATTCTCAATAACAGAGCTATTTCCTTTGTCAATGGGTCACCTGGCCCGCAAATGTCGTTCTCACAGCACCCTGCCACCAGATCTCTACAGTCCCAGCCGGCCGGTTCCGACGAGTCTAGAGGACGCCTACACTGGACCTCCTCCTCAGTCGCTAACCCATTCCCTGCCGGGTGTGTGGTGCAATGTAAGTGCTTTGAGTCTTTTCTCAGCACTAGAGCCTCGGGATGTGTCCTCGCCTCCCGACGTCGTACTACCTGCTCCACCCCGCTGCTCTGCCCCGCCAGGTACGTCAAAAATAACCATCCCCTAGGTGGAGCTTGGATGCGTGGCTTTCACTTCCCAACCTGTCACGCTGGCTGGCCCGGACCATTCGACTCGGTTATGCAATTCAGTTTGCCAGGCCCCCACCCCCCTTCGCGGGCGTCCGCTTTACCGCAGTATGTGGCGAACATTCCAAATCCCTGCACGCGGAAATCGCTACACTTTTACTCAAAGACGCGATAGAGCCTGTCCCTCCAACCGAAACGAAGATGGGTTTCTACAGCCCTTACTTCGTTGTACCCAAGAAAGGCGGCGGCTTACGACCGATCTTGGACCTGCGAGTTTTCAACCGGGCTTTGCTCAAATTCCTGTTCAAAATGCTCACTCAAAAACACATCTTAACTTGCGTCCGGCATCTAGATTGGTTCGCAGCGGTAGACCTGAACGACGCGTACTTCCACGTCTCAATTCTGCCTCGACACCGACCCTTTCTACGGTTGCGTTCGATGGCCAGGCGTATCAGTACAAAGTCCTCCCCTTCGGCATGTCTCTGTCCCCTCGCGTCTTCATGAAAGCCCCGCTCCGAGGAACTCGCCGACCCAATCCACTGCGGGTACTTAGTCAACCCTGTACTGGAATAGGTGCTCTGCAGGGCAGGACTCCTATGCGGCTCCCCCTGTGTGTACTTTCCGCGGTATGGTCCCCTTAAGAAGTGGACCCGTGTCTCCCGTGAGCGACAGATGGGGAACATCTAGGATGTAACCTCCGTTTCCGGCTCCTCAGAAAAATCCTGAATGAACTCGACTTATTTCCCCGCTTTTATTCCTGTATGTCCGGGGGCGGGGTATGTAAATACCGTCTGCCAACTTCTCATTGGCCTTTTTTCATAGATCAGAGGCATATTCAGGGCTCAAGAGAGACCCCTAGTGTCGCTTCTTCGACACAACGTCTCATTCCCTCCATCAGGGAACGGAGGTTACATCCGTAACCTAGACGTTTTCTTTTCTTTATAAAATCCCAGTTAGTATTTTTCATGCATAGTAATAATGGGGTTTTATACATACAAATACTGTACATAGCCATTTATTATTAGGCATTATTTATTTTCATATCCCTAGGGGATCATCATATATGGCTTCTTGGTATCAGTCCTAAATTTAAATTTTGTAAAAATAAAATAAAAACTAAAAAATCCCATTAGGTCTACTCAAACAATATATTGTCCATTTTGATGATGTTTGTCTAGAATTGAACACTATGCTCAAGTGAATTAATTATAGAATCCATGTGGTGATCTTTTGGTCCTTTAGGCCCAGCTAACAAGTAATGGTTCTGATGCTGCCAGTTATGTTCGAGTGAGTACCCAAGAGCAGAGTAATGCTGGGGGACTAGCAGTGGCGAGTGAAACTGGAGAATCTAAACCTAAAGTATTGCTCTCTATGAGCCAGCTTGTGCTAAGAAGGGGGCTCACACTGTTGACTGGCATCCTGATCCTGATAGCTGGAGTTGCTGTTCACATAGCCTCTCCTCTTCCAGACCCATTCATTCCATCTCAGAGCAACCTGACAATGGATTGGAGGAACTTTTCCATCCCTGACACCTTTCTGAATTCTACAGCTAGCTAGGAACTCTCCAGCTTAATGGAATAGCTCTCCAATAAAGTGAAAATTCTGTAATTATTTACTCACCCTTATGTCATCCCAATCTGGTATGACTACCTTTCCGGTATGACTTACCATTTCCATAAAAGTATCATTGGTCCATATGACCCTTGCACTGTTTTTGAAGCCATATGCATAGCTTTGTGTGAGGAACAGACTGAAACGTGTCATTATTCCCTGAAAATCTGCACTAGCATGAATTGGCAGGGTCATAATAGAAGTAGCAATGTCAGAATAATTTTTATTTTGCCTCGTCTGTGAATTGATTGATCCAGTTCGCTCTTAATGATTTGTTCATGAATCAGCCAGATTCGATTCTGAAGTTCAACTCGCAGATGAAATAATCCTGTCACAGCTCTTTGGAGGGCAAAAATGTCAGTGAATAACAACTTAAATTTAGGTCTGTTCCTCACACAAAGCTGTCATAAGTCATACGATTTGGAATGACATGAGAGTGAGTAGATGATGACAGAATTATCAATTTTGGGTGAACAATTATCAACTATTCCTTTTTTAATATCAAGGTCCCATTATAAAGATAATTGGGACAGCCACTGGGTTGATTCAGCGATCTTCCATTATGCTGCTTTTACATCAAAGGAGAAAATCATGTGATATTTGAACAATGCTTGTCAGTGTTATTCGAGAAAATCTTAATTACATCTTTTTTAGCTCTTCAGCCCCACCATTAGTGACAGTCGTAACTCTTACTTGTAGACTTGTGGTCAATGACCTTTACCAATCCTGCGTTGGGACACACTCCAAACCAGCAATTCATGGTAAAAAACTGGAAGCTGTGGATGCCAGAAATTCACCATAAAAAATACAGAAACCAAGCTTCATGGGATGTAATATTGATGCCTGTATATTTTATGGTGCATTACCGTTTATATTATTAAATAATATAAACTAAATACTTTAACCTTCTGAAACTGTAAAAATCTGCATTTCACTTTATAATGTAATGTTACTCACCGTAGTAATAAGAGAAAGGCACATGATAACATGAAATTAATCAATAGTGACTCTTCCAGAAAAAAGTGACCAATAAACATGTATAGAGAGCACTCAGTGTCACTCAAACAAACACTAAACACCATCAGGGTAACACATGTGAAAGTAAAATAATTCAATAAACATGAACTAAACTACATAAAATAGAATACAGAACACCCCAAATGTACCTAACTGATATTAAAAATAATAAGAAACATATCGATTGCCATAAAATATAATGAAATGTGATGGATCACAGGGAATTCTGGGAACGTCCAATTGTTGCTTTTTTTTAACCGTAATTTTAACAATAATTTCGAGTAAAAAGTACATGTGCTCTCTTATTACACATAATATAAATTTTTACTTTACCAATAATATAATTATATGGTAAATATACATTTATACACAAAATGTATACATTTCAACATTGTACCATTAAATTCCATGTATTGTCTTTTAAAATATATTATAATTTTTTTACCGTATATTTTAAGTCAAGTAATTTTTATTTGTATAGCGCTTTTCACAACACACATCTTTTCAAAACAGTTTTACAGGAAATCATGCATTAACAAAAAAATTAAACTGTAATATTTATAAAGTCTTAGAGTGATCATTGTGAAGTTTGATTAAATATGAATAACCCAATTAACCAAAAACATGTTTTACAGTAGCATTTTTACAGTCTTTTACCGTTAAAATTATGGACATTTTTTACAGTGAGCTTATTAGGCCAAAACTGCAGGAGAATAATATTTCTTAAAAGTGTAGTACTTAATGTGCATTATATATATATATATGTTAATTTCTTAGTGAACAGGATTTAAGCATTTTTATTTCTGGTTATATGCTGCAGATATATTAAGTAATTTCTCAATGGTAATTCATTCAGTAAATACATCTTTATGTGGCTTTTTATGAATATAAAGTGCACAGTAGAGTTCACTTTGACAAATCAATTTTTTACTATTTATAATCATTCACTATTGTAAAACAAGTCCATATGAGAGGACTAAATGTGTGAAGAGAAATTACTTCGACCATTTGCACATTTGTTTGCATGCAGAAGATTTTACAACAGAAATAATTTAGAATTATTTAAATAGACTTAGAAACATTACCTTCAAATATTTACAAAATAAAGTCTTTAACCGGTCATTCATGTGGTCATCACAGCAACAAAATGGACTTCTTGGTTTTATGTACACTCCCTGAGGCAATAGCTGACATTTGCAAACAATCTTATGTAACATTTGTCAAACTTAATGAAAGTTACAAACATATAGTCAAGATCCAAAACTAACTCTTGACAAGCATCAAATGTGAGTGACTTTTTGGTGCAGGTAAAACATAGTTACTAGCTATTTGACTGGTAACTTATTTTAGGAAATGTAACAATGCACAGGTTAAATCCTTGCTGTTGTTTTTATCCCCAAATGAAAAACAGACAGAAGGTCAACTGAAGAAAAGCTCAGCAAGTCTTCTAACAGCTACCTCAGTGGAAAATGTACCATCAGAAGCCAAAAGTATTTTACAATCATAACCCCAGAACTCCAGGTGGCAAGGCAACACATTACTGACAATGAGCAAACTAAACAAAAATATGATGGACAAAAAAAACACATCCCAGTAGATAACTTTCTGAATTGCATGACTGCCATCTGCTGACCATGGCAGTCTATTGTGAAGCTAATACTTAGTAATAAGCAAAAAGCATCTGCTAAATGCATTAAATATTACATATAGAAGTAAAATGATGGGTCTCTTTTTTTGTTTGACAAAAAACAACACCAATACATTTAGAATTTACAAATATCCATTTATTCATTTAGCAGACACTTTTATCCATAGTGACAGTGACATTCAATGACCTTCACAGTTTGCTGCAAATATGCAAGGAAAAAACAGTTTAATAACTATTTAAAAAATAAATTTAATGAAATAATTTATGGACTGTAATGTTTTTAAATTCACCAGCCTCAATCTCACAGCACTAAGCTTTTCACACTGGCTTAAATAGCTCTCTTTAATTGTGCGTACAGGTCAACCATTAGAATGACAGAACATCAGTATTGGCCTTCAAAGTCAAAACACAACTAGACAAACACTGAAACTTAAAATTTACTCTTTTCTCTGAAACTGAGCAAAATCAAGCCAACCCCCTGTCTATTACAGGCAGATCATAGTCTAAGATACATGATTACAGTTAAATATGGTTCAGTTAAGATAAAAATATTCAGTCCATATATAAATGATTAATGGAATAGTTCACCACAAAATGAAACATTTCTCATCATTTACTCACCATCATACCATCCCAGATAGGGTTGGGAAGTAATGGAATACATGTAATGGGAATATGTATTTAAAATACAAAATATAAGTAACTCTATTCCACTACAGTTACAATTTAAATCGTTGGTAATTAGAATACAGTTTTTACAAAGTATTTTGATTACTGAAAAGATTACTTTCATTTGTTATTTTTTTTCCATTTAATATTTAGTGCTTTCAGATGGAAAACATTTATACATATAAATGATGCGATCCAAAGTGTATTTGAACAGCAGGGAAACACTTTCTTATGATGTGTTACATTCATACGAGCAGACAGAGAAGTACGTTTGAGAAGTAACCCTCCCAAACCTTATCCCAGATTGTGACTTTCTTCACTCTGCAGAACACAAATGAAGGTTTTTAGAAGAATATTTCAGTTTTGTAGGTTCATACAATGCCAAAACTTTGAAGCTCCAAAAAGCACATAAAGGCAGCATAAAAGTAATCCATTTGACTCCAGTGGTTTAATCAATGTCTCTTAAGCAATCTAATCAAATTTGAGTGAGAACAGACACACTTGGCAAAATCATGATTTCAAGCTCGATTAAACTTTCTAGTGCTTAATGGATGCGTAGACTGCAAGATGGTGCTGAGATGTGTATTTTAGCTTGAAATCATGATTGCCAAGGAGACTGTGGATGTCACAATTTATAGTGAAAAGGGAGTTCTATTTTGGTCTGTCCTTATCCAAAATTGGATTGCTTTAAAAGACATGGATTAAACCACCTTAGTTTTATGGGTTACTTTTATGCTGTCTTTATGCACTTTTTTGAGCTTCAAAGTTTTAGTCTCACCTATAGAGCTGAGATATTCTTTAAAATATCTTTGTAAAGTCACATCTGTGATGGCATAAGGGTGAGTAAATGAGAAATTTAATTTTTAAGTTCAGCAATAAAACCCTTCTCCTCCCCAGCACCACCTCTAGATCTATTTCAAAGAGATTGTATGTATGTCTAATTGTTCAACAGCAACAGCAGATCTACAGTTGTATACAAAGACCAAACCTACTAACTTGTCATATCCATAATAATACTTCAAAGTATATTCAGAAAGTTGTCATGACTGAACTTTATACCAAATGTGAAGTTACTGCAATTTCTTTCTACATAGCATTGTAGCTGAGTCTCTATCTTATATTCCTGTTTCTTAGCTTGTTTGGTGGATGTGATAAGCTCTTTCCCATACTGTTCTCACCTCACACGTTTATGCTGTTTTTTATTATTCCAGGAAAGTGTAGTCGTCTGTGCTTATCAATATAAAAAAAAATCTAACTAAATACTTCCATAGCCTCACAACATCTTGAAGAGCATCTCAGCCCACAAAGAATCCACTGTCCCTTCTCTTCGGAAGTCCTAAAATCTTTGGTGAGAATATAAATATTTTGGCAAAAAATTATTATATCATCCTCGCTTGAGATATTCAGTGAGCATCTCATTTAACACAATCCCTCCAGCTAGTATGAGCAGCATGATGAGAACTGCAAGTCCTCGACGGACAACCAGTTGTTTAGTGGTCAAGACATTTCCAACTGTGACAATTGTGCCAGTCTCTGCTATTCCCCCTTCTCCTTTACTTAGCTCTTCCAGGTCTGTGTTTCCATTGGCCTGGCCTTCTTCAATGTGCTGGAACTCCTGTGCTACTTCTGTAAGAAGATATACAAATGCTTTAGCAGTTGAATATAATCAAGAAACAAAATTTTTTCTTCATCATAACAACATAGATCATTGAACAGGGTCATCATACACCATGGACAGTGAGTACCTTCATTGCAGACCTTGTTTTCCATAGCATAAGATTCATCTTTAGTCTTAGGTGCTTGTACACCTGCTCTGGTCAAGGCCTGAAAATAAGAAGGCAATACTCATCATCATTTACCCAGAGAAAACCAGAACATTGATGAGGAAAAATGTCCCACCTCTTGAGTTGCTTTCTTCCAGTCCAATTTGCAAATTAGGATGATGAAGAACAAAGACTGCATGAAGACACACACAAAAAATCCAGTCCACAAACCTAGCGAAAAAGACGACATTAATATATAATAGTTCAACTGGAGTTCTTGAAATAGTATTGGTTGTTCTTACAAAGCTAGTGAGAGGGTTTCATTTGCTCACCCTTAAAGGGATAGTTCACCCAAAAATGAAAATTCTCTCATTGTTTACTTACCCTTATGCCATCCCAGATGTGTATGACTTTCTTTCTTCTTTTGAACACAAACAAAGATTTTTTAGCAAGCAAATGGTGGCCAGAACTTTGAAGGTTCAAAAAGCACATAAAGGCATATGGTCTTCAGAAGCAATATATGTGTGGGTGAGAAACAGATCAATATTTAAGTCCTTTTTAACTATAAATTATCCAAATTGCCCAGTAGGTTGGGATATGTACAAATAATGCAAATCACCAAAAACAAAATAAGAAGAATGTGAAAGTAAAAGTGAAAGTGGAGATTTATAGTAAAAAGGACTTACATTTTAATCTGTTTCTCACCCACACCTATCATATCTCTTCTGAAGACATGGATTTAACCACTGGAGTCATTTGGATTCCTTTTATGCTACCTTTATGTACTTTTTGGACCTTCAAGGTTCTGGCCACCATTCACTTGTATTTTATGGACCTACAGAGCTTAAATATTCTTCTAAAAATCTTTGTTTGTGTTCAGCAGAAGAAAGAAAGTCATACACATCTAGGATGGCATGAGGGTGAGTAAATGATGAGAGAATTAAAATTTTTAGGTGAACTATCCCTTTAACTTCTGCCATTTCATGTGGCCTCCATAGTGTATCTTGGATTCAACTTTGTATACATGGCTAATTTCATGTTAACTGCTAATTTCATTACACAAGTCTTACCAATTATGCCCATGTTGACAGCAAACATCAGTGACACTCCAATTGGGAATCCCACAAAATAGTATCCCACAATGTTACAAAGAGCACCTAGCAGTTGTTTTCCAGCACCTCTGACAATGCCACCTGTAATGCCCTATACACAGAAAAATAAACCCTATTTTAACTTACAAAGAGGACAAGAGACATATAAGAATGGTTCACAATATCTAAAGTCTGCAATTTAAAAGAAATAAGGAGTAACATAATTGGTCTTTTCTTTCTCATGTGTGCCATCACAGCACTTTATGTACAACATAAAAATACACCTATAAAATATGATTTTCAGTTGATTACTACTTTGTTTTTAAGTGGACTTTGTTAAACAGGGAGTGAAAAAAGATGGTACCAGATGGTGCAGAGGTGCCACTTGGAAAATATAGAAAGATATGCACATAGATTGCCACAAAGATAAGTATTTTCGATTAATTTATTTATCTTTCTTTTCATCTCTCACTTTCATAAACATACAAAGAAATTAGAATTTGCTAACAATAATTTTAAAAAAGTCTAAGAGAAATGTATAACCTTACCGCAATGGCATCAAATAGATGAAAGAAGCCATACATGATCATGACCTCTGAAACTCTGAGCACAATATCCCTGTGAGAGAAAGAAGATAATGATAAAAATATAAGGAAGTATCCAGGGAGGCTGATATATAAATCTATATTATTAAAACCAATAAAAGACTGCAGTAGATTTGATCTTTTTTTAGCTGATAATTGTGCTCCTGTACATAGATGGTCTCTCCCTGGTATTTTAAAACAGTCTTTAAAATTAATGAAATGATTAATAGTAAGCAAACAGAAAATAATCACACAGTGCCATTTAAATACTATGACTAAAACAAATATTAATACATTTATTTAAGTGAAATCCTCTGCTATTTTACTGTGGCAAATTTATATACTATTGCCGTGGCATTCAGTATTGCACATGTTTTGAAATTCTTTGATAATTAAAATGTTTGCCTTTTTTTTCCTTTTTCAAATGATTCAGCATTTGGCTAAATTTGAAAGTCTCTCTGGACCTGTTAGCACAAGCAGGTTTTGATGACTCAAGTGATACTGAAAGCTAACTGGCTTGAAAGGTTAGGGTATCTATGATAATGATTGATAACACGTCTCTGTACTTGCTCTGAAGCAGCAGCAGCGTAGCAGATCTAGGAAAGTCCAAGACCAATATCCTATTAATGTCATCCCCACATTCACATGCTAAATCCTGCTGAGAGCTGGCATGACTGAACTGCTGTAGGTTTGATTTGAATTATAAATTCAGTTTTTAAGTGTGAATTATCATAAACATGTTATCATACACACAACCTATGAGGTATTTGCATTAGATGATCGTAATAATCAGTGTAAATCCACGAAATTCCTCTCTTTGTCATCCCAATTCATTTGACGTACTGGGGCGTGTGGTCAATTCCATTCAAATTCCAACTCAGGCTTTGACATGAAGTAGATAATTTGTTGTAGAGTAAATGAATGAACAATTTGTTAAATCATTACACAACAAAAACCTATTAGGTAAAGTATAAATTTGGAAGTCTTTGAATGCTTTACTGCTCACTTGTTTGCTCTGAACACCACACACTCCAAAACTGTTATATTAGAATTATATCAGCACTGCCACACATGTAAAAACAAAACAACAATGTGACATTGAACAGTGGATCTCTGTAGCTCTGTACTTACTCTTCTGTAGTAAAAATGTACCCAATAATGTCCTTGGAGCCTCCAATACAGGTTGCAACCACACAGGAAACAAGTACTAAATAAACAACAACAGATTATTTGTTAGAAAAATAAGGTAAATTGTTAATGTTTCAAATGAGATTTTTAAAGGAATATTCCAGGTTCAATACAAGTTATGCTCAATTACCAGCATTATAATGTTGATTGCCACAAAAAAATATTTTGACTCATCCCTCCTTTCTAAAAAAAAAAAAAAGGTTACAGTGAGGCACTTTAAATGGAAGTGAATGGGGCCAATTTTTGATGGTTTAAATGCAGAAATGTGAAGCTTACAATTTTATAAAAGCACTTCCATTAAATCTTGTGTTAAAACTCAGCTGTTAGGTTGTTTAAATTGTTGTTTTTAGGGTTTACAGTGTTACGTCGTCATGTCAATGAAGTTGTGTTTTTGTGGTAATCAAAATTATGCCACAAACGCTGTAGATTGATCTAAACTTGTATTGAACCCGGAATATTAGCTTAATATTTTATATATAATGCTCCATGTATAGAAATATTCAAAATAATTAGGCATGTTCAGCATCAGTTAAAGCTGTTAAAAAAAATTATCACATACATCCACAGACTAAAGATACTTTGGCAGACATCTTAGCTTGTTCTGAGTTTCCAGCTCCAAGTGCATTTCCCACTCTTACACTGGCTGCCACTGCAAATCCCAGAGGAAACTACATATAAAAATAGAAGATACTGTGGAAAACAACCTACCAAGTGCCCAGAAAGAAAACAAATTTGAACTTGGTTTCAAACTAATCAGCCTACTTTATTCAGAAGATTTCAATTTATAGCATTATTTACTGAAGACAATAGTACATGTTTCAAAAAGAGACCGGAAGCTCTGCTTTTGATGTTCCTCTTCTTTTTAACTTTGTTATACTGTAGCTTATGGTGAATAGTTGCTAAATTTTGCATTCTTTTTGGTTATTTCTGTAGCTAAATTTAATCATCTCAATTATAGAATGGATTAATGCTATGGTTACTCTGCAACAACACTGTTACAGACCTAAAATTTCATGTCAATGGTTTTGTTCAAACTTTTGAAAATCATCTTCTTAAAACCCACTGAACCGATTTGCACAATATATAGCATGCATGCTATTTGGACACATATCTAACTAAATAGCTGAAAAATAATTAAATATCTAAATAAACAGCTGGTGCACCTCTGATTGGCTGCTCGTTTGAACCATTTGTAGAGTGGTGCAGTTTACGCAGCCACATTTTCATGTACCGGTACACTGTTCAGAGCTGTCAGGACTTGGCCAGTGCGATTTGTTAAACTTGTATTTTTTTTTACATATTACTTTAAAAAAAATGGTGGGTCAAAAAAAAAATCAATGTGGGTTATTTAGTTACCATGTATGATTTGGTTGCAGTCACCAACCCATTTGTCTCTTTTTCCACACAGGCAGAAGATAACAAAATACTATTTGCTAATGTAATACAATTCCATGAGTAACATTAAAAAAAATAATGTTATAATGTCTTGGCTGATTGAGGAACAACAGAAATGTGACTCTTCTCAGTTCCATGTGTTCTACCAACAGGTTCTGATTTCAGTTTATAATTTGTGTAAATGTAGTGCTGTTTTTTGACCCATTGACCAACAGTTGGTGCTGTTTGGTGTGAGGAGATCTTGAAACAACTACAGGTGTACAGTTTCACTTGTGTTAAAGTTATGTTGTTCCAAACCTGTGTAACTTTCTTCTTCTGTGGAACACAAAAGATATAGCAGTATGCCAGTGTGTAAGTCTCAGTCACCATTAATTTCCATTGCATCTTTTTATTCTTCCATAAATTGAAAGTGAACGGTGACTGAGACATTCTGCCTAACATTTCCTTTTGTGTTTCAAAGAAGAGAGAAAGTCTTATGGTTTGGAGCAACATGAGGGTGAGTAAAAGACAGAATCTACACTTTTAGGTGAACTATCCATTTAAGGGTTAGACAATGTAACCTTGCGTTTCAGAAATGTTGTAAACCTACCATATATGCAATAGTGGCCAGCTCATAGACAACAGACTGAGCCCCCAACTCAGTCTCACTGATGAGTCCTACAATGATAAAAGTGGTAAGATGTCAAATACATAAAAACTACACACATCAGTGTATATATATATATATATATATATATATATATATATATATATATATATATATATATATATATATATATATATATATATATATATATATATACACATACACACACACACACACACACACACACACACAAATACATTCATAACATGATTAAAACTGAATTACATAAATACACAAAAAGTTTGCAAACCTGCCAGAAATCCACCAATCTCATATGTCCACCACTCGACACAAAGCATGAGCATGCTGGGAAAAGCCAAACGGATGAAGGCACCCCATTCCTGCAGACAGTCACGAGACCAACCTAATAGTGTGTGAGAAATTGAAAGAAACAGATGGAAACATGGCAAAATTGTATTTGAATTTGTGTAAAAAAAACAACAACAACAAAAAAAACACGGGCAGTGGTAAAATTAACTATTATTTCTGTAACTTTTTATTATTTTTGCTCTATCCTATGCAGAATTTAAACATTTGAATCACTTCATGAATGCCATATGAGTCCCAAAGTCTCCTTTAGTAAATAAATTGACCAATCAGAACGGAAATACAAATGATAAAAAAGAATATCATTATCAAATACATTTATCAGAGAAAGAGTCTGTAGATGGAACTGTGTGATTTCTTCCATTGGTTTCTTTTATTGAGAAGTGTTGAATTAGTGATCGGGAAAATTTACAATAACGCATAATTAATTACCAAAGATATTTTGAGCTATAAGGGAAAGATCATCTGTCTCTGCAGCATAATTATCAGCAAAAAAGATAAACATCCTACAATCTTTTATTGTTAAAATCTAAGGATAACTATCATATTATTAATGGATGACAGGGCACCTTCACATTTAAAACACACAACAGATTTCAGAACATTGAAAATATCTACAGTATGAAGGAAGTGTGTTATGATATAAACCTGATCTCACATGACTCAAAGTTTTCCCTCTTGTCAAATATTAAAAAGGAAGGATTGTACGGCAGGACAAAAAAGTTACAATATGCACTGCAATTGCAAATGTGTAAGCTGTAGTTAAAGTAAAACTGGGTAAATTAAATATATGTGGTAAATTAATAAGTAAGTAATTGCCAGACAGAGAGTTTGATAGATAGACAGTTTGACATATAATATATATATATATATATATATATATATATATATGTTTTTATAAATATCTTAATTCAAAACATTTCATTGAAAAACATACAGTTCTTGAAACTTCTACAATCACAACCTTTGTGATTAACTGCTTTAATCTACTGATAAACCTGGTTTCTGTTATTAAAAAGTAAAATTAAAAGGCTGAGAACCTGTGTAGACTCACCGTCCCAGGTGGCTTTATGCAGACCCTTCCAGCGGATGTAAACATAAAGAAAAACAGCCAATGAATATTGAGAAATGGTGTTTGCAGCAGCAGATCCTCTGTGAACACAGAACATGAAGATAAATGAACAAATAAGAGATGAAATACAAGAGACTATGAGTTTAATGTGTCATTTGACCCTGAATTTATTTCAAAACTACAAACTATGGTCTTAAAAAGTTAGAAAACCAGAATCAAAAAATGTCTTACGCAACACCAAGCTCAAGCAGATGAAGAAAGACGTAGTTTATTAAAGCATTAAGGATATTTCCAGCTGCTCCTGTGATGACCTGAGGCCAAATAATACCCTAAACAAAGGTAGGCAAACAGCTCTTTAACATTACAGCATCATATAATCTATGGCCCACGGGTCAATCAGAGAAGTACTGGATAAGAGACACATCACCAGTAATGGAGCCTTTACCTGATTTTGAAGATACTTTCCTTGCAGTTGGTACATAAATGCAGCCTGGAGACAATAACAAAAAATAGTATTTAATTTTCACATTATTATCTATATGGAAAAATATTTGTTATAACAAGTTAATACATTTTCCTAAAAAAAAGCTGAAAATAGGACAAGTTCCTGAGAAATGTAATATAAGTTCATATATGTTCCAACATGTGAATATAAATCCATATATATGTAGGAATTCATTGAAATATATGTATGTGTCATATATGTGTGTATTTGGCTAAATATATGTTACATCAATGGAAACTGTCCTTTTTGTAGTATTTTCAAATATACACCCACTGAGCACTTTATTAGGAACACTTGTGCACCTACTCATTCATGCAATGATCTAACCAGCCAATCATGTGGCATCAGTACAATGCATAAAATCATGCAGAGACATGTCAGGGGCTTCAGTTAATGTTCACATCAATCATCAGAATTGGGGAAAATGTGATCTCAGTGATTTCATCTGTGGCATTATTGTTGGTGCCAGACAGGCTGGTTTGAGTATCAGATTTGTGCAGATTTGATAGCTTTGTTAATGTTTTCATGCACGTGGCAGATTTGTTTTATTTATTTATTTTTTTCCTGTCTACATCAATAAAACATGTTTTGGAAAGATGTGTGAATGATGGTGTGAAAAAGTTTTAAAGTGGTACTCACAGGCAATGCGGGCATGAATATTTTTACATAGAGTTGTGAAAGACTGTTAGGAGAGAGAGAGAAAGTAATTCACACACAGCAAAAGGCAGCAGTGTTGACACTAGATCCATGTGATTATCACATGAACAAATTATGTCATCATTACATCACCAACTGTAGTTTGAATTTCATTTTATAAACTGCTGAATTGGGAAGTCAATTGGGAGTTGTTGGTAAATGGATTCTCATAATACCATATATTGAAACTGCACTAATTAACTTTTTCACATCACAGTATATAGACAAGCATTGTTTTATCAGTATTCATTAAGGTCCGTTTTGCCAATCAGGAACATGTACTGTAGTTGTTCTTCAATATGCCAGACCTGGCCACACTGGGGCTCTGTCTGACAGCCAAAAGGATGGGCTCTGTGTTAATGAGCAGTGCCCAGCAGGGGAAACAGGCCAACAGGAGGATGAGAACCCCTCTCTGCAGTATCACACCCACCCGCTTCAGATTATTACTCCCAAACGTCTGCAAGAAGAGAGAATTCAATTAAAATCACACCTTATAGAGCAGACAAAAGCTTAACCCTGAGCACAAAGTACACTACTGTAACTCAACACTTGCAATTATTGAACATTACTGTATGTGTCCTACCTGGGAGATGAGTGTATCACATGCAGACGCCAACCCAGCGCCAATGGAAATGCCAGTCACATTAATAACCTGTGTGAAAAAGGAGATATATACAAATGTTATTAGGTGTGTAATCCACACAGGCTTAATACCAATCAACAACTTTAAGTTGGTGAACTTTATGAACTCACTGCAATAGCCAGAGCTACACCGGCCAGTTCAGTTTTCCCCAAGTGTCCACAGAACACAGTGCTGACAAAACTGATCAGGAAGATCATCAGCTGAGATATAAACTGAATAAAGAGGAGAAACATGATCACATTTTCACTTTTTTGATTTTTGAATATTTTAATTATTAACATTGTTTGGTCAAGTCAAGTGGTTTTTATTGTCGTTCAACCATATACAGTTAGTAAAGTGCACAGTGAAACGAGACAACGTTCCTCCAGGACCATGGTGCTACATAAAACAACATAGGACAAACACAGAACCACATGAGACTACACAGACTAAATAACATACCTATATAAAGTGTGCAAATCTGTCAAATCTGTCATCAGTGCACTAGCGTTAAAAAATAGTTTTTAAATCAAGTATTGAATAAACTGTGCTCTATCCATTTGATCAAATCTAAAAACATAATGATTTAAAAGTTATGTTTTAGGCTATTTTGTTAAACAATGTTTAGAAGTGTATGATGTAAGATATTTTATTCTTTTGTCGTAGTTTTGTTGGTTCAATTATTATTATTATTATTATTATTATTATTGTGACCAGATACCTTTGTTTCAATAGTTCCATTCACAGAGTAGATAAAAAGCTTTGATAACTTCAATATACTCTACATATACTGTATAAAATGTAAATATGTTTAACTTTCCTTGCCATTACAACACTGAAATTATTATTATTATTTTTATTTGGTCTGTTGATTTGACGTGTGAATACAATAAGCAGTTGCAGAGCATCAATTTTGACAATTTGAATGTTCAGTCTTACCACTGGTCCAGCCAGTTTCAGCAGCTGTACAATTTCTTTTTTATAGTTCACAGGCAACAACTTCCGTAGTTTCCTTCGACATCCTCCACAAACAATATGTGAACTCGATGTTGACTGAGAATCATCACTTTTCTCCTTTTTTGCGTCTCCATTTATATGAGTTACTGTTTTGATACTATCCATTTCTGAATTACTGTTGTCAGGTCTGAATTCCCACGTGATTACAAGGCAACTTTATTTCGTTAACAGTAAAGGACTACATCGGCATGCAAATAATGTTCATAAAGGTCCGTTACAGAAGTGAAGTTTAAATGGATTTTAAGGTGAGACACTTGAATAACTGTCTCGCAAAGAGTAGCTTAGCCCCGCCTGCTTTACTCCACGAGGTCATTACATAAACAGAAGTCACTGCATGCTAAGGTTTCATTAAAGAGACACGACACTTTCCGGTCTATCAGAGCTCATCTTTTGTAAACAAAATTTTTTTCAAAGTAGATTTAGCAAATAATCTATCAAACTAAGTGTTGTTTTAATAATAGTCCAATGTGCATAAATCATATGTATATGATATAATTTATATGTTAATATAATCGCAGAACGAACGAACGAACGACAGAGCAAAGGATGTGCGGATCGATTATTTGTATCGAGACCAGTTTTTGCTCTCACACTAAATAATGACGGAGCTAAATATGACATGTATTATTATGTGTTTGTGTGACGTTTGTTATACGTTTATTTAAATAAAATTAAGCATAACATATAATCGCAACGTTTTTTAACAGCAATTAAACAGTAGCCTACATACATGTATTAAAATGGTATACATATAAAATTATACACACACACACACACACACACACATATATACGTGTGTGTGTATATAGAGACCAAATGTAAACACTTCTAGTATATCAATTTGTTACCCTTTTGACCTGATGAGGTTTCAGAGCTGGAACAAGGGAGCATAGTTTATGTCTGCTATTGTTCAAAGAAACATGCAGACATACAGTACTGTGCAAAATTCTTAGGCACATAAGATGTTTCACAAAATGCATTTGTCTTAAGATGGATTATATATATATATCTCATCAGCTTTAGTGTGTAAATAGGAATATTAAACTTCTGAACATTCCTTTTGCAAATAGAATAGAAGAATGGTGAGATCTGCAACATATACCACGGCCCCCACATAGGGTCAGTCTGGGATTAAATGAAGAGACAGAAGCAGTTGAGACTGCCTATATAGATAGCAGAACTGTGGGAATTCTCCAAGAAGCTTGGAACATCCTATCTGCCAACAACCAAGAAAAACTGTGTCCAGGTGTACTTAGAGAAATGGTGCTGTTTTGAAGGCAAAGGTGGTCACACCAAATATTGATGTAGCTTTTTTTTATGTTTAGTGGACTTTTATGACATTAATTGATAAATTAAAACTTTTTATGGCATTATTTTTGAAGCCATCCTAACTATGAAACATTTTCCACAAGTGCCTAAAACTTTTGCACAATACTGTAGAACAGACATAGACATAGTACATAACAGGGTACATATATGTTTCGGGACGCCTGTCCTCACGTTTCGCTGAGATAAGTAAATTTTCGTGACGTTTGCATAAACAAATGTACAAGTGGAACAATAGAAATAGTCGCTATTTCCACTCAAACCACAAGTTTCACACTTCTATAAGCCCAAACTGCCTGACCTGACACTTAGGATCATTACATAATTGTGCAGAAATTTCTGCACCTAGAAAGGAAATGCCTGCTGGTGTAACCAGCCCCGGTCGCCGCTCCAAACGGGACTGCGTCGTGGGAGGCGTGTGCGCTTACAAGGCGGCTAAAGGTTACAGCCTCTAGTGTCAGATCTCACTGCATTATACACAAAATTATATATACACATGTACAGTATATAACAACTACACATAAGCTGACACTGAACTGTATCACAACAACAGTTTTGTTGGGGGGAAAAATTGCGCATTGAATGTCACATGCTTGCTAAAACCCCAAAATAATAAATTTTCCCTTTGATTGTTGTCTATGGAAGCCCTGAAGCGCAACGTGAAAAAAAAAAACTCCAACAATTCTTGACTGATTTGCCAACAAATGTCACAAGAAAATATTACTCATTGAAAAAAAAAAAAAAAAAAAAGACAAAAAGTTATGCTTTGAACTAAATGTGATGCTACATTTGCGACACAAGATATTTTAGAGGTATGAAGATATCAAGAGTTTATGTTGTTCTTATAGTATGCAGAAATTCATAATATACAAATAATTTTGAGTCAAAATCTATCTGGGTAAGGTTGTAGCAGCTGTATGTAGGTCTCACTTAAGTTGGAGATGTGTTAATTTGCTTGCACCGGTTCTTAATGCAAGACTTAACTAGAAGGTCGTAAGCTCACGTTAAGTAATGCATAGAATAATATGACGTTTACTTGTATTGATCCAATAAACAGCCTTCAAATTTGTACACAGAAGTGCAACAGCAGTGAATTTCAGTTTGATCTAGTTACGGTTGTTCAAACTTTGTTTTCTCATGTAACTGTCAGCTGTAATAAATGGTATCCCCATTAAAATGAGATAAGACTATGTAAAAAAAAAAAAAAAAAAAAAAAAAAAAAAAAAAAAAAAAAAAAAGTAAATAATAATATTTAATAACTTTATCTATGAACAAGGGACAATAAATAAATAAATGCTAATATAACAGGCTGGAAAAATAGACATTTATTAAATTTCAATATCTTATATATTTCAATTGCAACACTGAAGGTCATTCATGCCAGGGATCAAAATCTTTTCCGATTGCCTGATGAAGACAACAGATTCCTGCAAACCATGGAACATAACACATGCACTGAAATGAATCCCATCTGATTCACCATCTGGACTTCTGAGAATAAATATGGGGAGGTCAAATTTTTTTCGGGCAATGCCAACACAGGGATATGATGTTACGAGGGAGAGCTTCTGGTGTAAGTAAATAATGAATCAAATAACAAAATATATTATATTAAACATTTTCAAATATAGTATGCAGTTTCCTGCAACAATAAATCTCACAGCTTTAAAAAAATGTTTTCTTTGAATTGAGCCAAGAGATCAGCGTGTGACATTTCGGTCTCTTATAGGTTGCGCTTCCTCTTGTCATACGAATTCAAGGTTCAGAGTTCACCAAGCTTGAACTTTGGTAAGCAGCGTTGTATTACATTTTTAGGCATGATCCTACGTTTGTGCACTGCTGCATTCGGATGCGTTTGAATGATAGTGAATGGAGCATGAAGTGTAGTGTAAAAAAATGTCCTGAAAAAGTTTAGTGGTATCCTTAAAAAACGGACAGCATTGTGGAGGTAGGATGCCATGTCTCACCTTTTTTTAAAGAATAAAACAAAACAAAAAACAAGAAATATGGAATGATGCTTTATTTGAGTGTATTGTACCTTTACAACACTGTAACCGGATGCCAGATGACTGAGGCTCTTATTATTTAGATTCAACCTACTGACTTTTGGAGCACACCACTACATGCAAGTCACAGCTTAAATTGCAACTGTTCTTGTACACAAGCCAGAAAGTTGACACAACGTTTGCAGCTTGTACAGTCCCTATATATATAGTTTGTTTCTATCTTGTTCTTTGCGGTTCCTTATTTTTCAAATTGTGCCCTCAATGCTTCTCCAGCCCGAGGTTTGTTTAACGTAGTAAAATTGACCAGGCTGTTGTACACCCCTGTTTATACTCAATATGACCAGTCTTAACATTATTAGTTGGAATATGCACGGGTTGAATTCTCTGGTGAAGCGGACCCTATTTAGAATGTTTGCGTCATAAAGCAGTATCCATCGCTTTCCTGCAAGAAACACACTTGAAGCGTGAGGACGTCCACCGCTTCCAGAATAAATACTATAAATTACTCAATTTCACAAGTGCTCTTAGTAAATCCAAAGTTAAGTTAATTTTACAAAAATGGTCACTGAGCTTGTCTGTTGTCAAGACTTCCCGTTAAACTCCCATTTGCATCTATTTATGCACTGAATGATTATGACCATCACTTTTTGGATGATGTTTGCAGGGAATTGGCAACATGTAATTACCATCATGTGATTCTGGGTACAGATTTTAATAGCCTGTGTCTCTCCCTCACTAGAGCGATCATCTGCCGATTTTACTACTATACCATCACAATCCTCCATTGCACTTAATGGGTTTATTAGGGAATTTAATCTGGGAGATCCGTGGTGCAATTCGAACAGCAGGGTTAAGGAGTATACATTCTACTCAGCGAGTCACAAATCATTCTCTAGGGTTCATTATGTTTTAGTCAGTTCCTTGTTGCTTAATTGTGTAAGTACATGTGATATACTGTCCATACTTATGCACCAGTTGTCTAGTGTCAGCATGGATCCTTGTCTTCCTAAAGACAGCAGATGGCGCTTTAATACCTCCTTACTGTATGATACATCTTTCTAGACCAACTTAGGCAAGCTCTCTGCACATTACTAGAGATGAATTCCTGATCTTGCCCCAACCCTCAAGTTTTATGGGAGGTTACAAAATGTTTTCTACAGGGTTACTGTATTTCTTATTGCACAAAGCTTACGGCTATCAAGAATAAATGCTTTTCCGAACTAGAAAGTAAGATACACAGTTTAGAGCCGCAACAGTCTTGTAGCTTTTTCAAGCAGACCAACCATAGAAACTTTTACTGTTGAAACAAGAGTATGATTCTTTATCCATGACTAAAGCTGAAATTATTATTCAGAGAACAAGACAAAAGTATTATTTCTATTCGGATAGACCCAGCAGGTTACTTGCGATGAAACTCAAAGAAAATGTATCCAAAGCAAATATTGATTTAATTAGGACCAGTTCTGGGGATGTTGTTTCTGACCCAAGGTCTATTAATGGCAAATTTGTATAATTTTACTCGACATTGTACACTTCAGAGGTCACTCTTCAGAGGTCACTCTTGATGGAAAGTCCTGTTCATCTTTCCTTAATAATTTGGATCTCCCCACTCTTTCTGTCTCAGCTAGAGAATTCTTAGTAGAGCCCCTGAAACTGGAGGAACTCCATAAAGCATTTCATTTTTACAGAAATGCAAATCTCCAGGCCCTGATAGGTTTCCCCCAGAGTTTTAAGTCATCTGGGATGTGGTGGGGCCCCTAATGCTAAACTCAATGAAATATGGTATCGCTATGTTTCACAAAGATCAAAATATGGCTCTTATCACTCTGTTATTAAAGAAAAGTAAAGACCCATTAGATGAGTCAATTTATCGTCCTATATCCTTGATGTCAATTGACATCAAAACTTTGCCAAAGCACTAGTGCAGGGGATGGAAGTTCATATCGATAATTGAATTCACTACGCCAAGAGGGGTTTTGTGAAAGGAAGGTCGGCGTCATACATTATGCGCCGCCTACACCACATCATTGAACACACTTGCACTGACTCTAGTACTTCTGCTATCTTTTCTCAAATGCTCTCAAAACATTCAATAGGATTGAATAGGAATATCTGCGGAAATTGCTTGAACATTATGGATTCAGCCCTAGATTTATACCTACCCTAAAAATGCTGTATCATTGTCCCACAACGACCATTCTGACAGGCCCTTGTCACTCGCCCCTTCCACTCCAGGGACCCCTCTTTTCTCTCTCTCTCTCTCTCTCTCTCTCTCTCTCTCTCTCTCTCTCTCTCTCTCTCTCTCTCTCTCTCTCTCTCTCTCTCTCTCTCTCTCTCTCTCTCTCTCTCTCTCTTGCACGAGTCCTCAGGCAAAGTAAAATAATATCCCCGTTACAAAGGAAGCACAAAGGCGCCATCTAGCAGCCACTGCCGGAGCATCAAAAATTATTGTGCACAAGACTGAGAAATGTGCATGTCATTAGCAGTTGCTCTCTGTGAGTGAAGTGTTCGAGAAGTTCGCAGCTCAGTGTTTATGGTGTTTATTAATAACCTTGTGCATCTATTCGAGAAAGTAAGTTTAATTGTTCCCTTTTCGCTTAAGTTTGATTAGAATAATTGAGTATTTTGTTCATAAATCTTCTCAAGAAATATGCTGAGCCATGCACACTCCCGTATCGTTTACAGACAATTAATAGCATTGTGAAAGATTATTTAAGTTATTTCTGTGTGATTTATATGCTATTGTAATATGGAAACTGATATTCCATTATTTGTTTTATTTGAATTCATATTTAGAAGAATGGTGATTTATAATTCATAACTTTTTGGTTCATGTTGTTTATATGGAGCCATAATAATTCATAACTTTTCTGTTCATGTTGTTTATATGGAGCCAGGCATGATGTTAAACTTATGTTTCTTTATACATGTGACATCTATTATTGTTTGTTTATTTGCAGCCACATGTTTACTCCTAAAAACCCACTAAATACATCATTATAAGTTGAGCTGTAACCACTGTGTCCAACTCTGTGCCTGAACTATGCCAATGTGACATCACTGCAGTCTAATGTATGTCTATGCTGTTGAAGAAATGTCCAGTAAATCCTGTCTGCATTCTGACCGACGCCCCAGGGTGAGAACTATAGCCACCTAAATGCCTGTGGTCCTTTCTCTCACACATTTTGGTCCTTCGAGCCGGATACTCAGTGCTTACCTTGGTTAAAGATGGCTACATCTAAAGACAAAAGTGAAGCTCTTTCAGAATCTGTGCACCCAAAATGGCAAATACGACTGCCAACCTACTTGTCAGATTACCAAGTGAATGTAACAGGCCACAGAGAACTGACTTCATCACATATGGCATATACTACAGCACAGCCTGCATTTAGACTCTAAAAGGAGTGTAGCACAGAGAGGGATGGTGTTGTCATGAAGATGCCCTCAGCTGCTTCAGCAGCCGGCAGACATGAAAGTCAGTGCTCATCGAGAGATGAGTGGGGGGGCCTTTTATGATGAATTAAAGGACATTCAAGCTTGGCTTGGCCAGGACACTCAGATCATACAGAGTTTATGCAACCGAGTGCGCAGCGTGTATTATCCAGATGTTGTAGAGCCTTGGAGAAACCCTCACATGCAGATACTCACACATTACTGAAAGATGCTGATGTCTATTCTCCTGCAGCAAGGCAGTCACTCTCAAACACCGTTAATTTTTCACCATCACAATCAGCCTCATCTGCATCACCACAACCCTTACCCCTGTCACTCATGTCCCAAGAATTGTCTGTGTCCTTGTGTCCCATTCAGTTACCGACTCAACCCCACAGAGACTCAGACACACACTGGAAGTAAATCCACCACCTC
Organism: Moxostoma hubbsi; assembly: GCA_032164185.1. Taxonomy (NCBI): domain Eukaryota; kingdom Metazoa; phylum Chordata; class Actinopteri; order Cypriniformes; family Catostomidae; genus Moxostoma; species Moxostoma hubbsi. Next base: position 7,533,188 of record JAVLUX010000042.1, read on the forward strand.
AGGATGATGAGTCATGACCTGAACCACCACCTCCTGTCTGTGATGATCCTTCTTACAGAGCTAGAAAAGAGCATGAGTTTCAAGTCAGTTACACTACTTCTGTTAGTTACTGAAACACAGTGAAACTAGTCACAGAGAAAGCAGTAGCACAGTCCTATTGTGGACAGAATGCTCTAGGCTATGTGAACCCAGTCCAGATTTCCTCATTCAATCCTCGTGGAGGGGATGTCAAGCCTAACCCTATGCCACAAATCACACAAGAACGGGTAAATACACCACACTATGAAGATAAATGAAGATTGGCACGCATACAGAAAAGAGATGGGGTATTATTTTCAAATGCCTTACTACTCGAACAGTACATCTGGATGTACTTACCTCTGTCAATTCAGATAATGGCTTAATGGCTTTACGGAGGTTTACAGCATGCCATGGTATGCCTGCTGAGGCTACTCTGATCAGGTGTTACGTCCCCAGAGTTCTGGGTTCGTTTTATAGTGATTCTTTTTCTGGTATTGCTTGTGGTTTGTGTGTTTGTGTTTCTTCTAACAGGCAAGATGGCTTCTGTAACTGTTCCGGCAGCTGATTGGTGGTTCAACGGCTGATTGGATCTTGAAACTCCTCCCACTCGTCAGTGGCTGCAGCTGGCTGGGCTCTTTAAAAAGCCCAGTTTTGAATCAGTTCACTCTCTGTTCCTGCTGTTGGTTTGGTTGGTACCCTTTGTTGGGATCTTTGTGACTTTTAGATAACTTTATTGTTCTCTATTGATATTTTGATTGGAACATTTGACACTGTTTTGACAATGTTTTAATCTGATTTGTCTGCTAGTAAATCTAGCTTTGTGTTCCACTTTTGGAACTTGTAAGCAGCAGGACTGAGCACTTGATGTTTGTGAAGTCTTATAATTTGTGTTAACTTCTTTTTTTCTTTCTTTATTGTTTATAGGGAGTTGGGGGAGTAGATTTAGAGCTACCCCGGGGTATACATCACCAGTAGGCACACTTCTCTGTCTAGAAACACCAGCTAGACCTGGGCAGACCACCAGCTGTAAGTTTGGTTCGGGCACCTTGATCGTGTGCCAGATAGGTGATGTATTTATTAATTTTTTTTATAATTAGTATAGGTTAGGAGTGGGGTTCTTTTGTTTATTTCTTTTCTCTGGTCCGTCCAGCTCTCCCCCTTTCTCCCAGAAAATTATTATTGTTTACTATTCACATTATTACCATGGCAAAAATAAAAGCAGCACTCAGCACCACAGTTGGGGCACAGAGAATACCTGAGGAGGTACACAGAACAGTTCTAATTGATGTGGAAACTATCCTGAACTCTAAACCATTGGGTTATGTGTCAGCTAATATCTCAGATCTCTTATTTACAGACAATTAATAGCATTGTGAATCACACAAGTTATTTATGTATAATTTATATGTTGTTGTAATACTGAAACTGATATATCAATTATTGTTTGTTTATTTGCGGCAACATGTTTACTCCTAAAAACCCACTATATACACCAATATAAGCTGAGCTGCAACCACTATGTCCAACTCTGTGCCTGAACTATGCCAATGTAACATCACTACAGTCTAATGTATGTCGGTGCTGTTGAACAAATGTTCAGTAAAGTATCTGAACTGATTCCTGTCTGCGTTCTGACCAACGCATCAGGGCGAGAACTATAGCCTAAGCGCCTGTGGTCCTTTCTCTCGCACAATCCCCAATAATTGTTAAACTCTCTCACCCCATTTCGCTTTACATGGATGATATTCTTCTTTATCTTCTCGATTTGGATACCTCCCTCTCAAATGTACTACAGTTATTCGTCACTTTGCCAAGAACCGCCACCTAGGAAGAGCTGTCTGACTGACATATAAAGCGATCTATCAGAGTATTGTTTTAGCATGCCGTTTAGGGGTGGGATAATCTGAGATAGACTATAAAAGACAAGCATGGAAAAAAAATCGTAATAATAATAATAAATAATGGCACAATAGAATCTGCTAATTATTGTACAGAAAACACATGCAATTGTGAAAAATGTGTAGAGACTCAATGTACAGTACAGACACTAAGAAATCTGGCCAACAAGACCGGATTGGAACAGAACTGCACAATTCTGCAACGAGAAACATTTGGAACTATGGTTTTCAGGAGGACTGCTGAAAAGATCTGTCCCCTCACTCACAGATGTTTAAAATAACACAATCAGATTAGAGTTTACCAGAACTAGAAAGTGTCTACCAGTTTTGTAAGTAATCCAGGATTACTTACAAGTGAATGGAGAGTGGGCGCGAAGTCTGAGGATGAGACTATTACTAAAATTAGTACATATATCCACAGAATAAATACACTTTGCAAGACAGCTTTGCCTGTTCAGTGTTTTCTGCTCCAAGTGCATTTTCCACCCTCACACTGGTTGCCTCTGAAAATCCTAGAGAAAGCTGAAAAGTGTTAAACAAGCTACTGAATTACAATAACAAGGGAAAAAAATGTTATATGTGATCAAAATGCTTTAAATCAGGTTTATTTCTTTAATTGGTCTATTTAGTTACAATTTCACCAACTCATATGGCTCTTTTACCACCCATGTATAAGACAACAAAATACTATTTGCTAATGGAATACAATATACCAAGTAACTTTAAAAAAAATAATCCAGAAGGAAGATTAAGTGTTTTTTTTGAATGAGGAACAACAGAAATGTAACACTTCTTAGTTCCATGTTTTCTACCTACAAGGATTCAATTTCAGTTTTACAGCAAGCAGCTGGTGTTGTTTGTGTTTATAAAGATATTAAAACAGTCTAGGTGTACCGTTTATTTTTTTAAAGGTTAGACCATGCAAGTTTGCATTTGGGAACAACATAGGTAGCCTTAACATGTAGGTAATGGTGGCTAGCTGATAGACAATAGACTGTGTTCCAAGCTCAGCCTCACTAATGAGCCTACAATGATATAGAGGTGCTGGTCATATAATTAGAATATCAACAAAAGGTGATTTATTTCAGTAATTCCATTCAAAAAGTGAAACTTGTATAATGTATACATTCATTCCACACAGACTGATATATTTCAAGTGTTCATTCCTTTTAATTTTGATGATTATAACTGACAACTAATGAAAACCCCAAAATCAGTATCTCAGAAAATTAGAATATTACTTAAGACCAATACAAAAAAAAGGATTTTTAGAAATGTTGGCCAACTGAAAAGTATGAGCATGTACAGCACTCGATACTTAGTTGGGGCTCCTTTTGCCTGAATTACTGTAGCAATGCGGCGTGGCATGAAGTCGATCAGTCTGTGGCACTGCTCAGGTGTTATGAGAGCCCAGGTTGTTCTGATGCAATTGATGCCTTCAGCTCTTCTGCATTGTTGGGTCTGGCATATCGCATCTTCCTCTTCACAATACCCCATAGATTTTCTATAGGGTTAAGGTCAGGCGAGTTTGCTGGCCAATTAAGAACAGGGATACCATGGTCCTTAAACCAGGTACTGGTAGCTTTGGCACTGTGTGCAGGTGCCAAGTCCTGTTGGAAAATGAAATCTGCATCTCCATAAAATTGGTCAGCAGCAGGAAGCATGAAGTGCTCTAAAACTTCCTGGTAGATGGCTGCGTTGACCTTGGACCTCAGAAAACACAGTTGACCAACACCAGCAGATGACATGGCACCCCAAACCATCACTGACTGTGGAAACTTTACACTGGACTTCAAGCAACGTGGATTCTGTGCCTCTCCTCTCTTCCTCCAGACTCTGGGACCTTGATTTCCAAAGGAAATGCAAAATTTACTTTCATCAGAGAACATAACATTGGACCACTCAGCAGCAGTCCAGGCGAGACGCTTCTGATGCTGTGTCTTGTTCAAGAGTGGCTTGACACAAGGAATGCAACAGCTGAAACCCATGTCTTCAATACGTCTGTGTGTGGTGGTTCTTGAAGCACTGACTCCAGCTGCAGTCCACTCTTTGTGAATCTCCCCCACATTTTTGAATGGGTTTTGTTTCACAATCCTCTCCAGGGTGCAGTTATCCCTATTGCTTGTACACTTTTTTCTACCACATCTTTTTCTTCCCTTCTCTATTAATGTGCTTGGACACAGAGCTCTGTGAACAGCCATCCTCTTTAGCAATGACCTTTTGTGTCTTGCCCTCCTTGTGCAAGATGTCAATGGTCGTCTTTTGGACAGCTGTCAAGTCAGCAGTCTTCCCCATGATTGTGTAGCCTACAGAACTAGACTGAGAGACCATTTAAAGGCCTTTGCAGGTGTTTTGAGTTAATTAGCTGATTAGAGTGTGGCACCAGGTGTCTTCAATATTGAACCTTTTCACAATATTCTAATTTTCTGAGATACTGATTTTGGGGTTTTCATTTGTTGTCAGTTATAATCATCAAAATTAAAAGGAATGAACACTTGAAATATATCAGTCTGTGTGGAATGAATGTATACATTATACAAGTTTCACTTTTTGAATGGAATTACGGAAATAAATCAACTTTTTGATGATATTCTAATTATATGACCAGCACCTGTATGCCGGCAGACATGAAATACATGAAATACATATTCATGACATGAAAATAATTCATGTAAATAAATAAAAACCTGCAAGGAATCCACCAATCTCATATGTCCACCACCCCACACAAAGCATGAGCATGCTGGGAAGAGCCAAGCGAATGAAGGCACCCCATTTCTGCACACAGTCACGAGACCAACGTGTGTGTGTGTCATACAGTAGAAAGAAATAGCATTAGGGACAACATAAGACAATTAAAAAGAAAACAATTTAAGTTTTAAGTTTAAGTTTTTATTTAAATAAAAAATGAAGATCATCTAGATAATAGTGATGATGTTATTTCAACAACATTATGAACAATAAACAGCTGCATTAAACAAATATTAATTAAAACCTAATTTTGCTAAAACCCGCCTTACATTTTTTTAAGGGATGGTTTAGGTTGTCTGTTAGACTCTAAATAAACACAATACACATGCTGCAGTAATGCACCTATACTGTAAGTTAGTATTTATTTAGGGGTGCAAATAGGCTCTTATTGGCTCTTAGACACTATTTGCACTTAGTACAAAGATGCTTTTTGTTGCCATTTAAACCTCCATTAAAATCTATAGGCAGTATGTTATCAAATTAACCTGATCTCACATGACTCATCAGAAACTCCAAATCATTTTAAAGAGTGACACAGTAAACTACTGTCTGGTAATATATTATAATAGGAACTTTGATACTGTGCACTAGGGCCTAACTGTTACATAATGCTTCTGAGACGGTTTCTGGAACTTAGCTGACAAAGTAAAACAGGGTTATATGAGTAAATATATAAGTCTAAGTAAATAAATGGATAAATATTTAGAAACAGATCTCTTTTTGTGTTCAACACAAGAGAAAACTTATGGGTTGGAGCAACATGATGTGATGAGTAAATGATAGAATTTTCATTTTGGGGTGATCTATCCCTTTAAGATGTTCGTGGAGGACTATCCTAGCATTTTGTGTACTGTAAGCCACTTTAAATGGAGTGGTGGTGGCATAGTGGGCTAAGTGTATAACTTGTAATCAGAAGGTTGCTGGTCCCCACAGCCACCACCATTGTGTCCTTGAGCAAGGCACGTATAACTCCAGGTTGCTCCGGGGGGATTGTGCCTGTAATAAGGGCTCTGTAAGACGATTTGAATAAAAGCGTCTGCCAAATGCATAAATGTAAATGTTAAATAAAAAGAGAAATATGATCAAAATAAAAAGTTCCAAACTTTAAGAATAGTTAACAGCTTTCCTATTCTGTTTTCTGATTTGGTTCTCTACACAAACAAGTCTAATCCCTTGATTATGACAATATTACCTTCTCATCATCCAAGGTGGCTTTATGTAGGCCCCTCCAGTGGATGTGACATAGTGAAAAACAGCCAAAGAATATTGAAAAATTATGTTTGCAGTAGCAGATCCTCTGTGAACACAAAATATGAAGATAATGAACAAATGAGAGGTGAAAAGACAACAACAAATGGTCTCTGAATATGAGATTAACAGAATCTACAGAAACAGCTTCTTACGAAACACCAAGATTAAACACATGAAGAAAGATTTTTTCAAGCACTGGAACAAAGGAACAGAGAATTAAGTTTCACAATATTACTGCAGCTGGAATACTGTATCTGAACCACAAGTTCAAGCAGCAAAGTAATGGAAACACAACGCCAGCAATGGAGCTTTTACCTGATTTTGAAGATACTTTCCTGGGTAGGTAAATACAGCCTGGAGACATTAATAAATCAGAAATTAAAGCAATCATATGCAAGCATAAATTTGATTTTCACTCCATCACTTATATAAGGAGGAACAATAAGTTTATTACTCATATAGTTAGAAAATACATTTTTGAAGTAACATTGAACAGATGTGTTTTGAAAACTCACTCAAATGTAGTGCAGGCAAAAATATCTTTGCATAGAATTGTGCCAGACTGTTGGGAGAGACATCCAGCCAGCCAGACAATTCAAATGATATCCAGGTCCAAATAATACAACAAAATATTTAAACCAACTGTAATTTTAAACATTCATTTTGAAAACTGATGACCCTGGCCATCATCAGGCCAATGAAGTTTTGAGATGTTGAACTTCGCAAGCTGTTGAATAAATGTTTAGGAGCAATAATATAAGTGTGGGGACATTTACTCTATTTTCTGTCAACTATGTATTTATCAGCACAGGCCCAGGTAAATTATATTATTCAGGAACATATATATTAAAGGGATAGAAAAACAAAAATGATCTCATAATTTACTCACTCTCATGCCATCCCAGATGTGTATGACTTTCTTTCTTTAGCAGAATAAAAAGATTTTTTAGAAAAATAACTCAACTCTGTAAATCCATACATTAAAGTGAATTGTGGCCAGAACTTTGAAGCTCCAAAAAGCATAGAAGTAATCCATATGACTACAGTGGTTAAAATAATGTCTTCTGAAGAGATATGATAGGTGTGGGTGAGAAACAGATAAATATTCAAGTACTTTTTACAATAAATCTCCACTTTAACTTTCATATTCTTCTTCTTTTGTTTTTTTGGCTTTTTGCATTCTTTGTGCATGTCGACATCTACTGGGTAGGGATGAGAATTTATAGTAAAAAAGGACTTAAATATTGATCTGTTTCTCACCCACACCTATCATATCTTTTCTGAAAACATGGATTTTTACCACTGGAGTTGTAAGGATTACTTTTGTGCTGCATTGATGTGATTTTTGGACCTTCAAAGTTCTGGCTACTATTCACTTGCATTGTATGGACTAACAGAGCTGAAATATTCTTATAAAAATATTTTTTTGTGTTCATAAGAAGAATAAAGTCATACTCATCTGGGATGGCATGAGAGTGAGTAAATGATTTGAGAATTTTAATTTTTGGGTGAACTATCCCTTAAGAAACTTTGGTCTCATCTGGCACATGTACTGAAGTAGTTCTTCAATATGCCAGACCTGGCCACACTGGGGCTCTGTCTGACAGCCAAAAGGATGGGCTCTGTGTTAATGAGCAGTGCCCAGCAGGGGAAACAGGCCAACAGGAGGATGAGAACCCCTCTCTGCAGTATCACACCCACCCGCTTCAGATTATTACTCCCAAACGTCTGCAAGAGGAGAGAATTCAATTAAAATCACACCTTATAGAGCAGGCAAAAACTTAAAGAGCACAAATAAACTTTCGCCTACACTACTTTTACCCACATTCATGTAAAACCCTGACATCATTGTGAATCGGGTACAATGGCTTAATTCTTGGATTATAAAAATTGGTTACACATATTGAACAAATTTCACCCAATTATCAAATATAAATTGAAAAGTTATAGCAAAAATGTATAAAATAGCCATTAAACATACATCCTACCTGAGAGATGAGTGTATCACATGCACACGTCAATCCAGTCCCAATAGAGATGCCACTAATGAATAGCCGGTGAGACAAAGGTGATCTTTTCAAATGTTTTTGTGTTTTTTGTGTAAACTTTGAGCCTAGCCAGGCCTCTTTTCTCTCTATGTTTCAACTGGCTGGGGCACTTTACATGCATCGTGGGAATGCTGTCTCACCCAGTTTCCTGTTTTTCAGGGGGAAAAGACCCTGCGGAGACCACAACTGCCCAGAGAGGGGGAAGTAAGAGTGACAAAATACATCACATGGGTTTTCAGGCGACATGTGGAAAGTGGCACGGTGGTAGATCCAACCTCTCCGGAGGGGGGAGTTACTACAAACCAACGGCGACCAGGGAGCAGTGGGAACTGCCCAAGGGAGACGCAGGTCCACTCGTAAGGGGACCATACCATGGAAAATACACACAGGGGGAGTCCATGAAGGTGTCCTGAGCTGTGGAGCACCTTTTCCAGTAAAGGGTAGATTAAGTACCCGCAGTGGATTGGGTCGGCGAGTTCCTCCACTGAACTGCGGACTCAAAGGACTAGGGAGGAGTCACCCAGGGATCCGAATGAGTGGGATCTCCTGGGAGAGAAACGCACAGTTTTACCTTGGCCGAGGGAAAGGGCGCTAGGTGCAAGCGATCCATCAGGTCAGTACGTCAGTCCGGCTCGGACCTGAGAAAACACGAGACGATACTGACTCAACCCTGAGATTGTAGTATCTCGCAAAGGTATTAGGTGTTGCTCAACCCGCTGCTCTGCATATGTCTGCCAGGGAGGTGCCACTGGCCAGTGCCCACGAGGAACGCAACACTCCTTGTTGAGTGTTCAGACCTGCAAGGGGGTGGGGGGCACCGCCTGGGTGTGATAGGCCAATGAAATGGCATCCACCACCCAGTGGGAAAGCCTTTGTTTGGAGACAGCATTCCCTTTCCGCTGTCCACCAAAGCAGATAAAGAGCTGCTCAGAACGTCTGAAACTGTGTGCGGTCCAAGTAGGTACGCAAAGCAACGAAGGGGCTGGGTCTGCCTCCTCCCAGGGCAGCGCTTGCAGGAGTCGTAGGAACCTTGGGCACGTAGTCCGGCTGCAGTCTTAGGATCACATGAGTGTCTGCCGGACCTAACTCCAGGCAAGTGTCGCTAACAGAGAACGCTTGCAAGTCCCTGACCCTCTTGATGGAGGTGAGTGCGATCAGCAGGGCCGTCTTCAGGGAGAAGGCCCTGAGTCCAACTAATTATAGCGGCTCAAAGGGAGGTCTCTGAAGGCCCGAGAGGACCACTGACAGATCCCAGGAGGGGAAAAGGCTTGGCCGGGAGGGATTCAACCACTGGGTGCCTCTTAGGATCCTGATAATTAAGTCGTGCTTACCCAAAGACTTGCCGTCTACTGCGTCATGGTGGGCCGCGATAGCAGCTACCTTAACTTCCTTCAAGGTGGAAGGGGACAGCCTCCCCTCTAACCTCTCCTGCAGAAATGAGAGCACTGACCTAACTGCGCACCTCTTTGGGTCTTCAGCCCGGGAAGAACACCAATTCACGAACAAGCACCACTTCAGGGCTTAAAGATGCCTGGTAGAGGCAGCTATGGTTTGGTTGATCGTATCTATGACAGCAGGTGGTAGATCAGCTAGATCTTCCACGTCCCGTCCAGGGACCAGACGTGGAGGTCTGGGTGCGGATGCCAGAGCGTGCCCTGTTCCTGAGAAAGAAGGTCCTTCCTCAGGTGAATTTGCCCAGGGAGGGGCTGTCGCAAGGAGTCCGAGAACCAAGCACAGGTGGGCCAGTAGGGAGCCACTAGGGTGACTTGTTCCTCGTCCTCCCTGACCTTGCACAGCACCTGTGCAAGAAGGCTCACTGGGGGAAATGCATACTTGCACAGCCCAGAAGGCCAGCTGTATGCCAGTGTGTCTGCTCTGAGGGGAGCCTCTCTTTGGGCATACCAGAGCGGGCAATGGGAGGTCTCTCGGGAGGCGATCGGGAGGTGATCAGGTCTACCTGAGCCTTGCCGAACCGTTCCCAAATCAGCTAAACCGACTGGGGGTGAAGCCTCCACTATCCACTGGGCAGCCATTGTCGTGACAGCGCGTCCGCTACCACATTGAGGTTGCCCTGGATGTGAGTGGCGCGCAGCGACTTGAGTCAGCAGGCGAGCTGACGACGGGCGAGTTGTGACATGTGGCGGGAGTGTACGACACCGTGGCGATTTATGTACGCTACCGTGGTGGTGCTGTCTGACCTGATCAAGACGTGTTTGTCCTGAACTAACGGGAGAAACCTCCGCAGGGCAAAGAATACAGTCAACAACTCTAGGCAATTGATGTGCCAGCGCAGCGGGGCCCCTTTCCAATGGCCCTCGGCTGCGTGCCAGTTGCACACGGCGCCCCAACCCAATTTGGAGGCGTCAGTCGTGACCAGGACACGTTGAGACACCTGCTGCAAGGGGACTCCTGCCCGCAGAAAGCAGAGGTCTGTCCAGGGTCTGAATGTTTGGCGGCAGGCGGGGGTGACCATCACACGGTGCGTGCCGCAGTGCCATGCTCATCTCGGGACTCGAGTCTGGAGCCAGTGCTGAAGCAGTCTCATATGCATCAACCCCAGGCCCCAGGAGCCTCTGGAAAAGTTTTAAAGGGACCGCTGTGCCCGGCCTGAAGACGGCAAGGCATTCCAGCACTGACTGCATGTGCTCGTTGGTGAGGCGCACTGACATTGAGACTGATTCTAACTCCATGCCGAGAAAAGAGATGCTCTGAACCGGGGCAAGCTTGCTCTTTTCCCAGTTGACCTGAAGCCCCAAATGGCTGAGGTGCCTGAGCACCTGGTCCCTGTGAGCACATAGTAACTATCGGGAGTGGGCCAGTATGAGCCAGTCATCGAGGTAGTTGACTATGCAGATGCCGGTTTCTTGGAGGCGGGGCAAGGGCTGCCTCTGCGACTTTCGTAAAGATGCGAGGGGACAGGGACATGCCGAAGGGGAGGACTTTGTATTGATACGCCTGGCCGTCGAACGCGAACCGTAAGAAGGGTCAGTGTCGAGGCAGAATTGAGACATGGAAGTACGCATCCTTCAGGTCTACCACTGCGAACCAATCTAGATGCCGGACAGAGTTAAGATGTGTTTTTGCGTGCGCATTTTGAACGGGAGTTTGTGCAAAGCCCGGTTGAAAACTGACAAGTCCAAGATCGGTCGTAAGCCGCTGCCTTTCTTGGGTTCGATGAAGGGCTGTAGAAACCCTTCTTCATCTCGGTTGGAGGGACACGTTCTATCGCGTCTTTGAGTAAGAGTGTCGTGATTTCCGCGCGCAGGGATTTGGCATGTTCGCCGTGTACTGCGGTAAAGCGGACGCCCCCAAAGGAGGAGAGGGGCCTGGAAAACTGAACTGCATAACCGAGTCGAATGGTGGCAAAGGTGCGTCCCGACACTCTGGTGCTGAGTATAGACTCGAAGCACTTACCTTGCTCCGCACACCCGGCAGGGGGCGGGTTAGTGACTGAGGAGGAGGTCCGGTGGAGGCGTCCTCTAGACTCGTCAGAACCGGCCGGCCGGGAAACAGTCATGGGGCTGAGGGCGGGGGTTCCGCGTCCAGCGTGCCAGGACTGTTGAGGTTTTGCGGCAGAGTGCCGTGAGAACGACATTTGCGAGCCAGGTGACCCAGAGAAAAAGGAAATTGCTCTTTTACTGAGAAATCTGGGTACCGCAGCCCTGAGGCAACCACTCTATTTTTATCCTCTTCTGGAAAGTCATTCAAACACAATAGTGGATTTTTTCTTTTGGTCTTATTGGAGCAAATGGGTATGTGAAAATAATATTTGTTGTGGTCTCTCATTCACCACTGTCGAAGTTTACCCTGCAAATGTTTACTTCCACATTCCAAAACCCGGAGTGTGAAAAAGGTCTATGTGAGAAGGCTCGAGTGGACTGACTAGTTTGTATATTCTTTGTTTGATGTCAGAAAACATCGCCGCATCAAAACAGTGCGCTGCGATGGTAACAGCTTTAAACTTTTATTTAGTGATTGTTTGAATATTTGTAACATAAAAATAAAGATATTGAAAAGACTATTTGAGAAGTTCATTATGTCAAACGCTTCAGTCCCTCTTTTGCTGGTAAACAGCAGTATGAATGCAGATCACACCGGTTTGATCGTACATGTCTGTGCCCAGCATAGAATGACCATGCAAGTTTGATCTTGTGTCCAAAAGTGTTAAGAGGGCAGGACAGGCAGGCAGTTTACAGATTTCAGAACATTGGCAGTAATAAAGGAGACATAGAAAGTGAAAAAAAAGCGAGCTGATCTTAGGCTGGCATGTTGGCAGGGAGATAGATAGATAGATAGATATATTGCTAGTGCTCAGTTTTTTAATATTTTTCTTGTCTTTTCATTGTCAGTACAAGGGAGAATAATAAGCACTTTATTATTTGGTTTGACTATAAGTTACTCTTATTTTACAGTGTATATGTTCACACTTTCCACTGGTCTAGCCAATTTTAGCAGCTGTATAATTATAAAAGCGGTAAAAAGCTTCGTAGTTTCCTTTGAAACTCTTCACATAGAATCACACCCATGATAATAATGTCCATTTCCATTATTTCTAGTCCAGAATTCACATTTGCAAAGAAACTTTCACTAAGTTAACAGTAAAGGTCTACATCTGCATAAAATAAATTGGAGAGAGATGTTTAAGTGGATTTCCAGGGAGAAACTTGATTAAATGTCAGACAGAAAGTAGTTTAGCCCTGCCTACTGTTTTTCCATGATTGATGACATATGTATATGTGTTAACCATAGAAACCTTTGCTGTTGCTTTTTCTCCAAGCCATCTTCAGACAGTAGAAAAAACAGAATGAAACCGTTGTAATGTCAAATTATATGATTATCTCCCCCTCTGTAGATCAGCATGGCTTTGTTGGTTCACCAGCTAGACCAGCACCAAACCTGCACTGAGTTTACGTACATGGTAATACACACATGAATAGTAGCCTACCTGTGTGAACAGCAACCCCAACATTGAAAGCTAACTCAAATTAAATATCAAGTAACAGTCAAAGCATTTCATATTTATTCTTGAAATTAAGTAGTGGCTTCTTCCTTGTTGAGCAGCCCATCAGGTTATGCTGATATAGGACTCATTTTACTGTGGATATAGATACTTATTTACCTGTTTCCTCAAGCATCTTCACTTGGTCCTTTGCTGTTGTTCTGGGATTGATTTGCACTTTTCTCACCAAACTACATTCATCTCTTGGAGACAGAATGCATCCCCTTCCTCAGCGGTATGATGGCTGTGTGGACCCATGGTGTTTATACTTGCATACTAATGTTTTCTCATGATGTCAAGCAAAGAGGCACTGAGTTTGAAGGTAGGCCTTAAAATACATCCACAGGTACACCTCCAATTGTCTCCAATTAGCCTATCAGATCTGGATTGACATAATTTTCTGGAATTTTCCAAGCTGCTTAAAGGCACAGTTAACACAGTGTATGTACACTTCTGTCCCACTGGAATTGTGATATAGTCATTTAAAAGTGAAACAATCTGTCTGTAAAATTTTTTTGGAAAAATTACTTGTGTCTTGCACAAAGTAGATGTCCTAAACAACTTGTCAAAACCAGACTTTAAATACCTCAATGCCGTCCCGCTGTGTTAGGTTTATGGCCTAGTTTTGGCCACTAGAGACTCTCATTGTGTTTCATTTCAATTTCCTGCCATTGTATCGTGTGTTATTGTTCTCCACTGTGCCTCGATTTCTGAGAGTGTATTTAAGTTGCTCTGTTCCTCTGTTCTATGCTCAGTGTGTGATATGTTGAGACCAACCTCTCCATTCTTTTGGTAAATCCCTCTTGTGATTGTCTCTGGATTCTTTTGCTCCATTTTATTTTCTGACTTTGCTTTTTGTTGTCCAAATTTTTTACCTTTAAGGTTTTATTTTGGGGATTTTTTTTTTTTTTTATAATTTTTGCATTGACTTTTTGGAACATTTTGGGATCTTCTGTTGGAATTACTTTATATTAAATATTTTTTCTATTTGAATCTTTGGAACGTTTTTGGAGTTTGGAATTAAACCAATTGACTCTACACTACACACTGCGCTCTCCCACCAGGAAAAAAGGAACACATATGTGAGAATGCTATTTGTAGACTATAGCTCAGCATTCAACAACATAGTGCCCTCCAAGCTTGATAAGAAACTCAGGGCTCTGGGCTAAAACAGCTTGCTGTGCAGCTGGATCCTGGACTTCCTGTCAAGCGGACGCCAGGTGGTTAGAAAGGGCAGCAACATCTCCTCATCACTGACCCTCAACACTGGAGTCCTGCAGGGCTGTGCTCTCAGCCCACTCCTGTATTCCCTATACACACATGACTGTGTGGTAACACACAGCTCCAATGCCATCATTAAGTTTGCTGATGATACATCGGTGGTACGTCTGATCACTGACAATGATGAAACAGCCAAGAGAGATGAGGTGCACACTCTGACATGCTGGTGTCAGGAGCACAACCTCTCCCTCAATGTCAGTAAGACCAAGGAGCTTGTAGTGGACTTCAGGAGGAAAGACAGAGAACATAGCCCCATCACCATTAATGGAGCACCGGTGGAGAAAGTCAGCAGCAAGTTCCTCGGTGTCCACATCACTGAGGAACTCACATGGTCCATCCTCACTGAGGCCATTGTGAAGAAGTCTCACCAGCGCCTCTTCTTCCTAAGACAGATAAGGATGTTTGGAATGAACCAACGCATCCCGTTCTATACCATCTCTGTAGAGAACATCCTGACTGGCTGCATCACTGCCTTGTATAGCACCAGCACTGTCCTCAACCGAAAAGCCCTGCAAAGTGTGGTGTGAACTGCCAGATACATCAATCACGATACATATATTAGCACCACACATTATTAGCCTCAGACTGGACTCACATTTTATACTTCTCTTATAACAAACACACTGGCAACTGACAGCTGAATGTCAACACAACACTTCATATTTATTTCCACTGATTACATGGGGGGGGGGGGGTATATTTTGTGTATACTGTATATTATTAGGTATACAGTGCATCTGGTAAGTATTCACAGCGCTTTACTTTTTTCCACATTTTGTTATGTTACAGCCTTATTCCAAAATGTATTAAATTCAAACAATACCCCAAAATGACAACGTGAAAGAAGTTTGTTTGAAATCTTTGCAAATTTATTTAAAAAAAAATCAAATGTACATAAGTATTCTCAGCCTTTGCTCAATACTTTGTTGAAGCACCTTTGCCACCAATTACAGCCTCAAGTCTTTTTGTGTATGATGCTACAAGTTTGACACACCTATTTTTGACAGTTTCTCCCATTCTTCTTTGCAGGACCTCTCAAGCTCTATCAGGTTGGATGGGGAGTGTCGGTGCACAGCCATTTTCAGATCTCTCCAGAGATGTTCAGTTGGTTCAAGTCTGGGCTCTGGCTGGGCCACTCAAGGACATTCACAGAGGTGTCCTGTAGCCACTCCTTTGTTATCTTGGCTGTGTGCTTAGGGTCGATGTCCTGTTGGAAGATGAACCTTCACCCCAGTCTGAGGTCCAGAGTGCTCTGGAGGAGGTTTTCATCAAGGATGTCTCTGTACATTGCTGCATTCATCTTTCCCTTAATCCTGACTAGTCTCCCATTCCTGTCGCTTAAAACCAATGATGGGATGGTATTGGCCAGGTGATGAGCGGTGCCTGGTTTCCTCCAGACATGACGCCTGCCATTCAGGCCAAAGAGTTCAATCTTTGTTTCATCAGACCAGATAATTTAGTTCAAGCGCCTTTTGGCAAACTCCAGATGGGCTGTCATGTGCCTTTTACTGAGGAGTGGCTTCCGTCTGGCCACTCTACCATACAGGCCTGATTGGCGGAGTGCTGCAGAGATGGTTGTTCTTCTGGAAGGTTCTCCTCTCTCCACAGAAAAACGCTGGAGCCCTGTCAGAGTGACCATTGGGTTCTTGGTCACCACCATGACTATGGCCCTTCTCCCCTGATCGCTCAGTTTGGCCAGGCGGCCAGCTCAAGGAAGAGTCCTGGTGGTTCCAAACTACTGTGAGCTGAAGTAGTGGAAAGGGACTTTCTCTTTCTTGTTTATATCCTCCCAAACCTTCGCAGAGTGGGAAATGGCAACTCAATAATTTAAGGGAAAAACTTCTGCATCAAATATTGCTACATTTGTTTCAGTGGCCGAAAATTTTACCTGGGCAGTGGGCAATTTTTTATTATTATATTTCTTTTATGCAGGAAAACCTGAATTTATTTAGCTTATCTGAGAAATTTAGTGAGCACCTCATTTAACACAATCCCTCCAGCTAGTATGAGCAGCATGATGAGAACTGCAAACCCTCGATAGACAATCAGCTGTTTAGTGGTCAAGACATCTCCGATGGTTACCCATGCAACATCCTCAGTTATTCCTCCTTCTACTATACTTAGCCGCTCCAGGTCTGGATTTGCCTGGCCTTCTTCAACATGATGGGACTCCTGTGGTACTTCTGTAAAAGCAAAAAAAAGAGTTGCAATTGCTCAACATGTATAAATGTCCAACCTGAAAAAAAACTTTTTTTGTGTGTGTAATTAGACAGTCCGTACCTTCAGAGCAGCTCTTGTTTTCCATAGACTCACCTTTGTTCTCAGGAGCTTGTACACCTGCTCTGACCAAGGCCTGAAAATAAGGAGGCAAAGACTCATTATTATCTACTGGAAATCATTATGATGAGGATGAGGAAATAATGTCCCACCTCTTGAGTTGCTTTCTTCCAATCCAGTTTGTAAATGAGGATAATGAAGAACAAAGACTGCATGAAGACACATACAAAAAACCCAATCCACAGACCTAGCAAGAGAGTGAAGATGATGATGTTAGATGTTCAGCTTATCAATCAAGTTTAATAGCAACAATACTGTATAGAACTGTAGATTAGTGTTCAGTTGTGTAGTAGCATCAGTACAAGTAGTAAAGCTTTTAGTTTAATTATATTAAAACATTCATTTGCATAGGTAGTAACATTGCTATTTTCAAATCATGTAGTTGTTTTTTAACAAAGCTATACACAGTTTTCCTGAGCATCACTGAGTGGCACCATGATAATTCTAATTGCTTCTGGACTGTTTTCTGGTTTCCGGTCTCCACAGGAAGCAATGTAAAAACTACCAAATCAAGCGATCAAGACTAAGAACAACAACCATTTAAGTGTTAGCTGGAGTTAAAATTTGTTCAGGCTCAACTTGTGCAGAAGTATCAGCACTATAGAGCCATATATTTTATTTATTTGGCAATTTTTCCAAATGTAATAATAATAAAAAATAACCTTCTGCCGATGCAAGAAAAAACATTGGAAACCGGAAAGCAAATATAGGCTTCTGTCATGAATCGTGGAACATTTCTGCATTTTTATTGCATATTATCTATGAGTGCTCAAGATAAAGGCAAGATTGGCAAGGCATTGCTAAGTGTTACATCATTACATTTTCCCAGAGTATATTCAAGCAATGAAGAAATGTGTCTGGTATTCTATGTTTAGAATTATTTTCAATTCTTTGTTTAGAATGGAAACAGTATGGAAAAGAGCAACTTAAACATTCTTCAGAATATTTCCTTCCTCTCCTCCTTGAGTTCCACAGATGAAAGAAAAACATACAGGCAACATACAGTCATAAAAATCACTTTCAATTTAGCTTTAATGTAGTCATTTTCTTACCAATTATGCCCATATTGGCAGCAAACATCAACAACACTCCAATTGGGAATCCCACAAAATAGTATCCCACAATGTTACAAAGAGCACCAATCAATTGCTTCCCAGCACCTCTGACAATGCCACCTGTAATAGCCTACAAAGAAATAACATTTTTTGCTGATTACCAAAAGAAAACTACAAGGAAATATCTAACTGAATTCAGAAGATCTAATGTCTAAAATATACAACAAAGATAGAAAGCAACTGACACATAAACATTATTTTCTTTTTTGCACATTGGGCATCATAGCATTTCATAAACATTGGAATCTGTTGGAATTGGAAACACAGTTGTTGTTTTTTTCTCCATACAAGTAGTATTCATACGGTATTCATTATGGTACATGGAGTACTTGAGTATTTATAAGCACGTGCTAATGAGTTTTACTTTTTATAAATCAGAAATATTTTGTCTCATGGCAATAGAAAGCAGACCTAAACATTACACTCAAAGAATATACAAGAGTAAAGACACAACAGAAGATAGAAAGACAAGACTATAGATGTCTCTCTCTTTTTCAAATATGCAAAAAATAGGACAAATTTATGTGCTTACCGAAATAGCGTCAAAAAGATGAACGAAGCCATACATGATCATAACCTCTGAAACCCTGAGCACAATTTCCCTGTGAGAGAAAGAGAAGATATGAGCTTAATGGAATGATGGAGGTATTTTGTAGGTATCTTTAAACATTAAGACATGCTTTTACTGTGCATGGCATTCATTTAAAATCCCTTTTAGTTTCCTGGGTTGTTTACTACATAAATGGAAGCTTTAGCATAAGTTCTGCCAGGAAGACTCAATTGTTACGTCACTCATTACCTTCTCATCTATCCAATCGCGTTCTAACACTCGCTATAAAAGATGGGTACTTACACATGTCTGAGTTCACAGATGCTGACGCTTTCGTTCTCCTCCACCCTCCCCACCACCAAGATGATCCCTTCCTTTCTACACACCACCACCAGGATGGTCCCTTCCCATACCTCACTGGGGGTCGGCTGCGCCCCTGCCTTCATCGCCAGGCAGGAAATGCAGAGTCCGGACCCCCGGATTGCGAGCTACGGATGGGGCCTACGCCAAAGAACTTTTATCTTTATATTGTTTGCCGAGCTGTAAATAAATGGTTAATTGTTCAGTATTATTCTCCCGAGTCTTTCTGGTAGAACTATTTAGAGTTGTAATTGAGTCCAGAGAATACTTACTAGCTCTGGCATTGTGATGGTCAGGGTTAATATGACTCAAACAGATTAGCATGCATACTTTAAGTGTCTAATTCAGACACAAGTTCCACTATTTCATAATCATTTGTAGAACCTTTGACAGACTGATCTCACTGGGAATGTCTAAAACAGGTGGTCGACATTTCTGGAGCTTATGTCTGTCTGTGCTTACCGAAATTTGAAGCACTGCCCCAAGACACTCTTGACACGTAGTGACATGGATGCAGAATCCAACAGCATGCAGCATTCAAACAAAATAGTTTTTAGTTACAGATGCGATTGTTGAAATTCACTGTTCACACTGTCATACCTGATTAATTTAATCCATGACAGAAAGTGTCTAATAACAGGGTGGTTACTGAGATTAAATGAGTAGTATTTAGCTTGTCGGGACCCTCTCCATATAGAATAAAACAGCTTTTATTAGGTTACTGATATGACTGGAGTTCCAATCTCATGTGGGTGGTCATGATTTTATAGATATGTTTCAAAAATACTTTATTAATCGTTCTTTTATTCCATTCTAACCAGTAACCATTTGGAAAGGAGGCTGCGGAATGCCAGAACCGAAACGGAAAAATACTGTTTCTGCCCAGAAAGAACCGAAATTAAAAACATTTAGTTTTTAGTCCCTGGTAGGTACATACCTAATGCTTATGCAGCGAGATGCTGTTAACAGAGCAAGGCATAGTCCAGACACATTTAGTATTTAACAAGCATTCTCAACACCAATATGTGTAACATGTTAATGCTATTTAGCACAACAACAAAAAAATCCTCTTTGAACTGGTGATCTATGTAGCTACTTACTGTTCTGTGCTAAAGATGTATCCAATAATGCTGTTCGTACTTCCAATAATGGTTGCAATCACACAGGATACAAGTACTACAAAAATAAATAAATAAATAAATGAAAAAAACAGAATATTAGCTTATGTCACCATTCCATTTTATTATAATTTTTTTCCTTACAATGGAAGTGAATGGTAACTGAGGCTAACATAACAGCCTGTTTGTGTTCCCATATAAATTGATATGATTAGGAACAACATGAGTGGGATTAAATGATGACAGAATTGTAATTTTTTAGTAAATTATCCCTTTTGAATGAATAAACCCATGATTATATGAGATCACTTTTTTACGTTTGCAAAAAACAGCAGCTGCAGTAAGCTAAAATCTAAAATCACAAAATAAAATACAGCAAACAATTATTTATATAACTCTACTGACAAACAGATGCCCTTTTTATTCATTTAAAAAAAAAAGTCAGATGAACAAGATTGGAACCCGCATCCTCTCACACTTAATGCAAGGTATAAACCTCTGAGCCACATCAGCTCATGCATTCTGTAGGTTGGTGCTTGGCAAGACTGATATCCTAAAATCACCCCTGTCATCACATATCCAAATGCTCTGAGAAAGAATTGGGCATGTTCAGTTAAAGCTGTTCATGAAATGAGCACATACATCCACAAACTAAAGACATTTTGGCAGACAGTTTAGCCTTTTCTGTGTTTCCAGCTCCAAGTGCATTTCCCACCCTCACACTGGCAGCCACTGCAAATCCCAAAGGAAACTGAGAAGTGAAGATCAAAAGAAACTTACTTAATGGAAAACAAACAAACAAAACATTGATATTTTGTTTAAGCTTATCAATCTACTTTAATCAAAAGATTCCAAAAGTGAATTCAGGTAAATTGGGCCTCTTTTCGACAGTCGTCTTTGTCAATAATATTTCAATTTACCCAAATTCACCCTAAGTTATCATTATATACTTTAACTTTAACTACAGTTTCACACTTGAAATCAGGTTTGTGATTTTAGTTATTTTGGTACAATTTGGCTTACATACTAATATATTGATCCTGTGACCAGCAATCAGCTAATGCTGCTGAAATCAGTGTAAGTGTATAGGAAAGACTAAGCATTTGAACAACATTTTTATCAACCCTACATTTCCCTCTGATTTTCAAGGATAGATTTTAGGGCTAGGTATATTGTAGGGATAGGACTATGCTTGTTTGACAGGAATTGTTGTTTCAGGTCCAACAAAAGATATTGATCCAGGAGCATGTCCAACTATGCTAATTGTGTAAACTTGCATTTGGGAAAAACATTAGCAGTCTTACCATATACGTAATGCTTGCCAGCTGATAAACAACAGACTGGGCCCCCAGTTCAGCCTCACTGATGAGTCCTATGATATAAAACATTATCATATAAAATAAGATATAAAATACATACAAACTGGTGATATACAACAGATGATTTCATGACATGAATGTAAATAATTTTAATATATACAAAAATTGTTTGCAAACCTGCCAGAAATCCACCAATCTCATATGTCCACCACTCGACACAAAGCATGAGCATGCTAGGAAGAGCCAAACGAATGAAGGCCCCCCATTCCTGCAGACAGTCACGAGACCAACCTAATGGTGTGTGCATATGACAAAAATAAGACATGCAATACAATTGCAGTTTGCATTAAAAAAAAGAACACACACAAAACAAAACAAAACACAAAGATATAATGGCAATGGTATTCAACAATTTATTGAAGATTAAATAACAGAATATAATCCACAATAATAGTATACATTTAGGGAAAGACCCCATTCACATTTGAAACAGCATTTTCAGATTTCAGGATTTCAAAACACTGATTCCCCTTCTGTCACTCACTCGACGTTGTGTCGATTTTAGTGACACAAGGGGCTTCTTTCGGGAGCCTCACATACCTCTGAATATGAAAAAGGCCAAGGCCAAATTGGTGAACAAAATTTGCATGTCCCGCCCCCGGACATTCGGGTATAAAAGGCGGGATGTGCCTCTGTTCAGTCAGACTCTTTCTTCGGAGCTGAGCGGTTGTGTGTGTTCAGCGAGATGAAACCTCTCTCTGTTCCACTCACCTCTAAAAGAGAGCTTTCCTGTTGGATCTACGGCACATTGCCAGTGGCTTTCTCTCTCCACTGCATGCCAGTGCAGTCCACGCCCCTGGGCGCTTCGACAGTTGTCCTCTAAAAGAGTGTTATTTTCAAAAATAAAAGAGATAACGCTTGGTGTCGGACGTCTTTTAAAAGACGTGTCTTTTTCAAGATGCCCTTCCACCATTGCTCTGTTCCTGGATGCGGTAGATATCTCTTCTGACAGCCATAAATGCTGCCTTGTGTGTCTGGATCGCGATTACACTGAGGCAGCGTTTGTGGATGGTTCATGGACTCATTGTGAGAACCTGACCATGGCATCATTGCGGTCGCGGCTTTCCTTTCTCAAACCCCCACATTGCTCCTTCTTCCCATTGGACTGAGGACGACCCGGCTGGCGATGGAGATGATGTGGGGAGTCCAGCGGGCATGGTTTCCACAAGTAAATCCCCACGAACCATCTGCCCCCCCAGCACGCTCGATTGCTTTTGTCCGGGGTCGATGTGAGACCGGCTTGCCTCACGGCCAGTCTGATGTCTCCGTTGGGGCCATGGAGCAGGATGATGATGCTGCCACTGGATCGGCGAGCATCATGGCATCTGATGCGGGGACTCGACTGGGCTGCAGAATTTGGGATTGCCTGCCCAGTCTGAGGTTGACGCCCAGATGTCCGATATGCTTGCCCGGGCCGCCGTGAGCGCGGGGCTGGACTGGAACCCTCCGTCCTCCCCTCAACTCTCACGGCTAGACGATTGGTTCCTCAGGTCAGGGCGCCGCATGAAGCCATAAAGGGCAATTGGACTGGCGATGGCCAAAATTGTGGTCCAGGAACGTCATCTGTGGCTGAACTTGGTCGAGATGCGGGAAACTGTCAAAGCCCACTTTCTCAATGCCCCCATCTCCCAGCTCAGCTGAGGAGAGGTCCAGAGGACCCCTCACTAGGAACACCATCACACCATCTTCCAGAAGCAGTTGTGGAGGAAGGTTATTTTACTCACCAGTCTCTAGGGTAGAAGGAGAAGAGACAAAAGGTTTGAGAATGGAGGCATGGGAGGAAGGTGAGATTTTGCAGTGAGGGGAAAGCTGTAAATGATAAGTGACTGGATTTATTTGATGGGTAATGGGAAAGGGCTCAATATAGCAGGGACTTAACTTCTTGGAAGGAAGTCGGAGATGGAAGTCACGGGTTGATAGACAGACCAAGTCCCCTGGGTGATATCTTAGAGACTCAAGATGGCGCCGAGTATGGCTGCTGTGTTGCGAGCTCCGACACAACACTGCAGTTTATGGTTGTTTTACAGTTTTTTTTTGTCTTGGATGTGTATGCCTTATTGTATACGTCAGACAAATGCTTTTGGACATTGGTTCTGTAATTACACACCGAAAACCAGACTTCAAATTCATCAATGCTGACCTGCTGTTTACAAACACACCAGCGAAGCCCTTTGCCTGGGCTGCCCGGCCGCGGAAACACAGAAGGAAAAGGGGAAAAAGAGCTGGCGCAAATCGACCCCTGCTACCCAGTATACTACTGGCAAATGTTCAGTCTCTGGACAACAAGATCTGCAAGCTGAGAGCGGGGATCTCTTTCCAACGAAAGACGAGGGATTGCAGCGTTATCTGCCTTACGGAAACCTGGATGTCTGCAGAGATTCCAGACTCGGCCATCGAACCCACGGGTTTCTCCGTGCACCAAGCGGACAGAGTGAAAGACCTCTCAGGTAAAAGCAGATGTGGTGGTGTATGTTTTATGATCAACAAATCATGGTGTGATCAAAGGAACGTACATGTTATGAAGTCTTTTTGCTCTCCTGATCTGGAATTTCTCATGCTTCTGTGTCGACCATTCTGGCTACCGAGGGAATTCACAACGGTCATTATCACTGCTGTGTACATCCCCCCCACAAGCCGACACAAACCGGGCACTCAAGGAACTGTATGGGAGTATAAGTGAGCAGGAAACTACGCATCCTGAGGCCGTGTTTATTGTTACCGGGGACTTTAACAAAGCCAATTTTAAAAAATAGCACCAAAATGCCCGCCCACATTTGGTAAATCAGACCACTCTTCTGTTCTGCTTCTGGCCGCTTACAGGCAGAAACTGAAACAGGAAGCACCCACCCTCAGAACGATCCAGTACTGGTCAGACCAATCAGACTCTACGCTACAATACTGTTTTGATCACGCGAACTGGGAGATGTTCCGACGACATCGAGGTTTACGCTGATAGCGTAATGTGTTTCATCAGGAAGTGTGTAGAGGACGTTGTTCCGACCAAAACAATACGGATCTACCCCAACCAGAAACCATGGGTTAACGGCGATGTTCGCACGGCACTTAATGCGCGGACCTCCGTTTTTATTTCCGGGAACGCGGAGGAGCATAAACAAGCCAGTTATGCCCTCTGTATCAGAGCAGCCAAACGCCAGTACAGGCACAAATTTTAAGGACAGTTCAACACCACCGACTCTAGAAGTATGTGGCAGGGAATTAACATCATCACGGACTACAAAGGGAATAAAAACTCTGCCGTGAACACCGCTGCCTCTCTCCCGGATGAGCATTTTATGCTTGTTTCGAGGAAAATAACACCGCCCTCACAGAGAGTGCACTCGTGGCTGACGCTACAGAGGATGGTTCACTCTCCGCCTCTGTTACGGATGTAACCCGATCCTTTCCGACAGGTGAACATCCTTAAAGCCTCGGGTTCAGACGGCATTCCGGGCCGTGTCATCAGAGCGTGCGCGAACCAACAGGCTGGTGTTTTTACAGACATTTTCAAACTGTCCTTCTCCCTGTCTGTAGTCCCCTCATGCTTCAAAACGTCCACCATTGTATCTGTACATTGTATCTGTAAAAGCAATCAAAAATCACTTGTTTAAATGACTGGCGTCCTGTTGCTCTGACCCCCATCTTCAGCAAATGCTTTGAGAGGCTAATCAGAGATCACATATGCTCTGTGCTTCCCTCCTCTCTGGACCCATTGCAGTTTGCCTACCGCAACAACCGCTCCACTGATGATGCCATTGCATCTACAATACACACTGCTCTCTCCCATCTGGAAAAAAGGAACACATATGTGAGAATGCTGTTTGTAGACTACAGCTCAGCATTCAACACCATAGTGCCCTCCAAGCTTGATGCGAAACTGCGAAACAGCTCGCTGTGCAGCTGGATCCTGGATTTCCTGTCAGGCAGACGTCAGGTGGTTAGAATGGGCAGCAACATCTCCTCATCACTGACCCTCAACACTGTGCTCTCAGCCCACTCCTGTATTCCCTATTACACACGTGACTGTGAGGAAACACATAGCTCCAAAGCCATCATTAAATTTGCTGATGATACGACGGTGGTAGGTCTGATCACTGACAATGATGAAACAGCCTAGAGAGAGGAGGTGCACACTCTGACACGCTGGTGTCATAAGCACAACCTCTCCCTCAACGTCAGTAAAACCAAGGAGCTTGTAGTGGACTTCAGGAGGAAAGACAGAGAACACAGCCCCATCACCATTAATGGAGCACTGGTGGAGAGAGTCAGCAGCTTCAAGTTCCTCTGTGTCCACATTACTGAGGAACTCACATGGTCCATCCACACTGAGGCCGTTATGAAGAAGGCTCACCAGCGCCTCTTCTTCCTGAGACGGCTCAGGAAGTTTGGAATGGACCACCATCCTCACACGGTTCTACACTAGTACTGTAGAGAGCATCCTGACTGGCTGCATCACCGCCTGGTACGGCAATACCACAACCGCAAACACCTGCAAAGGGTGGTGCAAACTGCCAGAAACATCATCGGAGTTCAGCTTCCCTCCCTCCAGGACATCTATAACAGGTGGTGTGTGAAAAAAGCTTGGAGGATCATCAGAGACTCCAGCCACCTGAGTCGTGGGCTGCTCTCACTGCTTCCATCAGGCAGGTGGTATCGCAGCATCAGGACCCGCACCAGCCGACTACATGACAGTTTGTTCCCCCAAGCAATCTTCTGAACTTCTGAACACTTGATCTCTCATGAACAATATATCAGTATTTTAGCAAAAAATTTATTATATTATAATTATAATTATATTATAGTATGTATTGTTTACTGTACATTGTATATATTGTGTTGTGTAATTATGTGTAGATTTGATATGTAAATTGTGTTTGTTGTAAACTGGAATATGTCTCGTCACTGTCATGACTCTATGTTGCTCGGCTCTGCACACAAGACTTTCACCTACTGTTGCACTTGTGTATATGGTCGGGTGACAATAAAAGTGATTTGATTTGATTATTGTTCTTGTACATCACTATGCAAAGTGAAGCAGTGCCTGCTAAACAGTGCAAAAACAGAAGACATACAATGAGAACTTTACCTGACAAATGAATAAGCGGAAACTAGTTCTGTGGAGCTTTACTTGAACTAAAGAGACTCACCATCCCAAGTGGCTTTATGTAGGCCCCTCCAGCGGATGTAGGCATAGAGAAAAACAGCCAGTGTATATTGAGAAATGGTGTTTGCTGCGGCAGATCCTCTGTGAACATGGCACATGAAGATAATGAACAAATGAGAGTTGAAAAGACAACAACCCATGGTCTATGAATTTGAGATTAACAGAATTTACAGAAACAGCTACTTACGCAACACCAAAATCAAGCAGATGAAGGAAGATGTAGTTTATTAAAATGTTGAGGACATTCCCACCTGCTCCTGTGATGACCTGAGGCCAAATAATACCCTAAACGAACATGCAAAGAAAAACAGACCTTCAACATTAAAGAAATATCAAACTATAATGTAGAGTCAGCCGGTCATTATCACACAACAAACCCAGACAGAAGAGGTTAATTATGTTAGAATGTAAGAAAAAAAGAACTGGCTCTAGAAATAGTAAAATTCCACCACCGATTTGGATTGGAATTATGTTGGTGTTAATTAAGCAAAAATGACCATCTGACTGCAATTAATAAATAAATGGACATGAAACATTGACTTGAGTAGAAATTATTGCATAAGCTTACTTGTAGAGATCGCAGAGTGACAGAAGAAGTAAGAAAGATGACTCGTAATACAGCCGTTTTTGAGACATGGGTTCCCTCTGAGTTTTTATAATGGTAGTTTTATGAGTAAATTAAAGTCTTTGGTAAACATTACTTTAAGATGCTTGGACATTTTGTTCTATAACATAAATTAAAAGCAGGACCCATATTAAGAGCGCTAACACCAGGGGCGTATATTCCGAGTGGATGGGGGGAGGTAACCCCCCCAAATAATCATAAAACACAAATACAACCTCCCCCTTATTTATACCATGATCAGTGGAAACATGTAAATGATTCGCGCTGCAACACCCCAATGTTGAAACCAAATGTTTGCCCTTGACTAGCGCTAAGTGCAGTGTTATGTCTAGGCCCAAGTGGGTTTGGCGAATTTATGCCAAATTACATTGCAAATGGGCTGGATTATGTTAAATTTAATTAAGAGGTTCTTCTCCGGTTATTCTATTCCTATTATACAGTCCATTCCCTGTCAAGCGCCAGCGATATAAACAAAGACAGCACATTCATAAGAAGTTGGCAGTTGTTAATGAACTGTATGCTGTTATCTAAAAGCATAGAATTATGGATTTATCTATTTAATGCATTAAACTGTGTCCTTGCTGAATGTTAGGCATTTTTCTATGACAGTGACACGCTCCTTGGAAAATGTGGTTCTTATTATGATTTGTAGGCTCCGATTATGAGAATGTAACTATTATTAACTATTTATTTTTACTGACACACAAATCATGGCTAGTATTAACAGGGATTGTTTCGGAACACACTTCACTTCTATCAGTCAATATTGAAAAATGTAATACATTTATTGTAACTTGAAAAAATTAAACCAAACATATTTCTAAATTAAAATTATACTTTAAACGAAACGAAAATAAAAAAAAATCATTCAAAAAATAAATAAAATCAAAGTGGACTTCTTCCACCAGACTTAATAATCAATCTATGACAACAGGTGGAAATATACCAATACAAATTAGATCATAAATACAATTGTAAATTTAAACAAAACAATAATAATTAAAAAATAAACCATGACGTAAAGATAGTTTAACACAAATTTCGTAAATATTTGTTTCATAAAATGGCTACAACAGTGAATTTTCAGAGTTTGGACATAAACTTTATTACCAACAGCAGGTGGAATCTCAAACTCCAAATGCAGGAACAGTGGTTCTGGCTTACTTGGTGCCCTATTCGAGATCCGCCGTGGCATCCCTTTAATATCAACAACAACAACATGAGAAAAAGATCAATATTTAAGTCCTTTTTATACACTAAATCTCCACTTTCATATCTGAAAGTGTAAGTGAAAGTGAAAAGGGATTTAAATATTGATCTGTTTCTCACCAACATCGATCATGTCGCTTCTGAAGACATGAGTTTGAATACACCTTCTGGTGCTACTTGGACACATCATCAGTGAAGAACCCGGGGTCATAGGGTGTTTCGGGTCTTTAATCTTCATACACCCTCTCCCGGGCGACCCAGCCGGGGGTGATCAGACCCCGGCTTGTATCCAAGTGGCTTGTTGCTCCACGTATCCGCCCTATGGATCCACAGCCACCGAGAAGCCCTCTCTGCGGCCTCTAAGATGTTGGTGGTGGCTTTTTTCAATTTCAGTCCTTTCACTCCAAGGAGTTTGAGGGTTCGCAGCAATGAGTGGCCAGCAAAGCCTCTGCACCCGACTTCGACTGGCTCGCAGCGAGCTTTCCAGCCGTTGTTCCGGCACTCCGAGCTAAGCTCTGCATACTTAGCCCTCTTGCGCTCTTGGGCTTCTTCGATGCGGTCTTCCCAGGGGACAGTTAGTTCCAGGATAACCACTTGCTTAGTAGACTCAGATGTTAGCACCATGTCCGGGCGGAGAGAAGTGGCTGTGATGTTGCCTGGAAACTTAAGCTGTCTTCCAAGGTCGACTTGAAGCTGCCAATCACGAGCAGTGGAGAGGAGCCCCCCCATAGAGCTAGGCCGGTGTTGTTGTTCCTTCTGCCCAGCTCTAATGAAGGTGATAATTTGTTTGGGGGCTGCCTGGGTCTTGCTGAACTGGTTCGCTGTGCGGATAGAGTCAGCCAGAGCCTTTAACACCTGGTCGTGGCGCCAGCGGTACCGCCCCTCCCCTAGCGCTTTTGAGCAGCTGCTCAAAATGTGCTCCAGTGTGCCCCTCTTCTGGCACAGCTTGCACTCAGGAGTCTCTGCCAGGCCCCAGGTATGCAAGTTAGCTGGACTTGGGAGGACATCATAGACGGACTGGTCAAGAAACTTAATCCGAAGTGGCTCTACTTTCCAGAGCTCTGCCCAGGTTATTCTGCGTGGATCTGCATGTTCCCACCTGGTCCACGCTCCTTGTTTGGACATGCCGGCCATTTTGGTGTAGCGTTCTTCCTCCACCTCTGCACGTATCTCGTCCTGGATCAGCCTGCGCCTCTCTTTTCCACGAGCCTGATCGTAACGTGGCTTGGGAAAACAACCAAGACCTGCTCGTCCCGTTGCCACGGAGCCCACCAGCGTTTTGTGCCTTAGTCGTGCCTCAGCTCTATTGACAGCATCTTGCGCCTTCCACTTCCTCCCGGTCTTCACGAGGATTCCTGCTGCTGTGACTTTTGTGTCCCTGGAGTCCCTGTACATCAATACCTCTCTGGAGCGGGTGACTTTGAACTCCTCTGATAGTCCACTCAAAGGAAGATGCAGCTTGGTGGAATGGCCATAAAGGGCAATGCTGCTCAAGGACCGAGGGAGCCCCAGCCATTTTCTAAGGAACTGGCTGATAGA
Source organism: Moxostoma hubbsi (assembly GCA_032164185.1). NCBI lineage: Eukaryota > Metazoa > Chordata > Actinopteri > Cypriniformes > Catostomidae > Moxostoma > Moxostoma hubbsi. The sequence continues at coordinate 7,562,830 of JAVLUX010000042.1, forward strand.
CTTCTCTAGAACCTTGACTGTTGATGGTGGTACCTCGTAGACTAACAGGGGCCAGAGTATTCTTGGCAAAACTCCGTGTTGGTAGATCCAGGCTTTAAATTTTCCGGGGAGGCCAGATCTATCAATCGCTGTAAGCCAGGAAGTCAGGTCGCACTTGGTTTGTTTTATGGCAGCTGAGTCCTTCAGGGAGCTATCAAAGATCTTCCCCAGGCTCTTGACCGGTTTTTCAGACACCGATGGAATCATGGTCTTTCCCAGGGCAAAGCGGAAACGGTCAGACACTTTACCCTTCTTTAGGACCAGAGACCTGGATTTAGCAGGCTTGAAGCTCATCCTTGCCCAGGCGATGAGACTTTCAAGCCCCTGGAGGAGCCACCTGCACCCTGGAACGGATGTTGTCATCACTGTTAAGTCGTCCATGAAAGCTCTTATGGGGGGCTGACGGGTCCCAGATCTTGACTTGGGCCCTCTGCATTCCACCTCGGCCGACTTAACAATCATATTCATGGCCAGTGAGAAAAGAGATACAGAGATTGTACAGCCGGTAATTATCCCTTTTTCAAGTTGATGCCAGGAGGATGTTACTTGGCCTGAAGAGACTCGAGCGCTGAAGTTGTTATAATAGTCCATGATGAGGTTACGGATCTTGACAGGAACATGGTGTCTTATCAGTGCGGTTTCAACAAGCTTATGTGGCATAGACCCATAGGCATTGGCCAGGTCAAGCCAGAGAGTTGCCAGATCTCCTTTGCTCTCCTTAGCCTCCCGGATCAGCTGTGTCACCACCCCTGTGTGCTCCAGACATCCAGGTACTCCTGGAACTCCTCCCTTCTGGACTGAGGTGTCAATGTAGGTATTCTTCAGGAGGTAGTCTGTCAAACGTTGGGACACGATTTTGAAAAAGATCTTGCTTTCAACACTGAGCAGCGAGATGATTCGAAACTGGTCAATGTTGCAAGAGCCCTCCTTCTTCGGGATCCATACTCCCTCAGCGTGTCTCCATTGCGCAGCGACTTTCCCTCTCTGCCAGATCACCTTCAGGATCTTCCATAGACGTCTGAGGAGCTGCGGGCACTGCTTATAGACCTTGTAAGGGACCCCGCTGTGACCTGGAGCGGAGCTGGATCTTGCTGCTCTAACGGCATCTTCCACCTCTTTCAGCGTGGGTTCAGTGCAGTCGAATTGGGTCCCTGGTTCAGGTGGTACCACCAAATCCCTGCACGGTCCGAGGTTGTGGTCTCTCAAGGTGTCACTAAAAGTGGCATGGAGATGGTTATCGATCTCCTCTACCGGGCAAGCGAGGTGGCCACTTCGCTTCTGGCCCAGTAGTTTCTTGGTAAAGCTGAAGGGATTGCAAATGAAAGCACTGCGTTTCCGAGCCCTTTCCTTTCCCTTCCTTCGGTGCCGTTCCGCTCTCCTCAGTGAAATGAGTCTCTTCCTTATGATGTTTTTGAGTTCTGACAAAGCGGTCCTTTCTTCTTCCTTGGCCGTCTTGAACTGACGTCTCAGGGATTTTAGTTCTTGTCTCAGCTGACTGATCTTGGCTTCTCGCCGGTTGAACTTCGCTGGATTACTGTCCCCTCTTCTTTCCTCAACCCCAAACCGCTCAACTCCTATATTCATTATGATGGTACACATGGTCTGGAGCTTCTGGTCGACTCTGCCCTTTGAGATGGATTCCAGGCACTTGTCTACGTCCTCGTCCAACCTAAGCCACTCCTTATTGTTTGCGGCAGGCCACTTCACCCTGCGATGTTCCGATTTCCTGCTTGATGGAGGGATTTGTGTGGCTTGGAGGTTCCGGGTACTGTGGGGAGATTCTGGACCCGGCTCCTCCTCCGTCTCACCAGGTTCAGCAGCCGACGCAACAGTAACTGCTGCCCCAGCTGCCGTACCTGAGCGTAGCTCCACTTGATCCCTCCTAAGGCAGGCCATCTTTGCCTGGTGGATCTTCAGGCCCTTCGGGTTTTTACAGACCTTGCCGCAAATGCAGACTGCACTCGTATTCCGTTGTCCATTTGCTTGGGTCGTTACCGGTAAATGAATGGATTTAAACAGTGGAGTCTTATGGATTACTTTTATGCTGCCTTTATTTGCTTTTTTGAGCTTCAAATTTCTGGCCATTCACTTGCATTTAATGGACCTACAGGGCGGAAATATTCTTCTAAAAATATTAATTTATATTCTGCATAAGAAAGAAAGCTATGTTTCTGGAATGGCATGAGGGTGAGTAAATGATGAGAGAATTTTCATTTTTGGGGAAACTATCCCTTTAAATAAAAATAACTAGACAATGAATATACAAATGAAGTAACTTATATATATATACAGCTATATATATATATATGTATGTATACACAGTATCTCACAAAAGTGATTACACTCCTCACATTTTTGTAAATATTTGATTATATCTTTTCATGTGAAAACACTGAAGAAATGACACTTTGCTACAATGTAAAGTAGTGAGTGTACAGCTTGTATAACAGTGTAACTTTGCTTTCCCATCAAAATAACTCAACACACAGCCATTAATGTCTAAACCACTGGCAACTATAGTGAGCACACCCCTAAGTGAAAATGTTGGGCCCAATTAGCCATTTTCCCTCCCCGGTGTCATGTGACTCGTTAGTGTTACAAAGTCTCAGGTGTGAATGGGGATCAAGTGTGTTAAATTTGGTGTCATTGCTCTCACACTCCCTCATACTGGTCACTGGAAGTTCAACAAGGCACCTCATGGCAAAGAATCTCTGAGGATCTGAAAAAAAGAATTGTTGCTCTACATAAAGATGGCCTAGGCTATAAGAAGATTGCCAAGACCCTGACACTGAGCTGCAGCACGGTGGCCAAGACCATACAGCGGTTTAACAGGATAGGTTCCACTCAGAACAGGCCTTGCTGCCATGATCGACCAAAGAAGTTGAGTGCACGTGCTCAGCGTCATATCCAGAGGTTGTCTTTGGGAAATAGACGTATGAGTGCTGCCAGCATTGCTGCAGAGGTTGAAGGGGTGGGGGCTCAGCCTGTCAGAGCTCAGACCATACACCGCACACTGCATCAAATTGGTCCCAGAAGGAAGCCTCTTCTAAAGATGATGCACATGAAAGCTCGCAAACAGTTTGCTGAAGACAAGCAGACTAAGGACATGGATACTGGAACCATGTCCTATGGTCTGATGAGACCAAGATAAACTTATTTGGTTCAGATGGTGTCAAGCGTTTGTGGTGGCAACCAGGTGAGGAGTACAAAGACAAGTGTGTCTTGCCTACAGTCAAACATGGTGGTGGGAGTGTTATGGTCTGGGGCTGCATGAGTGCTGCCAGCACTGGGGAGCTACAGTTCATTGAGGGAACTATGAATGCCAACATGTACTGTGACATACTGAAGGAGAGCATGATCCCCTTCCTTCGGAGACTGGGCAGCAGGGCAGAATTCCAGCATGATAACGACCCCAAACACACTTCCAAGATGACCACTGCATTGCTAGAGAAGCTGAGGGTGAATGTGATGGACTGGCCAAGCATGTCTCCAGGCCTAAACCCTATTGAGCATCTGTGGGGCATCCTCAAACAGAAGGTGGAGGAGCACAAGGTCTCTAACATCCACCAGCTCTGTGATGTCGTCATGGAGGAGTGGAAGAGGACTCCAGTGGCAACCTGTGAAGCTCTGGTGAACTCTATGCCCAAGAGGGTTAAAACAGTGCTGGAAAATAATGTTGGCCACACAAAATATTGACACTTTGAAATTTTCACTTAAGGGTGTACTCACTTTTGTTGCCAGCGGTTTAGACATTAATGGCTGTGTGTTGAGTTATTTTGAGGGGACAACAAATTTACACTGTTATACAAGCTGTACACTCACTACTTTACATTGTAGCAAAGTGTCATTTCTTCAGTGTTGTCACATGAAAAGATATAATCAAATATTTACAAAAATGTGAGGGGTGTACTGTGTGTGTATATATATATATATATATATATATATATAGATATATATATATATATATATATATATATATATATATATATATATATATATATATATATTATACTATTGATCATCATTATCTTATGTTTGTTCAGAATGTAAGAATACATTATGAACATTCATAATCTAATCCATATAAAGCCTTTAAGGTTGAGTAGCCTGGAACAACTCTGGGCACCTTTCCCCCATTGCAATCTTGTGAGCTCTTTGTGGGAGGGGGTGGCACGATTTGGGGCACCTTTCTCCCATCACCATAGTATCCGCTACTGTGCAGGAACTGAATTGACATTTTACGCTGAGGTAAGACCTGCTTTTAAAACATCTTAGCGCGATGACCATATTCTTATGAAAATAGCAAATTGTGGTTTGCAGCACTTCATTAATGCATACACCCATAGATAGCGCAAACACTCATTTTGCAGGCATGAAAATTGTGCTTAGAATTAGTGCTCTCACAAAAATTGGATAAGATGTTGTGTATGGTTGTAGCTTGTCAAATGTGAATTTTGAAACAAAATTAAAAAAGTATGTTGTTAACAATTGCTAGATAAGAAATACTATGGTTTATCATTTTGTCAGGCAAGTTCACTTGCTCACATGTTTGGCATTGTATTTGTAGTTATTATCTAGCAACTTGTTAGCATCAAAAAAAAAAAATCAGGTTTGAGGTATGACGATGTGTCATTTATGTTTTAGAACAAAATGTCCAAGTATCTTCAAGTAATTTTTACCACAGACCTTATTATGCATGGAAAAACCCCATTATAAAAACCTACTACAAACTGACTGTGGCACGGTGGAGGGCGGGACCGGCGCGTGATTACGCACGCCCGGTCCCGTATTAGGCTAATTACGCCGTCAAGAGGGATAAAGGCCACTCGCGGACGGTGATCGGGAGAGAGAGCTCAATTACGGACGTCCGTCTTATTATGTGTTTGTCTTTTGAGTTCTTCATTAAACCTTTAAGTTTATATGTTAAGCCGGTTTCTCGCCTCTTCCTTGCCCGTAACGTGAACTGTTTTACATTGGTGCCGAAACCCGGGAAGGAAGAGGGATACGCCGTAGCGGAGTTCTCGCCACTTCTCAATGGAGCAGACGCGGCCATCTGCCGGGGGACGGAGGAGCCCAGCCGCCTGGACGCGGAGGAACGGCCGCCGACCGCGAGGGGAGGAGGGGCTCCTGGCCGACCGCCTGGAGCGGTTAGGGCCGCTGCCAGGGGCGGGGGAGTTCCCTACTGGCCGCTGGAACGCGGCGGGGTTGGAGACTGCCGACCGCGTGCGGGGAGGGGCACGCCGCCGACCGCCTGGAGCGGGAGAACCGCTGCCAGGGGCGGGGGGAGGCCCCTTCGACACCCTGGGAACGCGGCGGGGCGTTCCGTCCGCCAGGGGCTGAGGACTGCCTCCGATCTGCCCGGAGAGGCGCGGCTGTTGTCCTGTAGAGGGTGGAGAAGTGGCTGAGGAACGAGCTACGGCGTATCAGAGAACCGGCGAGTACGTTTTTTTTCTTTCTTTCCTTTAATCTCTCTCTCCTCTCTCTCTCGATACCGCTCTGCGTTGGCCTTTTCCCTCCTTTTTTTTTTTTTAAATTATGGTGTTCGTGGGTGGGGAGGTACCGCCAGTGCAGGAACCTCCCCCCCCCATTTTTAATTGTTGCCCCTTTTTTTTAAATTATGGTGTTTGTGGGAGGGGAGGTACCGCCCAGTGCAGGAACCCTCCCCCCCATTTTTAATTGTTGTTTTTTTTGTTTCCCTCCCCTTGCCCCCTCCCTCGTCCAGGTTAATGGGGATGACCTGCCGGCAGACTGCGCGGGAGGCGCTCCCCCCCCCAGGGGATGTACGTCAGGCCGGGGGTCCCCAGCCTGAAAGAACGGGGGAGGAATGTGGCACGGTGGAGGGCGGGACCGGCGCGTGATTACGCACGCCCGGTCCCGTATTAGGCTAATTACGCCGTCAAGAGGGATAAAGGCCACTCGCGGACGGTGATCGGGAGAGAGAGCTCAATTACGGACGTCCGTCTTATTATGTGTTTGTCTTTTGAGTTCTTCATTAAACCTTTAAGTTTATATGTTAAGCCGGTTTCTCGCCTCTTCCTTGCCTGTAACGTGAACTGTTTTACACTGACGTCAAAGCTTTTGAAAACAGTTGACCACTCAGAATCGAGTATTCCAGATGGCTGTGCAATAGTCTACATACACTACCTGGCCAAAAAAAAAAAAAAAAAAAAAACTCACTGTTGGATTTAAATGAGCAGATACTTAAAGAGTCTATGACTGGATTATTATTGCAATGATTAATATAATAATATACATCAGCACTGCACTTTATTAATCTCACACTGGACTGTCCTAGCAGCAGTACATTAGCTGGGTAATTCCCAGCCAATCCCACGTAAGCCGTTGCTTTATAAGTTTGCTCACAATCTATCACATTGCTGATTCAGTGTGCTAACACGGCAACCTACACCACCCCCACCATCACCAGTTGAGTCCTGTCCTGCACGGGGGTAGGCTCCTCGTCCCTGCCTCCTATATCCGGCAGGATATGACAGTTCTGAATACAACTTCTTTGGACTGCCAGACGGGGCCTACACCAAAAAGAGACATTACTTTTCTGTTTTATATTCATCAAATAAATGTCATCTCAAATTTTACTCAAGTCTACAAGTCTTCCTGATTGAACTGCTATGTTGCTCGGAACTGCAAAACTTTCACCCTCTGTTATATTTGTGTATATGGTTGAGTGACAATAAAGTGATTTGATTTGATTTGATAGGATAGCTGAAATCACTGGAATTGGGTTAAGAACTGTCCAACAGATTATTAAAACCTGGAAAGATAGTGGTGAACCATCAGCTTTGTGGAAGAAATTGGTCAGAAAAATCTTAAATGATCGTGATCGGAGATCACTAAAACGCTTGAAGCCACATCGTAACAAATTGACAGTAGAACTCACAGCTACAGGATTGGGACTAAACAGCTGTGTGGCCACAAGAAAGTCACTTAACATTTAGGCTAATCGGGGGAAAAAATACTTTTTTCTAGAGAGTAGTGTTGTCACGGTACCAAAATTTCAGTAGTCGGTACCAATACCTGTGAAATTTCACGGTACTAGATACCATTTTCGGTACAAAGCAAAACACAAAAACAGGTTACTGAACAACACTCTTTAATTAACAAAGAGATTGGGACATTCGCGCAACTCATAGAAGAGGCACCGAACACACAGATAAATGTCAGTTTCTGAGTTTATAGTTATTAACATGAGCTGCTTCTGTATTATTTGAACTTTATTAAAGCTATAACGCATTAAATATAACTGCATTTAAGATGTAACGCATTTTTCCTTTAAAGAGCTCTGCTTTTTCCACAACCAGAGTGCTTCTGAATTAACTTTTATTATATAATTCCCTAATACTTTGGGATCTACTTAAGATGAAGCTGTGAAAGTTTAGAGTGCATCTGGACTGATGTGTGTAATTCTTCCTCCGTCAGGCGTGAACTGCAGTGCTGCTCTCACGCTTCATCATTACAGTTTAATGTGATTTCATGTTACGTGAAATGAGATCAAACGACTATTCGACAACGAACATTTTTCTCTACAATTTTATATTTTCGACGTTGTTGATAATGGCGACTAATCGTTTCAGCCCTAATGCAAATGATAATATGCTTTTAAACACCTACTGTATTTGCTTGAATAAATCCGGGTGTCTGTATTTCAGGTGCTTTATTAAGTTTGATGTGTTTCCACCTTTCGTCAGAAAATTGCGAAAGCAGCGTTTACAAATAGGTTTTTGCTGATCTATGATGTTTCCCTTTTAACCAGCCTCAAATTCAAAGAATTTCCAAAACTGTTTTTTTCCACTTTTCTTTTGACAAGATTCAGTTGATCCTCCGCAGCAGCTTCTATTTTGCTTATCGGCATCTTTTGCTTGTTGTGAGCATTCGAAAGTTCCCGACTCTGCATGGGAACCAGGTAGACCTGGTACTCGGTACTCAGGTACCTTCAGAAATTCTGGTATCGTAAAACATTTTTTGTTTGAGTACCGACTTGGTACCGGAGTACCGGTATTTTTGACAACACTACTAGACAGCATAACAATTGGACCGTGGAGCAATGGAAAAAGGTCATGTGGTCCAGATTTACCCTATTTCGAAGCAATGGGCGCATCAGGTTAAGAAGGGAAGCACATGAAGCGATGCACCTGTCATGCTTAGTGCCCAGTGTACAAGCCTCTGGAGGCAGTGTTTTAATCTGGGGTTGCTTCAATTGGTCAGGTTTAGGCACAGCAATGTTATGCAGCAATAAAATGAAGTCAGTTGACTACCTATATAGGTATACCATCAATGGATTTTTTTCTTCCCACAGGCATATTCCAGGACAACAATGCCAAGATTCATCAGGCTCAAATTGTGATAGAGTGGTTCAGGGAGCATAAGGAACCATTTTCACATAAATTGGCCACCACAGAGTCCTGACCTTAACACCATTGAAAGATTTTAGGATGTGCAGAAGAAGACTTTGGTTTGACTCTCCTGTCATCAATGCAATATCTCGGCCAAAAATGTATGTAACTCTGGATGGAAATAAATGTTGTGACGTTGCGTAAGGTTGTCCAAACAATGCCATGACCAACGCATGCTGTAATTAAAACTAAAGGTGGTCCAACAAAATATTAGATTATGCAACTTTTTTTGGCCAGGCAGTGTACTAACAAACAACTTAAAGCAGATAAGAAATGGAGAAACACCACAAGCAATGGAGCCTTTACCTGATTTTGAAGAAACCTTCCCTGAAGCTGATACATAAAGGCAGCCTGGTGACAATAATAAAACATATTTAAAACATTATTGTATGTACTAATAATATTCCCTAGAACTCAGAGGTGGGTAGTGACTAGTTACATTTACTCCGTTACATTTACTATTTTATTATTTTAATCCAGTAATGATTTGTCAAAAAGTAATTTTCTACATTCAGTATAAAATAAAACATTGCAGGAGTGAGGTAAGTAGTAAACTCCCAGTTTGTGCGTATTCCTCATGGTGAATTGTGGAAAATTAATAATCATCGAGTGTACTTGAAATGTACACTTGAAATTAGAGTGCATTGTGGGTAAGAATGAGTGAGCAAAAGAAAGAGGGAACGAGTGGCTCATTCAGAATTCAGACACTCCTATTTCAGAAACTATATAGTGCACTATATAGTGGATAGGGGGCGGTTTCAGACACAGTGAGTGTTCCACGACTGGAGTTTGTGCCCTACGTAGGCTGCGTTCTCTGCATTTAGAGAGCGGTAGTACTGCTGTACAGAAATAACGATCTAAATATTTACAACACTGAAATAAGTATCCAGACAGAACTTTAAAAGCTATGAAATAGCAAAAGAAGGCATTAAATTTCAGCATTCATAATGTCTTTGTGGGACATTTTCACGTTTTCCCTGTAATAATTACTAGAAATGATTCCAAACCTCTCTTCTTATTGACAAATTCATCCATATCTGACAAGAGCCCTTAAAGGGATAGTTCACTCAAAAATTAGTATTCTCATTATTTACACACCCTCATGCAACCCCAGATGTGTATGACTTTCTTTCTTTGGCTGAACTTAAATGTAGATTTTTAGAAGAATTTCTCAGCTCTGTAGGTACATACAATGCAAGTGAATGGGTGACAACCAGAGTGAGGAGTGGAGCGGCATGATTTTGCCTGGAGCGAGGAGCAGGTTTTCTTTAAAAATTGGAGTGTCATTGTTTTCTCTCACTCTAAGAGCGCTCCACTAACGCTCCATCACGGGCAAAACACCTGTTAACGGACCTTAATGCAATAATTCACCATGTGTTAAGCAGTGTTAAACACTATTGGAATGAAGGAAAGATGGAATTTATGATATAACCAGAAAGAATGTGATAAAAAAAAATACTAATGTAAAATCTAGCAGCACATGGTAATATTCGACCTCCAGCGCAAAGGTTACTTCCGCTTTCTGTTTTCACACTCCCTATTATTGAGTTAATCTTGCGGTAAAGCTTGACTTAACTACATGCTTGTGTCTTGCCTCTTTATTCCTGCATCAACTGACGTTTATTGAAAATTAATGATGGGATGGCGAAGGAGAACATGAGTGGGGAGGTGACTGCCACGATCAAAGGTTTGTTGTGAAATCTTAAATGACGTGTCCAGAAAACACGATGATAATCCATTCGTATGTGGAGAGAAAATCTAAACGTCATCAATACATACATCTATATCTCTCCCCTATTAAATATATTTTATAATCATATCATCATTCTAATCTAATGCATCACAAATCTTAACTGTAGGCATTAAATAGAAATTAACTTTTAATGACACAAAACACCAACTGAACTAATCAACATGTTAATATTGCATAGTTTGACTTTAATCAATTGCCATCTAAATGTATTTTGGTGCCGTAGGCTAATTTATGCATTATAAATTTGCAGATGAAGAAGCTCAGCAAATGCGAACAGAGGAAGATTTAAAAACGCTACTATTTCTAAAAGTGAACTCTGCATTAGATATATAGTTTTGAGAGTCTTATCTAGTTTTGATTAAAAAAAGAATGTATTTTAATTTCTTTTTCACAGAATTATAGGGCAATGTTCATTAAAAGAAGTGCAATAATAGAAAATAATAGGCAATAATACATAGACCTAATAAAACAATTTGGGGGTAATTTATTAATTTAATTTAATAGTTTGTTTTTGTTCTGGTAATTTATATATATATTTTTTTCGTTTGGTAATTGATATTTTTAATTTAATGTTTCTTTTTTTTTTGCATCTAGCAATTCTGTCGATATGTTTCAAAAGTAAGATAGAAAAATTATTTTATTTAATCTTGGGCTAATGTTAGTGTTCTAATAAAGCAAATTGTGGATTTTCTTCTAGTATTTTGAATGTATTTTTTCTGCATGGAAGGTTGTGATATTAAAAAGCATACTGAAATAAATTTACAGTCGAGAGGTAGTTAGGTGCTAATTTTGCCATGGAGTGAACACGGAGCGGGGTTTCTCTAATCCAGGAGCGCGGAGTGAGTGTGGAGCGGGAAATGGACAACCTGGAGTGGAGCTGGAGAGGAGTGATTAAAGAATGCTGTGAGCACGGAGGGGAAATTGTTGCTGCTCCACTGCACTCACTCTGGTGGCAACATTTTAAAGCTAAACAAACAAACACAAGTCAGCATAAAAATAATTCATAAGACTCATTATCTCAAGAATCAGTATCTTCAGAAGTGATGTGATAGGTGTGGATGAGAAACAGAGAAACAGATCACTTTCACATTCTTCTTGTGTTTTTGGTGTTTCACATTCTTTTCTGCATATCGCCCCCTGCTGTCTAGCAAAAAAATGGTATATGGTCTGCACTTATATAACGCTTTTTTTAACCTTACTTTACTTTACTGAGTTCACTTTACACTGCGTCCCAATCACCCATTCACACACACATTCACACTCATACACCAAGGTGCTAGCCTGCCATTGGGAGCAACTTGGGGTTCAGTGTCTTGCCCAAGGACACTTCGGCATGTGGGCCAGGAATCGAACCACCAACCCTACGATTGGCAGCCGAACCGCTCTACCACCTGAGCCACAGCCACCCTGTAAATGACAAATATTGATCTGTTTCTCACCCACACCTATCATATTACTTCTGAAGACATGGATTAAACCACTGGAGTCTTATGGATTACTTTTATACTGCCTTTATTTGCTTTTTGAAGCATCAAAATTTTGGCCTACAGAGCTAAAATATTCTTCTAAAAATCTTTGTGTTCTGCAGAGGAAAGAAAGTCAAACACATCTGGGATGGTATGAGGGTGAGTAAATGATGAGAGAATTTTCATTTTTGTGTAAACTATCTCTTTAAAGTGATAGCTCAGTCATAATTGAATATTCTGTCATCATTTCTCTACCCTCATGTTGTTCCAAACCAGTGTGACGCCTTGTATTATGTGGAACACAAAATATGTTAGACAGAATGTTAGGGACTAACAGTCTCAGTCACCATTCACTTTCAAAAGATATATTATAAAAAACATTCACTGAAAGTAAATTGTGACTAAATTGTGGCAAACATTCTGTCTAATATCTCATTGAATTTCCATTAATTATAATAATAATAATAATTCTGTAATACATGTTCAATGTGTATTATGTAATGCAATATAGGGGAGTTAACGTCCATTATGTAACAAGTTACTCACTACTTGAGTACTCTTTTAATTTGATACTTACTTACTCTTACTCAAGTAATTATTTATGTTAGTACTTTTACTTCTACTTGAGTAATTATGTTTTTGAAGTAATTGTACTTTTACTATTTTTAATTTTATTTTATAATTTTACTCTACCCACCTCTGCCTAGAACATAACCATACTGCCCACAAAAACAGATTCAAATTGTCAATAAAAGGTGTACATTTGATGGTAGTAATTAGATTGTTTTTAAGTTATTTGCATCAGTCAGCGTGTTTTGAAAAGCTGGTGTGAACAATGGTGTGGGGGAATTTTTTTTTTATGTGTTCACTCACAGGCAGTGCAGGCATGAATATGTTTACATACAGTTGTGTAAGACTGTTGGGAGAGAGAGAGACAATTACACACAGAACATTTTCAATTGACATACACTACCGTTCAAAAGTTTGGGGTCACATTGAAATGTCCTTATTTTTGAAGGAAAAGCACTGTACTTTTCAATGAAGACAACTTTAATCTAGTCTTAACTTTGAAGAAATACACTCTATACATTGCTAATGTGGTAAATGACTATTCTAGCTGCAAATGTCTGGTTTTTGGTGCAATATGTACATAGGTGTATAGAGGCCCATTTCCAGCAACTATCACTCCAGTGTTCTAATGGTACAATGTGTTTGCTCATTGGCTCAGAAGGCTAATTGATGATTAGAAAACCCTTGTGCAATCATGTTCACACATCTGAAAACAGTTTAGGTTGTTACAGAAGCTACAAAACTGACCTTCCTTTGAGCAGATTGAGTTTCTGGAGCATCACATTTGTGGGGTCAATTAAACGCTCAAAATGGCCAGAAAAAGAGAACTTTCATCTGAAACTCGACAGTCTATTCTTGTCCTTAGAAATGAAGGCTATTCCATGCGAGACATTGCTAAGAAATTGAAGATTTCCTACAACGGTGTGTACTACTCCCTTCAGAGGACAGCACAAACAGGCTCTAACCAGAGTAGAAAAAGAAGTGGGAGGCCGCGTTGCACAACTGAGCAAGAAGATAAGTACATTAGAGTCTCTAGTTTGAGAAACAGACGCCTCACAGGTCCCCAACTGGCATCTTCATTAAATAGTACCCGCAAAACACCAGTGTCAACATGTACAGTGAAGAGGCGGCTGCGGGATTCTGGGCTTCAGGGCAGAGTGGCAAAGAAAAAGCCATATCTGAGACTGGCCAATAAAAGAAAAAGATTAAGATGGGCAAAAGAACACAGACATTGGACAGAGGAAGACTGGAAAAAAGTGTTGTGGACAGATGAATCCAAGTTTGAGGTGTTTGGATCACAAAGAAGAACGTTTGTGAGACGCAGAACAAATGAAAAGATGCTGGAAGAATGCCTGACGCCATCTGTTAAGCATGGTGGAGGTAATATAATGGTCTGGGGTTGCTTTGGTGCTGGTAAGGTGGGAGATTTGTATAGGGTAAAAGGGATTCTGAATAAGGAAGGCTATCACTCCATTTTGCAACGCCATGCCATACCCAGTGGACAGCGCTTGATTGGAGCCAATTTCATCCTACAACAGGACAATGACCCTAAACACACCTCCAAATTGTGCAAGAACTATTTAGAGCAGAAGCAGGCAGCTGGTATTCTATCGGTAATGGAGTGGCCAGCGCAGTCACCAGATCTGAACCCCATTGAGCTGTTGTGGGAGCAGCTTGACCGTATGGTACGCAAGAAGTGCCCATCCAACCAATCCAACTTGTGGGAGCTGCTTCTGGAAGCGTGGGGTGCAATTTCTCCAGATTACCTCAACAAATTAACAGCTAGAATGCCAAAGGTCTGCAATGCTGTAATTGCTGCAAATGGAGGATTCTTTGACGAAAGCAAAGTTTGATGTAAAAAAAATCTTATTTCAAATACAAATCATTATTTCTAACCTTGTCAATGTCTTGACTCTATTTTCTATTCATTTCACAACATATGGTGGTGAATAAGTGTGACTTTTCAGGAAAACACAAAATTGTTTGGGTGACCCCAAACTTTTGAACGGTAGTGTATACAGTAAGTCTTTGTGATTATCACAGGTCCAAATGTCATTATGTTTAAACCAATGAATATTGAACAAATCATACTCAACACTGATGTGATACTTTCAATAAATATTCTGCACTAACCCTCACATTATATTATGGTGACAACTGTTGTTTTATCAGTATACATTCAGGTTTTGTTCTAAATAAATAAATGATTAACTCTCACATTTAATAACTCATAATGAATTTGCCTAACCTGGCCACACTGGGGCTCTGTCTGACAGCCAAAAGGATGGGCTCTGTGTTAATGAGCAGTGCCCAGCAGGGGAAACAGGCCAACAGGAGGATGAGAACCCCTCTCTGCAGTATCACACCCACCCGCTTCAGATTATTACTCCCAAACGTCTGCAAGAGGAGAGAATTCAGTTAAAATCACAATTTATAGCGCAAAAAGACAAAAGACAAAAGCTTAACCCTTAGCATAAAGAACACTACTGTCACTCACATTCACAGAAAATGGTGAAGAGGACTGGAGCAACAGTTTCTCTGGAAAAAGCTAAATTATGTGGACACAGAGTATACGTATAAAAAAAGGCCATTAAATATGCTTTACCCTACCTGGGAGATGAGCGTATCACATGCAGATGCCAATCCAGAGCCAATGGAGAGGCCAGTCACATTAATAATCTGTGAGGAAATGGAGATATTTACAAATGTAATTACTCTTTTAAAGAATACTTAAGGATACCTACTATAGTGAATAATTCTGTGTTTTATAACATAATTAAAACACAAAAATGAAAACTTACAGCAGTAGCCAGAGCTACTCCAGCAAGTTCG
This sequence comes from Moxostoma hubbsi, assembly GCA_032164185.1. Taxonomy (NCBI): domain Eukaryota; kingdom Metazoa; phylum Chordata; class Actinopteri; order Cypriniformes; family Catostomidae; genus Moxostoma; species Moxostoma hubbsi. Next base: position 7,577,901 of record JAVLUX010000042.1, read on the forward strand.
GTTTTCCCCAAGTGTCCACAGAACACAGTGCTGACGAAACTGATCAGGAAGATCATCAGCTGAGATATAAACTGAATAAAGAGGAGAAACATTCATCAGCATCATGTAACAGCTAAGAGACTGTTAAGTGTTTAAAAAAATTGCATACAAAAATGTGTCATTGCTACAACAGTGACTTAAGTGCCATTTCTCTCTAGCCTTTATTTGAACATTCTCACATTATTTTTGTTTAAAGATACGTTGAAATAATTAGTTCAGTAATTGAATTTGAAATATTGTTATAGGTCAAGGGACACTTCACCCAAAAATTTAAAATCTGTCATTTTTTATGCACCCACATATTGTTCCAACCCTGTGCAACTTTTTCTTCCATGGAACAAAAAAACGAGATGTTCTGCAGGATATTAGGGACTGAGGCTAATAAGGCTTTGTCACCATTCACTTACACCTTTTCGGCATAATTTGAAAGTGATTGGTAACTGAGGATACATGTTTCTAACATTCTACATAACATCTCCTTGGGAGGGTAACTTAACCCAGAGCATAACTGTTTAACCAGTTAGTAACTCGTTATTTAGTTAAGTATTTAGTAACTATTTTGGTAGTTACACATCCAATGAGATGATAGGCATAATATTAAGGAGTGACAGCCTAACTAACAAACAAACTAACTAACTAACTAGTCATTAAACTTGTCAGTTAAATAGTTAGTAACATGTTATTGAATTAACTAGTAAATAAAGATTTGGTTAGTTACCCATCAGTTGCGGCTGGTCAATAGCACTGCCCCTTTCAAGAAATTCAGAGAAGAAGACTACTTACACCTGATAAACATAAGTAAATTATATATTGCAAAATAATTATTAAATAAAATGATTGTTATTTGAGATTTTATATTGTTATTTGAGATTGTTAGTTGACTGATTGTTAGTTTAGATTGTTAGATTGTTAGTTGATATTGTTAGTTGACTGATTGTTAGTTGAGATTGTTAGTTGACTGATTGTTAGTTGACTGATTGTTAGTTGAGCTCGTTAATGGACTGATTGTTAGTTTAGATTGTTAGATTGTTAGTTGACTGATTGTTAGTTGGATTGTTAGTTAACTGTTTGTTTGTTGAGATTGTTAGGTTGTTAGTTGACTGGTTGTTAGTTGAGATTGCTAGTTGACTGATTGTTAGTTGAGCTCGTTAATGGACTGATTGTTAGTTGACTGATTGTTAGTTGATATTGTTAGTTGACTGATTGTTAGTTGACTGATTGTTAGTTTAGATTGATAGATTGTTAGTTGATATTGTTAGTTGACTGATTGTTAGTTGAGCTCGTTAATGGACTGATTGTTAGTTGACTGATTGTTAGTTTAGATTGTTAGATTGTTAGTTGATATTGTTAGTTGACTGATTGTTAGTTGAGCTCGTTAATGGACTGATTGTTAGTTGACTGATTGTTAGTTTAGATTGATAGATTGTTAGTTGATATTGTTAGTTGACTGATTGTTAGTTGAGCTCCTTAATGGACTGATTGTTAGTTTAGATTGATAGATTGTTAGTTGATATTGTTAGTTGACTGATTGTTAGTTGAGCTCGTTAATGGACTGATTGTTAGTTGACTGATTGTTAGTTTAGATTGTTAGATTGTTAGTTGATATTGTTAGTTGACTGATTGTTAGTTGACTGATTGTTAGTTTAGATTGATAGATTGTTAGTTGATATTGTTAGTTGACTGATTGTTAGTTGAGCTCCTTAATGGACTGATTGTTAGTTGACTGATTGTTAGTTTAGATTGTTAGATTGTTAGTTGATATTGTTAGTTGACTGATTGTTAGTTTAGATTGATAGATTGTTAGTTGATATTGTTAGTTGACTGATCAAATCAAATCAAATCAAATCAAATCAAATCACTTTATTGTCACACTACTGTGTACACGAGTGCAACAGCAGGTGAAATTCTTGTGTGCAGTTCCGAGCAACATTGCAGTAATGACAGTGACGAGACATAAACCACTTTACAATAACAACATATTTACACAACACAATTTACATAACAAATGTACACATACCTACACAACAATTTACATATCAAATGTACACAATACACACAATGTAGAATACACATACATTAGATAAGGGTATAAATATATATAGATATATATACACTAACTGAATTGGGAGCGAGAATATATTGACAGAATGAGGATTATTAAAGTGCAGTGCTGATTGTAGATCGTGAGAGATCATGTGTTCAAAAGTCTTATTGCTTGTGGGAAGAAGCTGTCATGTAGTCGGGTGGTGCGGGTCCTGATGCTGCGATACCGCCTGCCTGATGGCAGCAGTGAGAGCAGCCCATGACTCGGGTGGCTGGAGTCTTTGATAATCCTCCGAGCTTTATTCACACACCGTCTGTTATATATGTCCTGGAGGGAGGGAAGCTCACCTCCGATGATGTTTCTGGCCGTTCGCACCACCCTTTGCAGGGCTTTGCGGTTGTGGGTGGTGCTATTGCCGTACCAGGCGGTGATGCAGCCAGTCAGGATGCTCTCAACAGTACTAGTGTAGAACCGTGTGAGGATGTGTTGGTTCATTCCAAACTTCCTCAGCCGTCTCAGGAAGAAGAGGCGCTGGTGAGCCTTCTTCACAACGGCCTCAGTGTGGACGGACCATGTGAGTTCCTCAGTAATGTGGACACCGAGGAACTTGAAGCTGCTGACTCTCTCCACCGGTGCTCCATTAATGGTGATGGGGCTGTGTTCTCTGTCTTTCTTCCTGAAGTCCACCACAAGCTCCTTGGTTTTACTGACGTTGAGGGAGAGGTTGTGCTCCTGACACCAGCGTGTCAGAGTGTGCACCTCCTCTCTGTAGGCTGTTTCATCATTGTCAGTGATCAGACCTACAACCGTCGTATCGTCAGCAAACTTAATGATGGCATTGGAGCTATGTGATGCCACACAGTCATGTGTGTAAAGGGAATACAGGAGTGGGCTGAGAACACAGCCCTGTGGGGCTCCAGTGTTGAGGGTCAGTGATGAGGAGATGTTGCTGCCCATTCTAACCACCTGACGTCTGCCTGACAGGAAATCCAGGATCCAGCTGCACAGCGAGCTGTTTAATCAAGCTTGGAGGGCATTATGGTGTTAAATGCTGAGCTGTAGTCTACAAACAGCATTCTCGATTGTTAGTTGAGCTCGTTAATGGACTGATTGTTAGTTGACTGATTGTTAGTTTAGATTGATAGATTGTTAGTTGATATTGTTAGTTGACTGATTGTTAGTTGACTGATTGTTAGTTTAGATTGATAGATTGTTAGTTGATATTGTTAGTTGACTGATTGTTAGTTGAGCTTGTTAATGGACTGATTGTTAGTTGACTGATTGTTAGTTTAGATTGTTAGATTGTTAGTTGATATTGTTAGTTGACTGATTGTTAGTTGACTGATTGTTAGTTTAGATTGTTAGATTGTTAGTTGATATTGTTAGTTGACTGATTGTTAGTTGAGCTCGTTAATGGACTGATTGTTAGTTGACTGATTGTTAGTTGAGCTTGTTAATGGACTGATTGTTAGTTGACTGATTGTTAGTTTAGATTGTTAGATTGTTAGTTGATATTGTTAGTTGACTGATTGTTAGTTGACTGATTGTTAGTTTAGATTGATAGATTGTTAGTTGATATTGTTAGTTGACTGATTGTTAGTTGAGCTTGTTAATGGACTGATTGTTAGTTGACTGATTGTTAGTTTAGATTGTTAGATTGTTAGTTGATATTGTTAGTTGACTGATTGTTAGTTGACTGATTGTTAGTTTAGATTGTTAGATTGTTAGTTGATATTGTTAGTTGACTGATTGTTAGTTGAGCTCGTTAATGGACTGATTGTTAGTTGACTGATTGTTAGTTTAGATTGTTAGATTGTTAGTTGATATTGTTAGTTGACTGATTGTTAGTTGACTGATTGTTAGTTTAGATTGATAGATTGTTAGTTGATATTGTTAGTTGACTGATTGTTAGTTGAGCTTGTTAATGGACTGATTGTAAGTTGACTGATTGTTAGTTTAGATTGTTAGATTGTTAGTTGATATTGTTAGTTGACTGATTGTTAGTTGAGATTGTTAGTTGACTGATTGTTAGTTGAGCTTGTTAATGGACTGATTGTTAGTTTAGATTGTTAGATTGTTAGTTGATATTGTTAGTTGACTGATTGTTATTTGAGATTGTTAGTTGACTGATTGTTATTTGACTGATTGTTAGTTGAAATTGTTAGTTAACTGATTGTTAGTTGAGATTGCTAGTTGACTGATTGTTAGTTGAGAGATTGTTAGTTGAGTTTGTTAATTTACTGATTGTTATTTGAGATTGTTAGTTGAGATTGTTAGCTGACTGACTGTTAGTTGAGATTGTTAGCTGAGATTGTTAGCTGAGATTGTTAGCTGACTGACTGTTAGTTGAGATTGTTAGCTGACTGATTGTTAGTTGAGATTGTTAGGTTGTTAATTGAGATTGTTAATTGACTGATTGTTATTTGAGATTGTTGAAGTTGAACTGCCAAGTTTCCGGTTGGAGCAGCATTTCTTCCAAATGAAAGAAAATTCAGTTTTATCATTACAAAAAAAAAACCTTTCACAAGGTGTTCACCTGAAGAAGAAAAAAGGATAAAGGATCGGCCTGATTTACAAATTCAGCAGTCGTCAAGTGATCGAGGGCAAGCTTAAACCCGCACTTTTTCCAGCACGTGTAATGTCAAACGAAGTTGGCTAGCTGGCTGCGGTGTAAGTAATGGCTTTTATTGTTTTCCCTGTATGCTATTTCAAAGTCCTGGCACTGAAGCATTGTGGACAATGATGGGTGAACAAACTTAAAACATCTTTCTGATAAATGCAAACGTCATGAAAGTAGCCGCAGCTATCTAGACAATACTATAAGGCTACAGTTTTTTCGTAAGCTTAGCATTGCTGAACAGCTAGATGAAGGCTACGTGATTGGCATTAGAAGGCACAATGAATAATCGACGCATCCTGTCTCGAATAATAGACTGCGTGAAATTTTGTGGCACATTTGAGCTGGCTTTTCTCTCATGAGAGTGAGAGCTTGGATAAACCCAGGATATTCTGTGAGTTGGTGGATTTTGTTGCTTCCCTTGATGGAGTGTTGAAAGAGCACCTTGAGGATGCCACTGTGTTTAAGGGAACTTCGAAAACAGTGCAGAAAGAGCTATTGGACTGTATGTTGTCAGTTGTAAGGGAACACATAATCAAAAAAAGCACAGAGCAGCGATTTTCTCTCAATCCAGGCAGATTAGACGGTGGATATTGCCACACAGTGTCAACTTGAGCTTGTGCAACACTACATTGATGCCAAAAACAATGTGCAGGAAAGATTTGAGTTTATCCCTCTGCAGTCAGCTACAGCTGATTCCATTGCTACAGTACTAAAAGAGCGTCTTGCTGCCATCCTTCCTGAAGATCAGAAGACTAAGCTCATCTACCAGCCAGGCATATGATGGAGCCAGCGTGATGAGGTGTGCCACTGCAGGTGTTCAGAGGTAGATACAAGATGTGTACCCAAATGCCCACTACATCCATTGCTATGCACATCAGCTCAATCTGATAATGCAACAGTTTTTAAATTAGTTTTTTCAGACCTTGGTGGATTTGCCAGCTTTTTTTCCAGATCACCCAAGCGCACAAGTGTTCTTGATAAAATAGTGGCCCATAGACTACCAACATCCAGCAATGTAAGATGGAACTTTCACAGCCATGCCATCAATACCGTGTTTGAGCACAGAGAGGATCCACTGTTTTGAAAGCATGCAAGACTCTGGTAACTTTGACCCTATAACTGTCAAGAGTGCCATGAGCTGTTGCTATGCTGCTGGATGATCAGGAATTTAAGTTATTTTTGCAACTTTTCCACCACATCGTGACACATGTGGACCTCCTCTATGCCAAACTTCAGACGATGGACACAGATACGGTCCATATCAAGGGGAGCATCCAGCAGTTCGAGCAGGTCAGTAGCTGTAATAGCTTTTTTGAAAATAGCTGTATTCCTTCTTTTCCTATTGTTGTTGTTATGCTAAATTCTCTTTCTTCTTTGCAGAAACTCTCTCCATTTCATGGTTGACCAAAGCAGTGTAGGTGGTACTCAGCCAGCGAAGAGACATCGGTCACTCAGTCCAGAGGTCCATTAAAGGATTGCAGCAGAGGTGAGTTTTTGTTGTAGAAATCAGTCACAGACCATTTTGCACTGGAGTATTTATTTTTATTTTATTTTTTTTAATCTTTTATGAAGATGTGCTCTATATTCTCCATATTTTGAAAGAATACTTAAATGTAATTTTAAATGTTGCTGGTAAAATGTACATTTTGTTGTCACTACATAATGTTTTAATCCTTCTCTCTGTAGGTCTGCAATACCATATTGGGACACACCAAGGAACGGTTATCCTCCACAGACCACCTTGTTAGTGCCACCCTGCTTCAATGGGACAGGTTTGAACAGTACAAGTTGACATTTCCTGAAGATGCACTGAGCAACACCTTGAAGGCCTATCTAGTGATCAATGGAAGTAAGCAGAAGTAGACAGAGCTTAGTCTAATCTACAGCAAGGAAGAGTTCAGAGAGCTTGTGGTGGTGCTCTGGACCTACTCCAGCTATTTATGGAGAATGGAGTCTTTTTAGAGACTGTCACTCTCCTAAAGATCCTAATCACCACACCCATGAGCACAGCAGATGCAGTGAGGTGCTTCTCAACCTTGAAAAGAATTAAGACTTTTTCATGCTGAGAAACAGCATGACCCAGGACAGGCTGAATGCATTGGCAATGCTCTCAATGGAAAGAGACTGGTGACTGAGATGACTGACTTTAACCAGAAAGTCATTGAAATATTTGCAGGCTAGAAGAAGGGCAAAGATTATGTTCACAATTAGTGCTACTGGCCAGTGCTTAGGCAACATTACAGTGTGTTTTGATTTTTGGTTTGTATTGTTTGTTATAACAGGCCATTAAAATGTATATAATGAATATATTAATAGACATTAAATTGATTTTACAAAAATTAAGGTCACTGTCAGTGTTTTCCTTTGAGTTTTCAAAATAAACGTTCCAACTGATAATTTGATTTACATTTAATTTTGTTCTTTAAATAAAATTTTCTAAGGTTTCATATATTGTTGGTGGTTTTAAATGGGTTAAATATTGCTTTCAGTGGTTTTGGTGGTGTTGGAATTTTTATTTAATTTTTTTCAAATTTTTTAAGTTAATTTTCAGTTCATTAAACTAGTTGGTTAACTAGTTATTTAGTTAGTAAATATTTGGTTAGTTATGAACTCAATGAGATGACCGGTAGAATATTAAGGACCGACCAACTAACTAACAGTTAAATGTATGAAATTGTTAACTGGTTAGTTAACTTGATAATTGGTAACTATGTAACACTTAAATAAAACTAATTTCATTGTCAATACAATGCTGAAATAAAAATAAGTTAATCTACTTGTTTTACATACATACATATTAGACATTGTGCAACACTGACTTTTGACAATATCAATTGAATTTTCACGCTTACCACTGGTCCAGCCAGTTTTAGCAGTTTCACAATTTCTTCTTTATAATTCACAGGTAACAACAACCTTCTGATTTTCATTCGACGTCCTCCACAAACAATCTGTGAACTCGATTTTGACGGAGAATTGTCACATCTCTCCTGTTTTGAGCCTCCATTTATCAGAGTTACTGTGTTATTAACACTTTCCATTTTCTGAAGTCAGTCCTGTATTCCCAGTGATTTCACGGCAACGTTTAATTAAAGGAATCCATTTGCAGTCCAGAAATTACCACAAAGATCCTAGGCAGGAAATACACTTAAAAAACGTTCAGGCAGTGTGTAGTTTAGCTCTGTCAGCTGTACTCCACAAGGTTATAAACAGAAGTCGCTGCATAGTCAGATCAAATTTCATTTAAAGGAACACACACACAACATTGTTTCATTGGACTGCATACAATAAACACTGAAAGGTTCCTGGTTTTTACACTGTTAAAAATTTTCTCGTCAAAAAACAGTAAAGAACAGGCAGCTGGGTTGCCAGCATGTTACTGTAAAATTAATGGTGTCTTGCTGCTGTTGAAATTAACAGCTACTGTTTTTACAGCAACAGTATACAACTGTATTTTAGCAGCATATAGCCGTTAAATTATATACGATATACTGTTGTTGAAATTAACAGCTAAGTTCCCAGCGTGCACTGCAGCATGAAAAAATTACTTTGATTTTTTATTATTTACTGGGGTTTTTTACGCTGTTTTTGTTGCAGTCTAAGTTACTTGTATTTAAATGTTAAGCTTTTAATTTTTACGTAAAAGTATGTTTGTTAATTGTCGGCATTGTTGCATTTTGTATGCCAAGAGTTGATTTATGTGTGTCTTGTCAACTTGTGTTATGCTGTAAGTTCAAGAACATCAAACACTCAATTTGCTGATTTCATTTTACTGAAATATCCTTTACTGACTTAGTTTTTATGTGTAATTCATCACTATTGACACATATAGTGCATTTGCAAGGTAGAATCAGACATTCAGTCTAACCTTAGTATTTGTCTTCCAAGTAGCACAGAGGAACAACATATAGGTCTAAGGCGTCAGCTCAAGAGAACACTAATCACCACGATGGTGACTTCAAACAAAACAACAACACTAAATAAAACTAAGACTGAATACATTCTGAATAAAAACCATTGTACATGTTTTCTTTTTCTTTTCTTTTTGTAGCCCTAATGCATTGCCAAAGCATACATACTTATTCAAGTGCAAAGGCTTATGGGTATTTCAGTGCTATACTGTTATTTTACTGTGTACAGGTTGTTGTTGATTTTTTATTTTATTTTTTTAAATACACTGTTCAATCCTGACAACATTGTACATTTAATATGTACATTGCTTTAGGCCTAAAGGTTGATTTTATTTATTTGACTTTTCATTAGACAGACAAGTGAATGCTGATGTGAGAAGATAAAGAACAGAGGAGTTGGTCAGAAACATAATTAATACTAACCATGTGCCACAAACTAAAATGTTCATTGGGGGTTTTAAAATATACATTTCAAAATGTCACTAGCTTTCACCAAGATGATATCATGATTTTGAATGTTCATTTTCCAATAATGCCTTGCATACAACAGCTATTTACTGTGAAACTAGTCATTAACAGTGAGCCTGCTCTTGATCTCCCAGAATGTAACATTTTAACAGCAAGTGTAACGGTTCCTTATGACTCGTTCTCACTGTGTTGTGTATGTGGAGCTGCACCTGCACATGGGGAAACCAAACTGAATTTGGATAGGCATGTCGGCATCACAGTCAAGAGACATAAACAGCCCACAGCAGTTATCAGAAGTTCTGCTCTTTTTATTAACTTGTTCAACTGTGATCGTATAGTGGAATGGTTATTTTTAACAAAAGTACAGTGATACATGTTTCACAATACTCTGTGTATTTCACAGTAAAATATAAAATAAAATAAATAAAATCTTCAGCTTGAAAACACAGTATATGAGACAGTACAGTGTCTTCAACACCGGAATATTAACATTATAAATTAATTCACATAAAAGTCAACATCAAATTCAATAACAGTTACCTGCACATGGGGAAACCAAACTGAATTTGGATAGGCATGTCGGCATCACAGTCAAGAGACATAAACAGCCCTACACAACGCACAGTAAGTCAGACGGAGAAATCGCGTTAGAATCCATGCAAAATAAGCTACATTTATCATTCAGCTCTGAGCCTAAAACTAACGACTCATTCGACGCCAAACAAACGGCACTCATCTCTAAATTACATCACAACAAAATTACAGTAAAATAAAACATTGTGTGGTGGGCTTTAAGGCATTTTGGCTAATTTTGTCTCTGAACCGTTTAACATGCGACTTACCACAGCAGTTATCAGAAGTTCTGCTGTGGGTTACCCATAATTCATTATTTTTAGCGCCGCGGCGCAACGTGGAAGTGACGCCAGCAGGCAGCGCTGTCCCCATTTATGCAGCAATTTAACAGAACCCATATACAACCCGTTACATACACCCCCCTAAATTTCTGCTAAATCAGGGAAGCGCATCCAAAACAGAGAAAACAGAAGAAAGAGAAAAAAAATAAAATAAAAAATGGATTACATTGAGCGCTACTGCGTAATAGTCAGTTATAAAACTCCTCCTACGGAGATATGCAAGGTTAGGCTGGTACCAAAACCTAAGCCTTAACAGAGACCCGAGAGATGCCGTTTACACCTCTCCTAATTGACACAGCTCAAAAACTCAAAAGAAAAATGAAGTATCTGTCTACACTCAGGAACAGAATTACTCAAATGTACATTATAAAGTCTCAGGCTACACTGCAAAAACATTTTTCACAAAAGTAACAAAAGAACCCACTGAAGACCTGGAATCTTTCATAATCTGGTCATTCATCTCACAAATCAATCTCTTTGGAGGTTTAATGGTCCTACCAGTCCTAGTCATACCTGGGAATACTTGCCCTGGCTGGGTGCAAATTACAGGCTCAACTGGTTCTGAATCTACACTACTGGAAACATGCGAGTGTGCATCAGCTGGCGAGTCTGGGAGGAGCTGTAAGGGGTGACTGTGGGCAGACTGATCATCCAGGAATGATGACTGGCTCGCATCACTGCCCCGGCCAGTACATACATGACTATCGTCGACAACATCATCCACATGAGGAGCATTCTCTACTGTGTTAGATGAATTGGGTAAGTCGACAACATCATCAAGTTCAGCACCCTTTCCAGATTGCAAAATCCACTGCAATGTTTTAGCATCACTGTCAAGTAGGTCATGAGGCAGAGCATCACCATTATCACTTCCAGCACCAACTGACAGGGAATCAGACAACAGGTCAACATCATCGTCTCTCAACAGGAAACTGACAGGAAGGAGTAGGTTCCGGTGAACTGTTTTCTCCTTGCCAGTGACTATGTCCTTCACACGGTAGACATTGATTGCTGATCTTACAGACAACACTTCGTAAGGAATTGACTCCCATTTGTCTGCAACTTTCCGTTTTCCTCTTTCACCTCTGTTTGCCAACAAAACCCTGTCACCAACAGTCAAAGGAGAGCCTTTTACCTTGCGGTCGTAGAGCTTGGCATGACGAGCCTGTTCGGCTGAACTGTGCCTCTGAGCAACCTCTGCTGCCTCACTCAAGTCTCTTTTGAGGTGGGAGACGAACTCTGAATAGGTAATGACATGATCGTTCTTTAGAGCATGTTGGAACATTACATCAATCGGAAGTCTGGGGATCCTCCCAAACATGAGGTAAAAGGGTGCAAAGCCTGTTGTCTCGTGGACAGTGCAGTTATAACAGAAAGTCAGGACCCTTAATGACTGGGGCCACTTTGCTTTGGACTTGGGGGGTAAGGCTCTAATCATGCTCCCCAAGGTTCTGTTGAAACGCTCTGTGATCCCGTTACCCATCGGATGGTAAGGGGTAGTGTGCGATTTCTTTATCCCAGCCATATCCAACAGTTCCTTGATGAGCTTACTCTCGAAATTAGCCCCCTGGTCAGAGTGCACACGCTTTGGGAAGCCATAAATGCAGAAAATATCATCCCATAAGCGATGAGCCACTTGTTTCGCTGACTGGTTCTTACAAGGAAAAGCAAAGGCCATCTTGGTGAAATGATCAGTCGCTACGAGAACGTCAACAGACTTGTTGTCTCCCCGCTCTGCTGTCCAGAAATCAATGCATATCAATTCCATGGGCTCTGTGGTGTGAATGTTCTCCAAAGGAGCACGAGAATGAGGCTCCGGCGCCTTACCAACAATACAACGCTGGCAGTTTCTGACATAATGCACAATATCATGCGCCATGCCTGTCCAAAAAAATCTGTGTCTGGCCAGTGAGAGTGTACGTGAGCGTCCTTGGTGACCTGCGGCATCGTGTATGCCATGAAGCACTTGTTGTTTCAGGCAACCTGGTACAATGAACTGATAGAGCTTGTTGTTCATGTTGTGATCTCTTTTTACTTTAAATAGCAGTCCATCTTGCAGTGAGAGTTTGTTCCAGTGCTTGAGCAGCTTGATTACACTACGAGGCTCCTTTTTACGCTCACGTTTGTCAGGTCTCTTGTGTCTCCGGACATAGTAAACCACTCTACTCACGGTGCTGTCCTGCTCCTGCATAGTCAGAAGAGTGCTTTTAGGCAGAGCAGTGGCACAATCCTCCTTCTCCAAATGAGGAATGACTCCCGTCCCCATTACACGGCTTGTCCCACCAGAGCAGTGTGCATCCAAGAGGGCGGAGATTTCCTGAGATGTTAACTTGCCCTGGGAAAGTGGGTGGGAGAGATCAGAGCTTGGTTCAACATCTGTGTTCACAAGTTGACAGTTGTTTGTGTATCTGAAAGCATCTTGAACTGTTTCATCCATCACACCATTCAGTTGATTTAACAAAGCATGGTATGGCTCTGTCACAAGGCGATGACTGACACTGGACTGGACAAAAGGCTCTCTGCTGAGTGCATCTGCTACTACGTTCTTAGCTCCTGGCACATATTTCAGATCGAAACTATAGGATGCCAGCTTCGCTACCCAACGCTGTTCACATGCATCAAGTCTTGGTTTGGTGAGTATGTATGTGAGTGGGTTGTTGTCAGTCCAAGCTGTAAAATGACGACCTTTCAACCAGTAATGGAATTTGTCACATACTGCCCATTTTAAGGCTAAAAACTCAAGCCTGTGAGCGGGGTAGTTCATCTGAGAGCGTGAAAGCGTCTTGCTCGCAAAAGCCACTGGCCTCGCCATGTCACTGCCTCTGGGGATCTGAGAGAGTACTGCTCCCAACCCATCGAAAGACGCATCCACGGCTAATATGAAATGGTCATCAAAATCAGGGTGAGCTAACGTTACACTTGTAAGCAAGTCATGCTTTAAAGTTTCAAATGCACATTTGCATTCCTCAGTCCAATCTGATTTTGTGAGTTTAACATTTACAACTTTCTTTTTAAGATGTCTCCCTCTCTTTTTGAAGTACTGCGTGTCTGACTGGGAGAGGAGCTTGAAGAGGGGCTTTGCCTTGGCTGAACAGCTCTCAATAAAATGTTGATAATACAACACCATACCTAAAAATGATCTGATTTTTTTAGGACAAGGAGTGGTGCCATCGGAGTCCATTAAATCAGACACCTGCACATCAATAATGGCCTGAACTTTCTCAGGGTCAGTACAGACTCCATCTTCACCCACAATGTGGCCCAGGAATTTTACAGACCTTCTCAGAAAATTACATTTCTTTGGTGAGAGCTTCAAATTGTAAATCTTCAACCTGGAAAACACCATCTCCAGTCGGTCAAGTGCAAGCTGCTCTGTAGGAGCAAAGACCAAAAGATCATCAAGGTAACACAACAGACTGGTGAAGTTCTTGTCACCGAAAATCGATATCATCATCCGCATAAATGTAGCGGGACTGTTTGTGAGGCCTTGGGGCATGCGATTGTATTCATGGAGTCCGAATGGAGATGAGAATGCTGTATACCTCTTGTCTTCCTCATGTAGTGGCACATTGTAGAAACCGGATGTCAGGTCCATAGTGGAGAAGAAAGCATTTCCACCTAGAGCAGCAAGCGCATCTGACTGGTGTGGGAGAGGATGAGCATCTTTTACTGTCCTGGCATTGAGCCATCTGAAATCATTACAGATCCTGAGATCGCCATTCTTCTTCCACACAAGTACTAAAGGTGATGCGTACTCACTGTTAGACTTTCTTATTATGCCACTCTCCTCCATATCATTCAGGGCTGTCCGCAGTTTCTCATATTGACTTGGCGGTATCCTGCGATAAGGTAGACGAAACGGCTTGTTGTCAACCAGACGGATCCTGTGAACAAAATCTTTTGCCAGACCACAATCCATCTTGTTCCTCGAGAATATAGACTCATGTGCTGTGATGATGTTGAGGAGTTTGTTCTTCCACTCGAGAGACACCTCACATGCACTTAAGTCTAAATCGTTCAATCCCAGGTCCCTCAGAATGTTGGTCAATTCCTCTTCAGACTGTAGAGATTGCTCGGGGAGGTGACTGGACTGGGCACTTGACTGGACGTTACACTGGACACTTTCAACATCTGGGAAATCCTCTACTGCAATACATGGGGATACATCAGCGATTTTTGCATTCCTTCTCAGTGTCACAGGGCGATTAGTGGGGTTAACTAGTTTAACTGGAACTAAGCCATCACCAAATAGTGGTGCAATGACTCGGCCCACCAAGATTTGTTTAGGCCTGGAGTTAGACTTATTGGGCTCTATGACTACAGTACTACCCACAGACATCATGGCTTTGCTAGGGAGTTTTCCCCAAACTAGATATTCACTCTGTGGCTGCAATGTTACACTGCCTGTAATTTTTGCTGTACCCACTTTGTCTGGCACAATATCACCTTTCCATCTCTCCGTGTTAGAGAGTAAGGACAAGAATTGAAAGGATTCATCCATCCCATCTCCGCTTGGCAAGGTCATCAACCTCCAGTAGCCGACGGTGGTCCTCAGTAAGGTCAACAATGGTTTGATGGCATTGCTGCCAAGAATCAGTTCTTCTGTCTGTCCTGGCACAACCAAAATAGGGATCATCATTTTACATCCATAAACGGAGACTGTGACATCATATATCCCTTTGGGGGTAACTCTGTGACCTCCACATCCAATGACGACGACATTATCCGCTGAAGTCTTTATCAATTTAGGATTGGCTTTCAACAGGTTAGCTTCGGCTGCTTCGCTTATGGTGCATGCCATAGAGCCGCTGTCAATCAGTGCTTTCAGCGTTGGGCCATTTTCGACAGACACAGGGGTATAGAACAGACTCTTAGTCATGGGAATGTGCTGTAAGCATTGAAAAATAACAGTCTTGTCAGAAGGGGCAATACTTTTATGTACCTCGTATACAGACTCATAATCCTCAGTATCACAAATGGGAGGCTGACTAATTAGATCTACACTGCCCTCCCCCTCGCGCAGATCTGTTAGTTTCCCTGATTAGACGTAGGTAGAGCAGCCTGTGGCACAGGACAGTTGCGTCGGGAATGGCCGGGTGACAGGCACAGAAAGCACAGGTGATGCTCACGGCAGTGGACTAGAGTGGAGTGAGCTCCATCTTTACAGATAGCACAAGGTAAGGCGTCTAAACCATCAATTCTTGGGAGTCTGGCAAGGCGTCGACCTGAGTTAGGCTGTCGTACGTATGAATTGCGCATTAAAACTTTCTCAAGCATGTCGATTACTCTCTCTAGATTAGCCTGGTCTGTAGATCCACACTGCTTTGATCCAGAGACATGACAAGCGACAGAAGCTGTATTAACATCAACTTTGCAAACATCTGCCTTATCAGTCCTACCACAACATGTTGAGCTAGCAGGTTTGAAGCTGGACTCAGATTTGTGGGCATTTAACACAGCTTGCACTTCATGAGCTGACCACTTGTCAATGGGCTTAGATCGAAAGGTCAGAACCAAATCTTTACTGGGACAATGGCGGATGAACATATGGGCAATCTCTGTTCCTGGATTATCAAACGATTTGCCTTGCTCCTTCAGACATTCAGATGCTATGTCTGCTGCTTTGTTTAGCCTCAACCAGTAATCGTAAGGCTCCTCATTCTCATTAGGCAAAGTGGTGTAAAAGTCAGAGAGGGGAACTGGTGAGTACTGACTGCAACTGAAATGCTTCCGTAGCAGACTGTAAATAGCATTGGGGCTGGTTTGGGTGTTAGAATCGCTGTTCTTAATCCAAAATTTGACAACGTCTTTTGCTCTGCCCCGCAGATGAACAAGTATCTCCTCAACGTGTTCAGCTGTATTCATGTTTCCCTTCTTAACAAAAGCCCTCATCAGGTCTTCCCACTCCTCTATGTCAACTGAGTCAGATCCATCCCCTCTGAAGGAAGGAGGCTCTTTGACATTCCTGTGTGTGACCAAATGAGCCTGGGATATATCCACAGTGTTGGAAGGTCGAGTCAGAGTGGTGCTGCCAGTATGCGGGTTGCTGTGTGTGTCTGACCCCAGGCTAGGTGGATTAAGACGAGAGATAATACTGTCAGCTATTCGCTCTCCAATCATTAGAGCAATTGAGCCTACTTGATCTAACAAGTCGGGGGCAACATGTTCAGTGTGTGGTGTTGAACTAGTGACTGGTGGCCTGTGTGGGTTACGCATATCAGTAATGTCAGGGGGATCAATTGAAAAGTCAACCCTATTCACTCCTAATGCAACGTTACTGCTAACAACAGGACTACCAAGAAAGGAATCAGGTAACTGTAGTACACCCCTCCCCCTACCAACAGAAGCTGGAGTACGAGCTGGCGAATCGATTTCAGTTTCGCTCATTATGACTACGCTCTAAAACAACAAGAGCAGAAAAAAATAATAATAATAATAATAATAAACCAGATCAACTAACAAGAGAAAACTGACACAAAAATAAATAAATAAATAAAAGCAGAGTTAGAGTCTTTTCCAATGTGCAAAGGATAACAGAGATGCCCTCTTCCGGGAGACCACAGTCCACGATGTCCAAAGGAAGCCACAGCTACAGCGGTCCGTCAATGGCAGGCAGACATCCACTCACTCAATGACACAGTCATGGCACCAATGTAACGGTTCCTTATGACTCGTTCTCACTGTGTTGTGTATGTGGAGCTGCACCTGCACATGGGGAAACCAAACTGAATTTGGATAGGCATGTCGGCATCACAGTCAAGAGACATAAACAGCCCACAGCAGTTATCAGAAGTTCTGCTCTTTTTATTAACTTGTTCAACTGTGATCGTATAGTGGAATGGTTATTTTTAACAAAAGTACAGTGATACATGTTTCACAATACTCTGTGTATTTCACAGTAAAATATAAAATAAAATAAATAAAATCTTCAGCTTGAAAACACAGTATATGAGACAGTACAGTGTCTTCAACACCGGAATATTAACATTATAAATTAATTCACATAAAAGTCAACATCAAATTCAATAACAGTTACCTGCACATGGGGAAACCAAACTGAATTTGGATAGGCATGTCGGCATCACAGTCAAGAGACATAAACAGCCCTACACAACGCACAGTAAGTCAGACGGAGAAATCGCGTTAGAATCCATGCAAAATAAGCTACATTTATCATTCAGCTCTGAGCCTAAAACTAACGACTCATTCGACGCCAAACAAACGGCACTCATCTCTAAATTACATCACAACAAAATTACAGTAAAATAAAACATTGTGTGGTGGGCTTTAAGGCATTTTGGCTAATTTTGTCTCTGAACCGTTTAACATGCGACTTACCACAGCAGTTATCAGAAGTTCTGCTGTGGGTTACCCATAATTCATTATTTTTAGCGCCGCGGCGCAACGTGGAAGTGACGCCAGCAGGCAGCGCTGTCCCCATTTATGCAGCAATTTAACAGAACCCATATACAACCCGTTACACAAGCTGTATTTAAGAATCACGGTAGACACAGCAATGTTTTTACAGTGTAGCTCTTGGGAAAATTTACTTTTGACATTATATTTATATAAAATATAATATTAAGTATTATTCATTTTGATCATAAAATGAACATGTGCAAGCATAAAGTGGTGGGAGGTTAGGAAAATGAGAGATTGAGTATGTGCAAAATAATGAGATCATGCTGAGCCAAGACATGTTTATGATTAATCTATGATTCTGCCAAAAATGTTATGGTATTTTTAAAGTTATGTTATAATTAAAGATTAAACAATGAAAGAATAAGTCTATTTGCATGTAATTTTATTATGCTTATAGTGCATACTAGTTTTTATGGCAAAATGTTCATAGTGAAATAAATATAGTGTATTTAGGGACTATTATATATTTATTTTTCTATAAATGCATTATTATAAGTTAGTTAAGTATAACTACTCTTGCAGTAAAGTCTGCACATATACTTGCTGCCACCATATTAAGAATAGAAATACATTTACCACGCTTATTTTATGATATTCATTTGAATTTTATATTGATGCATTGAGGTTAAATGCATGACAACTCACACATTTTACATCATCCACATTTTATATCATATTACAATGCAAAATGTATAATCAATGATTTACTGACTACACCGTATTCAACTTCACAAGACGATGAGTGGGAGGCTAAGGTACTAAATCACATATCTCACAAAAGATGCATTCATAATTTCAGTGCATGCTTTTTCACAGCAACCACTTGAGGACTTAGTTTCCCACTTGTCAAGTTAGTAAAGTCTGTCCATTCATGTTCATTTCCATTCTCAAAATCAAAAAACAGTCTTGTGAATATTTCAAAATTTTCATACCAATAAAATCTAAAAGACAGAGGAGTGTATTAGTCCAACAGAGGGCCTGTTGTTTTTAGTGTTTGGGTAGCCTTCATACCACATTTATATTTGTTCTTGACAGTCAGATGCTTTCTTAAAAAAAGAATGTGTGTATACAGTTTTGTATATGTGACAATAATATTCAGACTATCAAGCCAAAGAATATTTTTAATTCTCTGAATTGAACTCTAAAAACCCATAAAGTAATTTTAGTTAAACTTTTTTATTTTTTTATTTGGAGGCTTCCAAATACTGAAATCTAACATTTGCAACATCTATTTATGTATAGATAACATCTATGCAGTATAATGTGATTACTACATTTAAAAGTCTTCTTTTTGCTTTGGGTCATATTAATTCTAAAACACATACATGAACTTGATAAAAAATATTATTTATAAGGTTAAACATGAAACAGGATGTGGTGATACATGTAATTAAGAAACAATCAAATTTTGAATTTAAATAAGTTACTGCATTGCGGCATCATAATTTGCCAGTTTGAACCTCTTTTATCTTTCTCGCCAATGGTTCATAAACAGACCTAACATTATGGGCCTACAGAGAGCAGTCTGATAGTCCTAGTCCAAAACTTGAAAAAGTCCACTTGAAAATGGACCATTTACAAAAATGCCTCTGTAAAACAGAGTAAATCCCGGCAGGGGTATGTTGACTGCCTCATTTTGAGGTGGCGTTGCCGTGGGATGGAGCCTGTGGCTGCTGTTGTTGCTGCTGCTCAGCTAGAGCCTGCTGTAGCCGTGTGCGTTTTCGTGAGTAATGCTGCCAGTGCAGGATCTGTTGTTCGTCTATGAACTTGGCACATTGTGCATTTACCAGCTCTTTCCGGAAGTGCTCATACTGCAACAGCTCTAACATGTGCAGACAATGAGGGTATCTAAGAAAGAAAGATTAAGATTGAGGCTGCATGAGACTAGCCAATATGACAATTGCATAAACTACTTGATTGAGTCTCTATAACCTAATATTTTAAAATGTAAACTTTACACTTGGACAGCTGAGATCTAGTAAAATAAAATTATATGAGCATTCTTTATTCCTTTAAAAAATAATAACTTTTTACTTTAGGAATTTAGCATAATCTGGTTCTTTCCAGTAAAGTAGATATTTAAGGTAATTCACAAAAGGCTTCTCTCTCAGGTATCCTCTTTGAGCCAGAACTACAGGAAGAAAAAGAGAACATTTTCAGAAAGATTTAAAAGCATAACATATATACAAACCAATCAACAAATTCTACACATACAATCAAAATGAGCTTGACGTTACTGATAAAACACTGCTAGAGGTAAAATAATGTCTCAATAGCACATCAGATTTAAGAACTAAATTATATATATGTATTGTTTCATAGACAAACGGCTAAAATAATGTAAATGTATTGCTTACAGTTCAGGTAGTTTGGGTTAGCGAGGCACTGAACAAACTCCAGCTCCAACTGAAAACGGTTTCTTGCTTGTTCCTCTGTGAAGGCATGACATTTATTTATAATCAATATTTGAAAATAAAGGAAATGTATAACATTGATGTAGCACGCTAGTTTTGACAAAGCGATTAAGAGCGATTCCACTTCGGAGCTTAAATTCTCACGAGGTCATTTGTATTTAATACAATTAAAAGTATAGAATTTCAATAGGTAATATTGAGTCAATTTACCGAAACAAACGTCTGTCCTTGTATTTGCAAATCCACTGGCTAATATTACTGAACTATCATTTCATATTCAATAAAAAACATGAACATCAATTGCAAACCTGTTTCCATAACGCCAGCCATGGGAGACGACTGGGGAGAAAACGTTGAAATATGTTGAAAATGTTCGGTATTTAGGCAAATTAATGAAGATTGGGAAATCAAGACTTTTGGTGTTGTTTGAGGAAATTATGGTGACGCTGTATTTACCAGAAAACCGCCATTAGTGTCGTAAAGACGTAAAAGTATTTACGGCAATTTCACTTCCTGTCGTTTTAGTTTCCTAACGACTCAGTCCCAAGCGTGCCGCACATTGGCGCACAAGCCCTCAAAAGTGAAGCCAAAACGTCTCGATCGCCCCCCAGAGGCCGGTCCTAGTATAGGTCATAAACCCCGCCTCCCCATGTTATTCAACGGGACGTGAGACCAACTAAACAATTAAATTACACTTCACATATCTTTTTTCCAAAGACAGTTTCTGTCATTTACTGTAGTTTTTATCACGCTGATGTAATTTCAAGTGTTTGTTTTTAAAATAAGTTTGTTTTTAGTTAGTTATTTGATGCTATAAAAACGGTGCTGTTACGTCATGATTGACAGTTGTGATTGACAGGTTCTCTGAGCGAAGTAGTCACTGAAGCACCAACGGACTTTTTTTCGGGATATTCGGAGGATTGAGGAGATTGGAGCTTTAAATTACATATCTAAATTTCTATAATTAATTATTTCACACCGACATAATGGGTTGTTCTGCAGTAGAATGTGCTAACCGATCTGGCATGTCCGATCGATCTTTGAGTTTTTTTCGGTAAGTTAAATTTATAAGCTATTAGTAAATAAATGTTATGGGCCAGCTAGCTTAAAGAGAACAAGCCTATTTAAAAGCAGGTGATCGTTAACTAGTAGAAGTTACTAATTATTTTTATTTTATAAATTAATATAATAATGATGTGTAACCTATCGTCTAAAGCAAAGGTTAACTCATAGTACTGTACTTGAACTTGATTGGACTTGGTTTAAAAATTCAGTAACTTAGCAGCTACGTTAGCGTTACTGACATTTTAGATTGGTTTCCAGTGACATTATAGAGTTCAGGTTAGTGATTTTGCTGTTATAAACATTATTATTGCCGCTCGAGAAACGTTTATGTATATTTAAAATAATAATAATATTCTGAATTAACAGAATAAACATGAGAGTAGAAATAACAGTATTGATAAACCATAAAATCCTAAACATTAAAATAAATGTAAATAGGCTACACCAGATTAAGCAAAAAATCTACTTTTTCTTATCAGTCCCTTTTTCAGATGCAATTTCTTTAAAAATGATTAGATGTAAGGTGATAAAAAAATTTTTTTGCATTGCATGTGTAACATAAATACCCTTTAAACGTATTTTTTATGCTTACTGCTATGTACTTATGTATTTATATTTGCTAACCTAATTGTACTTTACTTGAATAAACCTTAACTTAAAAATCATTCTTATATTTACAAATGATCAAATCTTTAATTGTCCATTTCTCAATGCAGCCAATTATAACATTAGTAAAAAAAAAAAAACATATTTTCGCAGTTTTCCTTTAGGTAAGCATGAAGCAGTAAGACGTAAACAATGGTTGGTGAACATGAGACGGAAGGACTGGAAACCAACTTTTTTTACAGTCTATGCTCAGTCCACTTGACCATGCGTTAACGCATATGGGGAGTGCCTTCATACACTACCTATTGGATACCGCTCTACAATAACGCCAATATTCTAATATTTTGCTATGGTGTTTGAGCCCCACCTGTATGAAACTGACAGCTATAAAAACATGTGCACAGACACCATTTCCTCAGAATTTCTTCCTTCAAGTCAGTGATCATCTCTTGTCTCAAAGCCCTCTACCCTTCACTGTCAATACGCATGAGTCAGCGGACAGAATCGAGAAGACTTTCCGCTCCCCTGCAGTGCTCTGGCGAACATCTCTCTGCCTCGCCACTTTACTCTTTTCTGGTGAACGGACCTAAGCAACCTGATTCTTCACAGCACATGGGCAGGTGTCACTAATTATTTTCTTGTAGAGAGATTTAATATCACAATGAAATATATAATTAAATACAAGTCGATATATTCTGTACATTTTGTGGTCTGCGGGCGGAAACATTTTTTCATTTATTTTGGAGTTGTCCCTACTCGACTTGTTTTTGGTCTGATTTCTGCAAGATTGTTAGAGATCATATCATTCCCTGTTTTCAATTTTGTTTTGAAAATGTGTTATTAGTTTTTTTTTATGCTATGACATGTCTCTTCATAAGGAATATTATTTGATTAATTTTCTGCTTTTGTTGGCAAAGTTTAGTATTCATAAATGTAAGTATGGTGGTTATAAACCATTCGTTTTATGGTTATTTTTATTTCAGAGGTTCAGCAATACCTAAGAACAATTTCCAATTTGAGTTACAAGAAAGCTGTAAAGTGTATTGAAATATGTAAACAATTTTATATTTTTATTTAAACTGTTTATTCATTTATTTTCTGTTTGTTTTAATATACCTCTTGGCTCTAGATGTAAAAGTTTTTTAAGCATAAAAAATTAAATAAAATGTCTGACGCAGGTGTACATTGATACAAGTCCTTAAACAAGCACTCATAATAAATCTCCAACTGATTGACAAATTCACTTCCGAAATGGATATCTGTGAACTGTATGCCAATAATTGAATTTTTTATATTAAAATAATTTTTAAATATTTAAAGATAACTATGTATAATTATATATTGATATAAATATGTATAATCATTATATATAGTAAAATATCACATATTTGTTTATGCGATTAAATGCTATTAATCGCGATTAATTAATCGGGACACCGATTAAAAAAATGTATCGATTGACAGCCCTAATATATATACTGGACTGTACACGGCCCACGAGCCCCTCTATCTCCACGGGCTTCGGCCAATCCTGGATCTGACAATCGCGCACTTATAAAGCGCCTATTCAAAATGATTACTCAGAAATGGAGTTGGTTTGTATTGATAGATCTGAAGGATGCGTACTTTCATATCCAAATTGTACGACATGATGTTTTTAATATTCACGTTCGAGGGAACAGCATATCAATTCAAAGTCCTGCCCTTCGAACTCACAAAGCGCATCGGTGAAGTTCTCGCCCCTCTGAGGCTGAGCGGCATGCACATTTTGAACTACTTCGCAAATTGGCTGTTACTGCAGCAATCAGAGGCTTTGTTATGCCAGCACAGACTTACAGCTTCAGCCATTTTACAGTGTCCATCTCAGTTCAAACTGGGGAAAACATTTCCACTGAAACTTGTTTCAGAAAGCATTGGGATTTGTGGCGGCGGCATCCGCATTCATTCCATTAGGTCTCTTACACGTGAGATCTCTTCAGTGCTGGCTGAAGCGGCATGTGCCGCGACGTGCTTGGCGCCAAGGACGCTTGCGCATTATCCCGCCGCTGTATAGCTGCTTTAGCACCATGGACAGCTCCTGCATTTTACCAGCGAAATGTCGCGCTGGGGCAAGTGTCACGCTGTGCCTAAAGCCATCGGCTGTATTTCTAGCCTTAAATGGTTTTCAGTCAGAAATATCAAACTTTCATGTCCTGGTTGGCTCAGACAACATGACAGTTGTGGCATATATAAACCGCCAAGGCGGAATTCAGGAGACTTCACCCTCAAACTGTATTGAGGATTTGGGAAATGTCTGGCAACTCTCCCTGAGAGTGACATATGTCCCAGGCCGCCTGAATTACGGTGCGGGCCTGCTGTCACGCTAAGGGGTGATACCGGCGAATTGAGACTTCATCCTCAAACTTAACTGATGATTTGTGAAATATTCGGCAAAGCAGAAATCAATCTATTTGCCTAAGTGCAGAATGCCCACTGTCTCCTCTGTTATTCGAAGTCCCAAGCCCCTCTGGGAGGAGACGCAATGGCACACAAATGGCCGGCAAAACGCAAATATGCATTTCATCCGGTATGCCTGATTCGCTCTGTCATATGCAAAGTCAGAGAGGACAAGAAAACGGTTCTGTTAGTTGCACTGAAATGGCCAACGAGCCATGGTTTCTGGAAATGATGGAGATGCTGTAAAATTTACCATGGGAAATACCACTGAGGAGGGATCTGCTCTCTCAGGGGCAAGGCACAATCTGGCATTCCCAGCTCCTGGAACCTGTATGTGTGGCCCTTGAACGGATTGTACTACACGTGCCAGAACTGACACATTCATTCATGAACACAATTTTACAAGCCAGAGCACCATCCACAAGACGCCTCTACACACTAAAATTGATGGTGTTCGCTGATTGGTGTCTCTCACACAGCAAGAACACAGTAAACTGCCCCATACATGAAATTCTAATATTTTTTCAAGAGTGATTAGACGCAGGACTCACACCGTCAACGCCCAAAGTGTATGTGGCAACTATATCTGCTTATCACGCATGAAACGGGCACCTAATAGGCAAGCATGATTTAATCATAAAAAGGAGCAAGATGATTAAACCCACCTCGGCCAGCTACAGTCCCAACTTGGGACTTAACTTTAGTCTTAAATGCTCTCGCAGGGCCCCCCTTCGAGCCTTGCGCATGCTCACCATTAAGACCACACTACTGCTGGCTCTGGCCTCAGTAAAATGGGTAGGTGACCTACATGCATGCTTTATCAGTCGACAATTTATGTAGAGTTTGGTCCCGGTCTTTCAAGAGTAACTGTCAAACCCAGGAAAGTCTATGTACCCAAGGTCCTGACCACACCATTCAAATTGCAGGTGGTTCACCTTCAGTCCTTCTTTCCTCCTCCATTTAATTCAGAAGAGGTACAATCATTGCATTAGGCAAAAAACAAAACAGTTAATATACTCACCAAAGCACCATCATTTGGGTTTGTTGTCATTGCTGACGGCATTCCTGTAATTTCAAGCACCGGTGTCCTCCTGTCACATGGTTCGATTTCATACAGAATCGATTGTTTATCCTCAGTGTCCTGGATGTTTAATATGAAAATTTTAACGCCGAATTTTGGCATCTGAATTTGGCCTATCGAATATAAATTATTTTAATTTTTAAACTTGAATGTTTGATTCTGAATTTGTGAACATAGAAAAATTAAAGTGAAAATGAGTTATTGAAATTTTGAAGAGTTCAATACAAAGTCAAAAAATTCACATACATAGTTTCAATGCTGAAAAATTCAGTGCTAGAAATTCAATGGCTTTTTAATTTCAAAATCTGGTGAGACAGAATTGCTTCCATAGGAAACCCTGCTGCTGTCTACAAGGTTCTGTCACAGTCTCTGTTTGATAGTGCACTAGCCCATGCAGAAATTGGAGACATTTCTGGAACCCTGCAGGTAATTTACACTGTCATTAGCCAATTTAATCCCACCTGTTACAGTTGTGACTGGGATCTAAAAGGAGTTTTATTATCTTCTTTTTTTTTTTTTGTCAATTCAGTTGTCAAGTGTTTTCTGCATGAGTGGTGCAAATAGTCACTTGACTAGAGCTATTTAATTCCACTGTGCTCCTGGAAAGATTACTGTCAAAAAAGAGTCTGTCAAAACTCCATAAAAAGAAATCCTAAAATAAGTCCAGTCATAATACACATACAACTACCATATTTTGTAAATAATTTGAATTGCGTTGTGTTGCATTCATTTTCTGTTATTCAGCTTTGTTGGTGATGTAGGTTTTGTGTGGATGACTGAAAAATACATCAGGATCTGGAAGCATAATTTGTACACTCATGTTTATAAAGATATTGTAATTAATTGCGATTAACTACAAAAAAAGATGCGATTAATCACAATTAAATATTTTAATCATTTGACAGCCCTAATATATATACCTATGCCCTTTCCTTTAAGTACGGGCTCCCCATCATTTACACAGGCCGTTATAATTCCACACTAAAAAGTTAGTGCTCTCCTCCCGGCCATCACAAGGATCACTCACTGCGGCATGCTCATGTCGGTCAACATCCCATAGGACTGCGCCACCATGCTTCCTCTCTGGGAAGTTATGTTGTGTAGTGTGCCATGATGGGATTCTGTTCCCCATATGCGTTAATAAACGCAATGTCAGGTGGACTGAGTTGTAAGAGAACATCTCAGTTATGTACATAGCCTCTGTTCCCTGAGACGAAGGGAACAAGACATTGCGAATGCTAGCCGCACTACAAGACTCTTGAGGAACATGCTATGTGCTCCTTGTTCGTAGTCAGAAATTCTGATGAATTGGTGTCTGTGCACCTGTTTTTATAGCGGTCAGTTTCGCGCCAAAACAGGCAGGGCTCAAACACCATAGCCAATAGTAGTAGTAATGTATAAAGTGAATGTTTGTGGTTAGGGATGCCTTTAGGATTGTTCTTGATGTATGAAATTGTGAATCAAAGTCAAAATTATCTTAGTAATTCTCTTGTATAATATGATATTAAAGAAGCAATATGTAACATTGTCATCAAGCTTTTAAAATGGGTACTGCAGTCCAAATTGAAAAAATTGGAGAGAGTTGTCTTCCCCACCCCCTCCTCCCCAGACTCAAAGCTCACGCAGGTTGCTAGGTTGTGGACACGCAACAGGACTGAGCAAACTGATAATGGCAAGCGATGAGCCTTACACTGTAAGTTGATCAGCTAATGTAAACGTTTCTAATGTTTTTATTGTTTGCAAATTATAAGCCAGCTCATGTGGATTTGTTATAACTCGGTCAATGTTAGTTATATGTATTGCTGGGTTCCATGGCTGCAACACGCTGTGTTTGCCTGCTAACTGGTTTCAAATCTGGCAACCCAAGATGTCGAAATACTATTGGGAAATGGGAAGTGAGATCACACAGGCCAAATTAAACGCTAACAGAAATTCCAGTGTTGTATCAAATTCGTCAGAATCTGTTTCCCCCTAACCCCAATAGTGTATGGGGTTATGGTTAGTGTTAGGGGAGGTAAGGTAGTGTAGGTTAGGGGTAGGGTAGGGAAGGGGTAGGCTTAGGTTTGTGCAAAGGGGAATGCATTCTGACTGCAGAGAATGTTACAGTCAGATACTGCTGGTCGTGTGATCCTAACATGGCAGCCCCCATGAGGGGACCCTCTCCATGTAGAATAAAACAGCTTTTATGAGGTTACTGATATGACTGGAGTTCCGATCTCATGTGGGTGGTCATGATTTTATTACATATGTTTTAAAATTACTATTAATTTCTTTAGGTGTAAAACTTTTCAAATGAGGGAAATATACTGAGTGCATCTTTAAATTAAGGGCCACAAAATGTCTTTAATATTTTTCAGGCTGTCACACATGAATGAATAGACAATTTAAGTATTTAACAATTTATTATTAAGAAATATGAACAAAATACAGGTTTTTAATTTATGTAGCTATACATGTAAATTGTAATCATCTGGAACTGTACATGATTATGCATGTCAAAACTGCCTGGCATGTTTTGATAAAATATAAAGCTGTTCACAGTTTGGAAGTTCATAGATTGTTTTACTTCCTTTAAATACGATTTTAGCCTTTTGGCTTTCAATGTGTATTCCTCTTACTGGCAGTGCAGCATTATTGCTTTTGAAGCCACTTTATTATACCTTTAATATTTAGGTAGTTACACAAATGTACATAAAAAAATCAAGTTATCTGCACAGTCACAGTACAAAAGTGCATGTGATTGCACACATTATTATCTCCAGTGAAACCAGTCACTGGATTTATTTTGTCTGGCCTCTTCAGTTTCAAATATGGTTAGAATGGTGCTGAATGGTGTAGTCTGGCAGCATATCAATGGTTTGATTCAGTCTTTCACAGATCTGTTTTGTTTGCCCAGCTTGGAAAGGTATCTAAACTGAATATGGCTTTGCCCCAGCTGTTGATGGCCAAGGTGATGGAGAGGATGCCGATGATATTCATGACTATTCCTGTCTTAGCCTGTGAGTAGAAATGGATGTAAATGTTACAATGTATTATTTTAAAATGGGTAATGCCCTAATCCTTCTTTCAAATAAGAAATATATCATCCAATTATTCTTCCAATTTTTTATGTGATTAATATTATTAAATTTTTCAAAACATTCCAAAACAGATCTTATACAGCATTTACATGCTTTTTGGGATTAAATACTTTGCATTTATGATTTAATTAGTTCAAACAGAGTGCTGTTCGAAAATTATCGAAAATATAAATAGTTAACACTCACCATATCCGACACTTTCAGGTAACCATAAGAGAAGACTATGGCATTTGGAGGGGTCGCCACTGGGAGCATGAATGCAAAGGATGCACTGAGGGTGCAGGGGATCATAACATACAGAGGGTTGATACCTATTGACTGGGCCTGAAGAAATAAAACAATGTTTAGACAAACCAGCTTCTTTCTCTGAGGTATGCTACATATTTCATTTATTTCAGTCCATGCAGCTTTAATTCAACACTTTCAAGCTCTTTCATCAGTAAAATTGTAACATTATGAAAAAAATGGCTTGTGCCTTGTTATTCACATTTTCTCCAAAAAGAGGTCTCAGGTCTCTCTGACATTTTTCTTTAAGGCCATGTGAGTTTAGCTATGTCATAATTTACTGCAAGACTTATATGTCCATGATTCCATATGGATCCCCACACTCTAGAGATCCACTAGCAATTATTAATTGTGAGCCCCTCAGTGTGTGTACAATTACTGTGTGTTTCTAGAGTAACTGAGTAATTTGTTTAACTGCACAGTGTGTTTGCACATGCTACACATGCTATTAAGATCCAGGTGATCTGATCACAAGTGGTCAGTCGAGACACATCGCTATTTATACCTGGTAGTAACAATAGTCTCAAATGTGTCCCCTGACACTTTTTTTTTTTTTTTACTAATTTTGACAGGAGGGTCTCAGATTTCATGACTACATACTCAGGCTGTATATTGATTAAAATATTTTATCAAATTAATTATATGATATTCAGATTAATTAATCAAATTAATCACAAGTATCAATATTTGCTATAAAATACCCCTAAATATAGATAGTTCAATATATAATAATAAAAATAATTAGAAATATGTATTATAATATATAATAAATATAATAATTTAGAAAATTCACAGACATTACATTATTGTGGCAGTCTTTAGATGTCAATCTTTGGTTTGCTTTATTTCCATATCATTGAACATAAGCCTATCACTGACCTACAGCCCACACCAATCATTTTTCAGTTCAGTTCATCAATCAGTCCGAGGTAGACTTAAAGGGATAGTTCACCCAAAAAATTTTAATTATCTCATAATTTACTCATGCCATCCCAGATGTGTTTGACTTTCTTTCTTTCTTTCTTTCTTTCTTTCTTTCTGCTGAACACAAACAAAGATTTTTAGAAGAATATCTCAGCTCTGTAGGTCAATACAAAGAAAATTAATTGTGGCCAGAACTCTGAAGGTCCAAAAAGCACATAAAGGCAGCATAAAAGTAATCCATATGACTCCAGTGGTTAAATCTATAACTTCAGAAGCGATATGACAGGTGTGGGGAGAAACAGATCAATATTTCATAATTTTTTTACTGTAAAATCTCCTCCCTGCCCATTAGGTGGTGATAAGCACAAAAGGAAAAGAAGAAGAATGTGAAAGTG
This sequence comes from Moxostoma hubbsi, assembly GCA_032164185.1. Lineage (NCBI taxonomy): Eukaryota > Metazoa > Chordata > Actinopteri > Cypriniformes > Catostomidae > Moxostoma > Moxostoma hubbsi. Next base: position 7,607,605 of record JAVLUX010000042.1, read on the forward strand.
CAGATTTATAGTAAAAAAGGACTTAAATATTTATCTGTTTCTCCCTCACACCTATCATATCGATTCTGAAGACATAGATTTAACCACTTTTAAATTACTTTTTGGATTACTTTTATGTAGCCTTTTTGTACCTTCAAAGTTCTGTCCAGCATTCACTTGCATGAGATATTTTTCTTAAGAAAAAGTCATAAGGGATGGCATAAGGGTGAATAAATGATGAATAGATGACTATCCCTTTAAGAGATGTTCTCACAGGATGTGCGCATTATTGCATTCCAACTGTAAATAATGCATCAGACAGACACTTTTGGTGCATTTATGATGCTCTAGCCTTAAACACTGTGTTTTTAGGATGTGCCATTTATGTCTAAAGTGCTATAAAGGCCATAAATGCAAAAACATTTTTAGGATCTCAAGTCAAATGTAGTTTGAAAGTTAAAAAAATACATCTCAGGACCTCTCGACTCTGCTGCATCCACCTGTCTTTGATCAGCAGTCAGTTTGTTGTCCGGAAAACTGTGCTTACTGCCCCCTGCTGACTGCGGCTCGAAAAAAACTGCTCAAATTGCTCCATTGGTAGGTAAATTTCCTTATTATGGTGGCGTGATATATTGCATTATTTTCTTAACACGTTGTCTTTTATATAATCAATCACACTACATTTACATATGTCTCTATTTAGCACTGTCCACTTAATGCCCAAAATGGACTCTAATACCGGTTTATAATACTGACCATTAACTTCTTACCATCTATTCATGCTGGATATCTTCATAACCATCTCTTAATTAATAACCAAGAGCATAACAAATGCAGACTCACTGAAAGCACACTTGACAAATGACTGGATTCAACAGGCACGTCTCACAAGTTGGACACAGGGGCCATTAGGGAACAAACCCAAGCACAAAGTGTACTGTAAGTGTACTGACCGTGTTCTAGCTCTGTTCTCAATGCTAAGTTAAATTACAGGTACCAGAGGGAGGAATGAACAATGCTGGCTCACACAGCAGTGCCTGAGTATCTGCCTTCCAGCCTTGGGTGAATGAACAAGTTAACAGTCCCCCTTCCCCCAACCCTCATTCTTTTTCATTCTTCCTCTCCCTCAGTTTTTTTAGCCAGACAACAATGGATCATCTCCATGGCTCTCCCATGTGAGCCACTTCAGCTTTAGCCTCCAACAAATCCCCCCATTCACAGGCTCTCTTGCATAGGCTAATTCATGAGGAGAGAGCAGCCTGTGACACCACACAGTATAAGACAAGAAAGGTGAAATCCAAAAGAAAGAGTTATGGAGGAAGAGACTGCTTTTAAAAGGAATGTGTGAGAACCTTTTCACAATTACCCAAGTTGTTCATTTGTGTTTGTTATTATATTAACAATTGGTAGATGTACAAGTACATCTTTCATTCCATTAAAAAACAACAACAAGGTAAATGCAGTATGTGAATTGAACAAAATAAGTTTGCCATATCTCACTATGAAAAAACATGAAAACAAATATGTCAACCAACATGAAGCTTAAATTAAAACTTACAGTGAGTTACTCTAGACCAGCTAAATAAACATAATGAAGGTACAAGGTACAAGTATATGGACACTTTTTGGTTCTCAAACTTAGTGGAACATGTCCATAGTTAATGTGAAGAACTACACTTGTGGTTACTCTACTTGGAAACGTGTGAACTTAAGGGCAACTGATTTCATACATCCACAAACATTTACCTTGGGACCTGCTGGTTAAAAGTAATTGCAAAATTGGCTCAGAAATGTTAAAGATTTGTTCTGAGAAACAGTCTGGTATCAATTCTTTGATGATGTTTCCTCTTGTGTGAAATCTCGTTGGCACGAATAATGCAAATCGGCAAAATTTTAAAATGTGAAAGTGGAGCTTTATAGTAAAAAAGGCTTAAATGTTGACCTGTTTCTCACCCACAAAAAACCATATCACTTCTAAAGATATGGATTTAACCACTGTATATATGGAATATGGATTACTTTTATGCCGCCTTTATATGCTTTTTGGAACTTTGGAAATTCTGGCCACCATTCACTTGTATTGTATAGATCGACAGAGCTGAAATATTTTTATAAAAATAGAAAAAAAAGTCATACACATCTGGGATGAAATGATGAAAAAAATAATAATTGTGGGGTAAACTTACTATCCCTTTAAGTGTCCAAATACTTTTTGGGGTCACATGTCACTAAACTGTATGTCAATATGTAATTAATTACAGATTTATTTTATTTATTTAATGTAGCTTTAAAAATGTATGTAAATATGAATTTGAGGAGTGTACTGTACATTATGTACCATAGATGCGAGTATAGGCAGAAATAATGTTGCTGTGGCAACATTGCTTGTGCACTCAGTGAAGGTAGCTATCATCAAACACAGGATGATGGCAATAGCCCAGGGAGGGATGCTTTGAAGGGGTGACATCTGATCTCCAAGCCACTTGGACAGCCCTGAGACCTGATTAAAAGAATAGGAATTGGGTCGTATATTAATAATGTTAAAATAAAATACAATTTGTAAAATTATTATTTCATGAAGTTAGAAGGTCCCCTGTTTAAATAACAGCATTAGCTGAGTGAGAAATTAATTCATATGTAAGCAAAATGGAAACACCATAACAAATATACTCAAATTAATCAGAACTAAATCGAAATCAAATCTGGAAATCTTTATCAATACCCAGCCATAACAGGTAAATCAAACCAATACTGATTGATCAATAAAAATCTACATTAATTATAACGTTAAAAAATATTTAGTCATTGGTACACATATTTTGTTCTGTGCAGATGAAGGGGTAATTGATCTTTACTGATGTTGCTGTGGGGGTACTTAAGGCAGAAGGTTGGGAAACACTGGACTATAGAACCTGTTGTATGCTTTAAACCCCCTTAAACACTATAGACTCTATGGTTCAAATGGGGGCACTCACTATATTGTGAAAACAGTTTACACTTAATGCATTGAAGTCTCTGTATACATAAGCCAGGCATATGAGGTATCAATTGATATCTTAATATATGAACTTTTCAGAGATCACTTCAGCATTTATGTTACTGACAATAACAAAATTAGGCTTCAAAATATTTGCATTGAATATTAGTGCCCCCCAGAAGTAATGGCCCACAAGACGGTCTGATCCGGCCCCGATTCAATTCATAAATACAAAAAAATACTAAAATAAATCTCTACATGGCAATTACATTTCCTGCAGTCATATATCAAATAAAAGTTCTCATTCTCTAGAATGTGACTGTACATCTTATTTTGTTGCCCTAATACCACAGTTCAGCGAAATTTTAAAAGAATCACAAAGTGAAATATGATTTCTGTAAGTCATCAAATAAAAATGTATCTTTTATGTGCCATTTACTGCTGCTGTAAGCCCCAAACAGGGCTGAACTGGTAATCTGGCATACCGGACACTTTGGGGCCGATCAGGGGCGAACTGGCCCTCGGGAGAACCGAGCGGGCCGATGGGTCAGCCGCGAATCATGCCGAATAGGCGGCGATAAGCTAAAATGCAGCGCCGGGTTATGCAGAACAGACCACAATACGGTGCCACGATATGGAGAAAAGGACAGCGAACATCCACCCTAAAATTTGGACTTTTGGGCCAGTTGCTGGCCGATTTCTATTCCCAGTCCAGCCCTGGCCCCAAATAGCTAAAAACGTTATATCTACTTTTACCTTAGGCCGTTTCTTAAAAAAAAAAGCAATTTATTACTTGTCTGTGATCTTGCTTGGCTGAATAATCTATTGTTATTTCTTAATAATGTAATTGTTATGTCCAGAAAAAATATACAGCAGGAAAAGAAGCATGCTGAAAAATAATCAGAAAAATATGTTTTCGACTATTGATGTTATACTGTACATGATAACAAAGGAGAGGATCTCAGATTTCTAATGACACTTATACTGAGCTTCTAGTCCACTCAGAGGCCGAGATATTAGATGAAATAACAAGGGAGGTGATTGAACTGAAAATTAGACTGAATGTCTATGGACGAGCACATCTTTGAGGGCTAAAATGCATTAGAGCGCCACATATATTTCAATCTGTATATTGTGATGGAATGGGCTAGAGAGAAAAAATAAAATCTTCTAGTGCTTGCTGCCATCTAGTGGAATGAAATAAGACATTCAAAGTAAGGTAGAGTGAAAAAAACCAGAATTACATGTTTACATAGTTAGGACAACAACAAAAAAAAAAAAAAATTAAAAAAAAAAATCTGTTTATCATAAGTTTATAAACAATACTATTTATGAATAATTGGAGTCTTTTTTTTATTATTATTTGGAGGGATTTCTGAAAAAAATTGTTTAAGGGGTTAATATAGGATTTATAATACAGGATATAATGTAGGATATAAGACGGGTTAGAGCTTAACAAAATCAAATATGCACAACATATTCTAAAAAGCATTTGTTTTACCTCACTGCCCTTCGCCAGTGCAAAGCCTCCTCCTAGCAGTAGGATAATGCTCCATGGCATCTTTTTCTGTGTCACCTTCCACGTGAGCAGAGCTGGAGTGGGGCCACTGTCCACTGACCAAAAACAACACTCTTAATCATGTATGTTCATTGGACATTTTTACACATTATTGGTCACAACTTACAATGTGTAATGCCCAGCTTTAATATATATGTACAAACTTCACATAATGTAGACCTAGAAAGTAACTGGACACTTAAGTCACATTTAAAAATGGTAGTATTTAATTGCATTAGATAACAAAATATCAAACAAAGTGGCAACTGCAAACAAATAGAAGGAATTTTTCTCATAACAAACTACACAGGTATAGTTATACATAACAATAACTATGAACATGTTCCACAAACGTTTGACAACCAAAAAGTTAAGTCAATTTTAAACAGTACATCTACTTTGTTTTATCATATAAAATCAACGAAGATGCTTTGTGTGAAATGTTTTGCTTGGTTATGCTATATTTCTTTAAAAATGAATGCCACTTGGTTGTAATATTTTATTATAGTCTATAATGCAAAACTTAGTTTTAAGTGTTTCTTAAGTGTCCAAATACTTTTTGGGGTCACTATGTATGTTGCATACTTTAATCTAGTTAGTTTAACAAGACATCAGCTAAGCAGGTGTTTCACTGACCTGTGTCAAAGCTCTGTACTCCCCAGGAGCACATGCGCGGTGGCTTGGAGGGAAAAACAAATAGCAGAGCAGCAACGAACACAGCAACTGTGGCATCTGTCACATACCTGCACGGTGAGTTAAATCAGGGGCACAGTTTCAGGGTTAGGGGCTACAATAGAACGGGTGTTATGATTTTACCTAGGACTGAATTAAATATAGGTTCACTTGCAGTGAGGATAAACAGTTTTTACCAACCACAATATGTTTTGTGTAGTGAATTATTGTAGTGAAGTGACATTTAGAAACCAAAATGGTAAATCATTCTATTCAGCATATGCAATGGTATTCATTTTGCATATTATTTGACATGGGGCTGCACTGTGGCTCAGTGGGTAGCACTGTCGCCCTACAGAGTCCCAGCTCACCCAGGGAGTGTTTGCATGTTCTCCGCATGTTCGCATGGGTTTTCTCCGAGTGCTCTGGTTTTCCCCACACTTAACACGCAGGTTAAGTGAACTGAAAATTCTAAATTGCCCGTAGGTGTGCGTGAGAGTGTGAATGTGTATGTCTGTTAGTCGGAGCCCTTTGACGGACTGGCCACCTGTCCAGGGTGTTTCCCTGCCTTTGGCTCAAGACAGCTGGGACAGGCTCCAGCACTACCCATAACCCTATGTAGGACAAGCGGCTTGAGATGTTTATTATTATTTGACATATGCAGCATGGCAACATACTGTAAATACAGTACATTTCAAGGTTTGATTTTAATACAAATTTTGTTAACCTTTGTACAATAAAGAATTTTTGGTACTGTGTTGGGTTGCCACATGATGTCCAATGTAAAACCTGGGTCCTAAAGCAAAACCAGTTGAGAACCACTGATCTAGATAATTAGATATTGCCTTCCTTCTCAAGAACATTTGAAAGAGTATTTGTTTGCCCACTCTATGTTCCTTATGTTCTGTTCTTTTTTTAGATAAGACCTTTCACCCACAAAGAATCTCAGTGTATTCACAATTTTCTCAATCTCTTCACATGTCACCTGTGAGCTCATCAAGACAAACACTGATTGAGAAAACTCCATTCACGTTTTTGTTGGACATTTGACCCACAAATATAGGGACACGCACGCCACAACTGATAACAGGAGAACACACTGTTTGTGCTGTGTAAAAGTTCAATGTTTACGTTACCCTGACAGTTTCAGTAAATCAATTCGGATTCATTCAATTTTGTATTTCCGTTGGCCAGAAGCTTACCTTCCTAAGTCATGCCATTTCGTCATGTTTTTGTAAAGGTGGAACATTTTTGAGGATGCTTGTAAATGGAAGATGCTTGACATTTGTTTTCCCTCAAAGATGATCAGAGGACATCTGACATTTCATTTCACCTTATCATTCTATAACGTTTCATTCTAATCAAAGATAACAAGGGTTTTGACATCTTTATACTACTTAGTGTTACTTGTAAAAATTGGGTCTATGTTTCTATCTACATTATTGTTGTGTTTTCAGCCTTACTCTTTTTCAGCATTGAAAAAGTGTGTTGCCCAGCCATCCACAAAGCCTGGATCACGAGTGAACCAAAGCACCACCAGCAGGACGAAGTGGGCTAGGACACTCAGCTCCCCAAAAGACATGGGGCCGAGACGCCGGTGCTCCTCTTTAATTACATTATATGCAGCAATCTCCGTCTCTGACTTGACCATCCCACAGCCCCACGTCTTTTTGAAGCTAGAGAGATAAAAAAAATATATATACAAAGAGAGATAATTGTACAGTAAATGTCTATAGTTTAGAGTAAATGTCTATAATTTAAATGGCATAAGGCTATAAGATGCCACAGAGTTTGAGTAATTGGGAAAGAACACTCACTTGAAACCCAGGAACACAACCTGTAGCCAGAGCCAGGCCATTGCAAGCATGATGATCATGTTTGGGAAGGCAAACCCAAACCAAGATGCAAAGTTTATAACATCAGGATTGTCTGGGAAAAGTCTTAAAGGTAAGAAGAAAAAAAAATGTGGATTCATATTCATATTCAGTTATATTGACTTGAAAGTTTTACTATCACAGAGGCAACATCTAAATAAAAATATGCACATTAGAGACCATGAAATCTAAATTGGTGTTATGAGGCTTAAGCTGCGTTCACACTTCCAATGACACGCAGCGACAAAAAGACCTCATCTCATTAATTTTCAATGAGAGCTGGTGACCGGGTATGGGTGTGTCCAGCGACGTAACAAAGTTGAGAAATGTTTAACTATATGCAAATGAAGAGCAACTTTCGGGAGTGACAGGCAATACGAGAGAAGATGGTAGAGCTCACGTGATCCTAATATTTTAATAATAATAGTAATTGTAAAGAAACAGTGCTGTTAGACTCTCCATACACACCACTAGCGACCTAACCGCCAGCCACTGACGACATAAAGCGATAAAGTAGCTGACAGTATGAACGCAACTTAAGAGTCCATGTCTGTTATCCTTGAGGCAATCTAGTGTACATGCAAATTTAAATAAACTTTTAGCAGACATATGCATTTAAAATTCACTTTCTCTTCCAGGAAAGGATTTGGGTCTGTATGCAAAGTTTTGTCCAATAAATAAGTCTCTAGAATGAGAATGTTCCCTCCCTCTAATATCATCTGCCACCGACTAGCCACAGCAGCAGATCTTGTTTTTGCTGGGCTGTAATGGAAACGTAAGGCTATATAAAAAAGGATAAGTCAATTGTAAATGACTCTTGATGTATTGTCCCAAGCCACTGATTTGTTTTGTTTTTTTGAAAATTTACACACGTTTCTATGCATAATAATTTTGCAGTTTACAATGTGACCTGGCATGTTTATTGTTTGAACTTATTTAACATTATTTGGGTAAAATCAATTAACAATATTCAATGAAATACAGTATATTATAAATAAATATATATACTGTATGTGTGCACATACATTGTAATGGAACACTGATCTTTGAATGGAGATTATTATTTGATAATATTTTACCTAGGTTTGAAATAGCCATCTACATAGCTATCTGATAACATTAGTTACTGTAATATTTAATGTTGGGCAAATCAGTTGTTCGTATTTGAGCTCAGCAAGCTAGCTAGCTAACTCATTCATGCAGCCATAGTTTAATCAGAGATTAGTTGGCAAGCTTGCTACTTTAAAGGATTATAAATTATCATTAAAAAAATGTATTAGACTATGGAGAAAATGAATAGGAGTTTTAATTCTGGAACCAGACTGTTGCGCTTTGTAGGTATTATATCAACACAGGCAAGAAAATAGCATTCATCAACCATTTCATGAGGACTTTGAATACAAGTTCAAAATGTTAAGTGTGTAAGGTGAGGTACCTACTGGTTCATCTGTCCCATGAGAACCAGATTTGGCCCTGTGCCTGTGAGAGTGGCTGTCCCACCAATGCTGGCTGCATAGCACACACATAGTGTCAGACCTTTACACAGCTTTAGTCTTTCCTCTTCCTCTCGATGATGCTTTTCTGTGTCTGATTCCAGTGAGAAACTGTGGCCATTCAGAACCACTGTGCACACACAAAAAAAACAGAAAAAGTTTTACCTTTCATGTATAAGAAGCTCTAAATGAACAGAGTTTCCCATATCAACAAATACACAGAGACAAAATGTACATCAGATCTATTGATGTTCACTATGTCAGAACCGCATGGTCATTAATCTTCAGGAAATGTCAAGATCAAATCTTTAGATACACTATATGGCTAAAAGTATGTGGACACCCCATTCTAAATGATTGTTTTAATTTTGGCCAGGCCCCTAAATAAAGAAAAACCTTAATGTGTGCTACAGCACACAATGACATTCAAGAGATAGTGTGCCCTCCAATATTTATGGTAACAGTTTTGGGAAGGGCCCTTTTCTGATTCCGCATGACAATACCACTGTGCACAAATAAAGGTCTGGTGTGGTTTATTGGGTCTGGTATGGAAGAACTTGTCTGACCTGCAAAAAAACCCAGACCTGAACCCCACTGAACACCTTTGGGGTGAACTGGAACCTGACTGTGAGCCAGAAACTATCATCTAATATAAGTGCCTGACTTCACTGATGCTCTTGTGTCTGAATGGGAGCAAACCTCTGCATCAGTGTTCCGACATCTTGTGGGAAACCTTCCCAGATGAGTGGCTGGACCGGCCCCCTTTTAATGCAAGTGGTTGTGAAATTACATGCTCAACAAACAAATATAGATGTGATGTTGTCTACATAGTTTTAGACATATTGTAATTGCTATAACTCAACTAAAGGCATCAGACCAAGTGTCTTACCCTGGGTGTCAGTTTTTTTCTCAGTATTTTTCTCTTCACTTTCTGGAGTGGAGGTCTGTTCTTGATCTGCTGTGTTGTTGAGCTGCTCCAGCACAGCTTGAACAATAGGGACCATCATGGCAGTTGTGGCTGTGTTGCTGATCCACATGGAGAGGAAGGCTGTCACACCCATGAAACCCAACATCAACCTGCAGAGAGGCAGAAGAGGCTAGAATGACACTGCTGTTATGTTCAAGGCCATTTTGACAGGAATCGAAGTACATCACTTACAGAGCAGGGCGCACACCCACTATGAGCAGCACCCGGAGTGCAATTCGCTTGTGAAGATTCCAGTGCTCCACAGCTACAGCCACCATCAGTCCACCCAGAAACAACATGTTGGTGTCCTTCAAATACTGCATACAAACCTATCACACAGACATATGATGCACCTGTGAGGCAAAGTTTTGAGTCACAATAAAAAGCAATGCAAAAGTGACGAAAAAACTTGAAACCAAAACAGCAATTGGAAGTGTGGTGGCCAATGGGCCCACCACTGTCGCCATTACTCAAATCAATTGAGGGAATGAGTTTACTCAATCAAATGTCAACTTATTAGGGTTTTCAGTGAACCGATAGTGTCATAAAAGTGAATGTGACATGGAAAGGTTCAGGTGGTGGAGGTGGAAACGGTCCTGCATTAAACTCAAAATGTAGTTATAGTAACGTACATTCTATGAGACTAGGTTTAAATTAGGTTACATCAACATTAGTAATTTTTCTGGGTTAGATGAAGTGGAAATATATAATTGAGAAAACAATTGCAAGTTACCACTTTGTTAAATGTAGTTTAAAATACAGATTTGAGACACACTGCATTCTATCAACATGTTAGCATCAAGTTCTAAATGATGGAGGCAAAGTCATGAGGATCAATTAAATGATGTGTAAAAATGGCCTGAACTTACATCTTTGGACTCCATGATCCTAAATAATGGAAAGAGCACCGCTGGTAGGAGTGCAGTGACAGCCAAGGGCAAAACCTCTGTACACCAGTACACTGCCATCAGTGCAACTACGTACGCACACGCAGCCTCCTGCAGACAAACGGGAACACAACATGTAAGTGAAAATCAGGCCTTAACTACTGCATGATTTAAAAAATGTTCTGAAGAACTCCTGTATTTAGATAGCAATCATTCAGAAAGAATCACCTGAGTTCCAAGCCTTTTGGATTGCACTGCATATATTATGATAAAATGTAGCTTTAAAAAATGAGATTACTGCCCATAATGGATTACCACATAAATGTGAAATTCCTATGTAGAAAAAAGCAGCTTATCCATTCACTTCAAGCAATATAACCCCCATCATACCACAATACAATTGTAATGTGTAACTGAATGTTTTGTTTTGCAAGAAATGTAGATACTTAAGCTATGCTCAGATTAAAAACAGGCTTCTGAGGTGCAAAGTTCCTTTCGTTATTCAGTCACTCAGAAACACTGCAATAAGATTTGATTGCCATCATTCATCATTTGTTTCCAAAGTAGCCTATGTAATAAAAATCTTTAAACATAATCTATTGTTAATTTTATAGCAATTATGCAATATTGTTATTGGGATGATGCAATATGATGTGACATTCTCCATATGACCATCAAAAAATTCGAATTTATCCAAGTTATTTTTAATTTAAGTAACTTTGCAATACAGTTTAATGCGTTTAGTAACGGAATCAATATGGCTAATTATTTTGTTTGAGAGTTTTTAGGCTAGCTATATATTTGGTATAACTATGCGTAAATCTGGGACGAAAAAAAAAAACTTTTTACACCAAAGGGTTAAGACAAAAAATAGGGCATTGTGTGTTTAGGAATGTGTCCCCCAGTGACACGCAGTGCCTCGTCTCCATGCCTGCTCTTCAAGACACAGAAAATACAGTCTGAAACAACCTGTTACTCATGTAATGTGTAAAAAGCGCATCCCTGAATCTTTCTTTACTCTCTTTGACACACTCTCATGAGCACTTGACTGTGTCAACCCTATTTAAAGGCTGCGGAAACTGAGACCCAACACTGACCACGTAAAATGCATTTATTGCGCATCACTGATGTTTTAAACTTTTAATTGCAACACATTACCGACCTTTTAAAAAACTTACACGCATCATAAAATGGCCAACACATTTAGAATGTTATCATAGACGTACCTTTGTTCCAATGACTAGTGGCAAAGGCAGCAGGAGAAAAGGGGTGCAAAAGAGAATGAGTCCGTCTTTCATCCTCCATATAAACTTCAATAAATGTGAAACCATCTTTTGTTACTTTAGAACAACTTTACAAATAAAAGTGCGCAAAACAGATCTTCTGACTACGGATCAGTGAGGACAGAGCATGGGTTTGCGCTCTCTTCTACACACACGCGCGCGCACACACACGCACACACACACACGCACACACACACACACACACACACACACGCTGAAGCACATAATTAAGCTTGTGCGAGGGCTGCACCCTGTCATTCTCAATGGCGATTTAAATATTAACTTGTGTATTTCACCATAAAATATCCGAGAAACTGTCAACACACCTGACTTTGCGAATGGAGTAAATATTCTCGTTTATGTTTCGCTCTTCTTAGTAGGCCATCTCGGCAACGAACCATTAATGCAGTTTTGTTCTGACACCTCACTCTCAATATTATTACAGTAACTCGACTAAATAAAATTGAATTAAATAAAAATGAGAGATATAATTTATAATCTGCTTTACTTAATTAGATGCAGATAATTTTTCTTTAGGGTTGTTTATTTGAATTCATTTTATTATAATGCAATTATTTATTATAATTATTTCCGGTCTTTGAATCTGATTGGAGGAGAGTCAGTCCAAGAGTCCTGATATAGTCCAACAGCACCTGGGAACAAAGGCGTAGCAGCCAGAGGAGACGTAGGGGACACGTCCCCTGCACTCTTTAAAAAATGTGATTCGGTCCCCCACACTTTTCCAAGCTAAACCCATTTGTCCAAATTGAGGATTTGTATAGTTTTCTTTGCGTTTTTTTACTTTGGGCTGATTGAGCAACCATCCAGCCAATCCCAGGTGAGTTTCATGAGCCGGAACAACCCTTACATAACAGGTCATTAGTCAGAAAGTTTAATCAACACAGCTCCATTCATTTCTACAAAGTTGCTTCAAACAATGCTCATTTATCCATGTTTTTAATCAGCATTGATGTTGATCTAAATGAATAATCTAGAGATGAGGAACACAGAAGTGAGAGATATTTATTGGCATATCATTCTTGATTGGCAGCATTATGTAAAATACACTGCAGGAAAAACAAAGAACAATCCTTCTTTTAAGCACACATTGTAAGTGGAGTTTATATCAGCGCATGAGTCTTCATTAAGTTGTGATTTTTACATTATGTTTGTGAGGTAATTGTTTGATCCGTTCATTTTGACTATTTAAGCAGATTAATAGATCTGTTAAATATGTAAAGCTATTTTTAATAACAGCTCATCAGACATGTAGACACGCTTTTATACATGAAAACATAAGGATGATATTGAAACTTATAATTATTATAAGACTATTGTTGTCTTTTGATAAAAGTCCTGCTCAGCAGCTCACAAACTGTAGGGAAATGATAGATTTGCTTTGTAATGCTTAAAACCTCTACTAAAGTCTCTTTGTAGGTCTTTAGACATACACATTTTAAAAGATTACAATTTTTTTTGATTGTTGACTCAGTGACAAACTCAATTCATACAAGTCATCACCAGGTGGCATCACCGGAAATGGTCACTGAATCATTAAATGGATCTGAATGCATTCTGGTGAATGTAGTCAAAACACTTGAGCCACTTGGATAAATTTAAATCCCACAATGCACAAGCACAGAGTAAAAAATAAAATGATGCACATGCACAATTGTCATTATTGTAATTGATTAGATTATTTATTCAGGACCATCTTTTGCATCAAGTGGGTCATTAATAAGTTGCACTAGAAAAAAGTTTATCCATCACTCTGACAGACTGAGTTGTAAAATTTCCATCATGGTCTATTTTTATCTGTCATACTTGTTGTTGGGCTCTACTATTGAAAGCATGTAAAACTCTGCAATACAAGCAAAGACGTGCGCTACGCACAAAGACCATATGCAACATCTTATCCAATTTTTTTGAGAATGATAATTCTAAGCACAATTTTCGTGCCAGCATAAAGTGCAAGTGGGTGTGGGTGGGAGTGTTTGCACTGGGGGTGTATGCACACAAACTGTGCATTTATTTTAAGTTAATAAAGTGCTGCAAAGTGCACAAAGTTTGCTATTTTCCTGAGAAATTGGTAATTGCTATAAGGTGTTTCAAAAGCATGTCTGTTTGCAATGCAAAATCTAAACTCAGTTCCTGCATTTATAGTTTGGAGATTCCACCAGAGGTGGTAATAAAGTTAATGGCCAAACTCCGAGAGAATGTAAGATCAAATTATGTCCATGACGATCACTGTTGTAGCCGTTTTATGAAACAATTATGAGATTTGTGTTAAACTATCTATAGGTCATTGTTTATTTTTCAATTGTTATTATTATTGTCATGTTTATATTTACAATTGTATTTATTATCTCATTTTTCCACCTGTTGTGAAGTAATGCAGAGGGAAAAATGTTTTGATTTGGTATGATATTCTTGACAAATTCGTTATTTTGATTCTAATTTCTTTTAATTTCAAGTATTTTGTAATATTTAGTAAAAATTTTTGGTTAAATGTTTTTGCGTTTCAATAAAGTTAATACATTTTTCAAAATCAAAATCAACCAGTAGAACTGAAGTGTGTTCCGAAACAATCACTGTTAATATTAGCCATGATTTTTGTGTCAGGAGATGAAAATTATTAATAATACCTCATTATAATTTAACAGAGTGTAAATTCAGATCCTGATGAGAAACACATTTTCCATGCACATAAATAGAGCGTGTCACATTCAACAAGGACGCACACAGTTACTACAAGTCCATATTTCCATTCTTCAAATTCATTGCATACAGTCCATTTACACTACCAACTTCTTATGAATGTGCTGTCTTTGTTTATATCACTGGTGCTTGACAGGGAATGGACTGTATAATAGGATGCAGATGATGCAATAACCGGAGAAGAACCTCCTAATTAAATTGCACTTGACCCAGCCCATATCCCCTTGCACGCGCAATTTCGCCAAACCCACAAGAGCTGCGCTTAGCATTCTTAATATAGGGCCCCATAAGTACTAGGGCTACATTCAGGGGTGCAGGATCCATTTTAATGGCATATACATTACAGACACTCAAATAAGATATTTAAACTTTGCAGGTTGTGTGCGCTGTAAGAGGAAATAACCGTCTGGTCTGAAAATTGTAAAAAGTGCATATATAAATGCCCAATTTCATTGTCATTTTTCAGTGTACCTGATATCAACATAAAGTGACACAGAAGAAAAGCACACACATCTGAAGCTCAGTTACACGTACTCCATCAAAATGCCTCAGAATTCTGCTCTGAATGTAAAGTTTGCACTTAGATTACATGCTAGTATAATAGGAAGAAAGGATATACCACTTTTTCGCACTTTCATTTTGATCTTGTACTTTTTTGCACTTTATTATCATGCAGTAACACAATGATGTAAGATTGATATATGTCATCTTGAAAACAGAGACAATCTTCTTGAAATCTGAACACAATTGGTCAAAAGGGACGCATGTTACCAGTTCAGTTGTGATGGGATCTCCAAAAACGCATCTTAAATACCAGGTGATAAACAGGGCACATGGGAGAATAAGAGAGAGAGTGAAGTCAAAACTGATGCACTAGGCTAAAATAGATTTTTTTTTTTTATCTGTCAAAATGACAGAAAGCTTTTGGATTTATCCATCAATGTCTATTTTTTTTTTTTTTTTAATTTTCAGTTAACGCAACCTGAATCTGGTTCATTAAAAAAACACAGGGTTGTTTACCACCAAAGAATTTTAATAATTCATTCACATAATAAATTTGCTCAAAAACAAACACTATTGGTTCAAAACTAGAGTAGGAGACCAACTTAAGGCCTGCAACATAGTAAACATTATTTACTTGTTTGTTGAACTATTGTATAAAAGTAAAATCACAATGGCAATCATGCTGTTGTTCTGTACATCAACACAGCTGTGATTGCCAGTGTGATATTGATTATGTATTTATTTTCTAGATGTTTCCACATAAAAGGACCTATTAACTTCTAGGAGATTAAAAGAGGCCTCAGAAACCCATTAAGCTTACAATCAATACATTTCTGTTCACAGCACAGAGCTTAAGAGCCAGCTATCTTGTTGACATCTGCTTTTCACTTAACAAACCACTAAATTCATGATTGATAGTTCTCACAAGTGTCTTTGAAAGGACTTTGTCCTAGCACAGCCTAAAGAAACAATCACAGCCTAAAGGAACTAAGAAATTTAGTTTAGATGGGGAAGAGCAAGGAGAGGACAAAGACATGTTCTTGTCTGAGAAGAGTTGAATGACAAGAAGATAAACAGTGGGCATACATTGCTGCCTTTACTGAAACTCTACACAGAAGCAGCAGGAGACGGGCTCACAGACCTGCTGAGACACAAACAATAGTTCTCTGTGTGAGAGTGAGGATGAGATTTCCTTTAGTCATCAGTGTGTTATGGGAAATCCTGATGAACCCAGGGTTGTTTTACAGGTGAACTTTTTGTAAAAAAAAAAAAAAAAAAATGTAACATTTAATTTTTTTTTTTTTTTTTTTTTTTTTGTAAAACCAAAACAACAGAGAATTATAATCAGACCAATAAACAGCCAAACATCAAGGGATTATTCAATAATTTAGGTATAGCCAAAAACTCTAATAATACAAAGTTGGATCAAACTTAACTTGACACTGGTCGCAAACACATATAGTGCCTATAACAATGACTTTTTCACATTTCATTTTTTTACATGTAACAATGAGAGGTTATAAACAAAACTTGATGACTATCCTCTATTAAAAATGTTACATTAGATGTGTTTGGAGTCTCAGAGACATTAGACATAAAACCTGAATAAATGCAATACATTTTCACATGCTAAGATTATCTGATTAGCGTCATAATAACATCATAATCCTCCGGTCAACCTCAGCATGTCAATAGAACATGAGGGTTAACTGAGAAACTGTGGCACTGATCAATATAAAATAAACTGTTTTTGGCCTTTGAGTAATATTTGAGTTAATCTCAACTATGCTGCACATCTTAAAGGAGGATTTTCCCCTCCATTCTTCTTGTCAAAATTGTTCAACTGGTCTGTGTTTAGGTTGTGGTTTCTTCTCATTTATTACAAGGATTTCACGGACAGCACCTTTTTGCACATGATAGATGGTGTAGCCGATACAGTATGTCCTGGGTCACCCTGACTTGGACAAAGCCTGCAACCTTAGCATTTGTTTGGACACCATCACCCATCACAAAAAAATAGTGGAAAGTCATAATGTTCATGTTGATCACGGTCCAAGCTGGTAAATAAATTAAATATCCAAATGATTTGTCTTGTGGACTAGTTACTGTACCTATAGACTACAGTTTCATTTGTGTCGATGTAACAAGTGTGATAAAGATATTATAGTCCTTTAAATGCTGTTTTACAAAACAGAAACAAAGTTAACAATCATAATATTAATGGAATAATAATAAAAACATCAATTAATGATTAAATTATCTTCTTGATAATAATACTGTGTGGTGTAACTTAATATCTGATGCATGTGCAAGTTTTGTTCAACCCCTGTGTTCTCACCAGACGTTTTCTCAAAAAATCTAGAAAGCTATATATATTGATTTGGCGTCCTCTAGAGTCTAAAATAGAGTGATTGTAAAAGCAACAAGCGTGCAACCAAGAATGTGTTTTTTTTATTTTATTTTTGCCAACCGGTTAGTTGCAAGCCTAGAAGCACACTTTTAGGATTATGTTTATTTTGATTGAGTTAAATGTTGAGTGTGTGCTGTAAATTTATAACGATATAAAAATGGAGGATTTTGAGATTCTTAAAGATATTTAATGTGAAGTACTCATCTATTCTGTACAATTAAATATAGACATACATTTGATTGTTGTTTTCTAGAAATTGTGCAGGTTTGCACAGAAGTTGTCAGTTGGATGTTTGACATTGAGTCTAACTAAGGATTCAAGGTTCTGCGTAGGTGGTGAACTGGACAAATAAATTCCATTTATGGGCTTTGGAAATTGCAACTGCAACTAATTCTAGTACAATTACGAAGGCAAGATTTAATAGCATACTTTTCAACAAATCATTTTTCTTAAAAGTATGAGAGATGTATAAATACACAAAAGATTATTTATGTTAGTTATAGATCATATATAATTTTGTTGTTGTTATTGTTCATGTTAAGGAGATTGGTTGGTAATTTAGTGGAATACCCTCATTGAACAAACTGAAATATTGTTTGTAATACTTTCAAATAATTGAATACAACTGAAATCATTCCAAAAATGAATTATAAGGTTTGTAATGACTGTCATGATTTATTGGTCTGACATTCTAAAACTGCTATCCTGTCAAAGTTTTTTTTTTCCCCTAACATAAACTAAATAAATAATTAAAATTTTTATTTTAGCATCTAGCAACTATTTTGGTGTCACATGTGGGGATTCTTTAGTTTGACCGTAGGTTCACATATATTCATATTTACATTTAAAACAAAATGGTGACACAAGTCAATGAAGGATAAAACATTAACCAGCTGCGCAGTGTCCGACAACATTTTACTCACAGTGATCTGTCCTGGAACTACATCATTCTCTCTCACCATATTTATCACAATTTTCCTGCCATTTTGGTGTGGTAAGTTTAAATTGTCTATTTCAACTTGGACATTAGTTGACCATACAGCCAATAAGAAGGTTGAAATCTCCTGATTTATTTAGTTTAGAAGTGGCTTATTCCTAAATTAGCTGAAATTCAGGCATGCATGTGCATATGTAGAAAATATTTGCAGAATGACTAGAGCTATTACGAAATTTGAAAATCTTTCTTGCAGAAATACATTTGTTTAGTGAATTAAAGACCTTTCATAAACCATGAGTCATTTCTGATTCTTTAGCAAATTATACTAAAACATGTCAAATCACTTAGTATTCGACTAAAAGATGTCAAACCACCTAGTATCATAATTTATATAAAATAATTATATTTTATGCTGTGGAACATGTGTAATATGATGATTATTGTGGGTGATTGCTTCAAAAAAAGTCTTGTTTTTTGCTGACTCATGCAGACCTTGGGGAAACCCTCCAACATATTTATGTTTAGTTCCCATATAATTTAATATTTTTTTTTTTTGCATTTTATAATGGTTCTTGTAGTTTAATTAGATAAGTAATTTAATATTGAGACTTTAGTCAAGAAGAATTTGCTGAAATAAAATTTTTCAATTTAATTAAATTTAAATTTGTATCACATTAATTTATATTAATGTATCATTACTATTGTTGTTATTGTTGTTTTGCTGTTATTACTTGATATTTTGTTTACAGCTGAAAGAGTGTATTTTATGTAGTTTTACTTTTTCTTTTTTTTTTTTGGTGGATTGAGTAGCACCTTATCTTCAAATGTGTGTAAACACCAGAACCAATTCTAATATTATATCAGTGAAAAGTAACAAAACATTTTAAAAAAATCAGTTATATGACTTATCTTGCTCTGCAACACAGCATTATAACATGTGATAACATATCATTGCCAATTATTGTCTTTCTCTGAAGCTGTAACATTGGCAGATGTTCATTATTGTGTTTTCCAGGCCTACCGTAAAAACATGAAGCACTGCCTAGAAGTGCTTACACTGCTCTGTTTCTTAAGGTTTGGACTTATGGTAAGAAACAGCTTCTTCACTAAACTCTCAAATGTAAAATTATAATCCTTGTCCATCCATGTCTCTCTATCTTTTTTTCTGAAAAGCCCACACAGTCTTAAATCTAGCCATTTCTACGATTCTCTTCAAACCCAGGCTACTAATGCAACGGATAACGGCAAAGGGAATTGCAACGATATCTTAAGTCTGGAGGCTCAACGTGCAGTTGGTGGTGCAATGGTTAAACTTGGCTTGGAGCTTTTAAAAAATCTACAGCCTGGGCCTGAGCAACCAAATATAATTATATCTCCTCTGAGTGTCTCTCTTGCTCTTGCTGAGCTTGCTTTGGGTATGCAATTTAAGCATTTGTTAGCATACTCATACAGACATCAGGGGGAGTTTCCCTAGAAAAGAAAGTTCTGTCATCATTTACTCACCCTATTGCTGTAATTTTTGTATGCACTAGATATTTCAATGCAAAATGAGATGCAAAACTCTATCTGGTTTTAATTAGGAGCAAGAAACAAGACAGAGGAAAAGTTGTTAGAAGTGCTTCAGCCACAAGAGCTGACTAATTTTCATGAAACCTTAAGCTGTCTCCAAGAACAACTAACATCCAAGGCTGTCAAAATGGCATCCCGTCTCTACCTCAAACCAGGTGAGGATGTTTTTTTCCTCAGTCAGGTTCATCCTGATATACAGTAACTGGAAGATGACACTGAGCTTCAGGATAAGAACAAAACATTTGCTAACTCACTTGAAATGCTATTCTTATTCAGGCTACTGGTGTCTTTTGAAGGTTTTACAGTTGCTTATTTCTTTGAAAAGGTTTTAGGGTGAACCAGGACTTTGCAGACAGATCTTTGCACCTGTATAAATCTGAACCTGCACAACTGACCTCCATTGAGGAAGTCAATCAATGGGTGGAAGAAGCCACCAAAGGTCGCATAACCAACTTCATGTCCACTCTTCCACCTAATATTGTTGTTATGCTGATAAATGCAATTCATTTTAAAGGTTGGTCCCATTCTGAAAGCAATCATGACTTAGTTTTGTTGCAAATAATCTATAACAGAAAGTAATAAAAAATTAAATAGAAGTGAGTGGCAATGTAGCACCCTATTTGATTTGCTATAAATACAAAAATTTCACTTCTTACTCTTAGGGGAGTGGCAGTCTCGCTTTGATTCAAAGTTTACTGTAAAAGATATCTTCTACATTGACAAAAAAACTTCTGTGAAGGTGGACATGATGATGGGATCTAAATATCCACTCAGTATGTATGTAGATAGAAAGGATGGCACACAGGTATCCCATTTTCTACATATTTTGTAATTAATCGGGATTTTTTTTCTTTATTTATTAGTAGTATTTAATTTTTTTTAAAAAGGGTTGGTGTTTGTCCATCCCCCCATAGGTTGCAAGGTTCCCTTTCCAAGGAAATATGAGTCTTTTGGTTGTAATGCCATTGCCAACACATGGAAATTTGTCAACTGCGGCTGCCAAGCTCAACATATCAGACCTGTATGAACATCTCCCAAGTGAGAAGTCTATGCATGTGAAACTACCCAAATTTAAACTTGAGTACCGACAGGATCTGCGACAAGCACTCACAAACATGGGTAAGGTACAAGAGCCTGTTTTTGATTGACTTTTTGCAATGAATTTATTAAAACTTGTCAGTTATCCATCATGTGGTATAACATACCCTTAATAAGGTTAAGTCCTATTTTGTCCATCCACATGAAGTTGAAAGTGAGAGATGACAGTTCAGAAAAAAGAAAACTGTAATAATTCGGGTATTTATATAAAGAGTGTAGTTTAATACCAAGAAGCTCTAAAAAACCTGGAACAAGCTATCCTTTAGGATGCAATCATTTCAATGGCGTCTACTCACGCCAAATGGAGGCTGTCATCTTTGCAAATGGGTGCTCAGTTCCAGGATGGGCTGCCATGTCACTCATCAATAGCAGCAGATAAGGGAAAATATTGGGTAATATGGGAAGAAGTCTATTTCACACTTTTGAGAGCCCTTCAAAAACAACCTGTCACTTGGAAAGTGAAATTATTAAATTAACTAATTTCAATTGAAAGTTTCTTGAAGAAAAAAAAAATGGTTGGAAAACACTTTTAAAGGTCTGTCAATAGCTCACAGAAGCACCATCTTTGATTTCTGATGGGAATGACAACAAGGCTGTGAGGGATAGGCCTACACTATATTTAAAAGGCCAACATTAAACTACGTTTTCTGAGATTTTACCAGATGTTACACATTATAGAAAACATGTGTACGAATCCATAAATTAACAGGAAAGTGGTTAATTTAGGGATTTGTTTTGCACTATTTTCATGTTTCGGGTTAAAAATCAACATCTAGTCAACGTCACACGATGTGACACTTCCATGTACAACAGTGCATCATCGCTTCATAAGTGTCTCAAAATTATTAATGAGAATGCGTGGCCTTAACCTTTGAGGATGTGCTGTCTTATAATTCTTCATTAAAACATATAACCAGCACTTCAAACTCTCAAGCGCTTCAATTGAGAGAGTTAATAGTACCGGGACGTGTGTGTTTAAGACTGCATAGCCTCCCCGCAATGCTCACAAAGGGACAGGAAAAGCTTTCAGTCAATTGCAAAACCTTCTAAATGTTTGTGCACATACATTTATTTGGACTGTGGGTGTTTTCGAGATATGCAGTGAGTTGGACTGGGGCCAGGGCCGGCTCAGGCCAGATTTTGGATTGGCACCACCAAGATCAAAATCACTGAGGGTGCTTCTGAAAATAGTGGGGGTGCTCTGAATAAAGTATCGTATTTACAATTTTTTTTTAATAGATTAAATAATATTTAAATGCTACTAAAACAATGTAAAGAACAGTTTTTCATGTGCAAACATTTATTGTTATTTTTTTTTTATTATTATTTTTCACATGATCTGTCACTTAAAATAACAGCAAAATGCTGCATCTGCAGATTAGGACATACATTGATGCAGCATTTTGTGTGTTCACACAAGAGAGTTTTGTTTGTCTACTGGGATTCAAGGAAATCTGCTTGTCAATTTGCAGTATTAGTCTTACATATTCAGTTGAGCAGGTGTGTGCGATTATTTTGGTACAGGGGTCACATCAGCTGTTAAGTAGATCCTGGAAGAGAGAAGATTAAAAGTTCTGCATAGAAGTAGAAGTGCGCTCATGCACAATGTGTGTACAGACTGACGGGACCATTCTGGGATAGCTTGAAGTTTTGCTGCTACTTTTTTATCGTGTGTTAGTAAAACTGAACTGTTGGTTTAATAGTTAAATAAAATATTCAGACATTATAGATTCTAAAAGCTTATTTTAATGTTTAAGTGGACAGAGTTGTTTTATTCTGAAAACATTATCAACCCGTTTACAGGCTCACGGGTCATGATGTGGGTCTCGTCAATGGTTTGTTTGGCATTCAGCACATAACTGAATAAAACAGGCTGCGTGACTCTGATAAATGATTACTGCCAGAGTAACATTCACATACAGGTGTGCGGGACTTCAGCATTTTACAAATAACACTAAGAACAAATATTTCCTCCGTGTGTGAGGGATTTTACTAAAGTTCATCACTGAAAAGGTTTGCTCACAGACTTTTCTCTAAGCAGCACATTCAGCATCATGAACCGACACGAGTGACTGCATCACACTTTTCTTTGAGCAGAATATTGCAGGATTGAGCAGTAAATTTGTTTTTGAAGGGAAAAGAGAAAGCTGCTGCATGCATGGTTGCCAGATTCTGCATAAATTAAGACATAAGATTAAATATTTCCTATTTGTGCAAGTATACAGTAAATCTCTGAATGGGGTGTTGCATCTATTATCTGGCAACCCTGAGCATATTAAAAGCTTGTGGATGCACAATAGGTCCCAAAGCCAGAAAAAAAGATCTTGTAAAAAACATTCATGATAAATCGACCCGCGGGCAGTACTTTGCCCTGGTCTGCAGCTGAGGGTGCTTAGCATGAATGCTTTAGACTACAGTCCTAAACATGGTCTCTTTTAAAAGAAGACACTTAGGAGTTTTTTGGTGAAGTGAAAGCAAGCAGCAATATAACTGAAATTAAAGCAACATTATAAATGCTTAAGTTAATTTTAAAGAAAATACAGTGCACTTAACTTGCACTAAACTTAAATAAAACAAGCAAAAAAACGGCCCACAGTGTTGGTGGCAGTTAAAGAGTTAAATGAGCTATTTCATAAATAAACATCAATGGCTGACGTGAACAGTCGTTACCTTTAAATTGCTCTTTATTCTGCTACTCCACTTTGTGCCACTTCCTGCCTTGTGCACCTGATAATTTGGTTCTTTTTTTCACTCATTTTGTCCACATATAATAAGGATCCGATTATTCTACAATCGCGTAGCGCTAGTGCTCAATATATGGGTAGATGGGCGCACAGTCGTCACGAGAGGGCGCACTTCCGACAAAAAAAAAAAAAAACTCTTTCATTTTGCGCCTTAGACAACCGCCTATACCATGAACCGGGCCTGACTGGGGCTCGTTTGAGTCGCAGTTTACATTTATTGTCCCACACACAAACGCTATCGATCCATCCATTCTTAATGTGAGTGTGTTAACCGATCTAATCATTTACTGTATATTTGTAAATAAACATCTTGGAATAAGTCTCAAAAGTTATTAAAGTGTAAAAAAAAATAAAAATAAATAAATAAATAAAAAAAATGAAGGCATTTATTTGTGCATTAAATTACAGATATTAAATGACCAGTGTGAAAAGAAAAAAAAAAATTGTTCATTTTGTTAGTGGCAATTGTGAGAATAGTTAATGCTGTTAAATGCGTTAGTTGAAATAAAGTTGACTGAGTTGGATCATACAGTTGTTGTTTTCCCTCAGCACACTGAAAAATATCTTTCCAAGCAGTTTCAGTACACAAAAAACTCTAGACAACATGAGTTGTGGAAAATTAGATGTGATCTAGGAGCATTTTGACAGCTTTATACAGTGCACGTCATTGAAGAGAAGGTAAGTCTATCCCTTACACCTAGTTTCCCTTACAGCTTATTCCTGTGTTTTCATTCCTGTCAAAAATCAAAGATGGTGCTACTGTGAATAAGGTCTTTATGGAGAAACAGGCTTTTTGCCATAAGGTGTGGTTCCAGCATATACCAGCAGGGGCTAATGGGACCTGCTGACCTGGAAATTCCTGGTCCCCTAGTTTTTACCCACATTCTTTCTTTCAGGTCTGGGCTTGCTGTTTACTGGGCCTGAACTATCCAGAATCGCACATGGCCCATTAGTGGTTTCGGGAGTACAACATGCCTCAAGCATGGAACTGAGTGAGGAGGGTGCCGAGGCCTCAGCCGCGACCTCTGTTACACTGGTGCGTACTGTTCCTACTTTTGCAGTCAACAAGCCATTCATCTTTGTGCTGGTCGATGATGCTTCCTACACACCTCTCTTCCTGGGTATGGTCACCAACCCCAACCCTGGAGCGACAGCTGAACAAAGTGATGAGCCAAAAACTGAAACTGAAAGCAGCGTGACAGGAAACAATGCATCCCCGCAGGATGGAACACTGAGTGATGGCCCGCATTGGGAAAACATGCTAAGTTACGTGTTAAATATGTGGAAGGATACAGTTCCTCAGCAGTTCCTCGGACAACAAGAGATGGAGAATGGGAACTAAAGGAGAGATGTGCATGGATCTGTCCATATTACAGACTTTGCCGACTGTAATGTGCTTTTGTAAAAATCCATGGTGTTGCTGTTAATGGCCTGCAACTCTTGAATACATTAGATGACCATAGAACTGATTCAGAGCTTATTCTGACCATTTTCTGAATAAATGTCCATAGACTTTGATAAGTCAATTAATTGGCTGGAGAAAAGTAATATTAAACAGTTGGGGAATTTTACTAAAATTAAACAAGAGGTGCAGGTGTACACAGTTGCACATTTAATTTAATAGATACATCATAAAGCAAAATCCTAAAGATGATAATAAGTAATATCAAGCAACATACAGCATACTTAAAAGGGGGACCTCACCATGTACTCTAAGAAATACACCATGTTTTGGCAAATGTTTGTTGTGGAGAAGTATTAATCAAAATGTATCTCACATCCTCACTTAGCATTTCTTTATGCTAAAAGGGTATATCAAATAAATTTAAACAAAACATAAATGTAAACGCCTTTGCGTCCTTTCCTTAGGAACAGTAAATGCAATGACGTTATAAATTTGGATAATAAAATAGGTACTTTTGCTAAATTCGCAGTAAAGATTTTATCATCAGAAGTTCAGACCTCCTTCTGCCGTCAGCTATGGGTGGGACTGTTCACTAAAACACTGTGCTGAAGCATCTGCTCACGCACAGTTGGTGGAGACAGCTGGGAGCTGAGAATCTGCACGAGACGGTGGTGAAAGTAAAAATCAGGTCAGTTCCGTTAAATCAAAAATCAACATACCAGTGTTTTCATTATCTAAAACTAACAACTTTTTTCTTTACATTAATGTTTTTTTCCTGAGAAGTTTCTTCTCTTCTTCTCTTTTTAAGAGTGCTCTAAAGACATGTTTTTTATTAGTGTATGACTGTATAATTTATAAGTATAAACAAAACATCTCTTTTGTTTTATTGTTTGTTTTCATTGTTCAAATGCAAAGCAACTGCTTAATTGTTTCCATAACTATTAACAGTAACTATTAGTTCAAATGATTATTTCATTCTGTATGAATAGTTTCTAAAATGTGTCTTTTTCCAACTGTATGTACAGTTACTTGCAATGCGAATCAGAAGTCAGAGCTGAGCACAAACTTATGCTGTGGATTTGGAGCTATGGTCTTTAACTGCGTGGCAGAGACAGTGAGGGAGCCTGGAGATGAATGTGGAAAAAAAAAAAAAAAAAAAAAAGAAAGAAAGAAAAGAAAAACTAGTGCTGTAAGGTGTATTTTTTTCCCCTGATGGACATGAACTCAGGAAGAAACTTGTAGACGATTTTAATGACAACCAGATGTGCTGAAGGAAAATTTGATTTTGTTTTTGAAAGAGTGCCTGTTTTAGGCCTTTTTGGAAAACTGTTATAGGATCTTCTCCAGTCCTTGAAACTGAGCCTGCAGTAAACTGTGTCAAGTGTTATGTAAAGGCTGCACTGTAAAAAATGTCTGTATTTTTAACAGTAAAAGACCGTAAAAATGCAACAGAAAAAAAAACAAAACAAAAAAAAAATTGATTAAAAAGGATTAACTAAAATTTACAGTAAAAAAGATTATAAATTAAATTATTGTTAAAAGTACAGTAAAAACAATAATCGTGCATTATAAGAATTCCCTGCATGACCCATCATATTTCTTTATATTTTATGGGAATATTTATGCTTCTTATTATTTTTAATATCAGTTACGTACTTCGGGGTGTTCTGTGTTATATTTGATGTTAATGTTATTGCATTATTTTAATATCACATGTGTTACCCTGATGGTGTTTAGTGTTTGTGTGAGTGACACTGAGCGCTCTCTCTACATGTTTATTGGTCATTGTTTCTAGAAGAGTCACTATTGATGAACTCCACGTCATCATGTGCTCTTCTGTAATTTCGTCTCATACGGTGACGAATGATACCTTATCAAGAAAAAAGCAGATTTTACTGTTTAGTAATCAAGTTTACCGTAAATTTAACAGATCATTTTTTTACAGTGCAAATTACAACAGTTTTAGACTGTAAAATGTAATTGTTAACACAACAGGATTTATTTATTTTTTTTACAAAAAATTGCATAGTTTATTACTTAGTTTATAGGGCATTACATAGTTATTAATATTTGTGTTATACATTCACTTACCACTTTATTAGGAAAACCTGTACACCTACTTCATGTGATTGTCTAATCAGCCAATCACGTGGTAGCAGTGCAATGCATAAAATCATGCAGATACAGGTCAGGAGCTTCAGTTAATGTTCACATCAACCTTCAGAATGGGGAAAAATGTAATCTCTGTGATTTCGTTCATGGCATAATTGTTGGTGCCAGATGGGCTGGTTTGAGTATTTTTGTAACTGCTGATATTCTGTAATTTTTGCACACTTTTATGCATTGCACTGCTGCCACTTGATTGGCTGATTAGATTATCAAATGAATAAGTAGATGTAATGGTGTTCCTAATAAAGTCCTCATTGAGTGTATTTTCTGGTGGAAGTATTGCATTTAATGATTTTACTTACAAAATATACAAGCTTATTGAATGTGGTGGCTGTTTTATAAAAGCAAAAAGCCATAAGAGGCCGTGCTATATTATGAATATAGTTACTGCTGAAGGATGTTGCTAAGCAGATCAAATAACCCCAAAATCTAAATTTAGACATTGCATACAATGATCTCATGGATCAGGAATATTTTTCAGTGTATAGTGACAAACAGGTGTTTAGGAAAGTACAGCGATAGTTTTTG
The DNA here is from genome assembly GCA_032164185.1 of Moxostoma hubbsi. Classification (NCBI taxonomy): domain Eukaryota; kingdom Metazoa; phylum Chordata; class Actinopteri; order Cypriniformes; family Catostomidae; genus Moxostoma; species Moxostoma hubbsi. The sequence goes on from JAVLUX010000042.1 coordinate 7,635,377, forward strand.
TTTTTGTTTAGTTGTTTTGGGAGAAAATAATGCCTTTTACCCTGGGGGGCCTTTAGTCCTGTTGTACCCTACATTGTTTTGTATTTACTTTCAGATTATGAAGAACAATCTTGATTGTTCTGTCAACTAGAGTAGTTTTAGATTGGATATTAGATAGTAGTAGATTTGATTTCTTACTAATTATTGCCAGATTGATTGCCATTGATGATTTCAGGGTGAGCTTGACATCAGGGTGGGCCTGAAACCTTTCTGCATGTTTTACAATAGAGGGTGAAACCGCCTTAAAAAAACAAAGAGTTCTGAAAAACTTGCTGCACACTTGCTGGAAATTCACCACACATTATTTTTACACGCAAATTAGCTTTGCGGCACACTCTTAATTGTCACAATAGTTGTTGCTGTTCAGCACATTTGCGGTAAATTGCCAGCTCTTGCTAGGAAATTTGCGGCAAGTTTTTCATAACTCTAGAAATTTTGTAAGGGCCAGTCTGTTATCATATGGTATATGTCACAAAAATGTCATGCAAACAACATCTCATCTTAACTGATTAATAATTATGTGTGTGTGTTTGTGCCTGTCTTTAAAGGCATCTGAGTTTCTATCTTTGTATGTTTCAGGATGAAGAAGATAGCTCTGCTGTTTGGTTTATGGAGTCTTCTCTCCATCTCACATGCTCAGTTGGTAAGGTCTCCATGAGTTCTTAGATAGCACCTCATCTTCGTCATTCTCTGGGCTTTAACTTTCCACTCTCTCCACAGACAGATAATACAGAGGCTGAAGGTGAGGAAGAGGTGGTTGATCTTTTTACCACACCACGCACCAAGCTTGCTGCTGCAACCTCTGATTTTGGCTACAACCTGTTTCGTCAGCTGGCTGCACGTGACCCAAAGGCCAGTGTCTTCCTGTCACCCATGAGTATATCAGCAGCTTTCACACAGCTCTCAATGGGTGAGGCGTGTTCTCTACAAGTTAAAGCAAGCAGTTCTACTCTTACTACAGTACAGGGTCAATTCATAGCAGTCTTGAAATCAGAAATCAGCCTGCTGTGATCCAAAAGAATCACAAAAGGACGTAGCCCAGTCTTAGATTTGGTATCTTTTATCTGTCATAGGGGCATCTGAACGAGCTGAGAAGCAGATTTACAGGGCCCTGCGCTACCACACCCTGCAAGACAGTCAGCTCCATGACACTTTGAGAGACCTTCTCGCCTCGCTCAGGGCATCTGCCAAGGGCTTCAACTCTGCAGAACGCATCCTTTTGGCTAGGAGTGAGTGCTTGTGGTTTGTGTCCACAAGAGAATAAAATGTTTTTTAGTTAAAGGGTTAGTTCACCCAAAAATGAAAATTATCCCATAATTTACTCACCCTCAAGCCATCCTAGTTGTATATAACTTTCCTCTTTCAGTCAAACACAATCAGAGTTATATTAAAAAATACCCTGGCTCTTCCAAGCTTTACAATTGGAATGAATGGTACCTTAAATTTTGAAGCCCAAAAAAGCGCATCCAACCATCAAAAAATGCCTCCAGGGGTTTAATGAAGGCCATCTGAAGCAAAGCGATGCATTTTTGTAAGAAAATTTCCATATTTCTAACATTATAAACTATAATCACTGGCTTCTGGTAAGGGCCGCACGTGCATTCACAAGAGTGTCGAGTTCCGGCGTATGACATAGGCATAGTGTAAGCTCCGGTGATAAGTGACGAACGCAGAAGCGCAGAGGATAGAGCAAAACAAAACACTGTTCATGAATTTTAAGACAACATGAGGATTTTTAAAGAAAAATGTCGGAGGATTACGATATAAGAGAAGAGGAGAAGTTCAGCCATATTTGTTTGAACTGGAGTACACCAACCAGGAACTCCGGGAGATGGAGGAGGCTGCAGCAGCGGCACAAACAAAAGAATCTAGTAGACGGAGAGTATGGGAGACATGGTGGTGCTCATGCAGGAAATGCGAGGTAATGCCAGAGGCTGAGAGTGTTTGCTGCCATGAATGGCCGATTGGAATGACTGGATAGATGAATGAACACACCATTTTAAGACTAATACAAATCTACAGTATAGCTAAAACAACTCAATTCTTTTTGCCTTTTTCCTTTGCTGTAAAGAAAGCATTTCTCAACGGAGCTCATACGCCGGAACTCGAAGTTATAAATATGGATATTTTCATACAGCCCTTTATTAACCCATTGGAGCTGTATGGATTACTTTTTTGATGGATGGATGTGCTTTTTTGGGCTTCAAAATCTAAGGTACCATATACAGTACTCCCATTATAAAGCTTGGAAGAGCCAGGATATATTTTTTTAAATAACTCTGATTGTGTTTGGCTGAAAGAAAAACGTCATATACAACTAGGATGGCTTGAGGGTGAGTAAATTATGGGATCATTTTCATTTTTGGGTGAACTAACCCTTTAATTGAAAAGAGTTGTGCATATTTTCATTTACCCCTGTTTGTTTCAGAGCTCCGTCTTAAACTAGAATACCTCAACAATGTAGAGAAGCATTATGGGATACGGCCTCAAACTCTAGCAGGTGGAGCCCGGGACCTCAAAACTGTTAATGATTGGTTTAAACAACAGATTGGTAGAAAAGTAGAAGAAGTCCTTCCTGCCCCTCTCCTTCGTAACACAGCTGTTCTGCCTGTGGGAGCAGCCTTTTTCAAGGGTAAATGTTTCTTATTATTTGTCTTGATCTAATTTATGTACTTTAAACCTAGCAGAATTCGCTTCCACAAGTGTTGTTTTGCTAATTCTAAAATTGCAAGTACTGAGACACTTTTTATTCATTGAGATCTTTTCAATGTTTCCGGCTACTGGACTACAGTCAAAAGCTCTGTTATGAGTACTTGTATTTGCTCTTTTTGCAGGTAAATGGATAACTAGGTTCAGCAAGTCTAACAAAATGGAGAACTTCCAAATAGATGGTGAAGCGCCAGCTCGCATACCCATGATGGAGCAAGAAAATTACCCAGTGAAGATGGGCATTGACTCTGACCTTGGCTGCACAGTACGACTACCTGTTTTATGCATGTACTAATATGATACAGGACATATTATGTTATAATATAAGGTTATATGTTTCAATACTATGTTCATTTTACAGTATACCATGCAGTACTTAAACTGATCACCCAAAAATGTAAATTCTGTTATCATCTTCTCACTTTGATATTGCTTGAACCACCAATGTTTTATTTATTTTTTTCCATGGAACACAATGGTTGTCCTTTAGTAGAATGTCCATGTTGCTTTTCCCATACAACAAAAGTAGATGGTGACCAGTGGATGTCAAACTCTTATATTTATCTCAAACGCTGGTGCATTTTTGAGCTGCAGCCTGCATTTTTTCCTCACTCAAATTTAAAAGCTCACCATTCACACATATTGTGGACAAATTGCAAAAAATTGGTCTAATTTTTTACATGTTACATGAGCTAACATGTTGTATATGTTTACAATCTTATGATTCATTTTTTGTTGTTGTTGTTCTAAATTTAAACTAAGCATGTAATCCTGATTCTGTTCATTCTATCTCTCTTCAAAAAGTCTTAAGCCTGTACACACATGCAGCGACTTTATCGCTTGATGTCGCTAGCTTCTGTACTGTGAAGTCGCTAGTGGGTGTTTACTACTGCTGTTGCTCTAACTTTATTGGTGGACTGCACATCTGGCCCTGACTTTTGAAAATATAATCATAGATTAGGCATTTTGCTAGTAAAACTACGATTTCATTCTTATTTAACAAGGAATCAGTTTTCTTGTCCCTAAAAATGCACATTCTGCAGGGAGAGTTCTCACTGCATTATAACATTAATAAGACTGCCATCAGTTTTTTTACATGCATATTTTTTATTATATGCATGTATTTTGTTACAAACGAAAAATATAGAACAGTGAAATTGCTCACAGAATCTCTAACTTCTCATTTGTCTTATTTTGACTTGAGTAAGTTCCACTGACACAGTCTTCACTCCTATTGGTTGTCACTCCAGAAAGTCACTCCTCATTTGCATCAAGTTAAACTTTTCTCAACTTTTTCGTGTTGCTCGCCACGGCCACATCTAGTCACCAGAGATTGCTGTCGCATGTGTCGCCGGAAGTTGCTGCATATGTGTACGGGGCTTTATTTTTCCACAAAATGGCAGCAAGTACTAGGAAAAGGAATTTTCCATCACAAAATGCAGGTCTGAAATGTAGGAGTTGCTCTAATGCATTTTTACCCTCATCGATAAGCTCGTCCTAAGACATTCAGTCTAATTTTCTGTTCATGCACCACCCCCTTTGTTTCATTCAATATCTTGGTCTCTGAGTGGACTAGAAGCTCAATCTAGGTGTCTTTAGAAATCTGAGATTCTCCCCTTTGTGATTATATACATATTTTGTTTTGTACATCTTGGATATAACATTGGATTATTCACCCAAACAAGGTTACAGACAAGTAAAAAAGTTTGCGAATTTTGTTCAAAACTGCATAAGGTAAAAGCATATTTAATCTTTTTGGCTGCTTGGTGCTTACAGCTGCATAGATTGGCACATAAAAAAGAGGTTTGTATTTTGTCTTACATATATCATATTTCACTTTGTGATTCTTTTGCTAATCTTTAGAACTCTAGTATAAGGGCAACAAAATAAACTGTATAGTCAGACTCATGAGAGCTTTAGTTTTATATATATGACTTGTCCACTTAAGTGCTATGTGAAAGCCTTTTTTCAAATGAATATTTCTACCGCATTACCTAAAGGTGGAGCTTTTTTTCGATGCAAATGTTTTCAGCCCTTATTTTATTTAATGTAACATAAATGCAAAACGGATGGTATTATGTGAAAAGTTTAGATTTGCAATTGATACCCCATATGCCTGTACACAGGGACTTTAAAGTTTTAAGCGTAAACTTATTTTGCGATATAGCGCCCCCGATGGATCAGCCAGCTGGTCCATAGAGTTTATTAAGGAACAAGCCAAAATGAATTGAATATAAAAAATAACTTTTGTTTACAAACAGCTGAGAGCAAAGTGCAGTCAATGCTATTGAAGAAGGAAGAGAAGAAAAAGCACACATAATCTTTTGATTCTTGCATGTATCGTGAACATGCAAAATAAATGTAAGAGTTAGTGTGAAAAGCTAGCTTTTTGGTGAATAACAACTTAAATATAAGTCTGTTCCTTCCAAAAAGTTATTTTATGGTTTCAGTAGAATTATAGTGCACAAACCATATGGACTACTTAAATATTTTCGGTCACTGTCTGCTTTTGTATTATGGTAAAGAGCAGATTGGATAATCAGCAAGATACCTCCATTGGTGTTCCAAGAACAAATTGGGTTTGAGCAAAGTTGTAAATAATACATAGAATGCTGTGTGTCACTAAAGTAATATACTGTATCAATAACCATTCAGTGACCATGTCTGTTTTTTCTCTCCATCCTTTTATTACAGGTAGCACAGGTTCCTATGGAGGATGGAGTAAGCATGTATTTCTTCTTGCCAGATGAGGTGACTCAGAATCTGACTTTAATAGAGGAGGCTCTATCGGCTGAATTTGTCCAGGACCTCTCAAATACCCTCCACACAGTGCAGGTGTTGCTCACCCTGCCTGTTATCGAAATCAGCTACAGCACGGATCTGCTGTCCTCCCTCTCTGACCTGGGTGAGAGATGACCGACATTCTATCTTTTCATTATACATTGTGCAATATAGTGAGGCTAGTTTGTCATTTAGATTATGCAGGATATTTTATAAATGATTCATAATTTACTTACTGTCTCTTTTATTGATTTTTACATAGTATAAATTCACGACCAATGGTCCATGTTCTTTCCTAACAAGGAATACTACAAAACTCATGAGATTAATCGGATTGTCTTTATATTATCACAAATATTGCCTTTCTCTCACAGTATGAATGGGCCTTATACATGAAAACATACTGTATAGCTGTTTTTTCATATTTTAAGAAGGTTATCATTTGTAAGGGGATGATCATATTTGGGGGCCCTTGGCATGGTAACATATCTGAGCCATGAGCAGGGTGAGAATCCATTTGCAGAGGTTTATTGAAAGAGTAATCCATGCAGACAGATTGATATGTAAGAAAATATTCTAAATGAATGGCCTTAGCTTAATCACTTAAAATGTGATACCAGTCTGATATGCAAACAAGTCCAAATATGTTGTAAGACACAGAGTTACAATCCAGGCATTGGTCTAATAAAACTTGAAGGTAGTCTAACAGGCAAAAAAATCCAAAAAAGAAATCCAATAGCATGGGTCGAGAGAAACGGGATAGGTAATCCAAAAAGTAAACAAGACAAACCGTAAGATGAATGCTCTGTAAGGCAGTGAAATAACTGGCAATACTTCACAACAGGATGTTACTTTTATGCATTTGGCAGATGCTTTTATCCAAAGCGACTTACAGTGCACTTATTACAGGGACAATCCCACCAGAGCAACCAGGAGTTAAGTGCCTTGCTCAAGGACACAATGGTGGTGGTTGTGGGGATTGAACTGGCAACCTTCTGATTACAAGTGATGTGCTTTAGCCCACTATGAAACACATGTTACAAACACATGTCAGTTTTACAGAAAAGACAGGAAGTAAGGCAAGTTCAATATTCTGGTGAGAGCACCCTCTGGTGGTGGGATGAGTGATCCATAGACTGAGCTGTGACAGGCATTAAAAAAGTAAAAAAAAAAAAAAAAAAAACCTTATATATCTTTATATCTTCTTCTTTTTTCAGGTCTCTCTGAATGGTTGGCAGAAACAGACCTTATCAAAATTACCAGTCAGCCTGTCAAGTTAAATGCTGTCCGTCATAAGGTTGTCATGGAGACAGCTCCAGAGGGTACACAGTATGCTAGCACTACCCCTAATACTAAAGGCCAATCACTGGATCTAGCTTACCGTGTGGACCGCCCATTCATCTTTCTAGTCAGAGATGAGCCATCAGGGGCACTTCTCTTTATTGGAAAAGTGCTCAGGCCCCGTGACCTGAAAAGTGTATGAGACAGACACAAGTACTCAAGCATAAACACCAAACAAACAAATGTTTATACATAAGAGCATTAACTTTATATGAGCTAACTTTAGGTTAAATTCTAAACAAGAAGTTATGAAACAAATTGGGTCTTTCAGAATATGATCTGAACAGTAACTGTCAGATTTGTCTTGAATATGCTCAAATTCAGAGAAAATGGATTGAGAAAATTGCAGTAACTAATTAAATCAACCACAAAAAGTAACTTTGGAGCCATTTTAATTAGTTTCAGTGGTTTTATTACAATTATTGCATTTTGCCATTGGAGGGCAGAAGAGCTCAAACCAATACTTTACAAACTTCAACTTACACAACCAAGCAAGATTTCACCACAGTTTATCTTATTATGAACATTTTCAACATGCATATGCAATTTAAAATCATTCTCAAGAAAAAACTGGTATGTGCACACATTTAGTCAAGCAACACATTTCTTATGAATGTGGGCCACTTTTGCTCTTCATAATGGATATTTCATGGATAGACTCAGTGTAAATGTTCCTTCTCGCTGGATTTTAGCCATACAGCCTGCATTAGTTATGCCACATATTTACATGACATTCATAAATCTGATTTATCACATGTTGGCAAAAATCCCACAAGTATCAACAGCTGCTAATATGCCTATGAAGTGCATGTTGTAATGGCCATCTTATTTTGTTTCATATTTTATTTTTGAGTGTTCAATACATTTATTACATGGCTTTAATTTACATCCCTAAACAATGTTTAAATTGAACTCAAATTCAGTATTTAACATTCCTATATGTACATTTACTACCAGTAAGGGAATTCAGAATGTGCATATTATAACAAAAATGTAATAAAAAATGAAATGAAGAACAACTTGAAAATCTTCCTGACCCTTGGCTTTTGTTTATCTATCAAGTGCTTGTCCTACTAATGAAATGTATGCATGTTTTCTTTTTTTTCTTCTTTTTTTTTGAGGTATATACACTGTTTCTTTATACATTGCTGCTAATAAAGTGACCAATGTGGTCTTCTGATGTTGTAGCCCATCCGCCTCAAGCTTTGATGGGTTGTGCGTTCTGAGATGCTATTCTGCTCACTATAATATTAGAGAGTGATTATCTGAGTTACCGTAGCCTTTTTGTCAGCTTGACGCAGTCTGGCCATTCTCTCTTCAACAAGACATTTCTCTTGGCAGAACTGCTGCTTGCTGGAAGTTTTTGTTATTTTTGGCACCATTCTGAGTTAACACTATAGACTGTTGTTTGTGAAATACCAGGAGATCAGCAGTTACAGAAATACTCTGACCTTCCTGTCTGGCACCAACAATCATGCCACAGTCAAAATCACTGCAATCACATTTATTACATTAACCAAAGCTCCTGACCTGTATCTGCATGGTTTTATGCATTGCACTGCTGCCACATGATTGGCTGATTAGATAATTGCATGAATATGTAGGTGTTTTGCCTTTTTGTTTAGGTCTTAAAGCCAATGTTTGGTTCAAATTCATAGAGACTTTCAATATTAGATAAACTACAAACACTATTAGTACCTGTAGCTCCTGTATTTAAATAAGCAGGCTCTTAGTTCAGCCTTTTTGTTTGTGTGGGCACACAGACCACTGCAGGCAATGGCCAATAAACTTCAGTGCAGTGGTGTTTCACTGTGGCCACTGGTGGGAATACAGCCTTACAGTGGGAATACATGCATTTCCAAATCATCTCCCATACTGTACCAAACCTCACCCCTAAAATGGATAAAATATCTATAGTTAATCTGTCTGTTTCTTTGTGAGCTGAGACAAAAAAATAAGAAACATGTTAACCATCATTGGTTTAAAATTACAGAATGGTACTAATCCTACAAAAGTATTGTTCCCCTTCTGTCACTCTCTCGACGTAGTGTCGAAGGAAGTGACACAAGGGGTCTTCTCGGACGCCAAATCGTACCTCTGAACCTGAGAAAAGGCCAATGTCAAGTTGGCAGACAGAATTTGCATGCCCCGCCCCGGACATACGGGTATAAGGGGAACCGGGGCAGCGAATGCCAGTCAGAATTTTTCTTCGGAGCCGAATGGTTGTACCGCAAGTAGCTGAAACACACACCTGTTTCACTCACCTCTACCAGCGAGAAGCATTGCTGTTGGATCCGCACGGCGCATTTCCAGCTGGCCTCTCTCTCTCTGCACGCTGTGCAGTCCACGCCCCTGGGCGCTTCGACAGCGCTTCTTTCTGTTTGAAAGAGTGTTCTCCTCCTAAAAGAGTATATTTTCTCTAAAAGAGTTTGAGTTCCCACTCATAAAAGAGCAATACACAGCAGGCGATGAACGTCCATTTCAGGACGAGTCATTTTAAAGATGTCTTTCCGCCTCTGTGTAGTTCCTGGATGCAGTTGAATACTCAACACTCCATAAGAGCTGCCTCGCGTGCCTGGGCTGCGATCACACGCAGGCAGCATTTTATGAATGGTTCATGTTCTCAGTGCGAGAACATAACCATGGCAACATTGCGGTCGCGCTTTCTTTTGTCATGAGAGAAAGCCACTTCAGCCGCCCCCCGCGTCCTTCCTTCTTCCCACGGGATTGAGGTCGACCCGGCTGGCGATGAAGGCGATTTGGGGATGACCACGGGCTCGGTTTCGCCGGGTAAATCCCCACGAACCACCCGCCCCCCAGCACGCTTCCGTCCGAGCTCGGGAAGAGTGCGGCTCGCTTCTCGGCCAGCCGGCATTTTCCCTTGAGCTCCCGGAATTGGATGACGACATCGCCGCTGCATCGGAGAGCGTCACAGCGGCGTCTGATGCTGATGGCTCGCCTGGGCTGCCACCTCCGGGTCTGCTCGCCCAGTCTGAGGCTGATTTGCAGATGTCCGCTATGCTTTCCCGGGCCGCCGCGAGCGCGAGGCTGGACTGGAGATCTCCGCAACCCCCCCCCCCCCCGGCTACTCGATTGGTTCATCGGGTCACGGCGCCGCTTATAGCCACGCCCCCCCTTGGCCCTCCGCTTGTCCGCTCTCACTACCCTGGATGGCGGAACACCGCCACCTGGCGGGACTGAACAGTACTACTCTCCAGAGCTGTAGAATGACGTCATCACTGACCTCAAAAGTCAGCACCACTAGACAGGCCGCCTCCGCCCTGCATGCCATGGCTCTCCTGCGAATTCACTAAGCCAAGGCACTCAAAGATCTGCACCTGGGTAGTTCCAACCCCGATGTGCTACAGTAACTGCGCTCTGCTCCAACCTCGCTCTCAGAGCTACGTATGTCACGGTGCAGGCACTCGGGTGGACGATGGCCACACTCGTGGTCCAGGAGCGCCACCTCTGGCTGAACACGGTCGAGATGCATGGTGTTGACAAGTCATGATTTCTCAACGCCCCCACCTCCCAGCTCGGCCTCTTCGGCGACACCATCGACGACTTTGCCCAGCAGTTCTCGGTGGTGAGGAAGCAGATGGGGACAGTTTCTCACATCATGCCGTGGCGCCACCCAGTCAGCGCGCCTGCGCCCCGCCTGCTCGCTGAGGGTGTCCCCCCCCTGCGACGAGAAAGCAACAACAGGTAGCTCCGTAACCTGGGCCCAGCTCTCAGCCCCAGCGTCGAGCACCTCGCAGGCGGCGTGCGCCCCCCGTCTCCAGGACCCCCTCTCGGACCAGAAATGCTCCGAAGCGCTCCTGAGATGGACACCCCAGGCAGTCGGATGTTCGCTCCGGAGATGGTTTCAAGACCACTCCGTCCCCCGGTGGAGGGCCGGGAAGAGAATCCTTGTTTTCACCTGCCTCACCACCTTCGGGCTGCGGTACCTACAGAGCGATTCCCTCACTCCCTGGGTCATTCAGCCGGTGTGTGCCATTCTCACGGCACCCTGGCCCTACATCTCTCCAGTCCCGGTTTTCCGGATGCAGCTCTCTCGCCTCCGGCCCCGTGACTCTCCAACCCCGGCAGGCCAGCGCTGACGAGTTTCGAAGACGCCCTCTCGGGACCTCTTCCTCAGTCTCTAATCCGCCCCCTGCCGGGTGTGCGGAGTAAGGTAAGTGCTTTGAGTCTTTTCTCAGCACCTCAGCCTCGGGACGCTCTTTTGCCTCCCGACGCATTATTACCTGCTCCCCCCCGCCGCAAAGCCCCGCCCGGTACGTCAAATGTGATCGTCCCCTTAGTTCCCCTCGCACGGAGTTTGGTCGCATGGTTATCGCTTCCCAACCCGTCGCGCTGGTTGGCCAGGACCATCCGACTCGGCTCTGTGATTCAGTTCGCCCGGCTCCCGCCTCGTTTCAGCGGTATTCGCTCCACTCTAGTGCGCGGCCAACAAGCCAGTGCCTTATGAGCAGAGATTTTTACACTGCTCCTCAAGGACGCGATAGAGCCCATCCCTCCAGCCGAGATGAAGAAGGGTCTCTACAGCCCTTACTTCATCGTACCCAGAAAAAGTGGCGGGTTGCGACCAATCTTGGACTTGCGAGTTCTCAACCGGGCCCTGCTCAGACTCCTGTTCAAAATGCTCACGCAGAAGCAGATTCTCACCTGCGTTCGACAGCTAGATTGGTTCGCGGCGGTAGACCTGAATGACGCGTACTTCCACGTCTCTATTTTGTCACGACACCGACCCTTCTTACGGTTCGCGTTCGACGGCCAGACGTATCAGTACAAGGTCTTCCCCTTCGGCCTGTCCCTGTCCCCTCGCGTCTTCACCAAGGTAGCTGAGGCCGCTCTTGCCCCCCTAAGGGAAGTGGGCATCCGCATACTCCACTATCTCGACGACTGGCTCATTCTGGCCCACTCTTGAGTTACTGTGTGCTCACAGGGACCAGGTGCTCAGGCACCTCAGCCATCTAGGGCTTCAGGTCAACTGGGAAAAGAGCAAGCTCACCCCGGTTCAGAGCATCTCTTTTCTCGGTATGGAGTTAGACTCGGTCTCAATGACAGCACGTCTCACCAACGAGCGCGCCCAGTCAGTGCTCAGGTGCCTCGCTCGCTTCAAGCCTGGCACAGCAGTCCTCTAAAACAATTCCAGAGGCTCCTGGGGCATATGGCATCCTCAGCCGCGGTCGTGCCGCTCGGGTTGATGCATATGAGACCGCTACAGCACTGGCTACAGACCCGAGTCCCGAGATGGGCATGGCGCCACAGCACGCATCGTGTGACAATCACCCTTGCCTGCCATCAAACTTTCAGCCCATGGACAGACCTCTGCTTCCTACGGGCCAGAGTTCCCTTGCAGCAGGTGTCCAGACGTGTTGTGGTAACCACAGACGCCTCTTGACTGGGTTGGGGCGCCGTGTGCAATGGGCACGCTGCCGCTGGCACCTGGAAAGGTCCCCGGCAGCGTTGGCACATCAATTGCCAAGAGTTGATGGCTGTTATTCTTGCTCTACGGAGGTTTATTCCACTAATCCGAGGCAAGCATGTTCTGATTCGCTCAGACAGCACCGCGATGGTAGCTTACATAAATCGCCAGGGCGGCATGCGCTCTCGTCATATGTCACAACTCGCCCGCCATCTCCTCCTCTGGAGTCAGCCGCGACTCAGGTCGCTGCTCGCCACTCATATCCCTGGCAACCGCAACACGATGGCGGACGCGCTGTTGCGACAGGTTTTCGCCCAGCGGAGGGTGGAGGCTCCACCCCCAGGTGGTCCAGCTCATTTGGGACCGATTCGGCAAGGCACCATTAGACCTCTTTGCCTCCCAGGACAACTCCCATTGCCCGCTCTGGTATTCCCTGACAGATGCTCCCCTTGGGACAGATGCGCTGGCACACAGCTGGCCCCGGGGGCTGCGCAAGTACGCATTTCCCCCAGTAAGCCTTCTTGCATCGGTGCTGTGCAAGATCAGGGAGGACGAGGAACAGGTTGCCTTGGTGGCCCCTTACTGGCCCACCCGCACCTGGTTTTCGGAACTCATGCTCCTCATGACAGCCCCTCCCTGGAAAATCCCCCTGAGGAAGGACCTTCTTTCTCAGGGACGGGGCACCCTCTGGCATCCGCGCCCAGACCTCTGGAATCTCCATGTCTGGCCCCTGGATGGGACGCGGAAGATCTAGTAAATCTACCACCTGCTGTCGTAGATACGATCAATCAAGCCAGAGCTCCCTCAGCCAGGCGACTCTACACACTAAAGTGGCGTTTGTTCACGAATTGGTGTTCTTCCCGAGCCAAAGACCCACAGAGATGCGCAGTTCGGTCAGTGCTTCTATTCCTGCAGGAGAGACTGGAGGGGAGGCTGTCCCCCTCCACCTTGAAGGTGTATGTAGCTGCTATCGCAGCCCACCACGATGCAGTAGATGGCAAGTCCCTTGGAAAGCACGACTTGATTATCAGGTTCCTGAAAGGCGCCCGGAGACTACATCCTCCCCGGCCTAACCTGTTTCCCTCTTGGGATCTCTCAGTGGTCCTCTCGGGCCTTCAGAGACCCCCATTTGAGCCGCTTGATTCAGTCGAGCTCAAGGCCCTCTCCTTGAAGACAGCCCTCCTGATCGCGTTAGCCTCAATCAAGAGGGTAGGAGACCTGCAAGCGTTCTCTGTCAGCGACTCGTGCCTGGAGTTCGGTCCGGCACTTTCTCACGTTATCCTGAGACCCCGACCGGGCTACGTGCCCTAGGTTCCCACGACCCATTTCAGGGACCAGGTCGTGAACCTGCAAGCACTGCCTTGGGAGGAGGCAGACCCAGCCCTTTCGTTGCTGTGTCCGGTGAGTGCTTTGCGTACCTATGTGGACCACACGCAGAGCTTTAGATACTCTGAGCAGCTCTTTGTCTGCTTTGGCAGACGGCAGAAAGGGAACACCGTCTCCAAACAGAGGCTAGCCCACTGGGTCGTTGATGCTATTGCCTTAGCCTATCACGCCCAGGGCGTGCCCGCCCCCCTGCAGGTCTGAGCACACTCCACGAGAAGTGTGGCGTCCTCGTGGGCACTAAGACACGGCACCTCCCTAGCAGACATCTGCAGAGCAGCGGGCTGGGCATCACCCAATACCTTTGCCAGATATTACAATCTAAGGGTTGAGTTGGTCTCGTCCCGTGTTTTGTCAGGTTTGAGCCGGTAGAACTCGGTAATGCGGCACAACCGACCGGGTGTTCCGCTTGCATCTTGCGCCCTTCACCAATGTGATCCAGTGCGCCTTCTGTCCCAGGTCAGCCACTGAGTGTCGCTGCCTGGATGCTTTATCCTCCCTAGCCTTCTGGCCCGCAAATTCAGCAGAGCAACTCGCGGCCAGACCCAGTACGAGTCTTAGGGCTCTGTACTGGGGTTGGGCTCCACGAGCATAGTTCCCTCTTCAGGCTAACTCCCCGTGATGTATTCTCCGCGGTACGGTCCCCCTCTCGGTGGACCCGCATTTCCCTCAGGCAGCCCCGCTGCCTCGGCCCCGTGTCTGTAGAGTCCCCCCTTCATTAGGCTGGACCTACCACCGCGCCGTCTCCCACGTCCGGCTTCACAACCCTCGTGGTGTATTTGCCATACATTACCTCCCCCTGAATGGGCAGGGTATGGCCTCTGCAGGGTCTTCCCCTCCTGAAAGAATAGGAAATCTGCAGGCCGGACAGCTACCTTGCCTCCGGTCCTGCCTCAGCACCCGGCACACCGGCGCCGACGAGTTTTGAAGACGCCTCCTTAGGCCTCTTCCTCAGTCTCTAAGCCGCCCCCTGCCGGGTGCGTGGAGCAGGGTTAATGCTTCGAGTCTTCTCTCAGCACCGCCCAGGCTCTCCTGCTCCCCCCCCCAGGGAATGATCGCCTTCCCCGACATAGGTTGGGCCCCAGCCGCTCTACATCCTATGTGAGAGACATAGTGAGAGAGAAGGCCGCGGCTGTTGGGCTTGCTCCCATGCTAGCATGTAATACATTTTTCCCCCAGGGGTGCGGGAAAACCTAAGGTGGATATGCTAAAACTCTTTGAGGGGGCGTTGGGGAGGGCAACGTGCATTCGGTTCAGGTGCCTCTAACACGCAATAGCCTGCTTTGCCCCTGCTCCGACAGTCACGTCACATGGTCAGTGCATGGCGTTTTTATATGGACCCCTTGTGTCACTTCCTTCGACACTAGGTCGAGAGAGTGACAGAAGGGTAACGTCTCGGTTACTGTTGTAACCTCCATTCCCCGAGGGAGGGAACGAGACGTAGTGTCACTCCTGCCACGGCACTAGACCTAGCACTGTAAATGGCCGTGCTTCATCATTCGGCTCCTCAGTGCAAAATCCTGACTGGCATTCGCTGCCCCGGTTCCCCTTATACCCGTATGTCCGGGGCGGGGCATGCAAATTCTGTCTGCCAACTTGACATTGGCCTTTTCTCAGGTTCAGAGGTACGATTCGGCATCCGAGAAGACCCCTTGTGTCACTTTCTTCAACACTACGTCTTTATGTCAGCTACTTATAAATGTAACTTTTACCAGATTTATAATTGCAGATGCCCAAATGTATTTTGACAAAAGAATTGTGTGGGTTTTTTTTTTTTTAAGAATTTGAAATATATTTTATGTTTTCATTATGTAAGCCAGAGGTCTTCAAACTGTGGTCCAAACAGTTTGAAAATTTCAAACTGAAAATTAAATTGAAAATTTCAGAGGAACAAAAAAAGTAGAATAAATAAATAAATAAAGGAATAAAAAAAAAGTAATTTATTTAAAAAAAGATTTTTCATTTTGCCTTCCAAAGGCTGGTTGGAGAATATGAGACAAGTTGCTGTAATTTTATTTCATTGACAGCCATTGTTTCTCTTTATCAATGCCACCTTTAGCTTGTAAGGCAACATTTCCTGCTAAAATGCTTAAATATACACATTCAACTTAACAGAAGTAAATATTTTTATATCTGTTGGCGTAAGTAATATTACAGAATACAATCAATGGCAATTATTTCATTTTGCAACCAAAATGCTGTCTTAATATCGAACTTATTTGTCTTATAAAAATAGGTCTTTGTATATTTGTATGTACATACAAATATATAGCCTTTATATTTTAGAAGAAGGAGCCCTCAAAAGGGGATTATCATATTTAGGAGTCCTTAGCATAACAAAAAGTTTGAAACTCCAGATATAAGCTATTTTGGATATAAGGTGATGATGGAATCATCATTGAGGCCTCAGTTTGATTATTGCTTCCATGAAAAATGTTAACCACGACTATAATCTGTGTTCAATGTACAATAGTCAAATAATAAAAAATATACCTACATAAAGATACATTCACATTTGTCTTAATACTTTAAATGAATGCAAAATCTGCTACATTCTGGACCAAAACATGGAACCTCTTCCTGGATGTATGATAATTAGTTTGTTCTGGAAATGCTTTCAAATACTTTAGCAATCCTTTCCCTGAGCACTCTGCAGTCTGGGCAATCCGTTAGGTTTGTGGAATAGTGGGAACAAGGAACTGAATTGTTGTGCTAAAGAGAGACATTCAACCAAACTACCCAAACTAACTTACACACAAATCGTTAACTTATTTTATCCAATTTGTTTGGTGCAAATTCCTGATAGAATGCTTGTTTTTACCACCCTGCACATCTGTATCCCTTTTTTTTCTATTCCAAGTTCTCTTGCTGTTTTATTCACGATCAAAAAATACATATTTCTTTGCACAGTCTGCTGCCCATATGTACTCAATGTGTTCTCCTTTTCCTTAGAGTGCACATCTGGTCTATGCTGGATCCTCTTGAGAAATGTCACTGGAACACAATTACTTTGTATCCAAAGATTTGATGAAAAAAAGCCTGTCTGAATGCATCTGGCAGACATTTGCACATACTTTGCAATATAACAAATGTTTAATCTATAGTAAAAAAAAATCTTCTGCCGATTTTTTACGTTTATAAAAAAAAAAAAAAAAAAAGAATAGGTATAAAACAGTCCAGTAGTTCAAAACAAAACAAAAGAAAGCTAAGTTCATGGTGAAGATTTTTTTCCCTCCAAAGGAAAGGTTTCACTGAGGAAACTGAGCAGACCCTTATTTGTTCTTATTAGAAAACATCATGGTTACTGTTGTAACCTCCGTTCACCATGGGAGAGAACGAGACGTTGTGTCGAATGAAGTGACACAAGGGGTCTTCCTTGGATGCCGAATCGTACCTCTGAACCTGAGAAAAGGCCAATGTCAAGTTGGCAGACAGAATTTGCATGCCCCGCCCCGGACATACGGGTATAATTGGAAGCGGGGTAGCAAATGCCAGTCAGAATTTTGCACTGAGGAGCCGGAAATGAAGCACGGCCATTTACAGTGCCAGGTCTAGTGCTGTGGTAGGAGGGACACAACGTCTCATTCCCTCCCTCGGGGAACGGAGGTTATGACAGTAACCATGACGTTCCCCTTCTGTCACTCACTCGACGTTGTGTCGAAAGAAGTAACACAAGGGGTCCATAAAAAAGCACCATGCACTGACCGTGTTATGTGACTGTCAAAACAGGTGCAGAGCAGGCTATTGCGTGCTAGGGGCGCCTCTCCCGGCTGCACGTAGCCCTCCCCAACACCCCCAACTCTTTCTTTTTGCATACAAACCTTAGGTTTCCCGCACCCCTGGGGGGGAAGAAGGTGTTACATGCCTAGTATGGGAGCAAGCCCAGCAGCTGCAGCCTTCTCTCTCTCACTATGTCTCTCACATAGGACGTAAAGCTGCTGGGGCCTATCTTAAGTCGGGGAAGGCGGTCTTTCCCCGGGGGGGAGCAGGAGATAGCATGTCGGGAGCAGAAGGATGTCCCAATGCTAAGGAGCCCTTACCCTGCTCTGTGCTCCCGGCAGGGGTGGATTTAGAGACTGAGGAAGAGGCCCAAGTGGGCGTCTTCAAAACTCGTCTGCACTGCCGGGGCTGTAGGTGAGGCCGGAGGCAAGGTAGCTGTCTGGTCCGCAAATTTCCTATTCTTTCAGGATGCAAAGACCCTGCGGAGGCCACGCCCTGCCCAGTTTTAGCAGTTGGTATTGCGTGGCAAATACACCACGAGTGTTGTGAAGCCAGACGTGGGATATGGCACGGTGGTAGGTCCAGCCTAATGAGGGGGGACTCTACAAGCACGGCGGCCTGGCCAACGGGGATGCCCAGGGGAAACGCAGGTCCGCTGACAAGGGTGACCGTACCGTGGAAAATACATCACAGGGAGTTAGCCTGAAGAGGGAACTATGACTGTGGAGCCCAACCCCAGTACAGAGCATTTGACTCGTAGTTGGTCTGGCCACGAATTGCTCCACTAAATTCGCGGGCTAGAAGGCTAGGGAGGAGAAACATCCAGGCAGTCATGCTCAGTGGTTGACCTGGGACAGAAGGTGCACTGGATCAACTTGGTGAAGGGTGCAAGGTACAAGTGGAACCGGCTCGGACCTGATAAAACACGGGACGAGACCGACTCAACCCTCAGATTGTAAAACCTGGGTGTTGCCCAGCCCTCTGCACTGCAGATGTCTGTTAGGGAGGTGCCATGGGTCAGTGCCCAGGAGGATGCCACACTTCTAGTAGAGTGTGCTCGAACCCGCAAGGGGGCTGGCATGGCCTGGGTGTGATAGGCTAAGGCAATAGCATCCACGACCCAGTGGGCTAACCTCTGTTTGGAGACAGCGTTCCCTTTCCGCTGTCCGCCAAAGCAGACAAAGAGCTGCTCAGAGCATCTAAAGCTATGCGTGCGGTCCAAATAGGTACGCAAAGCATGCACCGGACACAGCAACGAAAGGGCTGGGTTTGCCTCCTCCCGAGGCAGTGCTTGCAGGTTCATGACCTGGTCCCTGAAAGGGGTCGTAGGAACCTTGGGCATGTAGCCCGGTCAAGGTCTCAGAATAATTTGAGAAAGCGCCAAACTCCAGGCAGGTGTCGCTGACAGAGAATGCTTGCTGGTCTCCAACCCTCTTGATGGAGGCTAACGCAATCAGGATGGCCATCTTTAAGGAGAGGGCCTTGAGCTCAACTAAATCAAGCGGCTTAAAGGGGGGTCTCTGAAGTCCCGAGAGGACCACTGAGAGATCCCAAGAGGGAAACAGGCTAGGATGGGGAGGATTCAGTCACCGGGTGGCTTTCAGGAACCTGATAATCAAGTCGTGCTTACCAAGGCACTTGCCATCTACTGCGTCGTGGTGGGCTGCGATAGCAGCTACATACACCTTCAAGGTGGAGGGGGACAGCACTGACCGAACTGCGCATCTCTGCGGTTCTTTGGCTCGGGAAGAACTCCAATTCGCGAACAAGCACCACTTTAGGGTGTAGAGTTGCCTGGTGGAGGGAGCTCTGGCTTGGTTGATCGTGTCTACGACAGCAAGTGGTAGATACACTAGATCTTCAGCATCCCGTCCAGGGGCCAGACGTGGAGGTTCCAGAGGTCTAGGTGCGGATGCCAGAGGGTGCCCCATCCCTGAGAAAGAAGGTCCTTCCTCAGGGGAATTTTCCAGGGAGGGGCTGTCACAAGGAGCGTGAGATCCGAGAACCAGGTGTGGGTGGGCCAGTAGGGGGCCACCAGGATGACCTGTTCCTCATCCTCCCTGAGGCTCACTGGGGGAAATGCATACTTGCGCAGCCCTCGGGGCCAGCTCTGTGTCATCGCGTCTGTCCTGAGAGGGGCTTCTGTCAGGGAGTACCAGAGTGGGCAGTGGGAGTTGTCCTGGGAGGCAAAGATCTATCTGTGCCTTGCCAAATCGGTCCCATATGCACTGGACCATCTGGGGGTGGAGCCTCCACTCTCCGCTGGGCGTAACCTGTCGTGACAGTGCATCCGCCATCATGTTGTGGTTGCCAGGGATGTGAGTGGAGAGCAGCGACTTGAGTCACGGCTGGCTCCAAAGGAGGAGATTGTGGGCGAGTTGTGACATATGACGAGAGTGCACGCCGTCCTGGTGATTTATGTACGATACCGTCACGGTGCTATCTGAACAGATCAAGACATGCTTGCCTCGGATTAGTGGGAGAAACTTCCACAGGGCAAGAATTACAGCCATTAACTCTAAGCAATTTATGTGCCAACACTGCCGGGGTCCTTTCCAGGGGCCAGCGGCAGCGCACCCGTTGTACACGGTGCACCAACCCTGTCGAGAGGCGTCTGTGGTTACCACGACATGTCTGGACACCTGCTGCAGAGGTCTGTCCAAGGGTTGAAAGTCTGATGGCAGGAAGGGGTGATTGTCACGCGGTGTGTGCCATGGCACCATGCCCATCTCGGGACTCGAGTCTGTAGCCAGTGCTGTAGCACTGTAGTCGCATATGCATCAACCCGTGTGGCGCGACCACGGCTGAGGATGCCATATGCCCCAGGAGCCTCTGGAATTCTTTTAGAGGAACTGCTGTGCCTGGCTCGAAGCGAGCAAGGCACCTGAGCACTGACTGAGCACGCTCGTTAGTGAGCCACGCTGTCATTGAGACTCTAAGCCGATAAAAGAGATGCTCTGAACCGGGTCTGGCATGTCCAAGATTGGTCGCAATCCGCCGCTTTTCTTGGGTACGATGAAGTAAGGGCTGTAGAAACCCTTCTTCATCTCGGCTGGAGGGACGGGCTCTATCGCATCTTTGAGGAGCAGGGTGGAGGTAATCGCAAGAGTGGAGCGATTACCGCTGAAACGAGGCGGGAGCCGGGAGAACTGAATCACGTAGCTGAGTCGTATGGTCCTGGCCAACCAGCATGACGGATTGGGAAGTGAAAGCCACGCATCCAAACTCCGTGCGAGGGGCACTAACGGGACGATAATTTTTGACGTAC
The DNA here is from genome assembly GCA_032164185.1 of Moxostoma hubbsi. NCBI lineage: Eukaryota > Metazoa > Chordata > Actinopteri > Cypriniformes > Catostomidae > Moxostoma > Moxostoma hubbsi. Next base: position 7,656,046 of record JAVLUX010000042.1, read on the forward strand.
CGGGCGGGGCTTTGCGGTGCGGGGGAGCAGGTAGTAATGCATCGGGAGGCAAAAGAGTGTCCCGAGGCTTGGGTGCTGAGAAAAAAACTCAAAGCACTTACCTTGCTCCGTGCACCCAGCAGGGGGCAGGTTAGAGACTGAGGAAGAGGTCCTAAGGAGGTATCTTCGGAACTCGTCAGCGCTGGCCTGCCGGGGCGAGGGAGCTGCATCTGGGGAATCAGGACTGTAGAGTTTTAAGGCCGGGGTGCCGTGAGAATAGCGTGACCCAGGGAATGGGGAAATCACTCTTTTATTGAACATGTAGGTACCACAACCCGGAGAGGGTGCGGCAAATGAAAATAAGGAAAATAAGGATTCTCCTCCCGGCCCTCCACTGGGGGACAGAGTGGTCTTAGTACCATCTCCGGAGTGAACATCCGACTGCCTGGGTTGCCCGTCTCAGGAGCACTTCTGAGCTTTTCTGGTCTGGGAAGGGGTCCTGGAGACAGGGGCGTACGCTGCCTGCAAGGTGCTCGACGTTGGGGCTGAGGCGGCCTGTCCGGTGGCGCTGTAGGCTTTGGAGGTCAGTGATGACGTCGTCGTACAGGCTCTAGAGAGGAGTACCGGGCAGTCCCGCCAGGTGGCGACATTCTCTGGGCACAGATGGATTTCAACTGCCTTATCCACCTCGGGGACTTCCGTGTACCCGTGGGCCACTCTGCCATCCAGGGTAGTGAGAGCGGGCGAGAGAGGGAGTTGGTTACGGGCAGTGAAAGGTGCCCTTCACGACCGTGTCAGCTCGTCATGCACTTCCGGGAAGAATGGTACCTTGGGGGGCATGGCTGTGAGCAGCGGCGGGTGCCGAGGTACCAGTCGTCAAGCCACGAAGGCTGTGGGGAGGATGGGGGGTTCCAGTCTAAGCCCACACTCATGGCCCGAAGGCAGCAGCCCAGTCCAGTCTTACGCGTCCGACGCCTGGACGCTCTCCGATGTAACGGTGATTTCATCATCCAAGCCCGGGGGCTCGAGGGAGAATGCCGGCTGGCCGTGAGGCTTTACCCGGCGAAACCGAGCCCGTCATCATCCCCGTATTGCCTTCATTGCCAGCCGTGTCATCCTCAATCCAGTGGGAAGAAGGAGTGGGGGGTGGCTGAAGTGGCATTCACCTTCAGGAAGGAGAGCCGCGACCGCAACGTTGCCATGGTCATGTTCTCGAAGTGAGAACATGAACCATCCACAAACACCGCCTCAGTGTGATCACTACCCAGGCACACGAGGCAGCATCTGTGGCCGTCGTTCTTGGAGAGAAATCGACCGCATCCAGGAACAACACAGGGGCGGAAAGGCATCTTGAAAAAGACGTGTTCTGAAAAGGACGTTCAACGCTGCTGTGATTTGCTCTTTTATGTGTGGAAAACTCAGACTCTTTTAGAGGAAATATACTCTTTTAGGAGGAGACACTCTTTCATACAGAAAGAAAGCGCTGTCAAGTGCCCAGGGGCGTGAACTGCACAGCGTGCAGAGAGAGAGAGAGACGCCAGCTGGAAATGCGCCGTGCGAATCCAACAGCAATGCTTCTCGCTGGTAGAGTTGAGTGGAGTAGGAGTGAGACTCAGCTGCTTGCTGCACAACCATTCGGCTCCGAAGAAAAATTCTGACTGGCATTCGCTATCCCGCTTCCCTTTATATCTGTATGTCAGGGGTGGGGCATGCTAATTCTGTCTGCAACTTGACATTGGCCTTTTCTCAGGTTCAGAAGTACGATTCGGTGTCCAAGGAAGACCATTTGTGTCACTTCATTCAACACAACGTTGAGTGAGTGACAGAAGGGGAACTTATAGCCCTGTCTGTGATGCTCTTTACAGCCTTTAGATGGCACCATAATCAAGGAAAAATAATTATAGATTATTTCACTAGCATAATATAATAGTTTATATGAATTGATATTTGTGATATTTAAAAATTAGATTTTTAGATAACACAATATATCTTATAATTCTGTAATTGTTTTTTTTTCTTTGTAAACAAATTGCGTTAAAAGCATTATTTGATCTACAGGTCGTATTGCAGAAACATTACAACTCTACTAACATTTCTAACCATAGCAATTTAAGTAAATCTCATTAAGAACATTTTACTTGTCAGATTGACAGAAGAGGTTTCTACAATACAGCCCTTAGCCTGATGGATAACTAAGTAACAGCCCATAAATGTTTTTAAAAATGATAATGAGAAACATAACACATGGAAAGGGTCATACTCTTGACACCAAAATGTTTGTTCAGTCCCAGAAGATGCCTCTTTTAAAAGGAAACGTTGTGCATTATTATTTCCTTTTACAGGAAACAGACGTGAACTCTTTCACAACAGGATGAACGAGGGAAACAGTCTGGGAAATCTAGTAAGCATTGTTCCAAAAATGAAAAGTAGCCACACAGGCTGCTTATCTAACTTATATAATAAACTGAAATCACTTCTATAGTGTCTTTAAAGTTTATACTGTAAGAGTGCCTTGCAAATAGGCTATCAGTGTCTATTGTATTAGATTTAACAATGAAAGAGCTCTAATATAATAATTTGTCTAATCACTCTGACTGCAAGGAGTGTGAAAGTCTGTGTGAGAGTGTTATGTAAGCTTGGCTATTATTATTTTTTTTATAAATGAACATTGGCCTTTTGAGATTTAACAGAAGAAAAAGATTCTCATAGAAAACATTTAGCTGGAAAGTGAGTACTTTCCCTTTCTTTGTGAACTTCATCACTACATTTCACTATTCTCTTTAATCTGTCTGCACTTCCCCAAAATTGTTGCATTACATTGTTTCACTGGAAAAAGGTAGCAGACATAATGATTTATTCCTTCTGTATAAAGCAGAATGCTCTCATGTATGGTCTTCCCCTCAACTCAACTGTATGACCTCATCCTCAGACAAGATAACAGCAAGACCCACCATTTGAATGAAAAGAAAGTTTAGTATAAGCTTATGTTAAAGTTATTTGTGTACATTTATTTAAGGGGATAGTTCACCTAAAAACCCAAATTCTGTCATTATTTACCACCTCTCATGCTGTTCCAAACCCTTTCCACAGCTAAACACAAAAGGATATATTCTAAAGAATATTGTGATTGCTGATTTCCATTCAATAGCAGTAAATAGTGACTCACTTTAAAACTTAAAAAGCACCCGAAAGTGTTATAAAATGAGTCCGTGCAAAGTTTTTCTAAGGTGTAACAGAATAGGTTGTCACCTAGTGTTTGGCTAATGACATCATTCATTGCTGGCCTATCAGCATCACAGCCAGTCTATTTAGGGCTGTTTGCCAACTGGGCAACAGGTCGCTGTCAACCCTGCCCTCCTTCTGATACCGCATCCAAGTGCGACTTCCCCTTAGCTGTTTGGCCTGTTATTTTGGTTGGTGTATGTTTACTCATTATACCGAATGAGTTGGCTGTTCATCTCCAGATATTTTCAATCTGATGTTAAATGTTATTCACTTCTCTGCAGCATTGCAGCTATCTTCCTTATCTTTAGGAAGTTTAAACGTTTTAGCATGTGTATTAATCGCATAGCGGCTGCTGGTTGTTGTTGCGTGCTCAGAATAGTCACTTTTTCCTGATATGTATTCTTTTTTAGCATTTTTAGTTATTGCATTTTGTTTTAGGTGGGCTGGTTGAAATGTTGAAGCATTGCCTCTGTGGCTAGTATTGCCCCTTGGAGAATACTTCTGTTCTGTTAATTTTGTTTATGCTTTGTTTCTGTGTTAGTACTATAACTTTATTCTCAGAATCATAGATTTTTTATTTTGCATGACAAAAATGCTGTCATACAAATCAAATATGCCGACACATTAATAACATCAAATATCATTGGTTCTTGCGTGTCTCACAACCAAACATCATAACATTAAAAACCAAATAGGTTTTTTGTGTTTTTAAGCCTTAAAATTAATCAGTGTCAACTACTATTGTATGAAAATCAGTGATTATGACATACTTTCAAATATCTTCTTTTGTGTTATACAAAAGAAAAAAAGTCTAATGGGTTTGAAACAAAATGAGGGTGAATAAATAATGAAAGAATTTTCATTTTAGGGTGAACTATTCCTTTAAACAGTACAAATGGGCAAGCTTGAGTCAAAATTAGATTATAATGTATCACTATATAAAAAGGTTGCATTCATTAACAATAGTTCCCTGTCTGTCGCTCACTTCGACATTGTATTGAAGAAGCGACACTAGGGGTCTCTCTCTTGAGCGCCGAATATGCCTCTGATCTATGACAGTATTTGCATATCCCGCCCCCGGACATACAGGTATGAAGGTGGGGAAATACATCTAGTTCATTCAGAAATTTTCTTCAGAGCCAGTGGTCGTGTATGCAGTGAGCTGCGAGTCACACACCTGTTCCTCTTCCTCTGAGATGATTCTGCTGTTGGATCTACGGCGCACATAAGCGGCTTTCTCCTTCTCTGCACGGCAGTGTAGTTTGCCCCTGGGCGCTTCGACAGTGCAAAAGAGTTTATTGTTAAAAGAGTGATTTTCTCAGTAAAAGAGTATTTTCCTCTAAAAGAGCAATACACAGCAGCGTTGAATGTCATTTTCAGGACGCGCCTTTATAAAGATACCCTTCTGCCCCTGTGTAGTTCCTAGATGCGGTAGAGTGTTCTCCGCTTCAGACCGCCACAGGCGTTGTCTCGTGTGTCTGGGCTTCGATCACACCGAGGCAGCGTTTGTGGATGGTTCATGTTCTCACTGCAAACAGCACGCCAGCACGCCCAGGCTGAGGCTGACACGCAGATGTCTGACATGTTTGCCCGGGCTGCCACCGGCGTGGGGCTGGACTGGAACCCTCCGTCCTCCCCACATCCGTCGCGGCTGGATGACTGGTTCCTGGGGTCTGTGCGCCGCTCACAGCGATGCCCCCCCGGTCCCGTTTTTTCCAGAGGTGCATGATGAGCTGACGACTTCATGGAGGGCACCCCTCTCCACTCGTCACAAAGCCACGCGCTCATCCGCTCTCACTACTCTCGACGGCGGAGCAGTCTACGGGTATATGGCAATTCCCCAGGTGGACAGGGCGGTTGCAATCCACCTATGCCCCGAGAACGCCGCCACTTGGCAGGGTCACCCTGTGCTCCCCTCCAAGGCCTGTAGGACAATGTCATCACTGACCGCCAAAGCCTACAGCGCCACCGGACAGGCCGCTTCCGCCCTGCATGCCATGGCCATCCTGCAAGTCCACAAACCTCACCCTCAGGGCCACGAAGGCCAAAGCGCAGTCACTCAGGCAGGCGATGGCCACACTCATGGTTCAGGAACGTCATCTGTGGTTGAACTTGGTCGAGATGCATGAGACGGACAAGACACACTTCCTCAATACCCCTGTCTCCCAGTTCGGCCTCTTCGGCGACACCGTCAAAGACTTTGCTTAGCAGTTCTCCGCGGTGAAAAAGCAGACGGAGGCCATTTCACACATCCTGCCAGCCGCAAACCTGCCGCCACGGGCCATGCCCCATCTGCTCGCCAAGGGCATCCTCCTGTGGCTAAGAAACACCCTGCTCCACCTCAAACCGGGCCCAGCTCTCAGCCCGTGCGTCAAGCACCCCTCAGGAAGCACACGCCCCCCCGTCTCACGTAGCCCCTCAAGGACCCGGAAGGCCCTCCTGAGGCTATCGACACAGGGAACAAGACGTTAGCTCCAGAGCTGTTAAGCAGACCACTCCGTCCCCCAGTGGAGGGCTGGGAGGAGAATCTTTTGTTGAATTCAATTCATTTGCCACACCCCCTCGGGGCTGCGGTACTCACATTCTCAGTAAAAGAGCTATTACCTTTGTCAATGGGTCACCTGGCCCGCAAATGCTGTTCTCATGGCACTCTGCTGCCACACCTCAACAGTCCCGGCACACTGGACACGGACCCCCCACCTCAGCCCCACGACTGTTCCCCGGCTGGCTGGTTCTGACGAGTCTAGAGGACGTCTCTACCGGACCTCCTCCTCAGTCACTAACCCGCCCCCTGCCGGGTGTGCAAAGCAAGGTAAGTGCTTTGAGTCTTTTCTCAGCACCAGAGCCTTGGGACGCACCCTTGCCTCCCGACGCCGTATTACCTGCTCCACCCCGCTGCGAAGCCCCACCGGGTATGTCAAAGATAATCGTCCCCTTAGTGCCCCTAGCACGGAGTTTGGACACGTGGCTTTCACTTCCCAACCCATCACGCTGGCTGGCCAGGACCATTCGACACGGTTACGCAATTCAGTTTGCCAGGCCCCCTCCCTCATTCAGGGTGTCCGCTTTACCGCAGTACACGGCGAACATGCCAAATCCCTGCGCGCGGAAAACGCGACCCTCTTACTCAAAGACGTGATAGAGCCTGTCCCTCCAACCGAGATTAAGAAAGGTTTCTACAGCCCTTAGTTCATCGTACCCAAGAAAGGCGGTGGATTACGACCGATCTTGGACTGGCGAGTTTTAAACTGGGCTTTGCACAAACTCCCATTCAAAATGCTCACACAAAAACACATCTTAACTTGCGTCCGGTATCTAGATTAATTCGCAGCGGTAGACCTGAAGGACGCGTACTTACACGTCTCAATTCTAGACTCAGTCTCAATGTCAGCGCGCCTCACCAACGAGCGCGCGCAGTCAGTGCTGGAATACCTCGCCGCCTTCAGGTCGGGCACAACAGTCCCTTTAAAACTTAACCAGAGGCTCCTGGGGCATATGGCATCCTCCGCGGCGGTCGCGCCGCTGGGGTTGATGGATATGAGACCGATTCAGCACTGGCTCCAGACTTGAGTCCCGAGACAAGCATGGCGGCGTGGCACGCACCGTGTGATCGTCACCTCCGCCTGCCGCCAAACATTCAGACCCTGGACAGACCTCTGCTTTCTGCGGGCAGGAGTCCCCTTGCAGCAGGTGTCCCGATGTGTCCTGGTCATGACTGACGCCTCCAAATTGGGTTGGGGCACGGTGTGCAACGTGCTCTCAGCTGTGGGGCGTTGGAAAGGGGCCTCGCTGCGCTGGCACATCATTTACCCTGCGGGGGTTTCTCCCATTAGTTCAGGACAAACACATCTTGATCAGGTCAGACAGCACCACCACGGTAGCGTACATAAATCGCCACGGCGGCGTATGCTCCCGCTACATTGCACAACTCGCCCGTCGTCTCCTCCTTTGGAGCCAGCAGCGACATCGCTGTGCGCCACTCACATCCCGGCCAACCTCAATGTGATATACAACGCTTGCCCAATGGAGAGTGGAAGCTTCACCCCCAGTCGGTTCAGCTGATTTGGGAACGGTTCGGCAAGGCTCAGGTAGATCTGTTCGCCTCCCGAGAGACCTCCCATTGCCTGCTCTGCTATGCCCAAACAGAGGCTCCCCTCGGGGCAGATGCACTAGCACACAACTGGCCCTCGGGGCTGCGCAAGTACGCATTTCCCTCAGTAAGCCTTCTTGCACAGGTGCTGTGCAAGGTCAGGGAAGACAAGGAACAAGTCACCCTTGCGGCTCCCTACTGGCCCACTCAGGCTTGGTTCTCGACCCTCGTACTCCTCGCGACATTCCCTCCCTGGCAAATTCCACTGAGGAAGGACCTTCTTTCTCAGGGACGGGGCATGCTCTGGCATCCGCACCCAGACCTCTGGAACCTCCACGCCTGGCCCCTTGATGGGACACGGAAGATCTAGCTGATCTACCACCTGCTGTCGTAGACTCAATCAACCAAGCCAGAGCTTCCTCTACCAGGCAACTTTACGCCCTGAAGTGGCGCTTGTTCGCAAATTGGTGTTCTTCCCGGGCTGAAGACCCACAGAGGTGTGCAGTACAGTCAGTGCTTTCATTTTTGCAGGAGAGGTTGGAGGGGAGGCTGTCCCCTTCCACCTTGAAGGTGTACGTAGCTGCTATCACGGCCCACCACGACGCAGTAGAAGGCAAATCTTTGGGTAAGCACGACTTAATTATCGGGTTCCTAAGAGGCGCCCGGAGGTTAAATCCCTCCCGGCCAAGCCTGTTCCCCTCCTGGGATATTTCAGTGGTCCTCTCGGGCCTTCAGAGACCTCCCTTTGAGCCGCTATAATCAGTTGGACTCAGGGCCCTCTCCCTGAAGATGGCCCTGCTGATCGCGCTCACCTCCATCAAGATGGTCGGGGACCTGCAAGTGTTCTCTATTAGCGACACTTATCTGGAGTTCAGTCCGGCAGACACTCATATGATCCTAAGACCACGGCCGGGCTACATGCCCAAGGTTCCTAAGACTCCCTTCAGAGACCAAATAGTGAACCTCAAGCGCTGCCCTGGGAGGAGGCAGACCCAGCCCCTTCGTTGCTGTGTCCGGCACGTGCTTTGCATACCTCGCCTGAAACTCGCCGACCCAATCCACTGCGGGTAGTTAATCTACCCTGTACTGGAATAGGTGCTCCACAGCTCATGACTCCTACATGGACTCCCCCTGTGTGTATTTTCTGCGGTATGGTCCCTTTTTGAACAGACCCGCTTCTCCCTTGGGCAGTTCCCTCTGCCCCATGGTCGCCGTGTTTGTAGTAACTCCCCCCTCCGGAGAGGTGGGATCAACCACCGCGCCACTTTCCACATGTCGCCTAAAAACCAATGTGATTTTTCTTATTCGTATTCTCCAATCTTACCTCCCCCTCTCTGGGCAGGTGTGGTCTCCGCAGGGTCTTTTCTGCTCCCTAGTCCTGTCCAGGAATATAACAAACAGGATTTGTGACAAGGGACACCCCCATGGGAGTCCAACGGCCACTGGGAACAAGCCTGACTTAATACAGAGACAGCTCTTGAAATGGTTATACAGGGACCGAATGGCATGCATTAGTGGCCCAGGTACTCCCTTACTCCTACAGCACCCCCTACAGGAAACCCTGGGGGACATGGTCATATGCCTTCTCCAAGTCCACAAAACACATGCAAACTAGATGGGCAAACTAGGACCCAAACTAGGTCCCTCTAGGACCCGCACTCAGGTAAAGAGCTGATCCACAGTTACAGGACTGGGACAGAATCCGCTTTGTTCCTCCTCAATCTGAGGTTCAACATTTGGCCGGAGTCTCCTTTCTAGGATCCTGGCATAAGCTTAACCAGGTAGACTGAGAAGTGCAATCCCTCATTAGTTGGACGCACCCTGCGGTCCCTTTTTTAAAAAAAACAAAGGCCCCTCCTTCAGCCTGACAACTTCCTTCAACACCGGTGACCACCAGTGGGTTCTTGGGTTTCCACCCTGACCAAAGAGCTCTAAAAGATCTGAAGAACGCCTTCCGTTAGCATCCCTATTCATGGCATCTGCTCAGGAGGCTGACATCTTTGCATATGTGCATTGTTCCAGGATCGGTGTCAAGTGATTTGCTGTGGTGCCGCAGGAAAATTACATCATCTCAACGCACTCGCAACACGAGAATGTGCCCCCCTTTGTGCAGACAATAAAGGAGCTATTAAGCTAATGGCATACATGAAGTTATGAAAATGAAATGCTACATAATTTAAATATCAACCAAATTTAGATGCAATTTCACACATCTTTGTGTGTGGCAAAAAGTACATTTTAAAACTGCATGCGACAGCATCTTAATGTTTCAATTAAAAAAATATTGCATTAAACTTGTCAAAATATTAACCACTCTTATTACTTACTCACTGTAATCATGTGCAGGCACATCTCCCACATGATCACACAATTACTACTGCTAAAATAATAATAATAATTATTATTCTTCTTATAGAGGTGTTACATCTATACTTGAAAATTTAAATTAATACAATAAATGATTAAATTATTGACATGATAATCACTCATTACAATTTAAATAAACAAATTAATAATTTCAGATTGAATTATCATGAATCTACAAAAAGACTTTGTTTGTATATGCTATAATCTGATATGTTTAAATAAGAATGACACAATACTATACAATCAAGAGTTTTTGTAATTTTTTTTACTATTACTCCATAGCTCTGCTTGGTCCATTCAAAGGAGTTCTTGCTCATTCAGGCTTGTGCATGAGCTGTGACATCATTAACTGGAGATGGGAAAAAAGGAGTACAATTCACACTTTTAGGAACCCTCACTAAAAGAATCAGTCACAGGAGAAAGATGTACTATAATGAAATGAAATATTTGTGATTTCCAAAAAAAGAATTAATCAATAAACAGGGCTACTTTTCAAATCAAATCAAATCACTTTATTTTTGAATGGATGTCTATGGAGAAACATGTTTTTTCACATTGGGTGGTGTAGTTCCAGCATATACCAGCAGAGAGTAACAGGGACCTGCTAACCAGCCAATCCCAGACCCCCTGACCCCGACAAGCACCAACAAACTTCCAGCCACAGCTCATAGCAGCCACCTTCTCAAAATGGAGGCCTTAAACAGGGTCTACGCAGACTCCATGACTACAGCCTCCTCCGGGATGTGGGAGAAACTCTGTTGGAGGTGGAGGTTAAAGATCTTGCAGAAAAGGGTCTGCCAAAAGTTCCTAGTTTAGGTTTGCCTGGTCAGTCTAGCAGTTTCCCCCACCATCTGATCCAACTCACCACCAAGTGCTGATCAGTTGACTGCTCTGCTACTCTCTTTACCCGAGTGTCTAAATCGTAGGTCTGATGATAAGACAATTAAGTTGTTAATTGTTTTTTTTTTAAGTTGTGAAAATTAATATTCTGGTATCAAGTACACTTATGAACATCCTTATGCTCGAAATGGTGTTCATTATTTCTAATTCATGACTTGCATAGAAGTCCATCAATAAAACACTGCTCAGGTTCAGATCATGCAGACCGTTCCTACTATTCACTCCCCTCCAAGTTTCTCTGATGTCAATGTGGGCATTAAGTCACCCATCAGAACTATCCCCAGATGTCACCCCCTCCAGGCCCCCACTTAGGGTCTCCAAGATGGCTGAATACTCTTAACTGTGGTTCGGTGCTCAGGCAAAACCTCAGTCAGAGCTTCCCCCCTCAACACAAAGAATGTAGCACCAAGCAGGGTGCTTGTGAGTATCCCCACACCTGCCTGTACCTTTTGCCCAGAGCAACTCTAGAGAAGGAGAGAGTCCAACCCCTATCCAGGAGTTTGGTTCCAGAGCCAGAACAGATCGTAGAGGCGATTTCAACTATATCTAGCTGGTTTCTATCCACCTCACACACCAATTCCAGCTCCTTCCCCACCAGAGAGTTCACATTCCCTGTTCCAAAAGTTTCTGTAACCAAGGTCCAGTTCACAGAGGCCCACACCTTTGCCTTGCCACCCAATGGGAATCACACCAGTCCCCTATTTCTTTACTTGCAGTTGGTGGGCCCACAAGGAGGTTTCCCGATGTCGTTTCTTTGTGCCAAGCCTGGTTGGGCCCCATGGGTCAAAGCCTGGCCACCAGGTGCTCACCCGTGATCTCCTCTCCAAGGCCTGGCTCCAGGACAGTGCCCCTGTTTCCCTATTCTGAGCGAGAAATTCTCCAGACAACACAGCTACCAGGAAAATACACATCCCTCCACCACAATGAGATGGCAATCCACGAGTGGGCAAAATTAATACATTTTGCAAAAATATTGTTCATAGTTAGTTCATGATCCATAATGCATTTACTAATGTTAACAAATAGAGCCTTATTGTAAAATGTTAGTGATTATATTTATCAAATACACTCTTGCTTAAAATTTTTAATCATTATGTGGCAAGACTTCATGTTGAGCATAGTCAAACAAGGGTAGATACATTTTGAAAGACTTAGGATGTTTTTGTGCAGACAGACAAAACACTCATTCCTAATCTTGACTAATCTGTTTAAAGGGTTACTTCAGGATTTAGCATTAAGCTTTGTATCAGTAGAAAACCAGTAGTATTTTCGAATTACCGAGCTCCCCCCCCTCATATCCCCCTGAGACGAGAGATTTATTTATTTTTAGTCTGGAAAAAAATCCTCCGATGACGCAAAAATCGTCATTTTGCGTCATCGGAGGATTTTTGGTCCAGAGGCTTAAAACTACAGCCAGTATTCCGCATGTTTTCACCACGCCCATATGGGGCGGGATCTCACTCACAGAATGTGAAGATAGTGTCAGCCATCTTTCTGTAGAAGCTAAGAAAACAGGCTCTTGCTCTGTGTAGAAAGTTTGTATACAAGTAGGCTAATCACGATGGCGGAATGTAGTTTTGAAGTTGAAATGGCAGAAGGGGATTTCGAAGATCTGTTGCGAGAATCTGATGCTCGCGCTACCTGTACGAGCCGCAATACAGCGATGAACAGAGGCTGGAGCAGCTGCTGTAGCAGGGGAGCAAAACCTGCTTGGCAGGCAGGAGGAAGAGAGTGTTAAATTATATTCAGACTCGAGTTGGGGCGGACTGGTGGTGTCAGTGCTCTCGCTGTGCGCCTATGGAAACAGATAGAGAGTCCTATTGCTGTCGCGAATTTCAGCGATGCCGTTTTCTTCTGGACGAGATCGCTGAATCCGCTGATGAAACTGCACCGATAACTTGAGCATGTATAACTGAGCACCCAAGTTTTGTACCACACATGGACAGGGGAGTCCTGGAAACTTATTTTAGGATCCCGAAGATAAATTGGAAACGCCAGCCAAAGCCCGCAGGGACAAACGGACGGCTTAGTGTAAAGTGAGTATTTTGTTTGTTTTTCTTTTTGTTACTAAGACGTCATGTACAGAGTTTGGACACACGGAATTATAATGTTCTTCCCGCGTAGTCAGTCAATTTATCAACTAACTCACGATTTATAGAGTCACGATGTATCAATACAAGCCTAGTTGTATCATATTTTCAGATACTGCCGCCTGTAACCGGTAGGCGTGGTTTGGGAGTGGCCTCGTAAGGGCAGCAAAGCAAGTGCATTCTGGGAGTTGTTGTCTTTCAGCCACATGTGTAAAAAATACATTTTCTGCCTTTTCTCAGTCTAGAATGCTTCAAATTCAAAAATAATTTCACATTTATACTATATAAATGACCAATTTTAAATACACATTCATCTTCCCAGAGGTGAAGTATCCCTTTAAGATCTCATAAACCATTTGCAGATCTACTCAGTTTGTGGTGTTCTAACCACTATTTTTCATATTAATGCCTAGGTTCAGACCTATTGTAGTCACATTCATACCACTGATGGCCATACATGGGTGCTAACTACCAGCATGCAGGGGATTTCATGGATTCAAAAGAGAAGATGAGAAGAGAAAAATAACTTATGCTTGGAATGATAACACGGTGTCATTATGTGCTATCTTCTCATTCAGCCTAGCCCTGCCAGATGATAATTTTTTTACTCAATTTCTTAGGGCAGATAAGAATAGATTATCTCTATAAATCTATTGTTGTTGCTGCCCTAAGAATGCTTTAGAGTAAGGTTTTCAGGAACAAATTGCTGATGCAAAAAGAGAAACAACTGAAGCTGGATATCCAGAGGTGGGAAGTAACATGCTACATTTACTCTGTTACATTTACTTGAGTAATTTTTGTTTTTAAAAATGTACTTTTAGATTAAGTTTAAAAGTGGGTACATATTACTGTCACTTTAGTAAATATCTAATGACATTTTTTTTTACTTTTACTTCTTTACAATGGGTGGAGTTCCTGTCGTTACATTACTGGGTTTAATTTTAGTTAAGGTGTAATTTATTGAGAGATTATTGAATGGGACTTTTACGACAAGAAGTTCACACAACTGCACGCGCTGACACAGACTGTCGCTCAAGACATCAATTCTGCAGTGTCTAACTCTTCAAAGTGAAACACTTTCTTCACTCCATACAATGAAAAAAAGAATAATTTTGTCATGCAGTGCCTTCATTTAACACCAAGAGAAGCGAATATTTCAAGATTAAAATCTCAGCTTCAATTTAAGGCAGTTGATGTAAGATTTGTCTCTTATGTTTTTCTGTGTAATGTGATGGTCATTTTCAGGGTGATAATGTAACTGGGCTCTTTTGACATTCGTTTTTAAGTGTACATTTGTAAATCAGTGCAGCAATAAATCAGTGTGCTTTGTCCTGCATGTCATGAGCAGTATATACGCTTTTACTGGAAACTATTGCAGCTACTTCGGGCGGATTAACTGTATAAATCCATGTAAACATCCAAGTTAAGTGTAAATGCCTTTTGCTCTGCCGTTCGCATGATTGACTACTGGAGTGCAAACAGAAAGCATTTTTGCACGAGGGGCATGAGGCACGCATGTGAGAGATGTCCGGGCGTGAGGTGAACGTATGGTGAAGAGTGTTGCTGTGTCCAAAATCGTTTACTCATTTACAATTTCCTATATAGTAACTGGCAGTAAGTGCACTACATCTCAGCAGGGAGTGAACGAAATGAGTGAGTGAATACGGACACTGACATATACACCAAATGTCAGAGCTCTGGGGCTGTCGCAGAAACAACATCACATATAAACTTTTAAAATACTTCTCTTTACATGTTATTCTTATTAAATAATATATTAATACAATAAATCATCATTCTGTTTGTCATTTTTAATATATACTGTATGTTAATATAAAGAGTAAACACATTTTAAAATGTATCTGTATGTTTTGCCTCTCTATATGATATTATGTTTATTTTAATCAAGAAATAATTTGTCAATAATTTAGTACATTAAGCATGAAATAAAACATTGCAGGAGTGAAGGATGGAGCAGTAAACTCCCAGCTGGTATGTCTTCCCAGTGGTTGATGTCAAAATGCACACTCTAAATAAGAGTGCATTGTGGGTAAGAATGAGTGAAAAAAGTAGGGAACGAGGGGCTCCTACAAAATGGTGGACACTAGAAATTGTGCACTATACAGTGGAAAGGGGGCGGTTTCAGAAATAGCGAGTGTCCCACGACTGGGGTGGGTGCCCAACCTAGGCTGCGTACTCTGCATTTAGAGAGCACCAAAATTCTTTTGACACTGAAAACTGTAACTACACTGAAATAAGTATCCACACAGGACATTACAAGCTATGAAATAGCAAAAGTAGGTCTTGCTTTGATTTATATTTCAGCATTATATATATAACGTCCTTGTGGGACATTTTCACGTTTTCACCACAATAATTACAAGAAGTGTTTCCGAACCTCCCTTCTTATTGGCAAATTCATCCAGATCTGACAAGAGCCCTTAGGGATAGTTCACCCAAAAATGAAAATTCTCATTATATACTCACCCTCATGCCATCCCAGATGTGTATGACTTTCTTTCATCTGGTGAACTCAAATTAAGATTTTTAGAAGAATTTTTCAGCTCTGTAGGTCCATACAATGCAAGTGAATGGGTGCCAACATTTTAAAGCTAAACAAAATCACATAAGTTCACATAAAAGTTATCCATATGACTCCAGTGTTTAAATCAGTATCTTCAGAAGCAATATGATATGTGTGGATGGGAAAAAGAGAAACAGATCACCTTCACATTCTTGTGTTTTTGATATACCTTACATTTATAATCTACAGCACTGACCTATGTTTAATCAACTATGTTTAAAATAGTTACACATTACTTCTGAAGATACAGATTTAAATACTGGAGTCTTATGGATTACTTTTGTGCTGCCTTTATATGCTTTTTGGAATATCAAAATTTTGGCCTATGGAGCTAAAATATGAATCTAAATTTTTTTATTTGTGTTCCGCAGAAGAAAGGAAGTCATACATATCTGGGATGGCATGAGGGTGAGTAATCAATGAGAGAATTTTCCTTTTTGGGTGAACTATCCGTTTAAAGTGATAGCTCAGCCATAATTTAGTATTCGGACATAATTTCCCTACCCCCATGTTGTTCCAAACCTGTGTGACCCTTTATGTTATGTGGAACACAAAATATGTTAGACAGAATGTTAGGGACTGAAAGTCTCGGTCACCATTCACTTTCAAATTATGGAGAAAAAAACATTCACTGAAAGTAAATAGTGACTCAGGCAAACATTCTGTCTAATATCTCCTTATTGTGTTGCATGGAAGAAAGTCATACAGGTTTGGAACAACATATTGGTGAATGATGACAGAATTTCCATTAATAATAATAATTCTGTAGTACATGTTCAATGTGTATTATGTAATGGAATATATGGGAGTTAATGTACATTTTGTTAATTGTGAAAGTAACGAGTTGCTCACTACTTGAGTACTCATTTAATTGGATACATACTTACTCTTACTCAAGTAATTATTTATGTTAGTAATTTTCCTTCTACTTGAGTAATTATTCTTTTTAAGTAATTGTACTTTTACTTGAGTACAGTTTTTGGCTACTCTACACACCTCTGAGAATTTTGCATCATCACACTGTACTGTATATTCTGAATAAAAAACAACACAATCAGGGCAGATCTGTCCTTAGATGACAGGGAGGAGCAACAGGTTTTCGCATTCCCCCTCAAAAAATGTGCCTACCTTTGCAACAGTTTTGTAAGGGTTCTGGGTTGATCGA
Source organism: Moxostoma hubbsi (assembly GCA_032164185.1). Lineage (NCBI taxonomy): Eukaryota > Metazoa > Chordata > Actinopteri > Cypriniformes > Catostomidae > Moxostoma > Moxostoma hubbsi. Next base: position 7,672,446 of record JAVLUX010000042.1, read on the forward strand.
TCGGTCTCTGCATGCTGTATGTTTCCTCTCAAATTTGTTCGGTTTATTTACAGGTGCCATTGCCAACTGCCCTTTCCTGCAGGGCTGTTTGAGGCAGCTGCACACTTCATCAGTGGCTCCTGTTCCTCAATCCTTTAACTACACTCCCTATAAATACACTCTCAGAAAAAAAGGTTCCAAACTGTACCTTTTCTGTCGCTGGGCAGGTTCCCTCAATACGGGGACATTTTTGTACCTCTAATTAGATTTTTCAACTTGTTTTGAGTACATAATTGTACCTATAAGGAACAATTGTGTATCTTTAAGGGACATTTTTGTTCCCAGAGGGACACAATATACAAATGTACCTTAAAAATACACAATAGTACTTTTAAGGTACACAATAGCTCCTTATAGGTACAATTACAGTATGTATCCAACCAGTTATAAACTAACTAAATTAACAAAACAGTTCCCCATAGGGTTTCACCTCAAAAAAGGTTTGGAACCTTTTTTCTGAGAGTGTATACCTCCTCATGTGTACAGTCCTTTGCCCGATGTTTGTGTGTAACAGTCACCTTTGCCCAATGTTTTTTTTTTGTGTAATAGTCAATGTTCGAGTTTCTCTAGCTCTGCCAGTTCCTACTAGTTCAGTCGTTGGTCCTCGAATGTAATTATTTTTAGTATTTTAGTCAATCTGTACATTGTTCCATAAGGTCAGCAGCTGATGCATCGTCTCATTCCCTCTTATCAAAGAATCAAAGTAACAGTCATAACAAAGCTGTTAATTATCCAAAAAATGGTTTCCGCCAAAAAACATAGTCATAGTACAATTGGCATGTTTAGCTGTGTTTTTGTTCATGTCTTGATTCCATGTCTTTTATTTTGAAAAGTTTAGATCCTGTTCATGTCATGTGTTGCCCTAGTCACATGATGTCATGTTTTTCCCTCCATTTTCATGTGTCTTGTTTTCATTGGTTTATTGTTTAATTATCTTGTTAAGAGTTCTGTTTTATCATTGGTTTATGTTCCCCCATCTCATGTATTTAAGCCCTCATGTTTACCATTGTCCCTTGTCGAGTATTGTTAATGTAACACGGTTGTTCTAGTCATTCAGCAATGTTACAACAATAATTCTGTAGTTAAACCATGGTTGAATTTATTGCATGTCTATATTAAAAATAAATTACATTCTTGTCCTCTAAAGGGGCTTTGTAGATTTTAACCTCAATGCTGGGTAAACAGTATAAGCATAGGACAGAACACACATTGGGTTGAACTAGCCCCTCAAGATGGGATTCACATTTAACCCAGACATTGACTTCTTTCATTTACTATAGTGAGTTCATTTTACCTCATAAATTGGTTATTAGAATATCTGTCCTCATTCTGCTGGACTTGTCTGCAGCACTGTTATTCACCAAATCCCCGTCTACCCTCTCCACACTGGATATCATGGTGCTTCACTTAAAAAATGTTTTAAATGTAATTTTAATGGTAAAAGATTGTAAACGTGTTACAGTAAAAAATGTTAACTGGTTAACGGGTAGTTACCTTAAAATATACGTAATTTAAAATATATATATATATATATATATATATATATATATATTTAAAAAGACAATACTTGTAATTTTATGGTAAAATGGATTGTGTGTGTATGTATATATATATATATATATATATATATATATATGTGTGTGTGTGTGTGTGTGTGTGTGTGTTTAAAAAGTATGATTTTCTGTATAATTAACAGTAAAAATGTATATTATGTTTATCAAGAGAGTACATGTACTTTTAACTGTAAATTATTTTAAAAATTACGGTAAAAACAATAATCGTGTATTCCCAGAATTCCCTGCGTGACCCGTTACATTTCATTATATTTTATGGGAACAGTTATGTTTCTTCTTATTTTTAATATTAGTTATGTTAATTGGGGCATTCTGTGTTATATTTGATGTAGTTTAGTTAATGTTATTGCATTATTTTAATATCACATGTATTTCCCTGATGGTGTTTAGTGTTTGTGTGAGTGACACTTAGCGCTCTCTCTACATGTTTATTGGAAATTGTTTCTGGAGGAGCCCTTTAGTGTTTACTATGGTGATTAATAATACATTATAAGGTGAAAAGCAGATTTTTACAGTTTCAGAAGTTTAATATATTACATTTATTATTTAATAATATAAACGACGGTAATGCACCATAAAATATACAGGTATCAAAATTACATCACGCAATGCCTGAAACGTGGTTACTGTATTTTTTACGGTGAATTTAACAGGATTTTGTTTTACAGTGTCTTCACAGGTAGATCATTTAGGGTATCTTGGATCAGAGAAGTGTCTGTAAGTTACATTAACTAACAACCAGAGTAACTCAGGGTTGCAAAGATCTGCAGTCTTACAGATTTGCACTCTGCACATCAGAAAAATCCAACCCCTCCTCTCTAGTTTGGACTACAGCAATGCTCTTTTAATCAGCATTCCAGTATGCACAATCAAATCTTTGCAAATGATCCAGAATGCAGCGGCATGCCCGGTCTCCAATGAAACAAAGAGTACATGACACACCTCTTTGTGTACCATTCCACTGACTACCAGTTGCTACCCACATCAAGTTCATTGCATTTTTCCATATAAAACCAACTCCTTTTTAATTAGTGTTTGTCTTTTAAATAAAATCCCTTCCATTTTAATTACTTTGATTAGTTACAGACAGCTTGTTAAAAGTATGAAAGGCTATCACAGAATCCATTTACAAGAACTGAAATTTGTATTTTCAATCAAGACTATACTGTAGCAGAACACTTCAAAGTGATATAAAAACACAACACTTACAAAAGTGATAAAAAACATAGTTGATTAAACATAGGTCAGTGCTGTAGATTATAAATGTAAGGTATATCAAACATACAATAATCAGAGCATGTTAGCAGAGTTGAGAGCACCTTTTTGAAGATTTTGCTTCGCTCGCTAAGGCTGCTCGGTGCCGCTCGCCCAACCCAGAATGCGCTTTGTGATATGCTGGTTTGGGAACTTGCAAAATAAGCAATAGGCCTGAGGGAGTTTAAACATTGTTTTAGTAAAGTTGAAAACCTTATGGTCTACATAAATGCAAAGTATAAATAAAAGTTAAGAATGAGGAAATTGAAAGGGAGTGAGGAGAGACTGTGAGAGTTAGCAAAGATTCCTTTTGAAATACATCGCATTGCCAGAAAGCAAGAGGGTGTGCTACGCAAACATGTTAGTGCAGCAAAAGGTGAGCTAGTAGGATATACTACCATTCGATATTAAATTAATTATTAAGTAAGGTAAGGTATCTTGTTGTTTAGATACAGGCCCAGTTCTGTATCAGTCCATGTTTTCATTATTGCCATAAACAACTCAAACAAACTTTAAAGTTGAAAAGATTGTGTTTTCCTGGGTTGGTTGTGCCACTCAGGTCCAAGCGCGAATTTGCGTGTGTATGAGTTTCCGTGCCACAGCACATATTTTTTTATCAATTGTAGAGTCATGTTTAATGACTTGTTAAGTTAATAAAGGTCATTTAGAACTGAAAAAAAAGGTTAATGCATTATTTGAAGATGTTCAAGTGCATATGTGCTAATAGAGAAATATTTGACTGATTACAAATGATAACGAAGGTCTTGTAGACCCGATTATCTAACAGCCATTGTAACCCATATCAAAATAAACAGCGAGATTTTATATACTAAAACACAACAATGCAATCCCATAATTTTAGATGTGTACGTTACTAAGCATTTGATATTTTAATAAATGTGGGTCTATAGCCTAGCTTATATTTCACCCAGAGGGACAATTCAGGGTGGGTAAAGGAGTAGTTGCTCGGGAAATTTAATTTCAGAGCGGCATTTAAGGAACTTTTTTTACCAGTGAGGGTGAGCGGTACTTGAGCAGAGCGCACGCACATGGAGCGGGTAATTGAGCAGAGTGTCACACAGCTCCGCTCACATGCTCTGGTAACAAATTACAATTGAAATATAAAAAAGCGGCAGATGCACCAAAATGAATACATCTTTCACACAAAGGACACAGATCTAAAATATTTCAAATAAAATGAAACCAAAAAGAATGCCTCTATATGTGTACATTCACCTCGTAATAAAGAGTAGGCCTAGAATAACTGAACAGCTTATTCATCACAGTTATAAAACATCACATTTATGCTAATTGGGAAAAACAAGGTTAGCAAAATTACAGATATTCAGTCTATATCCATTTACTTGTCTCCTTATCCTTACTTGTTTTAAACTCAATAGAGTTAAAGCAAGACTTCTAAATTTTTCGCATTGTTAGGACATGAAAAGTATTAAGTACAACTGAGTATAACATTAACTCCCAGCACACTCAGTGTGATTCACAAACAATATACATTTACAGGTAAAGAAAAAGGCTTTCTGGAGAAGTTGTGTTATACAAACACAATAAAAATGCATTATTATGTCTTACTGATGACGCTGTTTATTGAAATTAGCAAACTCACAGTTTGGTTTTGTTTTAAACTTGGCCTGTTTAAGTTTAGTTAAGCAGCTGCACATTGGGAGGCTGTTAAGAAAAGCAGAAAGACCTTCTTGTGCCTTACTCATTTCAGCCCTATAAATGGACATTCCTATCCTTCTACCTAATTCTGTTTTTACTCTCTAAGGACATTTTTGTATACCGCAGTGTCCATCTGAATTGCAGAATGACTGTTTGGCATCTTTCATTTCTGGGGTGCTTTCACTTTTGGTTTGACTCTTCATCTGCTCATTCAGTTGCTTGGTTGAATTTTTCTTTCGAAGCACCAGAAAAGACAGCAGGAAACAGACAAAGCCACCAAATATAAAGAAAATCTGGAGTCCCAGGAATCTGAAAACAATCACAAATTTTTTAACATCTTTAGAATTTATATTTCTATTACACACATTAAAGAATATGCATTGTGTACTTATTCCATACCAGTTATATTTAAATGTTCACCTGTGTCTGAAAAGGTCTAAATCGTAGTATCTACATGATGTGTCCCTGCCACATTTCTTTCCCCACTCAATGCAGGTGGAATCAATGGCACTGCCATACAACACCGGTGCTGGGAGGAATGCTGTCAGGGAAAACAAGCTCCTTGTGAATATACACTTTCATTAAATACAAAATTGGCTCAACACAGATTATATAATCCATCCCTGTGACAATGAATACTGTACAAACTTATTCAGTGCATAATTGTCACCCACACATTTATTTGTAATGTAAGAGATCTACCTACCACAAAGGTATTCAAAATATTTTCTGATCAAACTTTTTCCCATTATGATATGATGTCTGTTATGATGTTACCTCTGATGCATGAAATGTTGTTAAATAGATAGAGATATCACTAAATCCAGTTCAAGAAATCACATCTGGAGCTTCACAATACTGGCAAAACTTGTTATGTTGAGGACAGACAAAGTAGACAAATCCAAACAGGGGAAGTTCTAGGGTCAGTGGATATTTGGGGGTTTGCCCAGACCGCTATCGATACTTATGGGGCCATTATTTGATGAAATATCAAGTTATAATAATATATTATATTATACACGTCATAATAAAAGTTGAAATGTTACATCAGTGAGATGTAACTTGTACAGAATATAGTACATTTTTAAGTATTACTGAAACTAAAAAATTTTGTCTCATCTTCAGACAACTTCTCAGGGGCAGCAAAGCCTTCTCTGTTGGCCTAACATGCCAAATAAATCAATATTTTCAATCACCTTTTTGCCTATGTGCATTTAATCACTTTCCACTCTTAATTAATCTACAAACAAATAGAGAAAAAAGAAAAGTTCTTACAAGCGAAGAGTGACAAATGTAAGAAGCCTGAAGCAGAAGCAGCACGTGAGCCTGAGCTTCACCCCCTCAAACCTTCAGAATTTCTGCAGAATCCCTCAACAGTGCAAATGAATGAGGAACTAAAGTCAGATTCATCAGCCAATCAGATTAATTTATTTGTTCTTGGTGGGTGTGATCTTTAGGATATGTCCCAGTCGAGGCCTTCTAACTGGCCTTGAGTGACACAATCATGCTTTAAGTGACGTAATTTGAAAGCGAAGAGTGTGATCTTGCTGACGAGTCGACTGTTACTGCCACATCACCATTGAGAAAGAGATTCTTATGGATTTAAAAACACGAGATGTTCTGCATGACCGTGTGATTGTTTCATTTATTAAACAGGAAAGGAGGGCTGATTTTCACTTCAAGATAAGTGATTTTTGCATTGTTTTAGCAACATCAGGAGTTTTCTTATAGTGTAAATTAGGCTGCTTGGGCATTCAGTGTCGGATCAAGTTTTGAAAAGCAGTGCTGTGTTCCATTCAACTCGGAAAGTTGGATTTTACAACTTCGTACTAGGAAAAGTGCAATGGAATGCATCTTGAAGTTACAATTACAACTTGTAGACACATGCAGAAATTCTCAAATCTGATTTCACAGAGATGCAGGTGCATGATGTCACACAAACATGTCCACACTCGGGGAGTTATACAAAGTAAGTGATAAACATTCACTTTATTAAGTAACATCGATAAATGAGTTTGTTTCCACATTACATGATATTAAAGTTTGTTTAACAAACTGCAGAAACAGATTATGATCTATTTTGATAATCATACACCTGAAGCACATATGCTAGCGCTGTAGGATTGTTTATCTGTTGGGTTGCTAGGAGACATCTCTAATGAGACTCAAACCCCTGCTAAGCTAACGGGGGCATTGCAGTTTTGAATATCGGGGAATGGAATGTATTTATTGAAGGAGATATCAAGTTTTAATATCCCACATCCAGCTTGAATGAAACGCAGCATAACTATGTACCCTGACGAAACTAAATTTATTGCAAGCAACATTTAAATTGCAAATATTATTAGATATATTTTTCCAGATATTATAGACGTCCTTGGTAGATTTGTATGAAAAATTATGATTTATTTGTTTTGTTTTTTTGAATGATTTTGTTAATTTCACAAAACAGTCATGCTGCAGTTAAAATTAGGCTTGCTTGAGCATTAACTGTCATTTAAAGTTTTGGCTTTCGTGCATGAACCTGTTTTTAAAATGTCAATTTGTATTATTAGTTAGCTGCGATAATGTGTTAAGTGCATAATATATGATGCCCAAAGTCATAGGGTGTCTTATTCATTGCGACTCTGTGTTTTCTTAATGGCATGAATCACACAGAAGAGCCTAGACTTTAAATGCATGGCCCGCTACTGTCATCAGATATGCTCATAAATTGCATGCTTTTGACAATTAAACATTTGTTTTAAAAATCACTATATTGTCCCTTTCGGCTTTCTGTAGTCACACACTGTGTACAATTTACAGTTTTATATAACTGATTCATCGGTCACTTTAAGTTAGTTAAGATGTAAACCCTAAAATTGTCATTACTGGAAATATCAAGAATTTTTTTGAAATGTCAGGTTTTGGGCTCATATCTCAAATATTTAAGTTCACTGTATCTATTTATCTTTAAAAAAAATCTATAAACCCATTTTAAGTGTTAAGTGTTTATAACTCAAACATTTGAGCACGAAATTGAGGCTATGGGGAATATCCATAATGATTTGCGCTTGAATAATTTAAGTATGTTTCCTTGGTCAAAGGGAAGTTATGGGGCAATTAAATAATTAAGAACTTATAGAGATTTTAGTATTACTTTTTATAGTATTGCTGTGTTGTAAATAGTTGCTTCAAGTGATGTCACCATTAGGGTGATCAATTCTGGTAAAATTGGACCCTGTTGACTAATGCTGCATTCCAGAGAACTCAGAACTGGGGATTTTCCCACCTCTGACTTAAAAATTATGACTGGAAAGCAACTTGAAGTTGGACATCCAACTTGTGAATTCGTGGTAGATTGATCAACCATGACTTCAGCGAGTGTGCATCATTTGACGTAATTTCCAAGATGGGTGACCTCCGAGCATAAACCGGAGATGGGTTTCGAGAAGCATAAAAACCCATTTTAAGTATTTTCACTGCAGGAAATGTCTCTATTATCAATATAAAATAAACATACAAAAGGATGTTTGTGTATCAATCAATGCCTACGTTTTCACCTATTTTGCTCGTGAAATAGATACTAGATAGCCTGCTAGCTAGCATCTGGAATACTGTGCATGTGTTTATGCATTTGGCATGTGTTCATGTGGCCGTGACGTGTGATTGACTGGAATGCACAGAGGTCAGAAGTGGGAAATTTCAACTTGATTATTCCCACCTCTTACTTCGTCATGTTTGCAGCATAACTCTATTTGTGCACGTGCAGTTAAAGTGCAGGAATATTCACATTTTTGTAGAATTACTGACCGAGAATCAGTTATGGTCTTTATTTGAGCTGAGCTATTGTTTGATCTAAAATTGTATCAATTAATTAAAAATTAATAATAACAGTAGAAACAACAATATTTAAATAGAAAATCTGAGTTAAGTCTACTTGCATCTAGTTAACCTAAATAGTTGTGTACAATCTATATGAACACCAAGTGAATTGAACTTAATTACATAAGTTTTGGAGACACCATTACTCAGTTCAATCAAATGAGTAGAGTCAACTTATTAGAGTTTTCAGTGAAGATAGCAGGCTGTAAATAGGCTTAAATAGCTACTTATGTTGAAAAATAGTTGCTAGATTTGTCAAAGTTTGCTTGTTTTTTTTTAGCATCGTGTCATAATAAAAGAGTTTTGAAAAATGAAATCTCAAATTCACTGGCTCGTAACTTAAAGTTTGCAAATACGTCAAGCATATCTGTACATATTACTCTTTGTTTTCAGGGTTATATATCTAGATATTTGGTATTACTGTGTCTGGATGGACCAACTCAACATTTTTTCAATATCTTGCAAGACTGGAATGTTGACCAGACACTTCTTGTATGCACACACATATACACATTAAAGGAAAGCAGCTGTGTGTGTGTGACTGAATTGAGTCTGTTTTTGGTTATTTATACTGTAGGAAGACCAGTATCATTAATTTAAACATTACATTAAAATATATTGTTAAAATATTAAAATATAATATGTTTCAGTATCAACTTGATACAGAGACACTGGTACTTCTGACATCACTACAAAATGATAAAAGAAAGTGTGGCTCAAGCCCTGGTAGCCCAGCCCTAGCACCACCCATACCAGACAACACTAAACCAAACAGGACAAACTTGAAAATACCATGTCATATAGACAAAATAGTCTGATAAAAAAACATTTGAAAAATCTAAAGACTAATGGGAATAATGCCCCCATAACTTTTTAAAAAATTTTTTTATGGTATTTTTGGGATTTCATCTCTTTAATAGACAGACCGTGTAAACAGTAACAGGAAACTATTGGATATAGATAGAGAGAATTTGATTTTGACATGTTGTAGGTTCAGATTCAAACCTGTTTAAACCATGTGAACACCATGGCTCAACGTGTCAAAGTCACACATGCTCACTGCTGTGCAATGGCTCCAACAATTCTGACAACACATAGCATGCAGTTTATTATCATTTTCTTATGATATATTGTTTTGATATCCTTTCCAAGACTCATCTGAACTTATAACAGGGTTTGGCTTTAACATGCTTTCAAAATGTGACATGTACTGTATCTGTTCTGCATGATCAACTTCTTTTGCTTACCAAGCACTCTAAACAGCATGAACTGGATTCCCAAGGCAAAAGATTTGTCTTCTGGTGTCACAGTCCTGAACAAAAGCAAAAAGAAATTATTTAATTGTAAAAGCATTACAGTTCACACCTTGCTAGTGAAAACGTTCCACAAATATCAGATGTCAGTTTTCCGAGACATGTTGCCAGGGGCCTGTGCAGACAGGTTTTTGAGAGCAAGTAGAATTATGAAAAAGGACTAATCTTCCTGAAGGGCAGAATTGTGTCAAACTATTTATCTTAGTTTACTATCTGTCTTAAGTGAACAAATTAAATGGGTGAACACATTAGTCAGTGTGTACTGACAAGAAGGTCAAAAGATAATTTTGATAGTACAGGGGTTCGTTGCAAACGAAGATTTTTAACATCAGAGATACTATCTTATAAATGAACAATGTCTTTGCAATTAAACCGGTTAGATAGGATAATTTTATCAATATAAATGATCATTTTGATTTCAAGCATGATAATTGCAGTCAAGGAAATTATGTGTATATAGTTCACTGCTTCTTAAAAGGTAATATGCCTTAGGAAACATCATAAAGGCAAGTGTTGCACTACAAGATGCAACCTGCTTAGCAGGTGAAAGTTCAAGCATGTTTTTTGATTGTTTTTGTTGTTTTTGTTTAGTTAACATGTAATGTTTTAGGGGGTAATACCTGAGGATCATCATGAAAGATGTAGTATGAGAGAGTGAAGCCACAAAGCATGTGATGGAGGAGAGGATCATGAAGGGGATGAGATGATTGGCACAGCCACTTCTGCATTTTCCTGGTAGGGCAAAGCCTGGAGAGCCACTTGATGATACACAGTCACAATTTGTGTAGTTCTGTGGGAGATTCAAGGAGATAAAAGATTTAGATACTGAAAATTCACAAATAATTTTTATTTTATTTTTATGTGAAACAGTTTTTCTTTTGAGAAGTTAATGCCAGGAAAGACCTTCCAACATCTGTTGTTGTTGTTCTCACCCCCCCAACCCCCATGAATGAGTAACTTTTATACAGAGAATTTCAACAGAGCTTCAAAGGGCCCTTTTTCTATTCAGATAACCTAGATTCAACCAAACGACACCATCAAAGGTATGATATTTTTGCCATGATATTTTCTCTATGATAAAGCTTAAATCGAATGTTGTTTCAACTACTGAACTGCTGTACTAACTTTAACTTATCTTTGCTGAGATGTGGGTCAGGGGCTGCGCTAGACAGAAGTTTGTTTGTTTTGAGAGCAATTATAAGGATACAGGAAATGCTTATGTTCTTTTTCTTTTTTTACTCAAAAAACAGGTCATGAAAAAACAAACTTCCCAAATCTAAACACAAGCAGAAAATCAAACCAAAACAAATATTATCTAGTGCCGAAAACAAAAACATAACATATTTTCCTCATTTAACTAACTTAGGGGAGGTACTCTGTGTTGGTACGGGTACAATTGTGGAATAAAGTCAGGACATGAAGACACACTTGTACTGTCCTATTTCCTATATTGGCTGATATTAATAGATTTTGGTAGCTATTCCATGTAGAACAGCTAGAGTGGAACAGTTGCTAAGAATATTGTTCAATTAATTATTCTGTCATTTGAAGATTCCTATTAAAAATGATTGTGATCAAGAAACATTTCATGTCAAGCGAATGGTTTAGTTGTCTTCAAAGCAGTGGAGAGTCAAATTTTTTTATTTGTATTATTTAAATACAAGCATCTTTCTGTTTAATATGATGAAGTATCCTGTATATATGACTATATCCTGTGGAAATTAAGCACGCAATTTTGTACAAATGAATGTAAACGTTTTTGGTGAAATTTGTGTGGTAGTTAGCAAAGTAATTGAATAAATGATTTTCTTGACATGCAGGCGAAGGTGAAATCCAGCTTGGTTTTCTATATGGTGACCTAACCTTTATCACCTTGTCTGCCCAAATAAACCTTCTTTTGATATATTTTCTCATGTAATTTAATGTAATATTGTTTTTTATTTATTCCAAATTGTTCCACTTCCTTCCTCAGAGAAGAAATAACTAGATATGGTCAAATAACAATTATTAATAAATACAAATTGTCTAACATATACAGTAGGAGGCTTCTTCTGATACAAAGACCTCTACTTATCTTCTGCACCTCTTACTTTTCTACCCTTTAAATAGATACATTTTTTTTAGCCTTAACCCACTTCTTCCTGTTGTCAGACACTATGTAAATTATATACTGTATAGTCACTCTGTCAGTGTCATGTCTTCTAATTTTCTCCTCCATATGCCTCTCCCATTCCATTTATCTGCTGATTACGTAAGGGTGCCCTGACCGCCACACATGCTTACACAGATCATTTCCAAATGTGTCTTTGACGACTCATTTTTGCTAAATGATACCCTGATCATTTCCATTCGTTGTGAACTCAAACAACCTCAAACTTCCTTTTAGGATGATCAGGAATTCAGTATTTTTTCTCTGCCTGAGGAACACATGTCCAAACATCATGATCCCAAAACCCTTTCCTAATTTAGACCTGAACATTTACTGCTAACTCCAAAACTTACTGAGCTGCCTGAAGGCAGCATTTTAAAGGCATCATGGGTGTGCTGCCGTAGCAAAGGCTTTTTCAAAAGTTAGGCAACGTAATGATGCTGCCCCCTAACAGTAAACTGTAGAGACTGTTGTGTGTGAAAATTCCAGGATTTCAGCAGTTACAGAAATACTCAATCCAGCCCATCTCGAACCAACAATCATGCCACAGTCCAAATCACTGAGATCACATTTTTTCCCCATTCAGATGGTTGATGTGAACATTAACTGAAGCTCCTGAGCCGTATCTGAATTATGTTATGCACTGCACTGCTGCCAGACAATTGGTTAATTAGATAATCTCATGGATGAATGTTGGTGCCAGATGGGCTGGTTTGAGTATTTCTGTAACTACTGATCTCCTGGGATTTTCACACACAACAGTCTCTAGATTTTACTCAGAATGGTGCCAAAAACAAAAATCATCCAGTGAGCAGCAGTTCTGTGGACAGAAATATCTTGTTGATGAGAGAGGTTAACAGAGAATCGCCAGACTGGTTTGAACTGGCAAAGTCTACTATAACTCAGATAACCACTCTGTACAATTGTGGTGAGAAATATATCATGTCAGAATGCTATTCTGAGATGCAGGTTGGTGCTGTTTTGGCGGCACAAAGGGGACCTACACAATATTAGGCAGGTGGTTTTAATGTTTTAGCTGACTGGTATATATCATATCAGATTACTAAATGGGAAAGTACCATTCAGTTACAAGAGAGGAATTAAAAAAGAGAATTTACCAAGATTTTGCCTGTACTGTATATTTCTGTCATACATCCTGCATGACAGGGAGATTGAAACTCCACTCCATCTGAGCCACATACAGGATTGAAGGCCTCACTGGAGCAGTGACATGAATTGGTGCATTGCTGAGTTCCATTTCTGCACAAAAGTAAAATAAAGGTAAATGTTAATGAAAATAACAGGATGGATTACAGCAGCAGATAACAGGAAATTAAGCATTTGAAAAGCATCAAGAATGTGTGAGAACTTAGCCATGGAGATTTCAGGCAGCAATGAGAATGTGCCCCATCAGCAGATAAGCCTTGGGGGATATAACTGGTTTGAATTTGAGCTACCCTATGTAAACATTCTTACTGGAATGTATTTTTTTTCCCTCCACTTTCCCCCAACTCCAAAGAATTTATATTTAATTGTATCCATATGTGAACAGACTATTTCATCATCATTTTAGCTGTCATTTGAAAATGTTATAGCTCAGATGTTGCTCTTAATGGAGTTTTCAATTGAGTCTTATGCAATAAGGTTGCCTCAGCTGTTTCCACTAAATTTAAAATGTTTGACAGTAAGAGAACTATACACTCAATGTGATGGATACCATAGCTGTGATTTTAAGCACTGGAGAAATTTGAGTTTTTATTGAAATCTCTGAAGTTTGATGAAAATCTTTGGTATATTGGCAAATCTGAACACAGTTTGTGACATTATGATCTCTTCTGAAACAATTATGAAATTAACAAGGCTTTAGCAAAGTTCTCAGTTTTCTCTCCATCTAATCTCATGAGATCTTAAAGAGACTCATTTGTGATTTTTCTATACAGGCTGTGCTTTGTGATTAATTTTCAGCATGTATAAATTGTGCTGTTTATGAGTTGTGACTGGTGCAAGTTGATGATTTCTTTCACAGCTGTTACACTGTTGATGTTGTTCAAGGTTTAATTGTAGGTACATACAGTATGTTGAAATATAAGAGATACTATATAGGATCCTTAATATACTGCATGTAAGTATACTTTTCCATAATGAACTATGCAATTCAACATTGCAAATGGAAGATATTCAAAGCATTCCAGGACTCACCTAGCATAGTTGATGCCAGAGATGCTTTGTGTTGGGCAGCCAAGAAAAAGAAGAGGAATTGCGAAGAATATGCTTATGAGAACCGCTAAAGTACACATCGTAGCTGAGGATCTTACAGACAGACTCAACCTGCGCATGATTACCCCTCCAGCCATAATGCCCAACATAGCTGAGGGAATATTTAAACCACCTGTGAACAGACACACACACACACACACACACAGACAAAAAAAAATAATCCAATTAAAATCCCAGTATTTAAAAAAAATATATAATGTTTGACATAACTCTTAAAAAGTTTTCATAAAAGTTTGCCTTTGAATCTGATTTAGCCTTAGTCAAATAATGTATTTTACATGGATTAGAAGTGGTAATAGTGTTGAATGATTATTTTGTGAGTAGTACCTTTAAATAAATACCACACTGACATATGCCACAAAAGGTTTTTGGTGCAAAGGTTTTTTTGAATGAGTACCTTTAAAAAAAAATGCTTAGGTTTTTTTTACTAGCTTACCTATCATCATGGTGGAGAAGGCGGCTGTTTGTGTGAACTGCCTCTCTATGAATTTGGCCATAAAAGTGGCCAGTCCAGCCACCATGGCAGCAAGATTCACCTGAGCCAACACAACCAACAAGTAAATTGGGTTCCGCAGAGTTCTCATTACAATTTTGGGGAAGCCTGTGGTTAAGAGACACCATTTTAAAAAAGCTTCTGCAAGTTACAGCACAGAGCACACAAAGAAAGTTAATAAAGGACAAGAACAAGAATTATAGTTAATGTTGTAAAATGATCAATCTAGTGATCATGTCCAAGGATCTTTAGGGTTGTTTAGGAAATACAGACTTTAAAAAAACAAATGATGGTTAGATAAACATACAACTTAAATGACAAATGTTAGTTAAGTAAATTGGTTCTGATTAAATAGGACATGTTGTGAAATATGAAGCAATCTTTGTTTTACTGTGCAAGAGAAGCATCAAGACTGAGGGAATTATCTTAAATCTAGGTGTTGTCTTATCAATCGTTTTGTTATATTGCTATTGTTCCAAATATGGCTGTTAGCCAATAAGAAGCTCTAATGTAGGTCAATGTGTTCCTGATGTTTTCACATCACAGTGAGATACTTGTCACATAAAATTGTACAACTTACAAAATGTATTTTTTTCTTGATTTATGATTACTAAAATCTCTGAACGGTAAAATGGCAAAACGTCTAGGTTACGGATGTAACCTCAGTTCCCTGATGGAGGGAACGAGACGTTGTGTCAAAGAAGCGACACTAGGGGTCTCTCTTGAGTGCCTTTTGCATCTCTGATCTATGAGAAAAGGCCAATGAGAAATTGGCAGACAGAATTTGCATGTACCGCCCCCAGACATACGGGTATAAAGGGAGGGAAATGCATCTGTTTCATTCAGGATTTTTCTGAGGAGCCGACAATGAGGTTCGGCCGCAACAGTGGCTTGGTTCAACAACGTGGCCGGGAGGACACAATGTCTCGTTCCCTCCATCAGGGAATGGAGATTACATCCGTAACCTAGGCATTCCCCGTCTGTCGCTCACTTCGACGTTGTGTCGAAGAAGCGACACTAAGGGTCCAATTTAAATCACGCCATGCACTGAGCCGTGTACGTGTACTGCTGACACAGGAGCGGGCAGGTATTTTACGTGCCAGAGTGACTGGCTGTGTCAGGCTGCACGTACCCTTCCCCAACACCCAATAAAATTGTCAAAGCCTTCTGGTTATTTACCCTCGACAGGGGGGAACAAAGCGACGTGCCAAGCATGGGAGCAGGCCGCGCCAGCCACACCTTTTCTCTCTCTATGTTTCTCTCATAGAGTTAAAGCAGCTGGGGCCATCTTAACGCTATCATACGCATCGGGGAAGGCGATCTTTCCCAGTTTTCCTATTCTTTCAGAGGGGAAAGACCCTGCAGTGACCACACCTGCCCAGACTGGGGGAGGTAAAGAGTGGTGAAATACATCACATGGGCTTTTAGGTCACATGTGGAGAATGGCATGGTGGTAGATCCTTCCCCATTGGGAGGGAGGAGTTGCTACAGACACGGCGACCAGGGGCCATTGGGAACTGCCCAATGGAGACGCAGGTCCGCTCGCAAGGGACCGTACCACGGAAAATACACACAGGGGGGAAGTCCATGTAGGAGCCTGACCTGTGGAGCACCTATTCCAGAACACAGGGTAGAATGAGTACCCGCAATGGATTTAGTCGGCAAATTCCTCCACTGATTTTGTGGACCAGTGGGCTAGGGAGGAGACATCCAGGGAGCTGAGTTAGTGGGAGCTCCTGGGACAAGAGCACATGATTTTACCTAAGCAGAGGGAAATGGTGCTAGGTGCAAGTGATCCACCCGGTCAGTTTATCAGCATGTTACCGAGTTCTACCAGCTCAGACCTGAGAAAATACAGGACGAAACCGACTCAACCCTGAGATTGTAAAATCTCGCAAATGTATTGGGTGTTGCCCAACCCGCTGCTCTTCATATGTCTGCTAGGGAGGTGCCCCTGGCCAGTGCCCATGAAGACGCACAACTTCTTGTTGAATGTGCTCGGACCCGCAAGGGGGGGGCACGGCCTGGGTATGATAGGACAATGTAATGGCATCCACTACCCAGTGGGAAAGCCTCTGTTTGGAGACAGCGTTCCCTTTCCGCTTCCCACCAAAGCAGACAAAGAACTGCTCAGAACATCTAAAGCTCTGGGTGCGGTCCAAGTAGATACGCAAAGCACACACCGTACACAGCAACAAAGGAGCTGGGCCTGCCTCCTCCCGGGGCAGCACTTGCAGGGTCACTACCTGGTCCCTGAAGGGAGTAGTAGGAACCTTGGGCACATAGCCCGGTTACGGTCTTAGGATCACATAAGTGTCTGCCGGACCGAACTCCAGGCAAGTGGTGGCATGCAGCGACTTGAGTCACTGCTGGCTCCAAAGGAGGAGATGATGGGCGATTTATGTATGCTGCCGTGGTGGTGCTGTCTGATCGGATCAAGACGTGTTTGCCCTGAATTAGTGGGAGAAACCTCCACAGGGCAAAAAGTACAGCCAACAACTCTAGGCAGTTGATGTGCCAGCGCAGCGGGGCCCCTTTCCAATGGGCTGCGGCTGCGTGTCCATTGCACACTGCGCTCCAACCCAATTTGGAGGCGTCGGTAGTGACCAGGACACGTCGGGACACCTGCTGCAAGGGGACTCCTGTCCGCAGAAAGCAGAGGTCTGTCCAGGGTTTGAACGTTTGGTGGCAGGTGGGGGTGTTGATCACACGGTGCGTGCCATGGCGCTTGCTCCTCTCGGGACTCGAGTCTGTAGCTAGTGCTGAAGCGGTCTCATATGCATCAACCCCAGCAGTGCAACTGCTGCGGAGGATGACATATGCCCCAGGAGCCTCTGGAAAAGTTTTAAAGGGACCACTGTGCCCAGCCTGAAGGCGGTGAGGCATTTCTGTACTGACTCCGCGCGCTCGTTGGTGAGGCGCGCTGACATTGAGACTGGGTCTAACTCCATGCCGAGAAAAGAGATGCTCTGAACCGGGTTGAGCTTGCTCTTTTCCCAGTTGACCTGAAGCCCTAAACAGCTGAGTTGCCCAAGCACCTTGTCCCTGTGGGCGCATAGTAACTCTCGGGAGTGGGCCAGGATGAGCCAGTCCTCGAAGTAGATGAGTATGCGTATGCCTGCTTCCCAAAGCGGGGCAAGGGCTGCCTCTGCGACCTTCTTAAAGACGCGAGGGGACAGGAACATGCCTGAAGGGGAGGACCTTGTACTGATACGCCTGGCCGTCGAACGCGAACCATAGGAAGGGTCGATGTTGAGGCAATATTGAGACGTGGAAGTATGCGTCCTTCAGGTCTACCGCTGTAAACCAATCTAGATGCCAGATGCAAGATCGGTCCAAGCCGCCGCCTTTCTTGGGTACAATGAAGTAAGGGCTGCAGAAACCCTTCTTCATCTCGGTTGGAGGGACAGGCTCTATCGCATCTTTGAGCAAGAGAGTCGCAATTTCTGTGCACAGGAGTTTGGCATGTTCGCCGTGTACTGCGGTAAAGTGGACGCTTCAAAAAGGGGGGAGGCCTGGCAAACTGAATTGCATAACCATGTCGAATGGTCCTGGCCAGCCAGCGCTTTGGATTGGGAAGTGAGAGCCACGCGTCCAAACTCCGAGCTAGGGGCACTAAGGAGACGGTTATTTTTGACATACCCATCAGGGCTTCACAGCGGGGCGGAGCAGGTAATGTGGCATCGGGAGGCAAGGGTGCGTCCCGAGGCTCTGGTGCTGAGATTAGATTCAAAGCACTTACCTTGCTCCGCACACCCGGCAGGGGGTGGGTTAGTGACTGAGGAGGAGGTCCCATGGAGCTGTCCTCTGGACTCATCAGAACTGGCTGGCCAGGGAACAGTCGTGGTGCTGAAGGTGAGAGGTCTACATCCAGCATGCCAGGACTGTTGAGGTGTGGCGGCAGAGTGCCATGAGAACAGCATTTGCAGGCCAGGTGACCCAGAGACAAAGGAAATAGCTCTTTTATTGAGAATGTACCCAAAGGGTGCGGCAAATGAAATTAATTAAACAAATGATTCTCCTCCTGGCCCTCCACCGGATGACGGAGTGGTCTTCTTACCAGCTCCGGAGCAAACGTCTTGGTCTCTGGGTTGGGCATCTCAGGACCGCTTGGGAGCCTTCCGGGTCCTTGAAGGGGTCCACGAGATGGGGGGCGTGCGCTTCCTGCGGGGCATTCGATGCAGGGGCTGAGAGCTGGGCCCGGGTTGAGGCGGAGCTGCACGTTTCTTAGCCGCAGGAGGATGCCCTCGGCGAGCAGACGGAGCGTGGCCCGTGGCGGCAGGTTTGCGGCAGGGCAGGATGTGTGATATGGCCTCCATCTGCTTCACCGCGGAGAACTGCTCGGTGAAGTGCTCCATGGTGTCACCGAAAAGACAGAACTGGGAGACGGGTGCATCGAGGAAGCGTGTCTTGTCCACTTTGCGCATCTCGACCAAGTTCAGCCACAGATGACGTTCCTGAACCACGAGAGTGGCCATCGCCTGCCCGAGTGATCGCACTGTGACTTTCGTGGCCCTGAGGGTGAGGTCAGTCGCTGAGCGCAGTTCCTGCAGCACGTCGGGATCAGGACTACCCAAGTGCAGATCTTTAAGTGCCTTGGCCTGGTGGACTTGCAGGAGGGCCATGGCATGCAAGGTGGAAGCGGCCTGTCCGGTGGCACTGTAGGCTTTGGAGGTCAGTGAAGACGTCATCCTACAGGCCTTGGAGGGGAGCACAGGGCGACCCCACTAGGTGGCGGCGTTCTCGGGGCACAGGTGAATTGCAACTACTCTGTCCACCTGGGGGACCGCCGTGTACCAGTGGGCTGCTCCGCTATCGAGGGTAGTGAGAGCGGATGAGCGAGAGGCCTTGTGACAGGTGGAGAAGGGTGTCCTCCATGAAATCGTCAGCTCATCATGCACTTCCAGGAAGAAAGGGCTGGGAGCGGCACACAGACCCAAGGAACAAATCATCCAGCCGCGAAGGCTGTGGGGAGGACGGTGGGTTCCAGTCCAGCCCCACGCTGACGGCGGCCCGGGCAAGCATGTCAGACATCTGGGCATCAGCCTTAGACTGGGCGTGCTGGCTCCGATGCAGCGGCGAGCTCATCCAGCTCAGGGAACTCAAGAGGATAGGCAGGCTGGCTGTGAGGTGAGCCGCTATTGCCTCGAGCCCGGATGGAAGTCAACAAGCGTGCCGGGGGCGGGTGGTTCGCGGGGACGTACCCGGGGAAACCGAGCCCGTTGCCATCCCAAATCGCCTCCATCGCCAGCCGCGTTGTCCTCAATCCCATGGGAAGAAGGAGCGACGTGGGGGGCTGCTGGATTGGCGTTCCTTCTGAGGAAGGAAAGCCGTGGCCGCAACATTGCCATGGTCATGTTCTCACAGTGAGAACATGAGCCATCCACAAACGCTCTCTCTGTGTGATCACTGCCTAGACACACGAGACAGCGCCTGTGGCCGTCAGGAGCGGAGAGCACTCCACCGCATCCAGGAACTACACAGGGGCGGAAGGGCATCTTTATAAAGACGCGTCCTGAAAAGGACGTTCAACGCCAGCTGTGTATTTGCTCTTTTAGAGGAAATAACTCTTTTAGAGAAATAACTCTTTTAACTGCGCTGTCCAACAGCAATCGCACTCAGAGTTAGGAGGAACAGTGTGTGACTCGCAGCTCGCTGCATGCACAACCAGTCGACTCCGAAGAAAATTTCTGAATGAAACAGACGCATTTCCCTCCCTTTATACCTGAGGCGGGACATGCAAATTCTGTCTGCTAATTTTTCATTGGCCTTTTCTCTTAGATCAGAGATGCAAAAGGCGCTCAAGAGAGACCCCTAGTGTTGCTTCTTCGACACAACGTCGAAGACAGACAGGGAACACACTTTTTAGGAACTGATTGAGAGACACTTCAGGTACTGCATCAGTTTTTGGTGTCTTCTCCAACATTTTCTCCGATGATTGTTCCACTGGGACCTCTGCAATTTCCTGAAAAGAAATATATCTTAATTTAATGTTGACATATGACATTACCTGCAGAACAAGGAATAAAACTGAACCTGTCCTGAAAAAAGAATGTGAAATTAAATAATTTTTTTATCGTTTATTTTTCATCATTATTATAATCACAATTTACCTTTGTAAAAAAAAAGATCTACATTCTACAATTAATATTATATCATAAAATGGTATATATAGTAATGATGAGAGCTATCACTGTTTGAAATAATATGTACAAAATACAAGAAAAAACATTGAGTTTAAGAATAAGAAATGCTAAAATGGTTAATGTCTATTTAAGAGTTTCAACGTGCATTTCACAGAGTTCCGGTTAAGCGAACATCAATGAGAATCTCTCGGTTTCTTAAGCGCATCCATGCAGTATGAGTTTAAAATGTATATTTATTTTTACTTTTTTATCTGTCTGTAAAGAACAAAAAGGATTTTAAGACATATTATTTAAATAAAGTGGAGTCACCACATCTTTGATGGACACACATCAAACAATCCATTGTAATCTCAAGCACTTTTCTTCCAAAACAGGAATTCCAGTACTTACATTTCTAAAAGCTAAATTCAAGCACTTTAATGACTTTGTGTGAACTATGTAAATGGTGTACAAATTAGAGTAGTGGTAAAATAAAGTGATAGAGAGATTATTGTGTTTGACGGGTCATGTAATATATGATCATATGGACAGAAAACTTTAAAATATCGAGTTGGTTCGTAATATTTTTGGTTCGAGATTCTATAGCGAAATTCTATATACTGTCCCTTGCCTAACTATTAAATTATATTGTTAATGAACCAACATTTACTTAGAGACTTTACAACATATTAAAGTCTCTTTGTAAATTTTGTCACATGAACAAAATAATTAAATAACTCTTTCAATGAAATAACTCTTTACTTAAAGGGCCCCTAGTATGCCCCTTTACACGAGATGTAAGCTGTTTTTGTGTGTGTGTCTTTAAATGCAAATGAGCTGGGTGCTCCCCGCCCAGTATCGAGAATAGGGCGGAGTCTTGACATCTCTGCTTCAGATAACTAGACATCATAAGCAATATTGACAGTGAAAATAGTGGTGTGCAGCCCTATATGCTTGAACCAGAGTCAGACACTAATGAGAGAGAGACTCCGTCAGAAGTAACAGCTTTGAGAATGAACCAGGAAGTTTTCGAATGGTTATTTGATAAATGTATTTATTTGTTGTAGAGTTTTTCAGCAGTTTCGCAATGATGGATGAGCAACACACACACAAATACAGTTACAATGTTTTCTATGTGCTATAACGAAACAACTCACACAAACAAACATGTCTGTCGGCAGTGTCCGTCAACAGTCATGGGCAGGGCCTGTACAAAGTGACATCACTTTACAGAATCTGCGAACGGCTTGTTCTGAGACAGTGCTTATGATTAATGGGGATAAAAAAAGGACTGGGTGGATTTTTATCATTGTATGGTGGTTGTGTACACAGTGCCAACACACATTTATGTTCAAAAAAGTGAATTTCGCATAATAGGTCGAATTAACCCCTTTTTGGACCCACTTTCAGTTGAGATTTTGCAACCCATGTTTGAACATGCTCAACTGCCTCAAGAATGTAGACACTGCAATTCAAGAATATGCATGCATATCAATAATTAACTCGAATTCACTTCATGGGAGGTTAGCATGTGGTATAAAATTGAGCAAGAGGGACAAGAACAGGCTCTGACAAGCTTCCTCTGGACTCAAATTTATTTTCTTTTCACTTGAAAATGTTCTGTGGGGCCACAGATAGTATCAGTAACAATGCCAGATTCCTGCACTTTAAAAGGTGGAGTCCGTGATTGATCTCAAAACTAGGTTGTAACATTGCTAATCTATTAAACAAAAGGAAATAGCAATAGTAGAACATTATATTTTTGAAAATATGTTTAAATTGAGATGAATACTAGTTATCAGACATAAAGCAGAAAAAACACTGCTGCTGGCCGCACATTAGTGAACACTATCATGTTGAGATCATATGACCAGCCAAAACGTACTTGTTTATCTTGATAATCCACTGTAATTGAACACTTTGACAAGTGGAATGAATTAAAACTGCTGGTTTGGGAAACAGTCATTACTTTATCATAAAAAAATGTACAATGTAAATTAAGATTGGGAAACCTAGCCACAACAAAAACACAAATATTGCTGTGTGCACCTTTAAATGAAAACCATAAAGAAAATTATTATATTCTACTACTGTCTCCTATTCACATCCAAATGCTGTTAATGGACTTTATTAACATCAAACTCAGTTATAAATAGGGATGGGTATTGACACAGATTTCCCAACTCATTTCAATTCAGAAATGATTAACCCTAACTGATGCCGTGTGTAGCTTCTAATTTCCTTAACAACCATGTCGAAGACATATCCCAAGGCCTTGGAAAAGATGTTACTATGTTTCAGTAGGGGCAATTATTGGCCTGCATCAAACAAAGAAAACAACTAAGAAGAATCACGGCTACGTTTAATAGTTAATATAAGTTCATTTCCACATGCAACAGCTAAACAGCTGCGTGGCCACAAGAAAGCCACTTGTTAGTGAGGCTAACTACTTAACTTTTCTAGAGAGCATAAATATTTGACTGTGGAGCAATGGAAAATGGTCATGTGGTCTGACTCACCCTATTTACCCTATTCCAAAGCAATGGGCAGGTCAGTGTAAGGAGGGAAGCACATGAAGCTATGCACCCTTCATGCATAATGCCAACTTTACAAGCCTCTGGACCCCATTGAAGGTCTTTTGAATGTGCTGGAGAAGACTTTACAGAGATGTTCAACTCTCCCGTCATCATAACAATATGTCAGACAAAATTTAAATAAACTCTGGATGGAAATAAATGTTGTGAGTCGTGACGTTGCATAATGCCACGATGAATGCACGCTGTAATCAAAGCTTAATGCGTCCAACAAATTATTACAATATGCAACTTGTTTGGCCAGGAAGTGTATATTTCAGTTATAGGGCCCTATTTTAAAGAGCGCTATGCCTTAAACGTAGCACTATGCGATACGTCATACATGCAAAGTCAGTGGGCATGGCAATTAAGTTTTGATAAATTCATGCAAGCATGCACTTTGCCTAGTCTTAAGTGGGTCAGCGAAATCGTGCGTGCAAAGTGCTAATGTGCTGGGTCAAGTGCAATTTTATTCTGAGGTTCTTCTCTGATTATTGCACCGTCTTTGTCCTATTCTATATGCCAAGCAATGTCAATATAAACGAGGACAGCTGATTCATAAATATTTGGTCATTTATATGGGCTGTATGCAATGCATCACTTATTCAGCTTCCTTGAACTTTGGAAAAGCACTATACAAAATAAACATATTATTATTTACCAAATTGATCAACTGACACAAATTATGGCTAGTATTAAAAGTGATCAAATAGCTCTTTGAAATCATCTGCTGGTTGAATCCACAAACTGCAAATGCAGGAAACCGATTTAATACTTAGTTTAGACATGCTTATCCAGTGTCTTAGCATAAAGACCTATTTCTCAAGAAAAAAACAAATTGCACTTTGCTCCACTTCCTTAACATACAATACACACACAATTTGTGCGCATACACCCCCAGATAGCGCAATCACTCCCACCCATGCACACTTGCGCTGGCACAAAAATTGCATTTCGAATTAGAGCTCTCAAGAAAATTGGATAAGATGTAGCGCACGGTCGTTGTGCCTAGCAAGGTCATGAAAACAGAGCCAATAATGTCCCTTTTGCTAAGATATGAAAGAAATTCCCTCTCAGCTACTGCTGTTCATTATACTGGTAACCTTCTAACTTGGTACATTACGAAAATATTGATTTTACAAATTTTTCATCACTGTGATTACAAATGAATTGTTCCTATTTTTTTTTTTGTTTTTGACAAACAGAACTGACTGTAAAAAACAGAAAGACTATAAACGGAGACATTATTCAATGACAAATGGAATCTCGTCTGAGTCAAATCAAACTTTAACCATCAACACACAGTGACAGAAACTTCTTCGACAACTACTATTACTTAATCATGGTGAGTCAAATCTGAAAACTTCACATTTCAGAGTACAGCCAGCTGCTAATCACAAAAAGTTTAGTCGCATAACACAAAATGTGGTCTCATATGCAAGTGATTTGCTCGCATCAATCTTGGGATTTGAGAATCGATATCGGGATCATTCAAATGAAGACCACAATGCATCAGGAAATCAATATTTTAACCATCCCTAGTTATAAACCAGTTTTATTAGTCAAAATTTGTAATTTGGCTATCAATGCCTTTTTCAGACTCAAAGAGCCCACAGGTGAGATCTGTGATGTACCTCTTTAGACATCTTTCTAGGGAAAAACAGGTATGGCAAAGATGCCAGGAAGAGGAGGGTGCCAGCCACTATGAATCCCAACCACCAAGCTCCAACCCATCTGGGGTCATCTTTTTTCAAATATATTTTATCTAAAAAAAAAAGGAAGTAACAGGTCATTTATTATACATAACCCACATTCGAGAGGCATAAAACCAAACCTGTTGCAGTATTACTAAAAGCACTTCCTCTTTGATTTGACAAATATTGCTGAACAGTAGCATTGCTAAACAAGTTTAATCTTGATGTCAACCCTGTCAAAACGCACTAGCCTAAACATGTTAAGTTCAACTGCTGATATATTTATTTACGTATTTGTATTGGCATCCCACCATGCAGTTTATACTTTAGCTGTGTAAAGGCACATATATAGCTTTATAGCTGTGGTTCTCAACTGATGGGACTTGGGTTCTTGAAATTTAGGATGTCTTATGGAAGTGCTCTGTAGCAGTGCTAAACATGTTGAAATTTGAGATTAAGCCTGTCGAAACACACTAGCCTAAACATGTTAAAGTTCAACTGCTGACATATTTATTTATGTATTTGTATTGGCATCCCACCATGCAGTTTATACTTTAGCTGTGTAAAGGTAAATATATAGCATTGTAGCTGTGGTTCTCAACTAATGGGTCTGTTCTGGAAATTTAGGAAGCACATTTAGGATAGTAAAATTACATTTAAATACAACAGTACATTAAAAATTAATTGCAGTTTTGGTATTGTGTTGCATTATCAGTTGATGCCAAATGTAAAATCTGGGTTTGGAAGCAAAACCACTTGAGACCCACTGGATTATGGGTTACGGTGAAAAAGAGAATTGTTTTGTCATTTGAAATAATTCAGTAATTAAAAATGATCTTAAAAAAATCTGTTTATAATGGTGTAGACATGTAATGGCACAGACACTTACCAAAAGACATCTTGTCGATGTCAACATAGTAACTAAGCAGCAGAGATGCCATCATGTAGCCAAATGCTGGCCCTATTACTGTCACTGCAAAGAGTATGCCTGGAGACAAAGATAGAGGTAAAATAAACAGTACAGAAAGTGACAATTAATCAAAATCCAGTGTTTTTTGCAAAACAAACCTAAGTAGAAGGGAGAATTCCTCTTTTTAGCATAATCATCGATGTAGGAAATCCCAAAAGGTTGTATGGGGACTCCGCCAATCCCGAAAAGTAACTGGCCCAATAGAAGTATTGGATACACCCATAGGTGAGCATTAGTATTTTCTTGATCACATATCTGATTAGACACTTCCATTTTCCTTTGGAAAAAGCTCTCTGATTGGCAAAGGCCAGACCTATTCTCTTTGGTGCCTATAGAATAAATCGACAATTAATTAACAATATTTAGGCTAAATTAAAGACATTCAGTTGTTCAATAGTAGCAAAGAAACTTTAAATAATTTATTAATTTATTAAAATACATTCAAAAATAATATGCCTCAAAGTGCATTAGACGACATATGAGCACATATGACATTATAGAATTTGCACTCACTGTCATTGGAGTCTGTATAGACATACTTTGTACTAATGAAGTGAGGCAATGCTATTAGGAACACTCCCACACTTGCGATCAGTGCTCCAATTCCAATATATCTTGGCCGATGAACCCTGCTGCCAAAGAAACTCACAAACACGATAAGAACTGTATTCCCCACCTTTATGTAACAAGAAGAGATTAACATTGGTCAGATATAGGCTATGTAACCAAATTGTCTTGCCTCAACTTGTTGCTGTCAGAGACATTTAAAAAGGATAATGATTGGTTTGCCAGAACCAAAAACAACTTGACATCAAAGTTATTTGGCTGAAGTTACATCAAAGCAAAAATAAGAGTGTTTTCACTTGATGCTATTCCTGATTACTGTCAAGATTAATTCAAACAGAAACAAACCTTTAGGTCTGTAAGAAAAGTATTGTTAGTGCCATGCATAGGAAATCAGAATTTTATCCTTGCCTCATTGAAAGCTGCCAGCAGTCCAGATTTTTGGCTTGAAAATCCATATCTTTTTTCAATAGTGGTTATGGAGCCCTTTAGATATCCAGACACCAGTAGCTGTGCGAGCTGTAGCATTCCATGACACAATACAAAAAACTGAAACACACACACAGAAAAGTGATAAAACAGTCTATACTTTTAATAGACACATCCTGTGTCCACATATGAGTGTTTGTAGCTTGCTTGCCTGCTTAGCATTGCTTATTCTTATACATTCGAAGTTGTATCCTTTGCCATTTAACCGCATGCTTCAGGTTTTTCCTCTTTTCTACTGTTTCATCTGTGTGTATTTTACCACGCCAACCCATTACCCTTGTATTTTTTCTTTGTTTTTTCCGCTTTTTTTTTCACTTGTCTACATATCGAGTCTTGAGTGCATGCATTCGTTTTCTCCAATGAGTTTTACACAGATTATTGCATATAAGAACAACCACAAAAACAAACAACTGCGGTACGTAATGGCATCCGCTCATGTTATTTCTTCCTGTATTATATGCCACATGTTTACTATAGCTTTTTCTGTCAGCAGTGAGGTGTTTACATGTGATAAGGAATTAGTCAAGCTGACAGAGAAGATTAATGAGTTAGAGACACACATCAGAATGCTAGTGGAGGTCAGTCAGAAAGAGAAGGCGGTAGATACTGTTTTGGATGCTGGTTGTACAGCGAGTAACACACACTCTAGAGCCCCCGCAGATGGGCATTTGGTTGACGTCTTGGTGGCACACTCGCTAAGAAAAGCAACATCACTCTCCCATTCCTGTTTGGATTTCCAATAGATTCTACCCACTCAGCGATGCACTCACTGAGAATCATGTTGAAAGAGCCCTAATAATTGGTGATTCTATTGTAAGGAATGTGGAAATAGAGACTCCAGGCACTATTTAAATGCATTTCAGGTGCCAGAGCATCTGACATCAGATCAAATTTACAAGTGCTGGCTAATGCTAAACGGAGATATTCTAAAATTGTTATTCATGTTGGCACTAATGATGTACAGCTTTGCCAGTTGGAGATCACTAGAGATAATGTTAAAGAGTTGTGTGTAAACTTGCAAAAACGATGTCAGACCCTGAAATATGCTCTGACACCCTCCCTGCTCATCGTGGTGATGAGGTTTATAGTAGATTAGTGTCACTGAATGGCTGGATGTCTGAGTGGTGCCTGGAGAATAGCATAGGATTCATAGACAATTGGAAGTGTTTTTGGGGTAGACCTGCTAAAGAGAGACGGACTCCATCCCTCCAGGGAAGGTGACGCTCTTCTCTCTAGTAATTTGGCTGATAGTTTTAATAATGATAGTATTTGACTGACTGGTTCCCAGGTCAGGATGCAGACAAACTGGTTAATACGAATGACGTCACAAGGGCTGCCCCGACTATAGATTTTCCTAGTCGACTAGTAGGCGTTAGTTGAAGCCATTAGTCGACTAGATGTCTTATATAACTTATATATATATATATATATATATATATACACACTCACCTAAAGGATTATTAGGAACACCTGTTCAATTTCTCATTAATGCAATTATCTAATTAACCAATCACATGGAAGTTGCTTCAATGCATTTAGGGGTGTGGTCCTGGTCAAGACAATCTCCTGAACTCCAAACTGAATGTCAGAATGGGAAAGAAAGGTGATTTAAGCAATTTTGAGCGTGGCATGGTTGTTGGTGCCAGACGGGCCGGTCTGAGTATTTCACAATCTGCTCAGTTACTGGGATTTTCACGCACAACCATTTCTAGGGTTTACAAAGAATGGTGTGAAAAGGGAAAAACATCCAGTATGCGGCAGTCCTGTGGGCGAAAATGCCTTGTTGATGCTAGAGGTCAGAGGAGAATGGGCCGACTGATTCAAGCTGATAGAAGAGCAACTTTGACTGAAATAACCACTGTTACAACCGAGGTATGCAGCAAAGCATTTGTGAAGCCACAACACGCACAACCTTGAGGCGGATGGGCTACAACACCAGAAGACCCCACCGGGTACCACTCATCTCCACTACAAGTAGGAAAAAGAGGCTACAATTTGCAAGAGCTCACCAAAATTGGACAGTTGAAGACTGGACAAATGTTGCCTGGTCTGATGAGTCTCAATTTCTGTTGAGACATTCAGATGGTAGAGTCAGAATTTGGCGTAAACAGAATGAGAACATGGATCCATCATGCCTTGTTACCACTGTGCAGGCTGGTGGTGGTGGTGTAATGGTGCAGGGGATGTTTTCTTGGCACACTTTAGGCCCCTTAGTGCCAATTGGGCATCGTTTAAATGCCACGGCCTACCTGAGCATTGTTTCTGACCATGTCCATCCCTTTATGGCCACCATGTACCCATCCTCTGATGGCTACTTCCAGCAGGATAATGCACCATGTCACAAAGCTCGAATCATTTCAAATTGGTTTCTTGAACATGACAATGAGTTCACTGTACTAAAATGGCCCCCACAGTCACCAGATCTCAACCCAATAGAGCATCTTTGGGATGTGGTGGAACGGGAGCTTCGTGACCTGGATGTGCATCCCACAAATCTCCATCAACTGCAAGATGCTATCCTATCAATATGGACCAACATTTCTAAAGAATGCTTTCAGCACCTTGTTGAATCAATGCCACGTAGAATTAAGGCAGTTCTGAAGGCGAAAGGGGGTCAAACACAGTATTAGTATGGTGTTCCTAATAATCCTTTAGGTGAGTGTGTGTATATATATAAATATTTTGGGTGCATCAGAAAATCTTTGGACTTCCAGGGCTGAGAAAGAATGTTATGAGTAACATTAACACTGCTCTACATTACAGATTAATACTAAACTAATACTAAATACTGGGGAGTGCTAGCGAGCATCTGTAGGATGTAGACGTGTTTAGTTTGTGCTCTCCACCGCAACTTATGCAAAATTACAGAACACCACGATAAAATTGCCCAAGAGTTGATATTTTTGGCTCGCTCGCCTATTTCATCCATTGAACTTCACTAATTTGAAAATGTCGCGGCAAAGAAACCCTCCTGGGAAGCCCAAGACCATCGATGGATACATCAGCAGTGCTAGTGCTAGCGATAGCCGCTCCAAAGAGCCCTCTGATAAATCTCCGACAACCGCTTCAGATACTATGTCCATAGACAAAACCCACATGTACGAAATGTGCAAGGAAATCTGTAAGGGAATGTCGGAGACGATTCTGAGGAAACTCGATGAACGCTTTGATGCTTTTGACACCAAATTTCAATCCGTGCTCTCTGTACAAACTGACCTGCAAAACCGCATGGTCAGTCAAGAGCAAGCGACCAATGCAATGAAGAGCGTGTGGAAGCGCTTGAGGCTAAGTGTGAAGATTTAACAAAATACACTAGCCAGCTTCAAACCAAACTACTGGATTTAGAAGCACGGTCCCGCAGACACAACATCAAGATTGTTGGTATAAAAGAAAATTCAGAAGAAGGGAAACCAACTGATTTTGTTTCCAAACTTATTCCTGAACTGCTGGGTAAACAGCACTTTCCAAATCCAGTGAAAGTTGATCGCGCGCATCGCTCTCTGCAGCCCAAATCAGTGCCGGGTGGCAAGCCGCGCACTATCATGGCTCGTATTCATCATTTTCAGGTGAAGGAGCAAATTCTACGCCTCAGCAGGACACAATCAATGGAATACAATGGAAACAAAGCTCTGATCTTCCCTGATTATACTAACGAAGTGATGAACCAGCGCCGTGCCTTTCGAGATGTGATGAAAGCCCTGAGAGACGGAGGAGTTAAACATCACCTACACTATCCGGCCAGGCTGGGATGATGAGAAGAATACTCCGGAGGTTTTCAATGATTCAGCGGCAGCCGAAGCGGCTCGTTTACTGAAGGAACGTAACGTCTCGGCAGATGGTTAAAAAAATTTATTGATCATTTTTACTTTCTGTTCAAGGTGAGCGTGTTCGCTCCTCAGTGCTAAATGCGCCACACTGTTGACCATTCTTCGATCTGCGTGTCATTAAGAGACGGTCCTGATGCATGACAATTATTGATATACCAGGACGCATGACAATTTTCTTTAAAGGTGTATTTTATTTTGTTTTCTAATGTGTTACTAGCTTTTAATGTTCAACTTATATTTATGTTGCGGTGGGGGACGCTACTTGGATCGGGCCTACTATTTGTCCAGTAGCTCCTGTTTTGACCAAGAGGGGAAGATACGCGTCAGGTTCGGGAGACGCGGAGGTGAGGGAGGGGGGGTGGTTGTTGAATTGTGTTGTTGTTCTTGTTCGGCTCAGATGCACATGTTTTATTCACTTATATTCGGTATTGCAACAGAATTTGTATCTTTTTGCACTTTTTCAAAATGACTCAAGTACAAGGTAAAATGCACGTAGGAGGTAGAGATTTACAACTGATTTCATGGAATGTGAGAGGGCTTGGTAGTGTAGTCAAAAGGGAGAAAGTTTTTAAACACCTGAAATCTCTTTCTGCGGATATAATTTTTCGACAAGAGACCCACATTAAAACAGCTATGCAACATAGGTTGAAATGTAATTGGGTATCTCAGATATATCAATCGCCATTTACCTCGCATGCCCGTGGTGTGGCAATATTGTTTCGAAAAAATATCCCATTCCAGGTAACTTCTGTCAAGAACGACCCTCTTGGTAGGTATTTATTGGTCTCTGGTACTATAAACTCGTTCTCAGTAACCCTGCTTAATATATATGGTCCGAACACGGACGAGCCCAATTTTTTCAAAAAGGTTTTTGACCTGCTTCCAGATGATAGTGACTCAAACATAATAATAGCCAGGGATTTTAATTGCTATCTAGATCCTTTCTTAGATAGATTATCCACACGACCAGCACCTGAAATTGCATCTGTAAAGCTCCTAAACAACTTTTTGAAAACTAGGAATCTAGTAGATATTTGGAGGATTCAGCATCCTACAAGCAAAGAGTATTCATTCTACTCAAATGTTCATAAATCCTACAGTAGGATTGATTATTTTTTGGCTAGCTCTAACCTTACTTCTCAGATCACCAATTCCAAATACCACAATATTTTGATTTCTGACCACAGTCCCTTAGCAATATCATTAAATATTTCTCTCCCAAAACAGACTTATTCTTGGCATTTTAACCCAAATCTTCTAAGTGATGACAACTTTATTAAGAATATAACCTCTAAATTGAAAGATTTTATAGAAATAAATGATAATGGTGAAGTGTCTGACTTGACCCTATGGGAAACACTAAAAGTCGTTTTGCGAGGTGATGCAATCTCTTACGCCTCAGCCATTAAAAAAAAGAGAGAGGCGAGACTACTTGAAATTAACAACACTCTTCCTATTTTGGAAAGAGCTTACCAAAATTCTAAATCATCGGATCACTATAAAGAGATATTGAAGCTCAAATATGAATACAATGATATTATGAGTGGCCAAGTTAAGAACTTACTTTTGAAATTAAGGCACAAACACTTTGAGCTTGGGGATAAACCAGGTAAACTATTAACACAACAGCTTAAAGGTGCCCAGGCTTCAAGAGCAATTCGTAGTATTAAGTCCAAAACAGGCATTCTTCTAACCAATCCTGCTGACATAAACCATCGTATCAGTGAATTCTATTCTAAACTTTACTCCTCTAAACACAATGTTTCACAATCTAATCTGAATGATTTCTTTGACTCTATATCATTGCCCAAATTGAGTGATGCGGCTACGAAATGTCTCGATTCAGACTTTACACTGCAGGAAGTCATCAATGCCATAAAGTCATTTCCATCAGGCAAGGCTGCTGGGCCTGATGGTTACTGCGCAGAATTCTACAAGAGATTTTGTGATATTCTTGCACCACTTATGCTCAGATGATGCATAGTTCTAAAAATGATGGAAAACTGCCAAAAACCCTTTATGAAGCAAACATTTCTCTAATCTTAAAAAAGGGCAGAGACAAAACCGTCCCTGCAAGCTTTAGGCCAATCGCGCTTCAGAACTTTGATCGAAAAGTAATAACTAAAATCTTGGCTACTAGAATGAACAAATATCTGG
Organism: Moxostoma hubbsi; assembly: GCA_032164185.1. Classification (NCBI taxonomy): domain Eukaryota; kingdom Metazoa; phylum Chordata; class Actinopteri; order Cypriniformes; family Catostomidae; genus Moxostoma; species Moxostoma hubbsi. The sequence continues at coordinate 7,705,488 of JAVLUX010000042.1, forward strand.
CTTCTATCATCCATCTTGATCAGACAGGGTTTATTCCCGGCAGACTCTCTTTTTCTAATGTCAGGCGGCTGCTCAACACTATTTACTCTGATTTTAGTGGTACTAATGGAGCCTCTATTTTATCCCTCGACACACACAAAGCTTTTGATCAGGTCGAATGGCCTTATATGTTTGAGACACTATGCAGGTTTGGATTCGGGGACATTTTTATCTCTTGGGTGAAACTGATATATGCAAAACCGTGCTGTTCTGTTCTGACGAATGGTGATCGGTCAGCCCCTTTTTTTCTGCAACGCTCGGTTCAACAAGGCTGTCCATTGTCTCCGGCACTCTTTGCTATTGCACTGGAGCCTCTTGCTGTAATAATAAGAGAGCACCCACAGGTAAAGGGGCTTCAGATTGGAGGTGTGGAAACGTGTATCAGTTTATATGCTGACGACGTAATATTGTATTTATGCAATGCTGAAAAATCAGTTCCCCCTCTTCTCGAGTTGATCGAGTCTTTTGGGAAAATATCAGGGTACACGATCAACTGGTCAAAGAGTGAGTTTGTGCCTCTTTCCAGTACTTATTCGCCAGGTTTTTTACAAAGTATTCCATTCAAAATAGTTAATGATCATTTCACCTACCTTGGTTTGACTATACCCAAGGATCCAAAACTAATATTCAAATTAAATTTCGCAGAATTTATTTCACAACTAAAACAAAATATTGAATGTTGGAAAATTCTTCCCTTATCAATGATTGGACGCATAAACTCAATTAAAATGATCTCCCTTCCCAAATTTTTATACTTATGTCAAAATCTCCCCATTTATCTCACTGCAGCCTTTTTTAAAGACCTGGACTCAATTATTTTGTCCTATATTTGGAACGGCAAAAATGCCAGAATTTCAAAGACACACTTACAAAATTCTAGATTAGAGGGAGGGTTGGGCCTGCCTGTATTTAAACACTATTACTGGGCTGCCATTATTAGGGCATTAATGTTCTGGCAGCAGGGATCCCTGGATAATCAGACGCCTACAACCCCTCTGTGGCTTAAGATAGAGGCTAACTCTGTGAATAATTCTTCATTGCCAGCTATGTTATTTTCCAAGTTTGAAAAGCCAGAGTCCTATAAGAATTGATGCTTTGTGGTAAAGCAGTCAGTAAGAATTTTAAACCAGGTTAGGTGCTTTCTAAAGCTACCAAATACATCAGTACAAACACCTATATGTTTTAACCATTGTTTTCTGCCTCCCTGGCATGACATATTGTATCATGACTGGAGAAGGAAGGGCTTGGTTTCAGTTAATAATCTGTACATTGACGGTAAATTTGCATCATTCAACCAACTGAAAGGAAAATACAATCTCTCTAATTCCCATTTCTCAATTTTCAATAAAAATTGCCGAGTGCAATTTTCATGCCACTCCCCCGGACATATGGGTATAAAAGGAGAAGGAATGCCCACTCTCATTCAGGTTTTGTGCTGAGGAGCCAAGACAAGGTCCCGGCCATTACAGCGGCTAGTACAGTGTTGTGGCAAGAGTGTTGTGGTTACGACAGTAACCGAGACGTTCCCCTTCTGACACTAACTCAACGTTGTGTTGATGTAGTGACACTAGTGGTCCCTATAGAAAAATGCCACTACAGCTGGTTACTACGTGAACTTAGTCACTACGTGTTAAGTGAACTGCCGATGCAGGTGCAAGCAAGCTGCTGCGTGCGTAATAGCAGGTGCATCAGACTGCATGTAACCTCCCCCAATACCCCAAAAGACGTCATGTAGTTCCCCACATCCCTGAGAGGGGAAAGCAATGTAACTAGCATGGGAGTAGGCCGCGCCAGCCGCTCTCTCTCTATGTTTTCTCTCCACAGAGTGTTAGATTCAGCTGGGGCCTTCTAACACTATTATATGAATTGGGGAAGGTGTTCTTTTCCTTTCCTATTCTTTCAGGGAGAAAACACCCAGCAAAGACCACATCCTGCCCAAAAGGGTAGGTCAACCTGTGGCGAGTGGGGAGGTCTGCTGACAGGGAGACCGTACCATGGAAAATACATCACAGGGGGTTACCGGAGTAATCGGCACCTGTGGAGCACCTATCCCAGTACAAGGCATATTAGTACCTATAGTGGGTCTGGCTGTAAACTCTTCTGCTGAATTTGCAAGCCACAGGTCTAGGGAGGAAGGACAGTCAGGTTCCACAACTTTGTGAAAGGCGTAAAAGCACATGTTTTGTCCTCAGGGGAGGGGAAAGGCGCTATGCGCAAGCGATACACCCGACTAGCTGTTCTGTATAACCAAACTCTACCTGTTCATACCTGAAAGAACACAGGACATAACTGGCTCAACCAGGAGATTGTAAAAATCTTGCAAAGGTATTGGGTGTTGCCCAGCCCGTTGCTCTGCATATGTCTGCTAGAGAGGTACCATTGGCCAGTGCCCACCAGGATGCCACACTCCTTGAAGAGTGTACTTGAACCTGCAAGGGTCAATACATCACCACAAGGGTGACATGTTCCTCATCCTCCCTGACCTTGCACAGGGTCTGGTTCCTGTCATTGCATACCAGAGCGGGCAGTGGGAGGATTCCCAGGAAGCGAACAGGTCTATCTGTGCTTTACCATATCGACTCCAAATCACCTGGACCACCTGGTGGTGGAGTCTCCACACTCCGCTGAGCGTCACCTGCCACGACAGCGTGTCCACGGTTGTGTGAAGGCTGTCCGGAATGTAAGTGGCCCACAGCTACCTCAGCCGCTGCTGATTCCAGGGAAGGAGATGGTGGGCGAGTTGCGACATGCAAGGAGAATGTACACCGACTTGGCAATTTATATACGCTACTGTCAATGTGTTATTGGACCGGCCCAACGTGTGCTTGCTATTGATCAAATGCAATAGCCTCCGTAGGCCGAGCAGTACAGCCAGCAACTCTAGGCAGTTTAGGAACCTGTTCAGGAACCAGCGGCTGCATGCCCATTGCACACTGCACACCAGTCCAACTTGGAGGCCTCTGTGTTGACCACAATGCATCTCGACACCTGCTGTAGGGGAACTCCTGCCCGCAGAAACATGAGGTCTGTCCAAGGCCTGAAGAAGTGGCAGCAGAGGGGCGTAACAGCCACGTGATGTGTGCCGTGGTGCCATGCCCATCTAGGAACTTGAGTCAGAAGCCAGTACTGAAGCTGTCTCGTATGCATCAACCTAAGCTGCGTGACCACCACAGAGGACACATATACCCCAGGAGCCTCTGTAAGTTTTTCAGTGGAACCGCTGTCCTCTGCCTGAATGAGCTCAGGCAGTTTAGCACTGACTGCGCACGCTCACTTTTAAGGTGAGCAATCATCAACACAGAGTCTAACTCCATGTCGAGAAAAGAGATGCTCTGAACTGGAGAGAGCTTGCTCTTTTCCCAGTTGACCCGAAGCCCTAGACGGCTGAGGTGCATGAACACCAGGTACCTGTTTGCGCACAGCCACTCTCGAGAGTGCGCTAAAATCAGCCAGTCATCGAAGTAGTTGAGTATATGGATGTCCACTTCCCTTAACGGGGCAAGCGCTGCCTCTGTGACTTTTGTGAAGACGCGAGGGGACGGGGACATGCCGAAGGGGAGGACCTTGTACTGATACGCCCCACCATCGAAAGTAAACCGTAGGAAGGGTCTGTGGTAAAGGTAAAACCAAGACCTGAAAGTACATGTCCTTCAGGTCGTGAGTGGAGCCCTGAACCCAGGAACCAATCATCTAGCCGCGAGGGCTTGTGGGAGGATGGAGGGTTCCAGTCCAATCTGATACTCGCAGCGGCCCAGGGAAGCATAATGGTCAGCTCTGCGTCAGCCTTGTAAAAATTCAAAAAAAGCAGGCACACTCACAAATCTATTGGTACGGAGTGGAACCTTTTGATAGAATAGATTTAATTGCCCTTTGAAGATGTCTGCATTGTTCTATCTTTTCTGAGCACTGTACCAAAACAGTCATTAATTTGCATTTTACAAATTCATTCCGTTATTAATTTTATCTGACTCCAATTTTATATTAATCTGACTCCAATTTTAAATTGACCTCTAGTTTAGATTAAAGCTCTAATTACTTTCTGATCATTCTTTTAATATAAAATTTTTCAGTTATTACTCTAAATCCTCTTCTATTTATTGTCCATTAAATGACTTTCTCCAGCCCGGCTTCTCTAGGGCAGTTTCTCCTATTTTAAAGCTCCAGTATAGTTCTGTTCTATTGTTCTAATGAAATTCAAACTGAAATTCTTTAAATGGCTTCCTCCTATATTAAAGCTCCAGTTATGATATAAATGATTAACTGAAATTCTTTAAATGGCCTTTTCCTGCCCGGCTCCTTCAGGGTGGTTTCTCCTATATTAAATCTCCAGTAATTACATAAATTATTTAGGAGGAATACAGAATAAATCTAAAAGTAACAATTTATTTGCCAGGTAGGATATAAAACATAAGTTACAGAAATTCAAATCAAAGCCAATTTCACAAATGATCAGAATAAACAAACATTCCTAAAAATAAGAATCAAGAGACATACCTGACAAAACTACATGCAGTGGCATAGCATGGGAGATCTGGCTAACATTTTCCCATTATTAAAATTACACACATAAATGTGTGGGATCCTCTGACTACAGAGAACTCTGATTCCTTTGTCATATCTCCTTAAATACACTTTATTATATTATTAATAACAGATGACAGAAAAGCCATCTATGCGTATGTCTGACACACTGTTTGTACTGAGGAGTCTTCTGAATGTTTTTTATTTTTTATTTTTTTTGCAAGAACAGTATCATGTATGAGTGCTGCAAATGACCTCAGACCTCAGGAGGTGCTTTGAGATTAGTTTGCTTTATTTCCACAGAACAGTTCATTGTGAACACAACTCTACAGCCTATACATCTGTGATTAAAACATAAAATAATACAAAAACACATTCACCTCGAACCATGATTTATATTTCAGTGATTATTATCATCATTATAATTATTATTTTTACATTTATAATTGTTTTTATGTCTTCGTTTGTGCAAGTAATTTTCCACCTGCATGTTCACATGGATATTTGCCTTACTGTAAATTGAAAGGCTATATATACTTATATGGCCTAAATATTATTATTTTTTAATCACTTCATTATTTTAATTGCTTTTTTGTTTCGTTTGGAGTACAGTTTGAATTTAGAAATATAATTAATTTAAGTGTTTTTTTTATAAATTAATTACATTTTCAATGCAAAATCACTAAAGCAAGAACATTTACTGATCCCTCAGCCCGGGGGTTGCCAATGTAATTGGATATTGCGATATATATATATACAATACAGTGCAAACGTTTTAGGCATATAAGATGCTTCACTAAAACATTTGTCTTAAGATGGTTATTTATATCTTCAGTTCCCCTTCTGTCATTCACTCGACGTTGTGTCGAATGTAGTGACACAAGGGGTCTTTCTTGAGAGCCTCAGGTACCTCTGAACTTGAGAAAAGGCCAATGAGAAATTGATAGACAGAATTTGTATGTCCCGTCCCTGGATAAAGAGAAGCAGGTGTGTGTTTGTCAGTCAGATTTTTTCTTCTGAGCCGAGCGGTTGTGCAGCAGCAGGCAGAGTCTCAATACTGGATTCTCCCAAGCATAGGACGGAACTGCCCAATTTGGGTGGGACCCTTGCTCAGGCGTGGTGGAGGCTTCCAGTTTCAATTACAACAGCTCTCCTTGAGAGCTCATTTCTATGTGTCTGCAACCGCCACTGTCAGTGTTTCAGCCTAATTTCACTCTCTAAATTCTCCCTATCCTGTACCAATTGGTTTCCTATCCCCCAAGCGGACCCTAGTGTGAGGCTGCCTCCACTAGCGGCATCTTTTGTTCTATTGTCTTTGGCACCTCTTCCAATCTGGCACACAAGTTTAGGCGAGAACGTAATTTCAGGTTCCATTCCTTGGGGGGGGGGCGGGAAGATATCGTTGTTAAAATCAATCAGTTCCTCTTATTCTTTCCAACACATCACTTCCACGCTTCACAAAGCTATGCACCAGTGATTTGCTGTTCTGATTCTTGCCTCCCACATCTCCTCCTATCTATTCCATCAATACTAATCCTGTCCAGTGGAGAGGGGAATTCAAGCACATTCAAGTCTCGAGCCCACTGCCTGGGACATCAAGCCACATATGTTTATGCAATCCTCACTGCAGGATTACATTAACTTTTGAACTACTGAAATTGTTTTTAATTAACAAAGTTCAGGAGGAGCAAGTTCATTTAATCTGACCAATAACACAGCCAGAGTAAGAGTATATAAACAAATGCTTACCTCTACGCAGCATTGAGAGTTTCCGGCCTCCCACCATCTCCTGCTATCTGTTCCATCAATACTAATCCAGGTCAAGTCTTGAGCATCGAGCCCTCCACCAGAGAGAGCCACATATGTTTACACTATCCTCACTGCAGGATTACATTAACTTGCGAACTACTGAATATTTCACTGTAGAATGCCATGATTGACCAGTCAGTATTTCAGAGACCCATATAACAAGTGGAAATATGAACCTTTAAATTAACCTTTTAACCAGGGCAGTAACCACAATAAACATCCATACCTTATACCTTAAATGTGAGTTATGTTGAAGTCTAAGTCAAGTTCTTGGAGTAAATTCAATATGGAAAGGTTTAGAGAGTAAAGAATTGCATCAGCTTAGAAATTATCCCTTTAAAAGATGTTTGGCTCTACACAAGTAGCCACTTCAAAACAAAAAGGGGTTCCACCGTGGAAATAGAAAGAACAATCTAAGGATGTGCAGTGAATACAAGGAAATTATGATCCAGGAATTCATGAGGTACAATCTAAGGAGACTAATAAAGTCAGGAAATTTAACGTGTGTTGCGTATCTCTCAAAAATGGTAGGTTTATAAGGAAAGCTTCCAATGTAAAACTGTATCATGTTTTTTTTTTTTATCTTACCTTTATATTGTTAAAGAGACCCATTGCTCTTCAAGGTCTTCCTGACTGTGTGCTTCCTTAGAGTTCAATTGCTGTCATTTATTATTATGACTAGATGGTTACACGTTCTGTAGAAATAAAAATATAATTATAATAAAATAAAACAATCTCTTGCAATCTTGTGAGTAAAATATTGACCAAAACAAATAAGACAAATAATGCCCTACTTTGGCTAAATCTTTTGAAACTGTGGTAAGAAGTCAACTGTGGTAAAACAGAGGGACCCTTTTAGACTTTTCTTCTTTTCTTTTTTTTTCAACTTTTCAGATGCCTTCTGCCATTGCAAGCTTGGGAATTGGAGAGTAGCTGTTGATGATCCATCACTATTGAGCAAGACTTAACCCATAACTGCACTAAGGACTTAAGTGGTCATTAGTGCTTTGTAAGTCACTTTCATAGAATTTCATTCAGCACTTTTAATTATCTGAATTCTGCACCAAAATAGACAGCTTAAAAGATTCATTTTTTTTAAGCATTTGGTCCTTTTCTGTGAGTGTAATGAGCAAAATATTATAATCAACCCATATATGTTCTATTGTATATTAAAATATAACTGAGATTGTTCCAAAATGTTTACATGTTTATATATATATATATATATATATATATATATATATATATATATATAAATGCATATAAATAAACCTGTCCAAAAAAACAAACATGTTTTTACTGTAATGTAGACATTTTTATGCCCACATCCTTATGAGTTAATCCAATCATACATTTAATTCACAATAATACCACATTTTTATTAGCATGCCCAAAATGGGATACCTTGAGCTCATGAAATAAAGTAATAGAGGTGTACTCACTGCTTGTTGAGTTTGAAGATTTGGAAAAAGTCTAACCCACTTTCACTTTTAGGAAGTCAAGTACAACTTAACAACTTAAACTGAACTGGGCGGGCTTTTAGGATTGCACAATCTACAACAGTCCACAGGGATTTTCTAAGTGAAACTGTGGAGTTGTAAAAAAAAAAAAAAAATGGCAAAGAAAGAAAGAAAGAAAGAAAGAAAGAAAGAAAGAAAGAAAGAAAGAAAGAAATTCAGGAAGAAACTCACAACAAAATCAATAACTGGTGGCATACTGCTAATGTTTTAAAAAATGCTAAATGATGCCTTTCCCAAGGCTGGCCAATGTACACTATAAGGACTCCTATCAATATGACCAGCAGGTGGAGACAAAGTACAGTTTTAAAACCACTCTCTTTTTGAATGATGCAGAAATGAATTAAATACAATTATTGGGTAAAGATGGCCCACCAATTATAGTCACCATCTACATTTGAAAGGTACATTCTCCCCCTTAATAATCAGAATAGTGAGCAAACAAAATGGGGTTTTCAACCTTTGGTCCCCTCAATCATTAATTTTAGCTAAATCCTTGATTTGAATGGATAGTTATCCCAAAAATGTTATTTCTGCCATCATTGCCTCACCATTATGTTTTTTCCTTGTTTGACTTTTACAGGCAGCAGCAGAATGTCCAAGCTTGTCATTTAATTCAAGTGAATAATTGTCCCCATTCCTTTTTTCATTGTATGAACAAGCTTCAGCATTGTGCATTGGACACTCTGCTTAATATCTCCTTTTGTGTTACATGGAAGAAAGAAGTCAGGTTTTGTAAAGATGAGGGTGAATAATTACAGAATTCTCATTTTTAGGTGATCTAACATGTATTTTTTTGAATGGTCATAAGATGTCATAAAGAGTCTTAATTTAACCTCTAGGATATCTCTGTGATCTTGGCCAACTTTTCTTCTCCATACATCCTGGGATATTCATACAGGCATGTGGTTTCTCGTACCACTAATATATTTTAATTATACACAGGTCTACCTGTGGTTCCTATCTGAAAACTTTGCCATTTTAGCATGTATCTCTGCTTGCTATCAAAGTTGATCAGCTATTCAGATCTTGGTCTGGATAGAGAAACACACCACCAACTCAACCTAGAAAAGAGAGAGCTTTTCTTGTGACAAATATTACATTGTTCTCACTTTAATAATAATTATTTTACAATACTACCAACCACAAGAGCACACTCTTTTTTCTTTTTTTTTCATGGGACATGAAAATTACGAACAGGACTGGGACATGTCACAAGCCAGCTTTAAACTCATTTGGCCTACATGCAGGCCAAGGTTTAATGTTTCAGAGCATACATGCAAACCCCTTGGCCATGGCTCACACATATTTTCAGTGTATTCGTATATACTGTACTTCCATACAGTACGTGAGATCAGAGTCTGACACGCTGTGTGCCGAAGGACATACAGTAATTCACTATTTACAACAGTCAGTAAACTGAAAGCAGCTGTCAATCATTGACTATACAGACAGTGTTTTCGCATGAAGGCACCTTTTAAGAAAACGTCTCGGGTTACATGTGAAACGCTTGTTCCCTGAAAAAAGCGGAATGAGATGCTGCGCTTTGCTATGCGCTATGGGAACGATCCTAGTTGTGACCGAGCTGTGAATATGTGCGTAACACGTCAATGAACATTGACCGGAATTTATAGCCTTGGCTGATGTAATCATTAGACGCACCTGTGGCCAGGCTATAACTGGATGCGTCACCAGGTGTCGTCAGATACTTCTTTTTGAAGAGCAGTCCTGGGACATCTTGTTCCGCTTTTTTCAGGGAACAAGGGTTACACATGTAACCCAAGACGTTCCCTTTACAAAAAGCTTCACTATGATGCTGCGCTTTGCTAAGCGCTATGGGAACGCAATACCCACGCCGCCGCACTGGGGCTGTCCGGACCTCTACGGTTGTGAAGTGTGCTCACAAGAACGCGAGAGGTCTCAGACATGAGCTTGAGATGTCGACTCAAGGGCATAAGTAACATAAACATCTAAACCATCAAATTTGATGAATGTGTGTGGAGAGGACCAGCCTGCCGCATCACAAACTTGTTCAGGCATGAGCTGAGATGTCGACTCAAGGACGTAAGAGTCCGGAGTAGCAAAACATCTAACCCATAAAGTTTGATGAAATGTGTGCGAAGAGACCCTATCACAACACAACACAAACTTGTCATAAAAACTGATGAATGTGCACGGAGAGGACCAGCCCGCTGCATCACAAACTTGTTCAGGCATGAGCTGAAATGTCGACTCAAGGACGCAAGAATCCGGAGTAGCAAAACATCTAACCCATAAAGTTTGATGAAATGTGTGCGAAGAGACCCTATCACAACACAAAACAAACTTGTCATAAAAACTGATGAATGTGCACGGAGAGGACCAGCCCGCTGCATCACAAACTTGACCAGACATGAGCTTGAGATGTCGACTCATGGGCATAAGAGTGGCAAGAACATCCAAACTATAAAAGTCTAATGAATGTGTGCGGAGAGGACCAACCTGCCGCATCACAAACTTGCTGCAGAGGTAGACCTCTAGCCAAGGCTTTAGAGGAGGAGAGCCCTCTGGTAGAGTGCGCCCTAAAACCTACAGGCGAAGCTTGACCGCGTGCCTCGTAGGCCCGGGCAATAATGTCCCTCACCCAAAGTGACATAGTCTGCCAGGAGGTGACTGCCCCCCTGTGACGGCTTCCAAGTGAAGAATTGCTGCCCTGACTTTACGCCACTAGCAAATGCGGTGGACATAAGTCTGAAGGGTACAGACTGGACAAAGTCTGAGAAGTCTTAGCTGCTCTGGCGTTACAAATGGCAGGGAGCAGAAGGCTTAGAAAATAACCGGCCAAGGGTAGCAAAAGGCACCTTGGGTAGGTAGTTAAGGTGAGGGTGCAAAGAATGCTTTTGGTCATAGCTTGGGCAAACTCTAAACAGGCCGGCAAAAGAGACAGAGCCTGTAGGTACCCAAGTCTCCTTAGAGATGTAATTGCCATAAGAAAAACCATCTTGAGAGCCAGAAGTCGGGGGGGGGGGGGGGGACTGGGCGACTCGAGGAGAAGTAGAAGAGACATTGCGCTATCAATAGAGGCATAGAGGTCCTCTTCTGCCCTGTAAAATCTACCCAGATCAGTTCCAAGTGGAGGGAGCCCTAGCACTTGAAATGGTCTCGATAACCTCAAGAGAAAGCCCTGTGAAACTCAGTTGGTACCCTTAGGGACCCAGCAAGAAATGTTTCACAATTCGGGCCAGGGATGAGAAGGTCCTCCCTGTTCGGAATCGCCCAAGGCGAGCCGTCGAGGAGAGGTATTCGAGAAACATATCCTGTTCGGCCAGTGCAGCGCCATTAGTAGGAGGCAAGACCCTTGCTGGTGAACGTTGGCCACGACTCCCGGGAGCAGAGAAACCGGGGAAAGAAATGCATACAGACGCATTCTGGGTCATGTATGTGTCTTAACGTCCAAACCCAAGGGGGCTGGGTGACTTCAGGGAGAAGTAGAGAAGACATTGCGCTATTCATAGAGGCGAAGAGGTCCTCTTCTGCCCTATACGATCTCACCCAAACTTGTTCCAAGTGGAAAAAGCCGGCATTTTAAAAAGGTCTCGATAACCTCTGGAGAAAACACTGTGTCCCTCAGTTGGTACGCTTAGGGGCCAATCATGAAAGATTCCACAGTTCGGGGCAGGGATGAAATATTGTCCCCTGTGCCTGAGATAGAAGATCCTTCCTGTTCACAATCGCCCAAGGCGAGCCGTTGAGGGAAGAGATTAGCTCCGAGAACCAAACCCTGTTTGGCCAGCACGGTGCTATCAGTAATAGGCAAAACCCGTGCTGGTGAACTCAGAGCAACTACTACTCACCTTAGGGTGGAACGCATCAGAAATACAACTGAGAAGAACGTGGATCTCCTTGATGATTTATGTAAGAGGCTACCGCTGTATTGTCCACCCGCATCAAGACATGGCAGCCTCAGGAGGAGGTATTTCAGGGCCAGAAATACAGCCATCAACCTGATGACCCTCCTATCCCCTTAAGCTGGACAACCACTTAAGGCCGCTACCCAGCCCGTCAGGGAGGCGTCTGTCATTAGCAGCCTGCGACAACAAGATGCACCTAGAGTGGGACCCAAGGCAGAAAACCGGGGTCTGAACCACACAGAAAGGGAACGAAGCCTGAGGCGCGTAACCCTTATTAGTCTAGGGGTTTTGGCCCTTGGAAAAAAATCCCCTGGTTTTGAGCCACAACAAAAACGGTCTCATGAGCAGAAGGTCCAGAGTGATCACCGAGGACGCGGTCGCCCCGAGACCTGGAAATCATTGATACTGATAACAGTGCAACCTTGACCTAGCCTGACTTTTCTCAGGATGATCTGAATGGACACTACCATCTCACAGGACATGAAGTGGGAGACCCACATTGACTCTATTGTTAAAAAGGCCCAGCAGAGGTTGTACTTCCATCGCCATCTGAGGAAGTTCAACCTGCCACAGACGCTGCTGAGTCTGTCCTCTTCACTTCAATAACTGTCTGGTTTGGTTCAGCAATGAAATCTGACATCAGAAGATTACAAAGAACAGTTCGGACTGCTGAGAGGATTATTGGTTGCCCCCTGCCCTCCCTTCAAGGACTGTACAATTCCAGAGTTAGGTAAAGGCCCCAGCGGTCAGAACGCCCCTCTGCATTCTCGGCGACTCGTGGGGACACCCCTCCACCCCTGGCAGCGGCCCTACCACTCCAGGCAGTCAAGGAGACACTTCCCTCCTTCCCTCCTTCCCTCCTTCCCTCCTCCCCTTGCAGACGGCGGTCTTTCTTCAACCCCTCCGTGTTTCTGGGGGATGGCAGGGCTCTCCTCCACCCCTGGTAGCGGCTCCATCACTCCAGGTGGTCGGGGAGTCCAGTCCCCACTCGCCTCGCGGACGGCGGCCGTTCACCGCGTCCGGGCAGTCAGTCTGCTCCCTCCCCCGGTGGATGGCGAGAACCGGCTTTATAATATAAATAATATTTTAATTATAAACACACATGACGGACATGTCCGTAAATGATCTCTCTATCGTTGCACCACCATCTGCCATCGGCCTTTATCCCTCTCAGAGGCTTGATTAGCCTGATACAGGACCGGGTGTGTATCACCACGACCCGGCCCCGCATTCTGCCCTGCCACAATGACATAAACAAAACATGGCTTGACTATGGCTTGACCAAAACAACAGTTACATGAACAATACTCCACAAATGATAATGGCAATGTGAGGGCTTAAATACATGACATGGGGGAACATAAACCAATGAACAAACAGAACTCTAAACAAGACTAAGGTAGGAAGCCCGAAACACCAGAGGCGGCAGGAATGGAGAGGTTTCATGGGGGTATCGTGAGGGTCGAATTGGATGATACACACGCCCCATCCCAAGTTGGGCTACCCCCACAAGGCTGGGCGCAAGACCGTCTGGGTTTTTTCCTCTTAGAAATGACTGCCCTGAGGTCTTGCTTTGGGGGCTGCTGAGGGTGACGAGCCAGTCCCCAGTCTCTATGAGGGGTATTATAACTTGTCACGCATTGTTTCTGAGCCTCCCTTCTAGAAGGACCGGGGCGAGGCTGGGTGGCCGACGGCCCCTCTCCCTGAGTGCGGCGACGAAGGAATTGCCCGAAGGCTTCCTTGTGACTTTTCGCCTCCTGGAACCTGGTGATAACTACATTCATAGCGTCACCAAATAAGCCAGAAGGCGAACTGGGGCATCGAGAAGGAAAACTTTATCCTTGAAAACCTCCTCTTTGATCGTGGTGCCCGCACTCAGGTCCTTCAGCAGATCAGCCTGGTATGCCTGTAACACTACCATAGTGTGCTGGGCAGCACCAGCCTGATCTGCTGCCCGATTATCCTTCCCCACAAGCGTGGAGGTGGACCTGCACGGCTTTGTGGGGAGAGTGGGTCTTTTTAACGATGATGCCAAGCCAGGCAAGAGATAACCCGCAAGTATCTCTTCAACCGGCACCATCACCGAATACCCCCGTGCCTCAGCACCCACGATAGTCGAATATATCGATGTCGAGGGCACGAAGACACGGGAAGCATAAGGTTTCCTCCATGAACGAGAGAGATTGTCATAGAGGTCATCAAAGAAAGGAAGGGACTGATGAGGCATTCCCTTCCCTTGGTCACCAGACAGAAATCTGTCCTTCAACTTGACGTGTTTGGGGGTCTCTTGTTCGCGTGGCCAGTCTAATTGAAGCCTCGAGTAATTCATCTGATGATTTATTATCATGCCCGGAATGCTCAGAGGTGGGTAACTCGAAATCCGAAGACTCAAGAGATTCATGGTCAAATCAGTACTCAATCTCATCCACTTTTTGAAGATTTTTGCCTGCCGGTTAATTAGGGCTCGGGTTTCCTCAGTTATCCTTTGATTAAAATATTGCTTAAATGTTAGTTTTAATGCACAGTAATAGCCATTATAACAAGTATAACAAGTTTGTACAATAGGGAATAAAGACAAGCAAACAATTCGGTCAAAAGTACAAAGGCAGCACTATAGTGCAATGTTTAAGTTAAATAACAATATAAAGTTATGAACCTTAACTTTCCCTCAGCCAAACAGATTTGCCTGGGAACAAATAATACATTTAGACTCTGAGACCAAAGATTGTCCATTAGATATACCTCATATATCTAATTTAACCAGGACTGCAGAGACATTTATGCATTTAGCAGATGCTTTTATCCAAAGCGAGACATCAGAGCCAGCGGCAAAATTACAAAAGGACTTGCCGAGATATTGTTGTTCTCGGCGTGGTACCATGAGCGCTGACTGCCTGGTCATCTTGATTGTGGGACATCACATCTCCGAAAACGTCTGCGCAAATTTTCAAGTAGGCTCTATTTTGATAAATCCTCGCCTAAAAATCATAAAACTACATTCCAAAACTACACACAACAACAGTAGTATTTACAAAATTATAGCTTACATCTGTGTGCTTTCTCATCCAGGCATTTGGACTGTACTTGGCTAGATGCAGACTTTGAATTGGAACAGCACTTGGGCTGCGACTGATGACAATTCACAAGTCCGCAAAAACACAAATAAAGATAAGAATGAATATTGAGAAACTCCTACTTATTAAAGTCCTTCTTACGTTGTAGTACTGACTACCACTGTACAACATACTGTACATCTCACTGTCCTGAAGCGTGAATATCCATTTTAATTTCAATTGACAATTGGGCCGTCTGAAGCAGATCTACTGTGATTCATTGAGGATACTGTATGTGAGCAGAGGTGGGTAGTAACACGCTACACTTACTCCATTACATTTACTTAAATTTTGTTAGTATTTTAGTAAATTTTGGGGGAAAAAATTACTTTTAGAGTAAGTTAAAAGTTTTTACTATTTTAATTTTTACTCTCTCTGAAGTAAATTTCTAATGAAAAAATGTACTTTTACATTACAGTGGGTGGTGTACCTGTCATTACATTGCTGGGTTTCATTTTAATTATTGCGTAGTTAATTGAAAGATTAATGAATGGGACTTTTAGGACAGCGGAAGTTCACACAAATGTGCGCGCTGTCACAGACTGTCACTCAAGCTGAGTGTATCACTGCTACAGCATTAAGCTCTCCAAAGTGAAACACTTTCTTCGCCCCACACAGTTAAAAAAGAATATGCAATGCCTTCAATTAACAACAAGACAAGCAGATATTTCAAGATTAAAACTGTAGTTCCAACTTAAGGCTGCACACTGAGGTAAGTTGTGGATCTAATGCTGATGGTCACTCTCAAGGTGATACTGTAATATGGCCTCTTATGACACCAGTTTTTAAGTGAACATTTTTCAATCAGTGCAGCAATATATCAGTGTGCTGTCACACGTCATGAGAAGTATTTACGCATTTACCCCACACCCTCTAGGGGATACTGGAAAGTATCGCAGCTACTAAAGGCTGATTAACTGTATAAAACATGTTAAGTTAAGTGTAATTGTCGTTTGCTCTGCCGTTCGAGTGATTAACAACTGGAGCGCGAACAGACAGCATTTCTGTGCATACACAGCGAGGTCCACGGGGAGAGTGGCTTTGTCCGAAATCATTCACTCATTCCCTATATAGTGATACCTAGTGCCTATATCTCAGCAGTGAGTGAATGAAATGAGTGAGTGAATTCAGACGCTGAGGTATACACTTATAGTGTTGGAGCTCTGGGGCTGTCGTAGAAACAACGTCACATATGAACTTTTAAAATTATTGGGCCTAACATGTTATTCTTATTAAATTATATATTAATACAATAAATCTTCATTCTGTTTGTCATTTTTAATATATATATTAATGTAAAGAGTAAACACATTTTATTAAATGTACATTTTGGATTACTTTCATGATTCCTTTATGTGCTTTTGGAGCATCAAAATTTTGCCACCCATTCACTTTACAATTGTACTGACCTACATAGCAGAAATATTCTTCTAAATATCATAATTTGTGTTCTGTAGAAGAAAGAAAGTCATACATATCTGGGATGGCATGAGGATGAGTAAATGATGAGAGAATTTGAATTTTTGGGCGTACTATCCCTTTATAGCTCAGTGTAATAGAAATGTTAATACTATATACTAAATAATGTGTAATCACAATCATACATTAAGCCTTGAGTGAATATGCTTGTTTCACTCATTTGTGCCCTGGAGCACCGCCATTGTTTGGAGTGCTGATACAGCTTGTTCTGCTGCTGAATAAGCTTTTCCCGCCAGTGCGGACGTTTGTCGACACGGTTTGGAAGGATGTACATGTTACTCGCTGGGCAGAGGTGTGCCGCTATCGCTTCCTCTACAGGGGGTTATTGGGCATAACCGTTTTCTTTCCCATGATCCACATTAAAGAGGATGGCATCACTGAGCGAGCGCACCATATAAGATCACGTGCCAGGACTTCAATAGTTCGCTATGAACTTCGGGGAAGAATTGTGCATGATCTTGCTGTTTGACGGCACCCGGACTGCTGGAACCATTCATCGAGGCGAGACTGTAAAGGTTCTTCTGGGGGAGACCAGTCAGGGCGAAGCTCTTCGACTGCCCTTGTAAGGACGCGGAGCATCTCCCTGTCAGTGGCGCGTGCACGTTCCTTGCACTCGCTGGGGGGAGGGGCGGCAGAATCATCCACTGACCATTCGCCTGATGCAGCGAGAGACATGACATCATCATCATCCCCAGCGTCAGATCCATCAAACGAGACGAGGCCGCACGTTTCTTGGGGCCGGAGCTCGTCTCGCACATAACGTATGGGGATATCTGTGCTTCGTTGAGACTGAGGGGCTCGTGGGGCGCGTGCCGGCACGAAATCCACCTCAAGTTCGTCCTGTTCGACCTCGCGGCACCACCGTGCCTCCTCATGTGAACCCTCGGGTATCAGAGAAGAGGTGGGTTGGAGGGTGCGAGAGGCTGAATTGTCCCTCAGAACGAGGGCGATTCGTGAGCGAATTCATGCTTTAAAAGGATACTCTACACCTGCTGATGCGCTGCAGAGAATCAGGATGCTTAGGTCCGTTCACCAGCGAAGCATCAAGCGGCAAGGCGGAGTGATGTCCGCTGGAGCACTGCAGGGGAGTGGAGATTCTTCTCTCTGCCGTGAAGATTCCGCTGACTGGTGTGTATCGACGGCGAAGGTCAACAAGAGGTAATCGCTGTCTTGAAGGAAGAAATTCTGAGGAAATGGTGTCCGTACACCTGTTTTATAGTGGTCAGTTCGCGCAGAAACAAGTGGTCAGTTTTGCGCCAAAACACCATAGCTAATATTAGAATATTGGCATTATTGTAGAGAGGTTTCAAATAGGTCGTGTATGAAGGCACTCCCCATATGCATTAGTAAACGCAATGTCAAGTGGACTGAAGTCATAAGGGAACCCACAGAATCGGACAAAGTTGAACTTTCTGGTAAGAAAATGACGCTGTGGTTCTCAAAAGATGATAATCTTAATAATTGTTATTTAGTTGAGGAAAGACCAACACTGGAATAGCCGGTCTGGGACCACAAAAAATATTCCGCTGTGATTCTCAAAAGGTGAAATTAAGAAGTTAATAATAGAACAACGCTGGTATAAATTCTGCTGTTATTCATAATTTGGGACCGTTTTTAATTCTTAAATTAAGGAAAGACACTGACATATTACTAGGGCAGGTTTGGAACCGCAAGAGAATCGCCTAACTCAGTAAAAATGGAACATGGGATTGATTTTGAGTAAAAATAATGACATCAGTAGATGTCCAGACATCTGCTCTGATATGGATGCTCCAATTGTAAATATATATTAACTATTTATGGACCAAGCAGCTGTGCTCAGTTAGAGATCTGGGTATCTGAATGTGGTTTTCCAAAGATTGGAATTTTTAGCACAAGACAGATGAAACAGTTAAAGGAGAAACTGATAGAGAAGGGAAAAGTAAGTAAAGAAATACATGAGAAAATGGCTGAGAAAGAGCAGGAAAAAACTATTTGTTTAAGAGTGATTGGGTAGCATTTTCTGATTGGTTAACTGAAACAATCCTGAGGGTCAGAAAAATGCACCAGGGAGGGACAGAGACCTATAACAAAATCTCTCAGTGTCTGGTGACCCAGACCTGGACTCTACCCCTCCCGGACAATGTCTGAATCAAGCAGAAAAAGCTGCCGCGAGCCGCCATTCCTGCAGTCCCACGACTACTGATTTTCCTGTCACGGAAGAGCACCCATAGAGCGAAGAAGATACCAGCATGCAATGGTGATTGAACAGAATTTCCTAAAATTGTGCTACATTTCCTAAACTAATGGATTTACAAAAGATCACCTCCTGCAAGCAGGGTCCTACAGAACTAGTGACTGAGTATTTAGTGAGCCTGACGGAGGTGCACACTAACAACTGTGCCTGTGGGAGGCACATCTGCGTGACCGGTTCCTCAAGGGCCTCAGACCTGATATTTGTAAACATGCAAAAAACACGGTTTTAATTATTACACTGGCTACCTGCAGGATCTAGAAAATCAAGCTGTGCATTCTGAGAAACTGTTGAATGAGAAAGCACAGAAGAAAGAGAAAACTATGGCTGTGAGACTGCATACTGTTGATACTGTACAAGTAACAAAGCCAGAGAGGGCACGGGCAGGGCAGAGGCAGAAACCAAGGAAGAAAAATAAGGCTGCTTATACTGTGGAGCAACAGATCATTGGATCAGAAAATGTCCAGAGATTAGAAAGGACATTAAGGAGCACCCGCAGCCACCTATAAATTGAAAGGAGGATTGACTCCTAGGGGGACTGAGAACAGCGGATGGTGACCCAAGGAAACGTGAGTCAGAGTATAACACACACACCCATGAACAAACAATGTTTGAAATGCTTTCCAATTCAGCCAATATAATGATGCCTACCATCACATTGACAGTTGGAAACAAACCTATTACATTTTTAGTAGATTCCGGTTCCACAGAATCTGTAATCATGAACAAATAATTCACACCCCCTCCCAAATTTTGTGGTATATATATTACAATGATTGTGATGATTGGTAATTATGTTTTATATGGTGCCACTTTCAATCAAAGATGATATGAAGGGAATTATAAAAATTCCTACTGACAAAATGCTGCCCAATAAATTTGTTGGGATAGAATGTAATATGTACTCTGGGCATTATGTTAAAGGCTAAAGAAGGGATAGTAATGTCCAGAAATACTGACTCGGAATTGAACTCACATGCTTACACCATTCTGAACAACCCTGTCCCCACCAAATCCCTCTCGGACAAAAGAATTTTGGCCATACAAAACATTCCATGGACTATCACTATATAACAGATGACGAGTTTTTTAATAATTATTTTGCAGGCAGTGGATCCCTAATTATGCAGAAATAGAGACTCCACTATCTGAAATGATACATGGTAAAGGATTGAAATCACATGATAAAGTAGCTTGGACTGAATCCAGATATGACCTTATTTCTCATCTTAATTAGACACAGTGGCAGCTGGGCTGCCCAAATATCTAAGCTGTTGCTGCTGCAGAAAAAGCAGTGCTTGCTTCCAGAGATTTGGTGGGTTATCAACATTTGAACTTATTGGTCCCACATGCAGTATCAATCATACTGTTAGAACAAAAAACAGCTAATCTTTCTGCAGCATGATGGTTAAGATATAAATGCCAAATATTACTGTTAAAAGATATACAGTTCGTAATCATGCTACTCTTTTACCCACAGCAGATGACGGAGATCACACGACTGTGTTGCTTCAGTAACAGCAATTTGCTCCCCTAGGCCTGACCTCAAGTACACACCACTATTCAGTGCTGAGTTCAAAGTGTTTGTTTATGGTTCTGCCTCAAGGGACCCAATCACAGAAAAAACTAGGGCTTGGTTTGCATTTGATACTATCATTGCAAACCTCCTTACCTGGACACACATCCACACAAGCAGTGGAATTGATGGCTTTAACTGAAGTCTGCAAACATGCAGCAGTAGATATGCATTCGGGATGGTGCATGATTTTGGGGTGATTTGGAAGCAAAGAGACTTCCTTACATCTACAGGCAAACCCATCTCTAACAGACACTTGGTTGTGGCCCTGTTAGAGGTCATACTGTTGCCATCCTCTGTCGCTGTGTGTAAATGTGAGGCACACTAACTCACTTGATCAAATGTGAAATTCACGCACAGATGATGCAGCAAAGAAAGCTGATCAACAGGAAGTTCAAAACAACAGTTTTGTTTCTGTTCCACAAACTGACACAGACACACCAAATGCTGATTTAATTGAGACTGTTCTAAGCGAGAACGTATTTGGGTTGGTCCAAATGGTAAATCATGTCTGCCACATCATTTATTTCCACATTATGCAAAACTGACACAGGGTGTGGATCATCTGTCAAAAGGAGGGATGTTGAGTGAAATAAATAGGTACTGGTTCACAAAGGGGTTTTCCATTTATGCCCAAAACATTTGTCAAAAATGTGTCAAATGTGCCAAATTTTATGTAGGAAGAGGGCAACTGATGCCTTTGAGTGCACATCGGTAACCTGAAAAGCCATTTGACCACATTCAAATAGATTTTAATGAACTAATTATGCAAGAAGGCAAAAGATATTGCCTGGTGATTGTAGTTATGTTCTCCAAGTGGTTGGAAGCATACCCCACTAGAAAAGCGGATGCGAGTGCACTGGCAAAAAATCTAACGAGAGAAATAAAACCCAGATGGGGCAGTCCAGGGAAAAGTAGTAGTTATAATAGAACCCACTTTGTGAATCAACCTCTACATCACACCGGTCAGTATTTGGGAATTGATATGACAACACACTGCACCTACCACCCCAAGAGTGGAGGAGCAGTGGAAAAAGAAAATTGCATGCTGGAAAAAAAATTGGTCAAATATTTGGTTGAAACCGGACTAAATTGGGTTCAAGCATTACCATTGGTGTTAATGCAAATGAGGGAAAGGCTCAGGAAACTAAATGTTTTGAGCCCATTTGAAATTTTATTTGGCAGGCCCCTTAACACAGGAATTAGACCACAAAATGGCAGTTGCCGGATACCAACCAGTGTGAGGATGAAATGTTTCATTATTGTGCAAACCCCTCAACTGTGTTTTGTGATATTCATAGACAGGTGAAAGCAGCACTCCCTAGAGAGGTGAAAGGGAAATTGCATGATCTGGAGCCCGGAGACTGGGTGGTGGTGAAGGATTACAGGCAAAAGAATTGGAAGTCGCCAAGGTGGTTGGGAACTTTCCAAATTCTGATGACAACCACAACCCCTGTGTAGGTTGCTGAGAGAGCATCGTGGATATATGCAAGCCATTGCAAAAGGATTCCAGAATTAGAGGACAGCCCGTCGAAAGGTGTGCGTCAAACCTCAGCTTCACCACTCTGTGGCATATTCTGGGAAGGAGCGGGCGTGTACTTTCATTGGCACAAATCCTGGCCATAGTAAAGAAACCAACAATGTCCTGAGCATAGGAAGGGACCTAAGCGGAAACAGCAAGGCAAGACCAAGACCCTTAAGCACCAGAAGGGTGGCCTGAGGACAATCATGGGCACCCTGATGGTAAATGTATTGACCCTAATCATGGCAACACAGATTTATGAACACAAGTTAATCTGCTGTGTGTTACACCAAAAAAAAAATGACTAGTAAGATTTACTTAATTTTCATTTATCACAGCTTTTTATGGTATAAAATTAAGCAAAATTTACTCAACTTTACAACGTAATATTGATTATAAAAGTGAGTAAATTTAACTTAACGTTTCAGTTAATATAGTAACTTTTTCTTACAAATCTGATGTACATTTTACTTTTTACATTTACAAACTGTCAAAATTGAACATTTTATTAGACTAACTCTCGTATTAAACTTTCCTTATAAACACGTTTAATTATGTATAGAACTTATGTGGTCTATTAGACAATATCACCTTGCATTACTGGCAATAGACACAAAAAAAAATTGTGCATGCAGAACAACACTTTGTGCACAAAAATTATGACGATAACAATCAACAGATAATTTTTTGATATATACTGTATATAAAATGAACACTTAATTTTGAGTTAAAATAAATGAACTTCAGACTTCACAAACAAGAAGATACTAAATGTAACATAACCCAACAATGAAAAGGGTGTAAATAAACTTGCAAACAGTGACACCATGCAATCTAATTAATTATTCAAGCCCAGTGCATGCTTGGAACACCAGATTCCAAAAGTTAAGTAAAATGTACTTATTTCTTTCACCAGTGAAATATACTCAAATTAGTGAATAAATATCACAAGGTTTTCTACTTTAGAACTGTTACATGATGACACATTGTAAAGATAACAAACAATCCTAAATAATATAATTAATAATATTTTTTACGTTTAAATCGAGTTCAAATTTAGAATTTACTTAATATTTTTATATTTTCTGCTATATTTACTTTACCACAAATACTTTTTTTCATTGTATGACATGTACACAACATTAAAACCACCTGCATGATATTGTATGGGTCCGCCTCGTGCCGCCAAAACAGTGCCAACCCGCATCTCAGAACCCCAGGAGAATGGCTGGTGTATATGATTGGTGTATACTACAAGGCCCATCAGCTGCTATATTAGAAACTTCATCACAGATGTGGTCATTTATTTTTTTAACTAATCACAGGATAATATAATAGGAAGTATAATGTTATAAATAAATAGTAAATAACAAAAATTGCAAAGTTTGCTAGATGTGCTCGGCTATGTGCTGTGCTCGGGGTAATACGTCATTACAGTCAGTGAAAAAGGTCTGTTGACACTTTGAAGATCTACTTAATCTAAGCCTTAAAAACTACTTTCGTTGGTGTAAACTGATGTAGCCAGGTTTATTCAGTCATATTAAATAACATCTGTTTCTGACTTTAAAAAAGCCCCCCAGTTAATTAATTTACTACATGATGCACATTTTAGGCAACTTTCCCAAAAAAAATTAAAAATGTAGACTACAAATTGAAATGTTAAAAGCTATAACTTTTACTTGTAAATTTGTGAGATTTGTTAACTTTAATATAACCTTCAAGTCCTGAAAAAATTAATTAACATTAATGACTGAAATTGTAGTGTAGGTCATTCTCTTTGATATGGTCTGACCGACAGCTGACTTTCCCAGAAATGTTAATGTTTGCCTATCAAGGGTCATGTTGAAAACATTGTTGATGCAATGTAATTTGAAAACCTTCAGGACTATTATTTCATCATCCCAAACCAATTGTTGTTGTCCACAGTACAGAGCATATTGTTGAAGCAGATGGCATTAACACATGTAATTACACCTTAATTACACACTTGCAGTATTATATTTCCACAGAGGGTCAAAGAAACTGTTCATTGCCATTAATGAGTACTAAAATAAGTTGCTTTTAGGGGACACATTCACATTTAAAATAATAATTAATCATCTGGGAGCTAATTGACACACATAAAAATGGTTATCAAATACATCTGCTAATAACGAGAGCTGATAATGAAGTCCCAGGATGTTCTGGACCTCTCATGGCTCTAATTCATAATGGGACATTTTATTGTTCTGGATTGTCCAAAACAGCTCTATCAGTTTCCAAACAATTTATGCAACACCTGTTTGGCATGACGCATGTGTGTATATTTTTCAACATAAAACATAGTTTAGGAGATCTCCGTATCCACTGAATTATTATTTTGTAATTGGTATTACATATTAAAGGCCAACATTAGATAAATTACATTTGAATACATTGCTCCATAAGAAATACATTTAATAATATCACTCCTGAAAGTATGCAAAAGGAAGCCAAATGACGGAAAATATATGAAAATAATGGTTGTCCAACAGTACCTGCCTCTTCAGCAGTAATTCAATTATGACTTGGTCATTGGTGGTGTGAGTGATTCACAAAGGTTATTAGAAATTCAACAGTGCATCTCTAATTGACTGCTCATTTATGCATGACCACAACAACATATCCGCTGAGAGACACACATGTACTGTGTGATGATGTCAGTGATATTTTGTCATAAGGAGTGCTTTTGCACTTTTGGAGTATACTGTATTTTTGCATACATGAGGTATGTCTTCATATCTTCAGTAGATAGATAAAAATGTTGACCTAAATATGTGTTAACATCTAAATTAACTGGTTTATTTAAAAAATATATATAACATAAACCTGAACACATTAGATTATATCAGCAAAACAAATTTTAAGGGTTTGATTGCTTATAAATAGCTCCTTATGGTAACAATTGCAGGTTACACTTTGTATAGTGTGTGCCTACAGTTTATAGAAAAAGAGGTGCAGACATCAAGCAAAACAAACATCCTAATCATTGCTAGAGACTGCTTACATGGGTAAATTGGGCACTGTTATATAGAGTATAAGTACACCTCAGACCGTAATAAGGAGTCCCAGTCAGCAGGGGGGGCAGTAAGCACAACACCAGAAGTACAGACAATGCACAACTGTACAGTCAGCAAACCACACTAAGGGTGCCATTTACACAAAAACATTTCAACAGAAAACTGAAAACTTTTTATGCATTTTTGG
Organism: Moxostoma hubbsi; assembly: GCA_032164185.1. Taxonomy (NCBI): domain Eukaryota; kingdom Metazoa; phylum Chordata; class Actinopteri; order Cypriniformes; family Catostomidae; genus Moxostoma; species Moxostoma hubbsi. Next base: position 7,730,412 of record JAVLUX010000042.1, read on the forward strand.
CTGTTCGTTTACATGACAACAATGTTTTTGCCTGAAAGTGCAAACGTTTGAAAACGGGTTTCAAAGTGCAAGTTTTTTGAAAACGATGCCGTTATCGTCTCCTTGTAAACATACAAAAATGCAAATTTGTAAAACGATGCGCACATGTATTACGTGTTCAGTCTATAAGTATGTACAAGCGAGTACTTCAAAACAACGTGCGAGACATTCAAAACTACAATGGCAGACTTGGTGCTGCTCAAGACTTATAGTAATAAAGCAACCTCATCGTCCGTCCAGACAAAAACTTTTCAGTTTTTAGTACAACATTGTCATATAAGCGTACACTAAAGGCCAAATTATTATTTGTATACAGAACATTGAGTCCTCGTCTGTGGATTGCTGTGGACTGTTTGACCTTGTGGGGACATTTTGTGAGTCCTCATGAGGAAAACAGCTTATAAATCATACTAAATGATGTTTTTTGAAAATGTTTAAATGTTTCTGTGAGGGTTAGGTTTAGGGATAGGTTTAGGGGATAGAATATAAAGTTTGTACAGTATAAAAACCATTATGTCTATGGAAAGTCCCCATGTAACATGGAAACAAAACGTGCGTGCGTGTGTGTGTGTGTGTGTGTGTGTGTGTGTGTGTGTGTGTGTGTGTGTGTGTGTGTGTGTGTGTGTGTGTGTGTGTGTGGACATTTATGAAAACTGTCTTCATACAATTTTTTTTTTATAAGTCAAGACAATAGATCTATGTCAATACATTAAACATTGGAGAAATACAGCAGTAAACCTTAATCCATTACTCTACAGTGAAACAGAGTAAAGTAGCATATCTTAAAGCAAAGGGAAGCCAAATGTTGAAAAGTACAGACCAAGAACTATGTCTCCTATGACAATAATGATAAATCACCATAACCGGTAATAATTAAATTAAGGCTTGGTCATTGACAGTGACAATTCACAAAGTGCTCCTATAATTGACTGCTCATTTACATATAACCAAAACAACAGCAGCTGCTGAGAGATACTCATGTCTATGTTTTGATTCCTGGTGTCATATGGGTCATATATTCTAAGACATGCTAAGATAATAATAATGCATAATTTTAATGCATAGGCCTCACAGTGCTTTTATTGCATTGATCGGCATGAGTAAGTACACTGTAAAAACTGTTGTAAAATAATATTTTTGACTTTAGTTTAAACAGTTCATTTAGATTATTTAGAATATTCCTGCCAGTGCTGGACTGGGAATTGAAATCGGCCTGGGATTTTAAATAGGAACTGGCCCAAAAGTTGTTGAGGGGTGGGGGGGTGCTTATGGGTTGAGCCAATAGTTGTTGGGGGTTTCGCTGTCCTTTTCTGCATATCGCGGTGCTGTTTTGTGGTCCGTTTTGCATAACGCGGCAACTCATTTTAGATTATCGCAGCCCATTCGGCCCGTTTTCCCTTGGTCCCTTGGTTCTCCTGATGACCAGTCCTCCTCTGATTGGCCCCAAAGTGTGTCGGCCCACCGGGGAGTTCAATGGGCACGGTTTCGTCGGATAATTCCAACTGACGAGGTCATAGAGGGCACATTTCGCTGCCAAAACAGACTTCCAGGTTCATCCACTCTCACTTCCCTCGACGGCAGGGTGGTCCACAGGTACACGGAGGTCACTCAGGTGGATAAGGCAGTTGTGATGCACCCGTGCCCGCAAAATGCTGCCACCTATCGGGAACATCCAGAGCTCCCCTCCAGAGCCTATAGGACTATGTCGTCGCTGACGACCAAAGCATACAGTGTTGCTGGACAGGCCGCCTCCACCCTGCATTCCAAGGCCCTCCTGCAGGTACACCAGGCCAAGGCACTAAAAGAACTGCATGTGGGTAGTCCTGATCCCGATGTACTGCAGGATCTGCGCTCGATGACCGACCCCGCCCTCTGGGCGACGAAGGTCAGGACGCGAGCACTCGTACCACCTGTGGCTGAATCTGGTCGAGATGAGGGACGCAGACAAAGCTCGCTTTCTTAACATGCCCATATCCCAGATGGGACTTTTTGGCGACACTGTTGAGAACTTCAGCCAGCAGATGTCGTGTTTTGTCAGGTAGAGTTTGGTAATATGGAACAACTGGCCGGGTGTATCGCTTGCATATAGCATAAGACTGTGAAGTCTATCCCCTCCCCTGAGGCGAAAGAGTGCGCTTTTCTCCCCAGTCGAGTTCATGGACCCTGGATGTCTTTCCTTCTTAGCCCTGTGGCTTGCGAATTCGGCATTCACGTAACACGGATCAGCTGTTTTGGCGTTTTTCTATAGAGACCCCTAGTGTCACTACATCAACACAATGTCAAGTGAGTGACAGAAGGGGAACGTCTTGGTTACTGTTGTAACCACCGTTCCCTGATGGAGGGAACGAGATGTTGTGTCCCTCTTGCCACAACGCTGTACTAGCCGCTGAAACGGCCGGACCTAGTCTTGGCTCCTCAGCACAAAACCTGAATGAGTGAGGGCATTCCTTCTCCATTTATAGTGGGAGTGACATGCAAATTCCACTCGCCAATTCTCATTGGCCTTTTCTCTAAAGAATAGAGGTGGTCGGGGCTCTCAAGAGCGACCCCTAGTGTCACTACATCAACACAATGTCTTGTTCCCTCCATCAGGAAACGGAGGTTACAACAGTAACCAAGACGTTTTCCAGTACATTAGTGTCTATGTGTGGTTTTGTGTTTTGGTGTGAAAATTGTCTTCATGCATAAATGACAAAAATTACATATATTTAAGTTATTTTAAAGAAAGAAGCTATCAAAACGTAGCCAAACATTAAAACTTGCAATTAGCATGTAAGGACACTCATCATGTGATTTTATTTCCAATTATCGGTTTATAACTTTTACACATTAGGTTAAAGATTAGAAATAAGAAATGTTCTGTTATTAGTTCTAACTAGCTGATCTTGAACTAGTATTTCACTCTATAACAGCAATAACAAAGGACCATAAAAGGCATCATGGGATTTCTTTTTTTTTTTTTTTTTTCCAGCCAAGATTTGACGCAGAGTTAGCCGTCACATATTTGCATATTCTGTCGCCTGGCAGCCTTTAAAATAGTGCACAATGAGGTCTCTTCTTTAGTCAAATTAAGACATCATCTTAAAGACATCATCAAAACACAACTCAGATCCACATGTTCTGCTCTTTTCTTAAAGAAGGGCTTCACATGGCTGTGAGATGAAATCTAATTTTGTGATTTATTTTATTGCTTAATCTCTTTGCAAAAAACAACAAAGAAAACTAACTCTTAATTATATTGTAGAATTTGTAATATTTAATAAACCTGCTTTGGCAAAATCTTTTTGCATTTCAGATTGTGCCCATTTGTGCAGTGACACTCTCAGAGCAATAAAGGTGTGCGTTTTAATCAAGACTTTTGGACATCTTCCAACTGGAATGATCATTTTCAATGGAGAATCTGACATATAACAGCATGATTTTGCAATTAGAAGGACTTAAGGTGTCGGAGCAATCCATGTACCCTGTTTTTCTATTCTTCCTCATATTCTATGTGATTATTTTGGTAACCAACATTGGAATATTCGTTCTAATAGCTGTACACAGAAGCCTACATGAACCCATGTACATTCTCTTCTGTAACTTGCCCTTTAATGATGTAGTTGGCAACTCCATCATGGTACCTCGGCTGTTGGTGGACATTTTAAGGCCACCATCAGAGCGCTCTATCAGTTATGTTGAGTGTGCTATTCAAGCATTCGCTTCGCACACATATGGCACAACCTCTCATACCATTCTAATGATCATGGCCTTTGACAGATATGTGGCCATATGTGATCCACTTCGCTACAGCACAATTATGACTAACAAAATGGTGATCGCATTATCAGCTTCAGCCTGGGGAGTGGCAATATTTTTTATCTCCATCTTGTTAGGCCTTACTTATAGGCTTAACCGTTGCAGAACATTCATTTCAAATCCTTTTTGTGATAATGTAACTTTGTTCAAGTTGTCTTGTGAGGATGTGTCTGTCAATAATTTGTATGGGCTAATATTCACAGTACTGCTGTTTGTCTCCTCCATGGGAAGTATTGCACTTACATACATTAAAATAACTGCTGTCTGTTTAACAACCAAGAGCAAAACTTTGAACAGCCGGGCATTGAAAACCTGCAGCACTCACTTGGCTGTCTATTTGATCATGCTCCTCAGTGGGTTTATTATTATATTACTGCACCGCTTTCCTGCCTATGCAGATTACAGGAAAATATCTGCCCTGCTCTTCCACATCATTCCAAGCACTTTGAATCCTCTCATTTATGGCCTGCAGTGCACTGAGATCAGACATGTGCTCATACAGGTGCTGTTCTCAAAGAAAGTAAGGCCATAACAGATGTTCTCAAATTAAATACTGTAAGGGAAGCTTGCTTCAAACAACCTGCATTGTAAACAGTGGTAATTTGCAAGTGTTACCTGGCAGGGATGGTTGACCTATTTTGCAATTTACCCTTATGTTGTTCCAAACCTTTATTAATTTATTTTTTCCATGGAACACAAAAGGAGATGTTAGGCAGAATGTTAGCATCAGTCACCATTCATTTTTATTGTATGGTATAAAGATGAAACAAACATTACATCTCCATTTGTGTTCAATGGAAAAGCAAAGACATAATTGTTTGGAACAATTTACTTTTCAAAATATTTTCATTTTTGGGTGAACTACAGTATGTCTTTTAAGAGCCTGATCTAACCCTTAGTTTTGTTGGTGTAATCTAATGTAATCAGGTTTATTCAGTGATTAAATTATATTTTTAATTAAACCAGTTAATGTTATCACATGAAGAATATTTTTTAGGTAACATTTAATTTTTTCAGTTGTCCTGACATAAATATAATAAAACAAATAAAACAATATCAGTTTCTGTTCCACTGTTACAATCACTATAGATGTGTTTGACAATTTTTAATGTTAGTAATGACTAGGGAATAGTCTTGACTGACAGAATTAAATAATAACTTTGCATTTGGACTGTATCCACAAATATTTTAATATCCTAAAAATAAACTTGAAACTGATGAAAACCGTAGAGTGTATTGTATGCTGTAGCTTTGGGACAGTGCTGTGGAGATTTTATGTGGCTAAAAAATAATGCCAATATGGATGAAGAGAGGCAAACTGATTCTGTTATCAATAACAAAGACATCCAAAATTATAAAAATAAACTATTAAGAGATAAATGTTAAATTGATTTCAAAAACTGTGTGTGTAGGAGAGACTAGAAAGTGTTTTAACATGATCTGTTTAACAGATTATAAATTAGCTACAGGGGGGAGATCACAAAGGTACATGCTTAGCTCTGCCCTGAGCAAACAGTAGAAGCTGTAAATCTCTGTGTAAAATATAAAGGATTTGCAGGAAAAATAAAAAAGTTTTTCACTGAATGAGCAGAAGGAAAACTAATATTTGATCATGTTTATTTATATGCAAAAAATATACAACAATACAATAGTTCAATTAATTATTTCCAAATAGTTTTACCAAAACATGTTTTCTGAGAATTAACAAGTTTCAAATCTCTTTATTCACTGAAGCCAGTTGAATATTCTAATACTTAGTTATTATTGTGGACTTTTTTATTATATTGAGGATTAGATTTCATTAGCCTATTCAATAGTAATTTATAGCACATGAACCACTCTGAATGTATCTATTAACCCCACATGTGAACACAGAAGAGCATGTCATTAGTTCACCCTGAAATACACACAAAGCATGTACTGTAGGCTATTTGTTCCATTTAATCACAGCTTTTTGTTTTTAATAATAAAATATGACCATATCACGAGTTTGATGTTATTTTGATTACAGCCTTAAAGGATTGTGAAATTAATCTAATAATGTGCTCTATAGGAAATGAAGTGACCAACTAAAACGTGCATTAAATTCATTGTGATATTAACATTATTGCTTAATTTTATATTGCCAGCAAAATCATTGTGATGATATCCCAGCCCTAAAGCCCTACACAACAGTCTGTGCTTTTTCTTTGATGGTTACTTGCATTCTGTTTTCCCTCAACTCGCACAAACTGTGTGCTCGCCTGTGTGTGGAGCAATTGAGATACAGAGGCACGTTATTCTATATTTCCCTCAGAAGGCTTTATAAATTAACATAGACATTTTTAAAAGCGGTAAATGTATATTTATTAGAACTGAACATATTTACAGAGAAGAAAAACATCTAGTTTACAACATAACCATGGTTCCCTGAAAGGAGGGAATGAGATCAGAAGATGCTGCGCTCCGCCTGTGCTGACATTATAGTGAGCATATAGGCCGGAGCCCAGCTACACACCTTCAGGAGTTTCTGACTAAAGGGAGGGAGGAAGCATGTCTCTTTTCTCATAACAACGAAATAGCATCTTGTTACCACCTTTCAGAGAACCAGGTTTACGTAGTAACCAAGTTGTTTCTTTTCAAGAAACTCATACCACCTGTGGCTGAATCTGGTCGAGATGAGGGACGCAGACAAAAGTTTTCCCAAGTTTTGGGAGCCATATACCATCATGTTCTAGCACTGATGTGCCATTACAGGGTAGTCAAAAGCATTGCTGTAGCCACTCCTTTATAGTGAAACATTGTAAGGGAAGTGGGAACAATAAATCAATGGCTTGATGTCAAGACAGGGACACTAACCATGCTGGGTAGTGGATCAATGTCAACACCTATTCCTGGTTATCAGGAAGGACGCTGCCAATGACTTTGGCACAATAACACTAGAAGATAGGGAAGTGAAACGTCTTGGGTTACTTAAGTGTAACCCTTGTTCCCTTTACAAAATGCTTCACTTATGATGCTGCGCTGAGATGTTGACTCAAGGACATAACAGCCTGGAGTGGCATGAACATCCAAATTGTAGAAACTAATGAAAGTGTGCGGAGAGGACCAGCCTGCCACATCACAAACATGCTGCAGAGGGACACCTCTAGCCAAGGCTTCAGAGGAGGCGAGCCCTCTGGTAGAGTGAGCCCTGATACCTACTGGTGAAGCTTGACCATGCGCCTCGTAGGCCAGGGCAATAGCGACCCTCACCCAATGCGACATTATCTGCTTGGTGGCGGCCGCCCCCCTGTTGCGGCCCCATGGCAAACAAATTGTTGCCCTGACTTATGCTACTGGCTTGTGCATGGACATAAGTCTACAGGGCACAGACTGCACAAAGTCTGTGAAGTCTTTCCTGCTACGGAATTGTAAACGGCTGGGAGCAGAAGGCTTGGAGAGTGACAGGTAGTCAGGATGAGGGTGCAAAATTGCTTTGGTCATTCTAAACAGGCTGGCAAGACAGACAGAGCCTGTAGGTCTCCAATTCTAGTTAACTAGAAGAAAACCTAGGTAACTAGGTAATAAGAAAACCATCTTGAGAGTCAGAAGTCTGTCAGACGCTGACTCCAGAGGTTTAGAGGGTCTCTACCAGACCATCAAGGACTGTTGCTAAGTCCCATGAAGGGGTCCTGGTCCAAGCAGGAGGCCTAAGTCACCTAGCTCCATGAATGAAGCGAGCGAGTAGAGGATTTCTCCCCAATGGCACCCCGTCCATCAAGGCGTGGCGAGCCGAAATGGCAGCCACATAGACCCTGAGAGTGGTGGTGCATGTGCCTACTGACAGTTCGTCCTGCAGAAAATCCAGAACTGAAGCAATCTGGCAGTTAACTGGATCTGCATTATGTGTACTGCACCATCTTTCAAAGACACCCCATTTATTGGCGTAACTTCTAGTAGAGGGAAACGCATACAGGCGCATTCTGGGCCATGTATGCGCCACCGCATCCAGCCCCGGGGGGGCTGGGTGACTCAGGGAGAAGTAGAGGAGACGTTGCGCTGTTCATAGAGGCAGAGAGGTCCTCTTCTGCCCTGTAAAATCTCACCCAGATTTGTTCCAAGTGGAGGGAGCCCTAGCACTTAAAATGGTCTCGATAACCTCAGGTGAAAGCCCTGTGTCCCTCAGTTGGTACCCCTCAGGGGCCAAACATGAAGGTTCCACAGCTCGGGCCGGGGATGAAATATTGTCCCCTATGCCTGAGACAGAAGGTCCCTCCTGGTCGGAATCGCCCAAGGTGAGTCGTCGAGGAGAGACATTATCTCCGTGAACCATACCCTGTTTGGCCAGTGCGGTGAAATCAGTAAGAGGCAAGACCCTTGCTGGCAAACTCTGGCCAAGACTCCCAGGAGCAGAGAAACCGGGGGAAAACGCATACAAACGCATTCTTGGTCATGTATGCACCATCGCATACATGATCCAGTCCCGGGGGGGGGGGGGGGGGGGTGACTCAGAGAAAAGTAGAGGGGACATTGCGCTGTCTGAGAAGAAGCAAAGAGGTCCACCTCTGCCCTGTAAAATCTCACCCAGTATTTGTTCCACTACCTCGGGGTAGAGTTTCCACTCATTTGTATTTTCTGTCTGGACAGTAAATCTGCTCCCACATATGGGCATCCAGGAATATAAACTGCCCTGAGTGACAGGAACTTGCCCTGGGCCCCAAGGAGAATCCGACTTGCCAGAAATTCAGCTGACGTGAACGTGGACCTCCTTGATGGTTTATGTAAGAGACTACTGCTGTATTGTCCACCTGCACTAAGACATGGCAGCCTCTGGAGGAAGTATTTCAAGGTCAGAAATACAGCCATCAACTCGAGACAGTTAATGTGACAATCGAGCTGATGACACTCCCATTCCCCTTGAGCTGGATGACCACTTAAGACCGCTATCCAGCCCATCAGGGAGGTGTCTGTCGTTAGCAGCCTGCGACAAGATGCACCTAGAGTGGGACCCAAGGTAAGAAATCAGGGTCTGAACCACGTAGAAAGGGAACGAAGCCCGCAGCGCGTAACCCTTATTTGCCTTAGGGGACTGGCCCTTGGATGAAACCCCTGGCTTTTAGCCACAGATGGAACGGTCTCATGTGCAGAAGGCCCAAAGTGATCACCATGGACGCAGACGCCATGAGACCTAGTATTCGTTGATACAGACGAGCAGTGCAACCTTGACCTAGCCTGACTTTGCTCAGGGTGTTCTGAATGGAAATGATTAGAGCAGGAAATAATTGTGCCCGCATCGTGATAGAATTCCATATAACCCCCAGATAAGTAATTCCCTGGGTGGGAGAGAGAACGCTCTTTTGACGTTGAGTCTCAGACCCGGAAAAACCAGATCAGCTAAGACAATATCCCTGTGCTGAACTGCCAGTTCTTGGAACTGCGCTAGTATCAGCCAGTCGTATATGCAATTCAGAAAGTGGATGCCCCGGAGTCGCAAAGGAGCCAGTGCTGCATCCATGCATTTCGTGAATGTGCGGGTTAATAGGGCTAGGCCGAATGGAAGAACCCGATACTGGAAGGCTTTGCCCCCGAAAGCGAAACTCAGGAACTTCCTGTGCTGTGGCGGAATTTCTATATGAAGATATGCATCCATGAGATCGATCTTGACCAGCCAAACGTGATTTTGGGCTTGTGACACGATGGTCTTGATAGTTAGCATCTTGAACTTAAACACCCTAACTGAGCAGTTCAAGCCTTGAAGATCTGAGGTCGGACACAACCCCCCACCCTTCTTGGGAACCAGGAAGTATTTGCTGTAATAACCTGACTCCTTCTCTGGAAGGGGAAACAAGTTCTATGGCCCCTTTGACCAAGAGATTTTGCAGTTCTTTTCACAGTAGACATGCCTGCTCTGGTTTACGGTAGTGGGGATCACGCCGTTGAAACACGGAGGGCGGCAAGCGAATTGAATTCTGTAGCCTTTTTCTACTGTTCTTAGGACCCACATAGAAATGCCTGGCAGAAGTTTCCACGCCGCCATGTTCTCTGAGATGGGTATTAATTTTGACACTTCCTATTGAGGGGATGTCGAGTGTTCCGCGTCCTGGACTAAGGCAGGAAACATCGGTACACCCAACTTTTCGTTGGAAGCTTCTAACTAACGAAACACCGGAGGTGGCGGGAATAGAGAGTGAAAAGTGGGGCGAAGTGGATGATACATGCGCCCCATCCCAAGGGGGGGCTAACTCCACAAGGCTGGGTGCAAAACTGTCAGGGTTTTCTTTTGAAATAACTGCCCTGAGCTCTTGCTTTGGGGGCTGCTGAGGGTGACGAACCGGCCGCCTGTCTTTACGAGGGGGAGCACGATTCACCACACCTAATTTTTGAGCCTCCCGTCTAGGAGGACTGGGATGGGGCTGGGTGGCGACAGCTCCTCCTCCTGAGTGTGGTGAGGAAGAAATTGCCCTAAGGCTTTTTGTCTCCTGGAGCCTGGTGATAGCTACATTCATAGCATCACCAAATAAGCCAGAAGGAAAAACCGGGGCATCGAGAAGGAAAGTTATGTCCCTGTCTCTGATGCCCAATAGGTTAAGCCACAAGTGTCTCTGCCTTCCCCACAAGCGTGGAGGTGTTCCTGCACAGCTTTGTGGGGAGAGTGGGTCTCTTTAGCGATGACGCCTAGCCAGGCGAGAGATAACCCGCAAGTGTCTCTTCTAACAGCTACATCACCGAATATTTCAACAGATTAGCCTAGTACACCTGTAACACTACCATAGTGTGCATGGTGGCACCAGCCTGACCTGCTGTCTGATAAGTCTTCCCCACAAGCGTGGAGGTGGTCCTGCACAGCTTTGTGGGGAGAGTGGGTCTCTTTAGCGGTGATGCCGAGCCAGGCGAGAGATAACCCACAAGTGTCTCTTCTACCGGCGGCCTCACCGAATACCCCCGAGCCTCAGCACCCACGATTAGTTGAATATTTCAACGTCGAGGGCATGAAGACACGGGAAGTATAAGGATTCCTCCATGGATGAGAATACTCGTTATGGAGGTCATAGAAGAAAGGAAGGGACTGATTTAGCGTTCCCTTCCCCCTTTTTTATTTATTTCAATTTTTATTTATTTTGGCCACCAGATAGAAATCTGGGGGGGGGGGGGGGGGGGGGGTTCTAAATTCCACAGCCCCTTTTTATTATGCACAGGATTTACAGAGGTTCAGTGTCCTCATGAACCGAAGAGGTCCCGAGGCGTGCTTCAGGCTTATGAGAAGGATCAGCTGGATCTGGGGAGAGAGAGAGCGAGCGACAGGGACGAACCCGTCTCTCGCTCCTCAGCTAGATCCATACGAGAGCCCCACGAATGGGCGCCGCCGAGTGTGGGCGCCGACTCTCGGAAGCGAGACGAGCGCGAAGCATTTTGACCGAGAGCAGATCGCAATGCTCGCACCCGCCCCGCCCCAAAGCGAAGCAGCATGCTCTTCCCCCAAACAAACAAAGCAAAACTCATGCGTGTCTCTCTCAGCCATAGAGCGAAGACAAGGGAACACACATCGTTTGCCCTGACTTTCAGTCATTTTTTTTCTTATTTTCCCCCTTTTTTTTGAAAGAAGAGAAAAAGAGAAAGGTCTTCTGTGCACTGCCTAACAAATTCTAACTCCTAACAGAGGAAAGAAAGTTTCTGACAGGCTCATGAAAGCACACACACAGAGTGATCTGAAGACAAAAGATCTGACGATACTCCTGTGACGCATCTATTTATAGCCCTGCCCCGGGTGTGTCCAATGATTACACCGGCAGAGGCTATAAATTCTGGTCGATGTTCATTGACGTGTTGCACACATATTCACAGCTGGTCACACCTAAAGATGTTCCCAAAGCGCTTTTCTCAGCGCAGCATCATAAGTGAAGCTTTTTGTAAAGGGAGCATTGGGGTTTGGAAAAATGACACTAGCGAAAAGTTGTACAAAAGCTATCTTTCACCCCAGTGGGAATAGTGAGACCATAGCTTTTAATCTAAAACCATTTTTAACAATTTATTTGTTAATAATAAACTCAACTCTTCCGTGAACACGTGAGTGGAGAGGGTAGATACATGCAGGTAATAAAACCTGGAGAAGGTGTTGGGGGAAGCCCAACCTGCAGCCAGATATAATGTATGTCTTCTAGAGACACGCTCTTTTCCCATGCCCAGGAGGAGACCATACTCCTGGTCGACTTAAAGGGAGGTGGAGAGAATGACAGAAGGGTAGCAACCATAGCCATTAAGGTGTTTGCCACCACTTTAGGTGAATAATGTTCTCTGGGCTTAAGAATGGCCTTTGAAAGGCCTGGTCTAACTACCTTGAATAGAGACTTATTAGTGTCCAATTCAAGTGCACAAGTCCAATATTGGCCACAACCCACCATTTTTAGCAATTTGGCAATCTGAAAATAAATGGCTGTAGAAGCCATTCTAAGCCTTGAACACCAGTACTTCCTCTATCGCATCTTAGGCGAGGAAGAGGTATTGCTCTTCTTGACATACAAACAGCAAGTCCCCCCACTGTACAGTGGATGACAGATCGGCATTCAGGTGAGGTGGTCACATTACGAACAGAAGAACATTTATTTTTCAACTCACGCCATTTTCGACTGTGCTCAGTGTGTGGCCGCAAGTGTCTGAACACCACCCACCATCTGGCTCAGCGCAACTGAGTCGGCTCAACTGGATTTCCGCTCACCTTTGAGAATATATTTGTGCCTCGTGCAGCTGCTACGAGGTCTGTCAGTCATGCTGGGGCATGGCAGGTTTCTGGCATATCTAACGGTAAAGACTGAAAAAGGTGTTCTGGTTCCCGACCTATATCAGCAAAGTAAGCGAGAGCATTGTTCTGGGAAAGCATAAGAAACTGTTCCACAGTGTCTATCCAATATACATGATCCGCTGTGAGGATTTAAGTTTGTGTTGTGTGACATGGCAGTTTTCTGGCTTGGCATCAACACAGTAAAACAGGCATCAAAATGAACTGTGTCATGTCAAAAACAGGTCGGAATCCTAGAGGGCTGCTTATGCGATCTAAAATCTCCATTTTGCGACACAGCCATGTTTTGGCATGGTGTCAACAACAGTAAAAACATTGCTAACCATCCTGTGTTACTGTTTAGATGTCACAATCTCATTCCCAGGTCACAGCGTCTGGGAGAGTGAGAAGTTAATTTTTGACAATTTTAGCCAGGGGTGTCATTCCACTGACACAAGGCCATGACATAAACCTGCCACTTTCTTGGGCAGAGATATTTGTGAACAGAATGCCAATTTGTGGCATGGTGCTTTTAACAAGCACCATAAAGGCAGACGCAGATACCCTAATTCTCATTGAATAAGTAGAATACCTAATCATAATGTGCAACTCTGGAAAGGGCAGCACCAAGAGTAAAGATTGAGGGCATGCCAACATTTTTATCTCTCCAGCTAGAATCTTAAGCATAGGAGATTGGACTGAAGGCTTTAGTTAGTCATATATGTCGACATGGCATTTCATTCATAGGAGGGAAATTTAATAACTAGGCACCAACACCCTCTTTATCCAGTTGATCCTGTTTTTAGGGCTCAAGTGAGAACTTCAAGCAACTCAGTCTTAGAGGCCTCTTTGTCCCATATCCCAACCTTTGGGGGAAAATAACAGCACCCACCTTACCTGAGTGCATACAAGTTTTACTGAGAGACCAGCGAGCATCCCCTTTATATATCTGCTGAACGGGCTTGTATCATGTGCACCAATTGTGGGGTACGATCATCACATTTAGACAAAGGTGCTTCATATGGAGAAAAAGGAGGCAAGACACAAGTCTTGAGCCAGCAAAAAACCCTCTTAAATCTCCACTCTCTATATCCCCTCTTCGCATGTCTCACTCATATTGTCCCTCGGTTATCATATAGCTGCGGGAAGTGAAAGCGAGCCAAAAGCGAAGCGCGTTGAGTCTCGTGATCGCCATGAACAAAATCAATTCCAGTGAGGGCTGTGTCATCGAGGACTCAGCCCAAGCTATATACAGTGTGCATTTTGAATAGCAGGCCACTTGATATAGAGAAAAAGGAGGCACGCAAGCATGCAAGAAACTGTCCTAAAATCTCTGTGCTCTATATTCCCTCATTTCATGTCAGTCCCTGGTGTGCCGCAAAGAGGCAAGCAGGAAGAAAGGGGAGAGACTTTGGCTTTCAGATCGAAAGCAAGCTGCTAGAGCCAAGCGTCATGAGTTTAATATGCTCACAGTAAACACAATCATTCTCATTGAGCACTGTTAGAGAACAGACCTTAAGTCAGTCAGTCAGATGAATTTAATGCTTGCAGTTGGAGGACACTTTCAAAAGACATACTTTTTAGCAGAGGTGGGACCAAGTCATTGTTTTCCAAGTCACAAGTAAGTCTCAAGTCATTGCATTAAAGTCCCGAGTCAAGTCCCAAGTCAAGGCAGGCAAGTCCCAAGTCAAGTCCCAAGTCAAGGCAGGCACGTCCAAGTCAACTTTTAGCTTCAAGTCTTAAACAAGTTAAACAAGCGCTTTGCCCAAATTAGTGTCAGAGTATTAATTCCTATAGTAAATTTATACTAATTTAATTATACTGTTTCTAATTTATATTCTAATTTTATGATGATACATGGATCTTATCTTTGGACACACATTAAGGCAAACCAAACTTTTACTCTAAACACGCAGTGAAAGGACCCTGAACGTGCTGAACTGGTGAGTGAAATCTGAAATATTACCAGGCAGTGGCTAATTGCTGACATTTAAGTTGCATATACATGTATGAGTTATATACTGTAAAGTGCTGCGAACAGAGTAAATGATTGGTTTTGGGATATTTAGAACCATAAACAATATAATTAAATAAATATAGCTAAACGCATGACAGAGGACCAGTGCATCCGCAAAAGAATGAGTGTGTTTACATGCACGTTCTAACCAGTTATACTCAAAAAGCACAATAAATGGCATTCCTTTATCGAGGTCATACAACAGCGTAATAAAACACCGGGTAGATTTTGTCCATTACACCAATTGCTATAACACGTTAAAGGGTTACTTCAGGATTTAGCATTAAGCTTTGTATCAGTAGAAAACCAGTAGTATTTTGTAATTACCGAGCTCCCCCCCATAATATCCCCCTGAGACGAGAGATTTATTTATTTTTAGTCTGGGAAAAAATCCTCCGATGATGCAAAAATCGTCATTTTGCGTCATCGGAGGATTTTTGGTCCAGAGGCTTAAAACTACAGCCAGTATTCCACATGTTTTCACCACGCCCATATGGGGCGGGATCTCACTCACAGAATGTGAAGATAGTGTCAGCCATCTTTCTGTAGAAGCTAAGAAAACAGGCTCTTGCTCTGTGTAGAAAGTTTGTATACAAGTAGGGTAATCACGATGGCGGAAGGTAGTTTTGAAGTTGAAATGGCAGAAGGGGATTTCGAAGATCTGTTGCGAGAATCTGATGCTCGCGCTACCTGTACGAGCCGCAATACAGCGATGAACAGAGGCGGCCGGAGCAGCTGTTGTAGAAGGGGAGCAAAACCTGCTTGGCAGGCAGGAGGAAGAGCCCGGCCAGACTCGAGTTGGGGCGGACTGGTGGTGTCAGTGCTCTCACTGTGCGCCTATGGAAACAGATAGAGAGTCCTATTGCTGTCGCGAATTTCAGCGATACTGGACGAGATCGCTGAATCCGCTGATGAAACTGCACCGATAACATGAGCATGTATAACTGAGCACCCAAGTTTTGTACCACACATGGACAGGGGAGTCCTGGAAACTTATTTTAGGATCCCGAAGATAAATTGGAAACGCCAGCCAAAGCCCGCAGGGACAAACGGACGGCTTAGTGTAAAGTGAGTATTTTGTTTGTTTTTCTTTTTTGTTACTAAGACGTCATGTACAGAGTTTGCACACACGGAATTATAATGTTCTTCCCGCGTAGTCAGTCAATTTATCAACTAACTCACGATTTATAGAGTCACGATGTATCAAAGCAAGCATAGTTGTATCATATTTTCAGATACTGCCGCAAGTGCATTCTGGGAGTTGTTGTCTTTCAGCCACATGTGTAAAAAATACATTTTCTGCCTTTTCTCTGTCTAGAATGCTTCAAATTCAAAAATAATTTCACATTTATACTATATAAATGACCAATTTTAAATACGCATTCATCTTCCCAGAGGTGAAGTATCCCTTTAAATGCTACTGACTCAATATGCAGACTTTGTTAGCCTGTAAATCTGCCATGTGCTGCCATAGATATGTATGTTACTGAACCATAGCTGATGTAAATTAGTTAACAACTTACTTCTTTCTGTGGGTTTTCAGATGCCTCACAAAATTGGACATTGTCGACGAGGTGTCTGTAATTTTGGAACCACAGGTTCTACATGTTGCAATCCTTTTGTTGCCTTTAACACTGTATTCAATATATACCAATTATATCACCTTTGGTAACATTTATGCTGTGTCCTAGTCCTTTGTGGTCTTCAAACTTGGTCCATCTTTCATGGAAGCTGATTGGTTGGTTGTCTGATTGGTTGAATATGGAGCATTGAAATTCAGATTTGAAACTCAAATTAATCGTTTATTTGGGAAATGAATCGTTGATTTACTGCACATTTTTTAATGATACAACTCTTATCTTTGGTTTTAAAAAGTATAAGTATTTCCAAGTCAGAGGGCTAAAGTCCAACTCAAGTTGCAAGTCATTGCTGTCAAAGTCTAAGTCTTTTTTGATTCTATCGAGTCGAGTCGCGAGTCACCAAATTAGTGACTCGAGTCCGTGTCAAGTCCAAGTCACACGACTCGAGTCCACACCTCTGCTTTTTAGCATGTGGCTCTTTTAGATTTCCTTCAATATAGACTTTTAGGAGTACAATGTAGACACACTACAAACCCAAAAGAGTTTGAAGAGGTGCTTCTTTACTGGTGAACACAGGGAGAAGGATAGCCCTGAAAGAGGAAAATTCTATTGGTGTTTAACTGGGCTCCGGCTATGCTTACTATGACGTCAACACAGTCATAATTAGTGCCAAAATTAACCAGCCACTCAAATTGGCATGATGGTATATGATTTCATGGTCACTACCCACTGAAGTGTACTCCCACAGCATCAGCTTCTGACACATTGTCAAAGTTACCTTGTAGGAAGGGTACTCATAGCTTTGTCCTTAATTCATGGGTGTCCATGCTTTATAACCTTTTGTTAAATTATCCTTAGTACTTTGTAGTTGTTTAACTGTAGTATTAATAAGATCATAGAAATCAGAGTTAAAGCCATACTTTTCATTACCATGGTTAGATGTAAGTATGGTTTCTAAAAAACATTAAAAAATAAACAGTAATGTAATAAGAAAACAGTATCCTAAACACATGTAGAAACAATTAAAACAGCCTCCATAAATGTGACTTATGTTCCCAAAATGTGCATTAATTTAATTATGATAATAGTAAATAATAATAAAATGTATTGTAAATATATACATCATTTCTGCTAAAACACCATAGTTTCTAAGGTAATTGTCTGTAAGTGTGGTGGTGTGTGGATTGCCATTGTAATTGCCGTTGTGCATTTCCTGTTTGCCTCGTCACTGCTGTTTACAATTTCAAGGCAGTTAAATATGGTAACAAGCTTCAGCACAGAGCCGTTAAGCAGGGGCGGGTCTAGAATTTTTTGGGGTGGCATGCAGACTATGAGGGGTGGCAACACCAATGCAGGCACCTGTGCGTAGTTCTTATGCATTAAGGCACCAAGCTTCATTGCAACAAGAAGGTACTGGTTAATTAATTGGAGATACTATCAAATTACAAATGTCCGTGAATTTGTGATACAACTGCACTTCCACAGAAACCACATAGTAATCATTTTGCTACTGATTTGCCAACATTTTAAAAATATACAGTATATTTTTTGCAGAATAAAAAATAATAAGTAAATATATATCTCCAGAGCATCAAGGCATTGCCTATTAAACACATCATCAAATTCTATATGTTCCTCAGCTTGACTTGATTTAAAACATGCAATCTGGACTAAAGGTCACCACCTTATGCAGGCCAATTTTTTTTCTTTTGCCAAGTGTACCCATGGATGAAAAATATACGCACATCCCATTTTATACTGCTAATAATGTCCCATAGGCTTATCACCTTTGTAACAGCTGGAAAAATCTATTTGAATGCAAAGATTAACACAAAATTAGGTCTAAAATAAAAAAAAAAATCATAAAAATGTACTGTGGGTGGCAGTGCTGCAAAAATCATGAATATTAATTACAGTATGTTATGCACAGTTTAAGATTCTTCTAAATGACCTGTTTTGATCAACAGTCAGTCCTAATGACCGATTCAAACACTCAAATAAATATTTCACATAATATGGACATTTTTTTCTACATCTGCCACAGTCTTGGGACATCAGTCTTAGGATTTTGTTAGTCAGTAGATGAATATGTAGGTCAGCATTTTGACTGATTGATCTAGTGGTAATTTGTGCCTTTAGTTTTTAGAGGTTTTGGATTCTAATTCGCCCAAATATAATAAACCAAAATTGCATCTGTACGTCAATGGAGCAAGGCAGCGTTTGTGGATGGTTCGTGTTCTCACTGCGAGAACCTTACCATGGCAAAGTTGCGGTAGTGGCTTTCCTTCTTAAAAAGGAACGCCACTCCAGCCGCCTCCCGCGTCGCTACTTCTTCCCACGGGATTGAGGACGACCCGGCCAGCAATTTGGAAGCAATTTGGGGATGGCAGCGGGCTCGGATTCACCGGGTATGTCCCCACGAACCACCCACCCCCCCCAACATGCTCGTTGACTTCTGCCCGGGCTCAGGGTGACAGCGGCTCACCTCATGGCCAGTCCGCCTATCCTCTTGAGCCCCCTGAGCTGGATGATGAACTCACCGCTGCATCAAAGAGTGTTCCGGCGTCTGACACAGAAGACTCGATTGGGCTGCCACCTTCGGGTCAGCACACCCTGTCAGAGGCTGACGCCCAGATGGCCGACATACTTGCCCAGGCCGCCGCAAGCGTGGGGTTGGACTGGAGTCCTCCTTCCTCCCCACAGCCTTCGCGGCTGGATGATTGGTTCCTCAGGTCTACGTGCCGCTCACAGCCAGCCCCCCCGGTGGGCACCCTTTCTTCCCATGGAGGGCACCTTTCACTGCCCGTAATCGATCCTTTTTCTCATCCACTCTCACTACCCTCGAAGGCGGAGCGGTCCACCAGTGGACAGGGCAGTTACGATCCACCTGTGTCTCGAAAATGCCACCACCTGGCAGGATCGCCCAGTGCTCCACTCCAGGGCCTGTAGGGTGACGTCCTCACTGACCTCCAAAGCCTACAGCACCACCGGACAGGCCGCTTCCGCCTTGCACACCATGGTCCTCCTGCAAGTCCACCAGGCCAAGGAACTTAAAGATCTGCACATGGGTAGTCCTGACCCCAACATGCTGCAGGAACAGCGCTCAGCGACTGACCTCGCTTTCAGGGCCACAAAGGTCACAGCACGGTCACTTGGCCAGGCGATGGTCACCCTCGTGGTTCAGGAACGACATCTGGGGCTGAACCTGGTCGAGATGTGCAAAGTGGACAAAGCACACTTTCTCAACATGCCTGTCTCCCAGTTCGGCCTTTTCGGTGACACTGTCAAGGACTTCACCCAGCAGTTCTCAGCGGTGAAGAAGGAGACAGAGGCCATCTCTCACATCATGCCCCGTCGCACTTCCATCATGGGCCGTGCCCCGTCTGCCCACCGAGGGCGTCCTCCTGCGGCTTCCAAGAAACGTGCAGCTCCGCTTCAGCCTGGGCCCAGCTCTCAACCCCAGCATCGAGTGCCCCTCAGGAAGCGCACGCCTCCCGTCTCACAAACCCCTTCTAGGACCCGGAAGGCTCCCAAGCGTTCCTGAGATGGACGACCCAGAGACCGAGATGTTTGCTCCGGAGCTGGTGAGCAGACCACTCCGTCCCCCGGTGGAGGGCCGGGAGGAGAATCCTCAGATAAGTTTATTTACTTTGCCGCACCCCCTTCGGGCTGCGCTAACCACATTCTCAATGAAAGAGCAATTTCCTCTGTCTCTGGGTCACCTGGCCCACAAATGCTGTTCTCACAGTACGCAGGTGCCACACCTCAACAGTCCCGGCACATTGGACACAGACCCTTCACCTCAAGCCCCACGACTGTTGTCCCCCGGCCGGCTGGTTCTGATGAGTCTAGAGGATGCCTCCATGGGACCTCCTCCTCAGTGTGTGGAGCAAGGCATGTGCTTAGAGTCTTCTCTCAGCACCAGAGCCTCGGGACATGCTTTTGACTCCCGACACCGTTATACCTGCTCTGCCCTGCCGGGTACGTAAAAAATAATCGTCCCCACAGTGCCCCTAGCACGGAGCTTGGACAAGTGGCTTTCACTTCCCCATCCGTCATGCTGGCATACGCTTCCGCCACATGTCACAACTCGCCCGTCGTCTCCTCTTTTGGAGCCAGCAGCGACTCAAATCGCTGCGTGCCACTCACATCCCGGGCAACCTCAACGTGGTAGTGGATGCACTATCGTGACAGCGTTTGCCCAGCGGAGAGTGGCAGCTTCACCCCCAGTCAGTCCAGCTGATTTGAGAATGGTTCGGCAAGGCAAAGGTAGACCTGTTCACCTTCCGAGAGACACTGCCATTCTCCCACTGCCCGCTCTGGTACGCCCGAACGGAGGCTCCCCTCGGGACAGACGTGCTGGCATACAGCTGGCCCACGGGGCTGCGCAAGTATGCATTTCCCCCAGTGAGCCTACTTGTACAGGTGCTATGCAAGGACGAGGAACAAGTCACTCTGGTGGCCCCTTACTGGCCCTCTCAGACTTGGTTCTAGGATCTCATGCTCCTCGTGACAGCCCCTCCTTGGCGAATTCCCCTGAGGAAGGACCTTCTTCTTAGACACGATCATTCAAGCCAGAGCTCTCTACCAGGCAACTTTACACCCTGAAGTGGCACTTGTTCACGAATTGGTGTTCTTCCCGGGCTGAAGACCCACAGAGGTGTGCAGTCGGGTCAGTGCTCTCATTCCTGCAGGATAGGTTGGAGGCTGTCCCCCTCCACCTTGAAGGTGTATGTAGCTATCGCGGCTCACCATGATGCAGTAGACGGTAAGTCTTTGGGTAAGCACGACTTGGTGATCAGGTTCCTAAGAGGCACCCGGAGATCGAATCCCTCCCGGCAAAGCCTGTTCCCCTCCTGGGATCTCTCAGTGATCCTCTTGGGCCTTCAGAGACCCCCCTTTGAGCCGCTAGAATCAGTCGAACTCAAGGCCCTCTCCCTGAAGACGACACTCCTGATCACACTCGCCTCCATTAAGAGGGTTGGGGACCTACAAGCGTTCTCTGTCAGCAACACCTGCCTGATCCTAAGACCGCTACCGGGCTACATGCCCAAGGTTCCTACGACTCCGTTCAGAGACCAGGTAGTGAACCTGCAAGCGCTGCCCCGGGAGGAGGCAGACCCAGACCCTTCGTTGCTGTGTCCAGTATGTGCTTTGCGTATCTATTTGGACCGCACGCAGAGCTTTAGATGTTCTGAGCAGCTCTTTGTCTGCTTTGGTGGAAAGCGGAAAGGGAACGCTGTCTCCAAACAGAGGCTTTCCCAATGGGCGGTTGACGCCATAGCATTGGCCTATCACACCCAGGCCGTGCCCGCCCCCTTGCAGGTTCGAGCACACTCGATGAGAAGTGTGGCACCTCGTGGGCACCTCCCTAGCAAACATATGCAGAGCAGCGGGTTGGGCAACAATCAATACCTTTACGAGATTTTACAATCTCAGGGCTAAGATGGTTTCATCCCATGTTTTCTCAGGTCCGAGCCGGTAGAACGCGGTAACGCGGTAACAACTGACCGGGTGTACTGCTTGCACCTAGTCCCCTTTCCCTATGCTGAGGTAATACCGTGCGCTCTTTTCCCAGGAGATCCCACTAACTCGGCTCCCTGGGTGACTCCTCCCTAGCCCTCTGGTCCATGAATTCAGAGGAGAAATTTGCCGACCAAACCCAATGCGGGTACTCAATTACCCTGTACTGGAATAGGTGCTCCACAGGTCGGGCCCCCATGTGGACTTATCCCCTTGTGTGTATTTTCCGCGGTACGAACACACATCTATCCTCCTCCAAGGTAATCTCAGAATCAAGATCATTTGTTTGCTCAGTCATCAATTTAAGGAGTATCCACATATTTTCTAATATCTTAATCAGTAGATGAAGACGTGGAACTAGAGATCAAGATAGAACACTTTAAAGGCATTATTAATATCAGTGGCTGAGGTAAAAATTTCACCACCAGCAGATTTCACTGAGGGAATGGTAGAAAAATACTCTCTCTCCTTTATACAGTATATCTAGCCAAAAGCTTCTCTGCTATGTCCCCCGAAACAAACAGCTATAAAGTAGTTCCAGGTCTTGACCGCATAACGGTTCCATATCAGTGATATTTCAGTTATTTCAAAGAGCCCTACAGAATTAGTTACAGAACCAATTAATACAAAGACACTGGTTGAAGTAAATCAGTTAAGAATGTCAAAACAATGTCTAAAATATTCTACATATATTTACATTTTGTTTAAAAAAAGCAAGACTATAATATACTGACTATAATATACTTACATTTATATTCAATACATTTGGATACTTATACTGGGGTGGCAGCTCATTTTTATGGTAGCAGCTGCCACCCCATGCCATCCTCACTGTCAGGCCCCTTCTGTTAAGATTCCTGTATCATTCAGGTGCATAAAAGATGATTCTGTATCAAAGTCAAATGGGTAGTGAGACTTGCACTGTGTTTAACATTGTACAGCACAGTGTGAGCAGGTTCGTCAGCCTGTTTGGGTGAAAAAGACTGGTCCAGCTCGAGGGTGGGGGGGGTAGTGGCCCACTACTCGACCAACCAGCCCACTGCTACACTTCCAGAACCTCCTCTCAGCAAGGAAACTTGGTCAGCAGTCCACCAATCACAGCAAAGAGAATTTTTTTTAAGTATTTTTACTCTTGGGGTATGTTAACAAGGCTGATGTTGTGGTGAAACGATTATAAAATCACCAAATCAACAAATCTAAGTTCAGAAACAAGCAGGTTACGCTCTTGCATGTCTTGAACTGAGTAGGAGGGGATGCTACAGTTTGGTACTGTTATGTTCTTTTTTGAGGAGACAAAGTCAATTTTTCAAGGTAAAAAATATATTTATTAACAAGAAAGAATAAGTACAAAAATCATTCAGCCAGCTGGGGATCCTAGTCTGCTTCACCTGTAAGCTCTGCTCAAAAAGACCCAGTTTCTCCTGTGTTCCCTCCTTTTGTACTTTTCTGACCCAGGGTGTGTTCCTTTGTTCTCATTTTTTTTAAAATCTTTTGATTGTCTTATTTTTTCCGCAGGGGCATCTCCAATATTTTAAGAGATAAGATTCAATCATCCCATTGCTTCGTTTTTGCCACAGTGGGATTACTGGTTTTGCCTTCTATTGGTTGATTCTTATCAGTTCCCTGCCTAAAGAATTTCCAATGTCGAGACAGTTTCAAACTTTCCTTACCTACGGAATTTCCAATGTAGACCTGTTTCTAGGTTCCCCTCATTTCCTGTGTCAGAAATGTAGCTATAGTTTATCACACTTCACATTTAGTGTTTTTTGGTTTTAACATATATTTTCTAGTTAGTTACACACATCATTCATCATTTGTTTGCAGGCATACATTGTTTAAGATTTGTCACACACATATATACTAACTAAGATTATAACACACAACAGTACCAATACATACTAGGTCAGACCTGGGCAATTTACAGCCCTCCACATGGTTTTTAATGTGGCCCAAAGCTCATTTATCCTAAAATAGTTTTTTCCATTGGATATTTCAGTTAACTTGCATTGGGACCTAACGCTCCTCCATAAGCATGTAACATGCTCAGGGTTGCCAGACACGCAATACCCCAATTTGAGATTTATATTTGAGCAAATTGGAAATATTCCACTTAATGCTATACTTATTGTGTGCAATCTGGCAGCCATGCAATTGAGTGCACTTTTTCTATCTCTCGCTTTCCCCTTTGTACAAACTTAGCAATCTCTAAAGTAAAATTTTGCTCAAAGAAAAGTGTTTTATGGCCACTCTGTGTCCATTCTTGAGGCTGCTTGTGATTTTTGGTGCTACTAAGTTTGAAGGTAAACATTCTCAGTGATGAAATTAAATATAAAAGTTAATCTCGGCATTGTTGACACACGGAGGGGTAATATTTGACAGGCAAACAAAAGCAAGCGAGAGACGAATATGTATATATATTTTTTATTTGTGCAATTTCTAAATGTTTAAGTACCCTCGCACCTGTATGTTAATCTAACTTTTGCAGTAATCATTTATCATAGTCATGCAGCCTGTTTTATTCAGTTGTGTGCTGAATTGAGTCAAATCATTGACGAGACATGCATCATGACCCTTTTAGTGTGTAAAGAGTATTGTTTGAGAATAAAATAAGTAAACTCAACAAATATTAAAAGTTCTATCATTTTTGATTTTTAAAAAAAAAATTAAACAGACCCCTGATATAGAGTGTTAAATTGAATAATAAATTAACAGGGAAATAGAAATTGTAAAATAAATTATTTATAAGCTCAGCCTTTGAATACTTCCGAAATCCGTAAAACAGGTTGCATCGCTTCCGGTTCTGTACATTCTACACTGACATGGTCCTGTTTTACCCAAGATGCCTTCAGGAACTACCAAAGAAGAGCATAACCAATGTCCTTGGCATATGCAGGTTGACATCTAAAACTCTTGCCACCAAAATGGATGAGGGATTTAAGCTATATGCTTCCTCATACATATGTGACTACGAGTGTATGTAGTAGTCCTGAATGGAAACGCCGTACAATATGTCACTAGCTAGCTAAAGCTAACATAAACTACCTAGCCTTAACTATGGATCTACATAATGGCATTAACACATTGTTAATTTTTTCACCAGTATCAAATAAAGACAGGCTGTCTGGTGCTGTCAGCATCAGGGCAGCCTGTCACAGGTCTATGAGGAAAACCATGAAGCCACACAGCCTGAGAGTAAAGTTAGGGATGGTTTGGGTGTTCTGTTCAAGTTTTCAGTCTGTTCCAGTTCAGGGACAGTTTTTAACAAGTGTTTCAGAGTTGGAATAAGAATGGACAAATCTGTGATCATTACCAAGTCCCTTTGTTATCCTGAGACGTTTGGTAAATGCATTCACAGTTGTTCCAAGTTCATTGCTGTTGTTGGTCTACTTCTTAAAAGACAAGGATAGTGAGGTCACTGGGGTATAGTTGACTGACTGTAAACCATGTTATTCATAATCAGGCCTCCAAAATTAAAAATCCCTTTATTACACACAGTATTAACAAATTCTGTTATTGTATTTATTATATTAATGTCATTGCCAAACTTGCCCCAGCAACCTAACTAGACTGATTTCAAATAAATGTCAGTGTTTTTAATAATGTATCTCCATAGTGTATATGTTAGCAGAGTTAGATTGTTCAACGATCCTGGCGTGCACACCCAGTACTAAACTATAAATAATGACGGAGGAATAAAACACGGTGGGGCATCAGCGCTCGTGCTGGAACTCTGCTAACGAGAAAACTTCATTGTCAAAAAATATTACATGTCAATCTCAGCACATCGTATTGGTTGTTGGCATTGCTCATCACGCAAGATCTGTGTTAACACATTGAGAGCACATTCGTTTCTATTATGTCAACACCCCCACTTGCTCTCACATTGTTCTTCTCTTAAACAACAAAAATAAACATCATTAGGTTCTCTACCTAGCATCATGTAAATCCATACATGGTGGCTCAGCGGTTAAGGCTCTGGATTACTGACCAGAAGGTTGGGGGTTCAAGCCCCAGCACCGACAAGACACCACTGTGTGGCCCTTGAGCAAGGCCCTTGATCCTATCTGCTCCAGGGGCGCTGACCCCAGCTTAGCTGGGATATGTGAAAAATAAATAATTTCACTGTATATATGCAGAAATGTATGTATAATGTGTGACAATTGGGCAATTAAATTAAATTAAATCTCCAAACATAAACTTTGTAAACTTACTCAACTTAAATCTTGTTGCAGGTTTTGTCATCACATCTGCTACCATCTGGTCTGTTGGGCAATAGTCCAAACATATTTTCCCATCATTCACAGTTGACCTCACAAAGTGATACTTTATATCAACATGTTTACATCTCTGTCTGTTTACAGGATTTTTTGCTAACGCTATTGCGCCTTGGTTATCCTCAGAAACCTTAGGTGGTGCGTAGTCATGTCCGTCAATGCTCTCTAATAGCTGTACTAGGTACATACACTCAAACCTATACCCGTCTCTAGACTCTGGGTCTACTGGTCCCACTATATCTGTGTGCACCAACTCTAGAGCTGCTTTGGCTCTTACATCAGGCTCTCTGTTCCTGGTTTGGATAAACTTTTCCTGAGTGCATACTTCGCATTGAAGGACAGGTTTATCTGTTTTACCCTTAATCATCATGCCATCAACAACACCTTGTAATTTTTGAACATCATCATAATTACAGTGTCCTAGGATCTCATGCCATGTCTGCATATCATAACACCCCTTACTTTGGTCATCACATTCATCATCTGTGTGTGTAAATAGTAAAGTCTGTTGTACTTATGAATGTGGAATTTGGTACTGTCTTTATGTTGTAGAACATCTTCCCCTTGCTTGAAGATTACGGTGGCTTTGCTGGAAGTAACTGCTTCTACAAAAAGATGTCCTGTGGGTAGGAGAGGATGTACAATGCCTGTTTCAGCGTTGCATTGTGACGTCGCCCTCTGCTGTCAATCAAGCAAACCTTTGCATCTCCTCTGCGTTCAGCGATTCCTTTGCATCTTGTGCCGTCAGCCAACCCCACGCAGTGTGTCTCGGCCTGGAAAATGTCGTCGAACTTCTTAAATTTTCCTATGTCTGTGATGATGTGTGAAGTTGCCACTGTATCCACCATCAGATCTGTTGCCTTGACACAGCGCCCCGGCTGGATATCCATGTCCCCGTCGCTCATCCGGAATGCTTACTCCTTGCCACTCACCTCCTCAGCAACTTTCCGTGCGTCGTCTCGCCTCTGTTTCCTTCTGCAGGTTGTGTCCCGATGTGTGTTGCTCTTACACTGACTGCACCACTGCTTGCATTAACATTCTCTGGCTTTGTGTCCTCTCAGGCCACGTCTGAAGCATATGATGTCCATACTCCCGGCTCCCCGATCACTTGAACTTGCCAAAGCGGGTTTTTCACTCGGCTGTGCCCGCGCCTTCATGACGTTGTCAGCTGGTGCTATGGCGCGCATCTTTTCTGTGTCCTCATAGCTCCATAGCTTAGTTTTGAATTCGGCAAAATCCATCGCCTTCTCACTTTGTGTGACATGTATAGCAAACGGTTAGAATGAGTCTGGTAGGCCCTTCAAAATCATGGCTACTAACAGTCAACTACTTAATATCTTGCTAGCGTTTCTCAACGAGGTAATGGCGGTTTCTGCTCTTATAAGATATTCAGACACACTCACGCTGCTCAACTTTTGGAGTGAAGTCAGTTCGGTATACAGGCTAATTATACGTGGCTTACCTTTGCCCGCATAATAGTCTCTTAGTATCATTAGAGTTTTCCGCCCGTTGTCTGCTGCGTCTCTCATTATCAGTGACAAGCTTTTATCATCCAGAAATTGGATCAGCTCCACATACGCCTCTGCATTTTTCTCCTCGTCTTCCGCCGGTTCTCCTTCCTCATCTTCGGTGGGCTCATTTAAAATAGTGTCTTTTAACCGTTGCAGTCGAAGATGGCCCAAAAATTTTGTCTCCCACAGTTCGTAATTGTTTTCATCTCCATCAAACACTAGCCGAGACCAACGGCTACTCGACTCGGCAACCCGTCTACTCATGGTGCTAGTTTAGCATGCTACCTCTGACTGGACACGCTGTACGTTGCGACTTTTCCCCCCCCCGTTGTATACTTTTGTAAAGATTGTTCTTCGTGATTCTGACCCTTTTATCCTTGTATCAAATCGGTGCTCGTGAGTAGCTAGTACTGCAGTGTGCAACCACATTGTTGCGTTGCTGTTTCAAACAGCACATTATTCAGAGCTTGGTGTGCAGGTTGTGCCCCCTGTCTACTCCAGACAGAGACAGAGCAGCAATGGCACAAGCCCAGAATAGCTGTAAGTGTTGAGAAGCGAATCCTGGTATAAGTGATATTAAAATATAAACAATAAGACAACTGTATTGGAATCATTTTTTGTCTATACCATAGTCCAACTTGTAATGATCAAAATGATCTAATGAACCTTAGAAGGACAGCAATGAATTATTAAATGTCATTTGTTTGCTCTCATTGTTTTGAAATAGGCAGTCATATGTAATATGTAAAAAAAATTGCCTGATTAGTTAGTATTTTGTGTTGTTTTTTTCCTTTTAATTTTCTTGTCTCTTAATGTGGATATTATTATTATTTTTTATTTTTTGTCAGGGAGTGAAACCTGGGCCAATAAACAAAATGGTCATCACAAGACCAAGACCCACATGGCTCAAGGAAGGAGGAATCAGGTGAGTTCCCCGTCTGTCACTCACTTCGACGTTGTGTCGAGTGAAGCGACACTAGGGGACTTTCTTGAAGGTCTCAATTACCATATCCCTCTCCCGGACATATGGGTATAAAGGGAGGGAATCATGCATCTGTTCATTCAGATTTCTTATTCGGGGCCGAGCGGTTGTGCGATCAGCGAGCTGAGATCACCACTGTTCCACTCACCTCTGTAGAGCATCTGCTATTGGATCTATCGCACATATCATTGTCTTTCTCCTTCTCTGCACAGCAGTGCCCCCGGCACGCTCGTTGACTTCCATCCGGGCTCGAGGTGAGAGCGACTCGCCTCACGGCCAGTCTGTTTTCTCCCTTGAGCCCCCTGAGCTGGATGATGAATTTGCTTCTGATTCAGAGCGTTCCAGCATCTGACGCTGAGGAATCGACTGGACTGCCACTTTCAGGCTGGCACGCCCAGTCTGAGGCTGACGCCCAGATGGCCGACATGCTTGCCTGGGCCGCCGTCAGCGTGGGGTTGGACTAGAACCCTCCATCCTCCCCACAGCCCTCTCTGCTAGACGATTGGTTCCTTGGGTTCAGACGCCCCCCCCCACCCTGTCCCTCTTTCTTCCGGAGGTGCATGATGAGCTGACGAGGTCGTGGAGGGCACCTTTCACTGCCCGCGACCGACCTCCTCGCTCATCCACTCTCACTACCCTAGATAGCGGAGAGGCCCACGGGTACTCGGAGGTCCCCCAGGTGGACAGAGCGGTTGCGATCCACCTGTGCCATGAAAACGCCGCCACCTGGTGGGATCGCCCGGTGCTCCCCTCCAAGGCCTGTAGGATGACATCGTCACTGACCGCCTACAGCACCACCGGACAGGCTGCCTCAGTCCTGCATGCCATGGCCCTCCTGCAGGTTCACCAGGACTAGGCACTCAAAGATCTTGGGTAGTCTGACCCTGACGTGTTGCAGGAACTGCGCTCTGTGACCGACCTCGAAGGTCACAGCGCGGACACTCGGGCACCCTCGTGATCCAGGAATGCCACTTTTGGCTGAACCTGGTAGAGATGCGGGAAGTAGACAAAGCTTGTTTTCTCAACGCCCCCGTCTCTCAGCTTGGCATATTCGTAGACACCATTGACGACTCCGCCCAACAGTTCTCAGCAGTGAAGAATCAGACGGAGGCCGTTTCCCACATCATGCCCCACCACTGATCCAGCATGGGCCGTGCTCCGTCTGCTCGCCGAGGGCATCCCCCTGTGGCTCGCAAATGCCAGGCAGCTCTGCCTTAACCTGGGCCCAGCTCTCAGCCCCAGCATCGAGCTCCCCGCAGGAAGTGCACGCCCCCCCTCTCCCGAACGTCCTCGAGGACCCGGAAGGCTCCCAAGCATTTCTGAGACTGATGACCCAGGGAACGAAATGTTTGCTCCAGAGCTGGTAAGCAGATCACTCCATCCCCCAGTGGAGGGCTGGGAGGAGTATCTTTGTTTAACCTTATTTACTTTGCTGCACCCCTTTGGGCTGCGGTACCCACATTCTCAATAAAAGAGCAATTTCCTCATTCCCTGGGTCATCTGGCCCGCAAATGCCATTATCACGGCAACCCAGTGCCACACTCTGGCAGTACCGGCACCCCGGACATGAACACCTCACCTCCGGACCCACGACTGCTGCCCCCCAGCTGGCCGGTTCTGATGAGTCTAGAGGACTCAAAGGATACAAAAACACAATCTAACTTGCGTCCGGCATCAAGATTGGTTCGCAGCGGTAGACCTGAAGGACATGTACATCCACATCTCTATCTTGCCTTGACACCGACCCATCCTATGGTTCGTTCATACCAGTACAAGGTCCTCCCCTTCTGCATGTCCCTGTACCCTTGTGTCTTCACGAAGGTCGCAGAGGCATCCCTTGCCCCACTAAGGGAAGTGGGCATCCACATACTCAATTACCTGAATGAGTGGCTCATCCTAGCCCACTCTCGAGAGTCACTGTGCACCCACAGTGCTCAGGCACCTCAGCCATCTAGGGCTTCAGGTCAACTGGGAAAAGAGCAAGCTTGCCCCGGTTCAGAGCACCTTTTTTCTCTGCTTGGAGTTAGACTCGGTCTCAATGATAGCGCGCCTCACCAACAAATGTGCGTAGTAGGTGCTGAAATGCCTCAACTTATTCAAGCCAGGCACAGCGGTTCCTCTAAAAAATTTCCAGAGGCTCCAGGGGCATATGGCATCCTCAGCGGCAGTTGCACCACTGGGGTTGATGCATATGAGACCGTTTCAGCACTGGCTTCAGACTCAAGTCCCGAGATGGGAATGGCACCACGGCACATACTGTGAGTTCATCACCCCCACCTGTCGCCAAACTTTCAACCCCTGGACAGACCTCTGTTTTCTGCGGACAGATATTGTTGTGTGTTACAATCTTAATCAGTATATATGTGTGTGACAAATCTGAAACAATGTATGCCTGCTAACAAATGATGTGTAATTAACTAGAAAATATATGTTAAAACCAAAAACATTAATGTGAAGTGTGATAAACTGCAGCTACATTTCTGACACAGGAAATGAGGGGAACTTAGTAACAGTTTCTACACTGGAAATTCTTTAGGCAGGGGAACCTAGAAACAGTGTATACATTGGAAATTCTTTAGACAGGGAACTGATAAGAACAAACCAATAGAAGGCAAAACCAGTAATCCCACTGCGGCAAAAACTAACCAACGGGATGATTGAAACTTATCTCTTAAAATATTGGAGATGCCCCTGCGGCAAAAAAAAAAGCCAATCAAAAGAGTAAAAAAACGAGAACAAAGAAATTCACCCTGGGTCAGAAATGTAGAAAAGAAGGGAACACAGGAGAAACGGGGTCTTTTTGAGCAGAGCTTACAGGTGAAGCAGACTAGATCCCCAGCTGGGTGAATGATTTTTGTACTTATTCTTTCTTGTTAATAAATCAAATTTTTACCTTTAAACCTTGACTTCGTCTCCTCAAAAAAGAACACAACAATATCCCCCTACAGCAGGTGTCCCGACCCATTCTGGTCACCACAGATGCCTCCAAACAGGATTGGGGTGCCGTGTGTAACGGGCACGAAGCCGCCAGCTCCTGGACAGGGTGGGTTTGCACATCGACTGCCTAGAGTTGCTGGTTGTAATCCTTGCCCTGCGGAGGTTTCTCCTGCTACTTCGGACCAAACACGTCTTGATTCGTTCAGAGAGCACCGCATAAATCGCCAAGGCGGCGTGTGCTCTCGTCACATGTCACAACTCACCAACCATCTCCTCCTTTGGAGCCAGCGCCGATTCGTTGCGTGCCACTCATGTCCCAGGCAAACTCAACATGGCAGCGGATGCACTGTCGCGACAGGGCACACTCAGCGGAGAATGGAGGCTCCCCCCCCCCCCAGGCAGTCCAGCTGATCTGGGAGCGGTTCGGCAAAGCACAGGTAGACCTGTTAACTTCCCAAGAGACCTCCCACTGCCTGCTCTGATACACCCTAGCAGAGGCTCCCCATGTGCTGGCACACAGCTGGCCCCGGGGACTGCACAAGTACACATTTCCCCCCAGTGAGCCTACTTGTACGGGTGCTGTGCAAGGTCAGGGATGACAAGGAACAAGTCACTCTGGTGGCCCCCTGTTGGCCCACTCAGACTTCTCAGATCTCACGCTCCTCACAACAGCCCCACCCTGGTGAATTCCCCTGAGGATGGATCTTCTTTCTCAGGGACAGGGCACCCTCTGGCACCCGTGCCCAGACCTCTGGAACCTCCACGTCTGGCCCCTGGACGGGATGCAGAAGATCTAGGTGGAATATCTAATAATATCGATCCATGTGTGCACTGAAGAGGAGCACTTGCATCTTAAAAGCTTTATAGTCACACTGGACATGGCTGTGGCAGCGGGGGCATGGTCAAGTTTCCATCTGGAGAGCGAAAAAGCGGTAAGGGTGCTTGCACCTGAGCTAAATTATGCCTAACACCTGTTTCTGATTTTAGTGAACATGGGGAGAGCGGCATAAAAGGGCGACATAGCCAGCAGCTTGAGAGAGAGATAGAGAGAGAGACTTGGAAGCAGATGGTGCACTCATATTGTAAAGTGAAGAAAATAAAAACCCACCTCAATTCTGCTTTGCTGACTCCTGACCCTTCTATTGCCCGAACAAGGAGCTTTACAATGGCTTACAAGATTGAAGATGCCACAAGAGAGCAGACAGTAAAACAGGAGTTGCATCAGCTCCATAGGCCTAGGGTCACCTCCTCACTTTTTAGAGAGGTGTGTTTTGTCAGGGGAGTGAGTCTCTTGCAGAAAGAATTCTCAAAGGAACAAGGCAGACAGCAGAAATTAAAAGAAGTGCAGACATGTAGTTTGAGGCAGCAGTGGAGTACTGCAGGATGAAAAATGTCAACTACACGCCCTGTGGCCTCGTCATCCACCCTGCTGTCCCTTGGCTTGGTGCCTCACCAGATGGCTTGATTTATGATCCATTCACACAGACACCATTTGGACTGGTTGAGATAAAGTGCCCTAATGTGAAGAACTATGTGGACTGTAAATACCTTCAAATGCAGCATGGCACTTTAGCACTCTGTGAAAGCCACTCCTATTACTGGCAGGTGCAGGGGCAACTGTTGATCACTGGCCTGCAATGATGCGATTTTGTGATCTGTGCCCAGGATGACATGCTGGTGCAGCATATATATGTTGATCCAAAGGTTACAGCAGCCATTAGAGAGAGTGTGGACCAGTTTTATTTTAATGTGTATATGCAAATGAACCTGTCTTTCTCCAAAAGGTTGCAATGATTGTTGCAGGATAATGTGAGTTGTAGAGTTGGTGTCTTGACCATTTTTATATTTCCTATTTTTTAAAGACGTTTTTTTTTGAGAGCACTTAAGGGCAATTTTTATGTTTCATTGAATATTGTAGATTATTAAAAAGTATGTTCTTCAAAAGGTTACACAGTATATGTACTGTATATATTGTAAAGAACAAAGAGAAAAAAAATATTCCCATGCAGATTTATTTTTCAGTGACAACAAATCATTAATAAGCATTTAATTAGCAAAAAAAAAACGAAACAAAAAAAACATTTAAAATACAAATTATATATCATTGTGACTGTATAAAATACGTTTTCTAATGTCATTCATTTTACTAGACAAAAGAGACAGGGGCAGTTAATGAACAGTAACAGTAAATGAAAAACACTCAAATTCAAAACATAACTTGCATGGCTACATAAATATGTATCAAATTTCTGGCTCAGTGAGGTTAACAGGTTCTTTGGCCCATGCCTTGACCAGTGGCTTGTTTAGCAAAAAGCTGGTTGATACTGCCAGCAATGGTCAGAGGGATAACAGTGTGGAACAGTTTGTTCTCTTTGATGCCCCTAATTGTTCTCTCTACATGTATCCTTAATTGTGCAATGTCCAGAGTGACCAGCACTTCATCGTGAGACAGCTGTGACTTTTTAGTTAGAAATGGTGGTCTGTAAACTTTGCAGGGCACTAGGTCATCGATTATGAATCCCTTGTCCACCATTACAGCCATATCTTTATTCAAAAGAGGGATAACGCCAGATTGCCTGAACAATTCTTTGTCACTGACAGAACCAGAATACAGTGAGGAAACAAATGTAACAGCACCATGTGGTGATACTCCAATCATTCCTTCTAAGTTAGTGTGGGATTTATACTGCTGTAAGAGTAAATATGAAGGCATCTGACATCTCAGCTCTGTACAGTCAATAACGATTTGGGTGTCTTGTTATATTATATTTGTTGTTCTTTGTGTTCATGTAAATCTTATCTTGCTTTTATTCATTTACTTTAATATGTCCTGTGTTCATAGGGTTCCCCTAATAAAAGAATTGCTCTCATTGGTCAGCCAGTATAAATAAAGGTTATTGAATGAATGAATGTGAACACAATCTAGATCTGCAACAAAGTCCTTACCACAGGGTTATGCAAGATGAATATCATATGACACAATACGAACCTGGTATAGAATCTGATGTCATCGTCCGATGCTGAAAACCTCTCCAAGCCAAATGATTGCTTCAGTGTAACCTCTTCCAAGCCTCTTTCACAGTCCTTCTATCACCTGCTGTTGCACTTCTATTTTCCCACATGCTATATCCAAAGCTGATGGTTCCGGTTTGGCATCGTAATCGTGGCACTGAAGCAACACTTCAACGCACATGTTTTCCTCTTCAGTTACCTCATCGTCTGGCTGCCGGTAGAGAGAAGTCATTCCAGGCAAATAACGCAGGCACAGCCCCCTCTTTTAAGCGTCGTTGCCCACCATGAATGACATCCGTGTAGACAAAATATCTACTACAGACTGTTGTGGTCCTCTTAATTACCAAATTCCCAAGTCTCACATTACATATCCATATTTTTCTTATCGTTTCATCCTTTGGGCTGTGGTGGAAACTTACCATGGAATTGAACTTCCCTGACATTGCACATTAAGGAACACAGAAGAAATAACTTAGGATTTCCCCACTTCTGGTACTTTATCATTTTGACAAAGGCATTTTCTTCTCACTAACATTCAGATATTAAAATTAAAATAACATAAAATGCCAACAATAGTCTGAATAATAATAACAATAGTACAAACTTGCTATGTTAGCGCTACTTTTCCAGCAAGCGGATGTGGTGGAGACCAGTTTTCCGGTTTGGCCATGTGACGTTCGACTTATACCCTATACTTTAGGCAATTGCAGAATTAGTCACATATACACTTCAGAAAATTTAGTACACAACTATTTCTGGGCTTAAACCAAATCAATGCAGAACATTGTATCTCAAAAGGAATGCAATGTGGTCCCCTACGCACTATTTAAAGTCTGATGTGGCCCCTTTACCAAAATAGTTGCTCACCCCTGTAATAGGTGATGTTAAATGACAACTGTTGTATTTATCAATCATCTCCCTTGCAAAATAACAAAATATTTAGAAAGTTTATTTTGTATTATCGTGCCCAAACATAAGCATAACTAAAATCCCATTCAAATTTTCACAGTTAAAGACATTTGTATAATCTCTGGAGTCTTTATAATTGTAGTGCACAAGGTTTGCTTCTCCCGGGATATGCCTAATAAAATACATTCTGCCTCTTGTGCATCTGTTCTGTGCAATAATTTGAGATGACATGCTAATAATGCAAGTGCTTTCCTATCTGTTTGTGCTGTAACTATCAGTGTATGTTTTGCTTCAGGCCACAGATGGAAACCTGATATTCAGAAACAACATGATCTTAGTGGAGGGACTGTACATTACCAAACAGTCCAGCCAAATTGCACTTGTCCACTTTTTAATTGCTTTCATATTTATAATGATATCTAACATTGGGATTGGGATTCAGATCTCTTTTCTGCCACTTACCAGTGAATTTTATTATCGAATAAGCTGTCATGATACCACGCTTGTTGAGGAATTTATTAACAGAACCCTTGCAGTGCTACATCTCATATGTAGAGTGTGTTATTCAAGCTTATTTGATACATTTGTATGGAACAACATGCCACACTGTGCTAATGATAATAGCCTTTGACAGATATGTGGACATATGCAATCCACCGCGATATCCAACAATACTGAATAATACCTGGGATATCTCAAAAGGAGAACAATGTGGCTAAAAGAAATAATTCACACAAAAATGAAAATTCTCTCATCATTCACCCTCATGCAATCTCTATGACTTTCTTTCTTCAGAACACAAATTATGATTTTTAGAAAGATAATTCAGCTCTGTAGGTCCATTCAATATAAGTGAAGGGGTGCCAAAATTGACACTCCAAAAAGCACCTAAAAGCAGCAAAAAAGTAATACATACAACTCCAGTAGTTTAATCCATGACTTCAGAATTGATATGACAGGTGTGGGTAAGAAACAGATAAATATTTAAGTAAATTTTTTGCTATAAATTCTTCTCTCTGCCCAGTAGCTGGCGATATGCAAGATTGTGGATCACCAAAAACACAAAGAAGAAAGTGAAATTTAAAGTGGAGATTGCCTGAGTAGGGAGGAGAATTAATAGTAAAAAAGGAATTAAATATTGATCTGTTTCTCACCACATCTATCATATCACTTCTGAAGACATGGATTAAACCACTGGAGGCACATGGATTAGACTACTTTTATGCTGATTTATGTGATTTGTGGAGCTTCAATATTTTAGCACCGATTCACTTTCATTGTATGGACCAAAAGAGCTGAGATATTCTTCTAAAAATCTTAATTTGTGTTCTGCAGAAGAAAGTCATGCACATATTGGATGGCATGAGGGTGAGTAAATGATGAGAGAATTTTCATTTTTGGGTGAACTATTCTTTTTTAAGCGTGATGTACCAAACAACTTTTGTCATGCCTGCTCTACATCCACTATTGTGCAAGACTTGACGTGCCAAGTGATCCTGCTTATTTTGCATTTTTTTACATTCCTTGCATTGTTTGAACATATTTTATGCACAACGATAACACTCTGTCAGCATTAAGGGAAATTTAGACTCTACACTTAAACTGATTTTATTGTAATTGTATCATCCATTACGATTTAAAATGATGATCAGTGTATTGAAAATAAAATTTTTGTATTTTAATTTCTGTAATAATGTCTCCTTTTTATTTTTTGGAATCAGATTCATGTAGTGTGTATCATAGGTAAGTGATGTATTTTAAAATTTGGCATACATTGTTCATTATAAAGGGGTATAGGTTTTGCAACTCAGTACTCAATATTCACACCTCATGGATACTTTTAAATGAGCTACTCTTAAGTAGTTTTTAGGACAGCTACTTTTACTCTATTCACACTACATTTTTTTGTGAAGCAACAGTAATTCTACTTGAGTATGATTTTTCAGTACTCTTTCCACCCCTGGGTTTTATTCACTTCCTTAGTAGGGTGGATGCTAATAACATATATCAGGATAGTGATGGTATGCTTAAAAAGCAAAAACAAAGCAACAAACAGCAAAGCCAAAAAAACCTGCACCACACACAGCTGTTTATGTAATCTTGCTGCTCTGTGAATTTGGCCCATCCCCCCACCCCCCCACCCCCACCATCCAAACAGCAAAGCCAAAAAAAAAACTGCACCACACACTTAGCTGTTTATGTAATCTCGCTGCTCTGTGA
Organism: Moxostoma hubbsi; assembly: GCA_032164185.1. Lineage (NCBI taxonomy): Eukaryota > Metazoa > Chordata > Actinopteri > Cypriniformes > Catostomidae > Moxostoma > Moxostoma hubbsi. Next base: position 7,767,948 of record JAVLUX010000042.1, read on the forward strand.
ATTTGGCCCATCCCCCCCCCCCCCCACCATCCAAAAGGAAACTAGCTAGTGTAATGTTCCATGTTATACCACCAGGCTTAAATCCTATAATATATGGTTTACAAGCAAAATAAATATGTCAAAGGTCTTAAATTTTAGACATAAAATTCATTTTATATGATTTATTGATAAATGAAAGCAGTCACTATAATGATGCCTCTGTGTGACTAATGACTTCGGTAAGGGAAATATATTTTAATCTGCTTTTTTGTTTCTTCCTAAGGATCTCTCAAGTGTCAAAGGCATATGTGATGTAAAGTATGTGACAACAAATAACTTAAACGTACAATGTGAATATGTTGTAATAGTCAGTATGATTGATGTATCGAACCAATGACAAAAGAGCAGATGGTATACCCTGAATAAATAATGTATTTGATTTTTTCAATAAAAAAAAGTGTGTGATCTATTTAGGATTATCTTTTAAGGAAGAGATGTTGGGGTAATGAGAGTTTTGCCATTTGATTTTTAATAAAGGCTGAATAGTGTCAACAGATCATCTGTTTCTTTTACTTGTGGCACTCATGCCATGATTCAACAACACAGTGGTAAAAAGAACACTTTATCTCAGGGCTTTATCTCAGTAACTAAATAAAACCATATAAGGGATTGAGTCAAAAGTCCATTCTCTATCAGAGGTTTTGTATGTTGGCTTCAAACACCTACAGCAGTTTCACAATATCATCATATCTTTGTAATAGCTTTGTAAAATGGTAAACCAAAGGGGGGGGGGGGCACTGACATACATTGTTACAGATGCTCAAAGAGATACAGAGTGTATCTAATCCTCTGGAGGAGTTTACAGCACTGATGTCTGTCACTGTAATCCTGCTCTGTTAAGTTTCTAACCTTCTGTATAGAACTGTTCAGATAGGACATCAATTTGCAGGCCAACTCGGAAGGCTGACTCACCATGGATTGTCTCTGAAGGCACTGCCTTCTCCTCATCTCTCTAGGGCTGGGGAGGGTGATGAGGGGAGGGAAAAACATTTAAAAAAGAGGAGAGGGAATGGTCAAAGCAAAGCGACAGCGAGAGAAAGAGAGAGAGAGAGAGGCGAGAGAGGAAATACCTGGTTCTCTGGCACACAGACATGATGTCATCCGCCAGAGGTTGGGGAGTGGCTGAGGGCCAGACAACAACATATCTGGACATGTCTGACCCCCAATCAGAATAATTAGCAGAGGAGAGGGATAAGTGCATTCCTCTCCTCGGCTGATTAGCCTTATTGGGGGCCAGGCGTGCATAGTCACTGCCCGGCCCCACCCTCCTCCTCGTCACAACTGCATAGAAGTCATATATCTCAGTGCGGAAACCTGGTCAGAGTCCTCCAGTTACAGCAAATAAAGTTTTTAAAATATACTTTCAATCTTGCAGTATAACAAAAAGTCTGAAGTTGTTGAAACACGATTATAAAATGGCCAAGTCAACTAAACTCAATTCAGATACAAGCAGGTTGTGCTCTTGATAGTGATAGATATACATACAGGAGGGACGAGAGGACGCTGGCATTGTTTGTTCGCCGCTTCTCTGACCGAAATCCTTTATGCAACAGTTGTTGCTATACAACTAGGCTATACAGTACATTTATCGACCAGTATTATGTCCAGTAAGTTATACTAGTGTCATTGCTCACTTGTAAACATTGTGGATTGTATGTTTTGTATGGATTCCGCCGACTCCAGCGGATGTCTACTTACCAGTTTACCTTTGCTCGGAGTTTCCCGTATCTATTCTTTGCTGCCTGCCATCGAGGGACTTTCGCCCGAACTCACAGCTGATGTTCGTGAGGTCTCTACTCAGAGTCACTGCTGTTCGCTTACTGTGTCTGGCGGCTCTCTTCTGTGCATCACGGGCATTGTTAACGGCTAACAGACCACTCTCCACGACTGACATGATGTTGAAGTATTCCGTCACCCAACTGAAGAAATTCAACAACTACACCACTCCATCGTGCATATCGGTCATTAAACAACTTGGACTCCTCTGCCGGCCGCGCTACATTCACAGAAGTTGCGGCCGAAAGTTTGTTTTCTCTCGGTCTGAACACAACATCCCATCCCTGTGGTCTGGCGCACGCCTCGCCGCATCTCCAGCACGTCATCAGGGTGCTGCCACTCCTACTATTAACAACGCTGGAGTCTCTACGGCAACACTGCGCACTGACCGGGATGGAAAACGTGGAGTGGATTTCAGTCTACTCCGGCCAATACAGAGACACACTGCTCCATCTACCATCAAGATTGAACTGTTCAATGCACAATCCATTACAAACAAATCTTGCCTCATACATGACCATAGAACTGGATAAGTGTTTGGATTTGGTGTGCCTTACAGAAACCTGGCACCAGCCAGATGTTTTTTCTGTCTTAAATGAGACCTGTCCTCCTGGCTACTGCTACCTACAGAAAGCCTGCAGCACAGGGCGTGGTGGTGGTCTGGCTGTCATCCACCGAAGTGATCTGGGCTTGTCCCCTATAACCCTGCCTGAGCTGTCTTCTTTTGAATACCTTGCATTTAATTGTAAGGCCCCTCTCTCCACAGCGATACTTCTTATCTACCGGCCACCCAAACCAAACTCATCTTTCATCCCAGAGATGTCCATTCTTCTCTCAACATTCTGTACAATGTCTGCCAATATTATAGTCCTTGGAGATATGAATATTCATGTCAACTCCCATACTTGCCGTTTCGCATCAGAATTCCTCCAATTACTCGACTGTTTTAATCTGACACAACTTGTTGATGTCCCCACTCACACCAGGGGGCACACACTCAACCTTGTTATTACAAACTCTGCTCATCTCAGCAATCTTCTGGTCTATGATCTGGGTGTTTCCGACCACAAGGTCATTTCCATGAATATGTCTTCACCGTCCACCCTCATCAACCCAAAACACCAAATTTGCTTCAGAAATCTAAAAAACATCAACCCAGAGACTATGGCATCCAACCTACAGCATCTCCTTTCCGTAAACTGTTTACCAGCCATGGACTCTGTGGATTACTACAACAACACCCTTAAGAGTATCCTGGATCTCCACGCCCCAGTCAAAACCAGAACAGTCACTTTCTCCCGATCAGCTCCCTGGTACACCAGTGAGCTACGGAAAATGAAGGCATCTGGGCGTGCCATCGAGCGGAGATACAAAGCCACAGGTCTCACTGTGCATAAACAAGTTTTTCGGGAACACCAGAAGGACTACTCAAAGTCACTCACAAAGGCACGGTCTCAGTTCTACTCAAACGTCATCAGATGACAGTCCCAGAAACTCAAAGCAGCTTTTCTCAACCATAAATCATCTTCTCAAACCACAGACCCCTTCACTCACAGAAACTACAGAAGAGCACTGTAATAAGTTCCTGGCCTTTTTCAAAACAAAAATAGACTCAATCCACTCTTCCTTTCCTGGATCCTCAACACTACCCACCCCGCCTGTACACTCACAGCTTGCGATCTCTCAGTCCTTATACTTCTTTCCAGAAATCTCCCAGCAAGAGGTTAAGAAGATCATCAAAAAGATGAAACCCACCACCTGTGCCCTCAACCCCTTTCCTACAGCTCTAGTCAAAGCAAACACCCCTGCCCTAAGCCCTCTGATTACCACTGTAATAAACCACTCCCTCCAGGCTGGCAATGTTCCATCTGCCCTTAAAACTGCCATAATCAGACCACTTCTGAAAAAACCCACCCTTGATCCAGATATACTTACAAATTACAGGCCCATTTCCAATCGCCCATTCCTCTCCAAAGTACTGGAAAAAGTTGTTGCTGCCCATCTCCAGGACCACCTAAAACATAACCTTTTTGAAAAATTCCAGTCTGGTTTCCGCTCTGCTCACAGCACAGAAACAGCACTGGTCAGCGTCACAAACGATTTACGAATGGCAGCTGATGCTGGCTCACCTTCACTCCTCATACTTCTCGATCTGTCTTCTGCTTTTGACACTGTGGACCATGGCATTCTTCTCAACCGGCTAACCAAACCACTGGACTCAATGACACTGCTCTGAACTGGTTTAAATCATACCTCTTTGACAGAACAGAGTACATTGCACTTGGAAACGCAAGGTCCCGGCAACACAAAGTCACCTGCGGTGTCCCCCAGGGGTCAGTCCTTGGCCCCATCCTCTTCATCATTTACATCCTCCCCCTCGGTCAAGTCATCAGCCGCCATGGAGTCTCATTTCATTGCTATGCTGATGACACACAATTATACATGAAATCTGACTCACACCCCGCTGCAGCTTCATCAACATCATCATCGTCTTCAACACTCATCGCTTGTCTGGAGGAGATAAAGGTGTGGATGAAACACAATTTTCTCCAGCTGAACAGATCCAAAACTGAGGCAATTCTTGTTGGCACCTCACATCAAGTCCAGTCATCCTCCATAACTGGTATAACTATCTATGGTCAAGACATTCCTCTCTCCACAACAGTCACCAATCTCGGTGTAAGATTTGATCCGCAACTCACCTTTGAAGCCCATATCTGCAAGATCTCCTTCTATCATCTCAGAAATATTGCAAAACTCCGTTCTACACTCACCTTAGCTGATGCTGAAAAACTGGTCCACGCCTTTGTCTCCTCCAGGCTGGATTATTGTAACGCACTTCTCATCGGGATCCCTAACAAGAGTCTGCAGAAACTACAGTATGTTCAGAATAGTGCTGCAAGGATTCTGATGAGAGTGCGAAAGTACGACCACATCACACCCATTCTCCACTCACTACACTGGCTTCCCGTTTCTGCTAGGATTGAATATAAGGTTTCAATTCTCACCCACCAGTGGAAATGCAATCTATGGAAATGCCCCCCCCCCCCCCCCCACCCCACCCCACCTGAAAGAACTACTCATTCCTCTCATTACAACAGAATCACTCCGTTCAAAAAACTCAAAACGCCACCTACTCCCCAGAACTAAGCTCAGCACCATGGGTGATCGTGCCTTCTGCTCTGCCGCTCCTAGGACTTGGAATGCACTCCCTGACCATCTGAGGGCACCACAGACTATTGAGACTTTTAAAAAAGGATTAAAAACATTCCTTTTTAGCAGAACTTACAAGTTTTAACTTACACTCGACTTTAACTTTAACACAATAATGATAATGTCGTTTGCACTTTTTATCTATATTTTACACTGATGTTTTTTTTACCTTGTTTTTATGGTCTTATCTGTTGCACTTTGAGGTTTGTCTTAAATGTAAAGTGCATTACAAATAAAATTTATTATTATTATTATTATTATTATCTTGAACCTCACGATTAAGTAACTCTGAATAGAGCGGATACAACATCTGTCTCACTGCAGATATGGGATTCAAAACCATTTTTGTGACAATGCTTCATTATTTAAACTGTGAAAATGTGGTGATGGTTTTTTCACTTCCTCAGTGGGGTGGATGCTAATGACATATATTAGGAAAGCGATGGTACACTTTATCTTTTATCTTGTTTTTACTTTTAAAGCAAAAACAAAGCAACAATCAGCAAAGTCATAAACACCTGCACCACTCACTTAGATGTTTGTCATCTTCCTGATCTCTGGTTTCACCCCATTAATATTTTTATATTATAGAGAGGTAACTAGCTAGCAATGTTCATGTAATACCGCCAGGCTTGAATCCCATATGGTTAACAGGCAAAGAATATAAGACATATGCTTTTTAAAAAATGTTAGATATTAAGTTAAATTTTATTTACTCTTCATTTATTTACTTATTAAAAACAGAAATCACTGTAATGATATTTGATATAAAAGAGCAACATACTTTTCAGGACGGGTCTTTTTAAAGATGCCCTTCCGCCGCTGTGTAGTTCCTGGATGTGGCCGGTATCTCTCCAGATCTGACATAGACGGTCATAGACGCTGCCTCGTGTGCCTGGGTAGTGATCACACTGAGGCAGCGTTTGTGGATGGTTCATGTTCTTACTGCGAGGACATGACCATGGCAACGTTGCGGTCGTGGCTTTCGTTTCTCAAAACAAATGCCACTCCAGCCGCCCTCCGCGTCACTCCTTCTTCCCATGGGATTGAGGACGACCCAGCTGGCGATTGAGGCGATTTGGGGATGGCAGTAGTCTCTGTTTCGCCAGGCACAGCCCCACGAACCACCTGCCCCTGACATGCTCGTTTGCTTCCGTCTGCACTTGGGACGATAGCGGCTCGCTTCACAACCAGTTTGCCTCATCCCTGGAGCCAGGTCTGGATGATGACATCGGCGCTGCATCCGAGAGCTTTCAGGCATCTGGTGCTGAAGACCTGACTGGACTCCCGTCCTCGGGCCAGCCCGCCCAGACAGAGTATGATGCACAGATGGCCGACATGCTTTCCCGGGCCGCTGTGAGTGTTGGGTTGGACTGGAACCCTCCGTCCTCCCCCCAACCCTTGCAGCTTGATGATTGGTACCTCGGCTCCAGGCATCGCTCCCAGCCACACTCTTTCAACCCTCTGCTTCCTGCGAACCAGAGTCCCCCTACAGCAGGTGTCCAGACATGTCGTGGTCACCACAGACGCATCTCAACTGGATTGGGGGGCCGTGTGCTATGGGCACGCAGCCACTGGCTCCTGGCCGGGGCCCGCTTAGTAGTGTACATAAATCGCCAAGCCGGCGTACTCTCCGTAACGTCACAACTCGCCCGCTATCTCCTCTTCTTGAATCAGCCATGATTCAGGTCGCTGCTCGCCACTCATATCCCGGGTGACCGCAACACAACAGGCAGGTCTCACTCAGTGGAGAGTGCAGGCTCCACCCCCAGGTGGTTCAGCTGATTTTGACATGGAAGACTTAAGCAGTCCACCACCTGCAGTTGTAGACATGATCAACCAAGCCAGAGCTCCCTCTACCAGGCAGCTTTACAGCCTCAAATGCCGTCTGTTCACAAATTGGTGTTCTTCCAGATCTGAAGACCCGCAGAGATGCGCAGTTCGGTCATTGCTTTCATTCCTGAAAGAGAGGCTGGAGGGGAGGCTGTCCCCCTTCACCTTGAAGTTGTATGTCACTGCTATCGCAGCCCACCACGACGCAGTAGATGGCAAGTCCCTTGGTAAGCACAACTTGATTATCAGGTTCCTTAGAGGCACCCGGGGGTTGAACCCTTCCCGGCCAAGCCTGTTCCCCTCCTGGGATCTCTCAGTGGTCGTCTCAGGCCTTCAGAGACCCCCCTTCGAGCCGTTTGATTCAGTCAAACTCAAAGCCCTCTCCTTGAAGACGGCCCTCCTGATCGTGCTCGCTTCCATCAAGAGGGTTAGGGACCTGCAAGCGTTCTCTGTCAGCAACACTTAACTGGAGTTGCCTAAGACCGCGACCGGGCTACGTGCTCAAGGTTATAGATCCAATTTATGGATGGGGATTATTAGAAGGCAATGATTAAAAAGGGCCAATGGGGGGAATTTGGCCAGGAAGTCAGGACCTCTGTTTAATGTCTCATCCGAAGGACATTACCTTTTTACTGTATAGTGTCCCCGTCACTACACTGGGACATTAGGACCCAAACAGACTGCAGGGTGAGCACCCCCTGCTGGCCTCACACCTCTTGCAGCACCTTATTTTTTTCCCCAGGAGGTCTCCCATCCAGGTACAGTCCAGGCTCAACCCTGCTTAGCTTCAGCAGGCAATCAGTCTTGAGCTACAGGGTGATATGGCTGCTGGACAAGCCACTGAAGAGATGGCAGGGAGGACAGCAAAATTAACAGCAATATCTAAAACATCAACATCTACATATCTCTCCCAGCGCTGATTCCACCTCCACTGTTGCCACCATTTCTCCCACTACTGTCTCTTCTATCAGATAATCCAATCCCCGGTTGAACTCACCAGCACCATACTCCGGTGAGCCCAAAACCTGTCAATCATTTCTGTCACAATGCTCTCTCATTTTTGCTCACCAACCATCATTGGCAAGGAGACAGCGAGAGTGCTTTCAGAACTTTGTCAAGGTTACAGGTAAGTGTCAGACTACTCTATTGAATGCCATACTCTCACTGCCTCCCCAAACGCCTCAGTGGTGTAGTTGATTTGGCCATCACAGTGGATTATCGCCTCTGCATTCGAAGGAGATATCGCAGAGCTGCTCCATCTAGGGGGGTCCCTGTCTCGTCTACCCATTCTCCATCACCGGCAAGCCCATCAGAACCCATGTCAGAGGAGGAATCCATGCAGGTTGGGAGAGCTCAGCTATTCTCCAAGAAACGTCACAGATGTTTAGTCAATGGTTTGTGTCTTTACTGCGGATGATGGGGTCACACTGCTGCCTTCTGTCCGGTAAGAGACCCAGCTCACCTGTAGAAAGGGATTACTGGTGAGCGCAATGCCTCTGCATAAATGACCAGGAAGCAAGACACTCTTCCCATCCAAGTTGCAGTTTGAGGAATCCAACCACTCCAGATTCACTCTCAATTCTGGAGGTGAGAGTAATCTTTTGGACTCAGAACTGGTTATTAAATTGTCTATTTCACTATCACAACTCAAAAATCCCATCTTTGCTAGAACTCTCTGGGGCACACTGATCACCATGTTTACACACGTAATTGCACCCCTCAATCATGTGGAAGAAATATGCTTTTTGGCAGAGAAGTGTGAGTTTCATGCACAGTCAGTTTCATTCCTGGGGTTCATCATCTCACCTGATGGAATCTGAATGGATTCTACTACGGTTAAGGTGGTTGCCGATTGGCCAACTCCAGATTCTCACAAGGTGGTCCAGCGGTTCCCGAGGTTTGCCAATTTCTACAGGCGGTTCATTCAGAAATTCAATCAAGTCACTGCACCTTTGAGTTTAATCTCCACCAAAACATGTTTAAATTGGTCTCCGCAGGCTCAGGCTGCATTTCAAAAATTTAAAAGCTGCTTCGATTCGGCACGCATTTGAATTAATCCTGACCCGTCTCAACAGTTTGTGGTGGTTGACGCTTCGGAGGTCAGAGTTGAGCCTATTTTGACCCAGAAGTCTCCGTCTGACGAGAGGCTGCATCCTTGCGCACACTTTTCTAATTGATTGGCACCAGCAGAACATAATTACGATATCAGCAACAGAAAATTGCTGGCTGTCAGGTTGGCATTGGGTGAGTTCCCGACAAGCACATTGGGCACTTTTTTTTTATTTTGCAGATTTGATTTATTCATCTCGTATCGCCCCAGTTCTAAGATTGGCAAGCCCAGTGTTTTGTCACACTCCTTTGAAACTCAGAGCAACTTGAATTCTCCAGATACTGCTCTTCCACCTGATGTGGTGTTAGAAGTGGTGTCTTGGGAAGTTGAGTCTAAAGTCCACTCAGCCTTGCATAATGTTCCTATTCCCGTGGAGAGCCCAACAAATCTGTTATTTGTTCCTGAATCGGTCCTGACCAACATCCTCCAGTGAGGTAATTTTTCTAATCTCGCCTGTCATCCAGGGGCTTCTCACACTCAGGCATTAGTTAAGCAATGATTCTGGTGGCCCACACTAGCGCAGGACGATTTTCCTTTTGTTGCGGCCTGTCCGGTGTGTGCTTGTTGTAAGACTTCCAGTCGCCTCCCAGCAGGGCTACTTCAGCTGCTGCCCATCCCTTCGAGAACCTGGACCCAAATTGCCTTAGATTTTGTTACCGATTTACCCATCTAATGACAATATAGTCATTTTGACTGTGGTGGACCAGTCCTCGGAGGCAGCTCATTTTATTCCCCTTCCCAAATACCTTCATTAATCATGTCTTTCGTATTCATGGCCTCCCATGGACAGAATTTTGTCAACAACTGGGTGTGACTAAGTTTATCCACTGGGTTTCATCCCCAGACCAACGGGCAGGCCGAGCGAATTAACCAAGGTTTGGAGAGGGTCCTGCACTGTGGCCTCCCAGGAACCAATGACTTGGAGTTCCAAACTTACCTGGGACGAGTATGCACATAATTTCTTGCCAGTGTCATCTATTTCACCCTTCCAGTGCTGTTTAGGCTACCAGCCTTCTCTGTTCCACTCCCAAGAACCCGACATTATTGTTCCATCTGTGCATGCCTTCCTCCAGTCAAGGGAATGAGTAAGTCATTGTGTGGCACTCACTTTGCAACCAAGAAGACTCACTGAACATTCACTTCACCGTCCGAGCAAATTGTCAAATTTTTTGTTTATTTTTTAGTTTTTTTGTGGAATAACACTCCTTCGTGACAGTTGTGGATGAATCTGCACATTCTTTATGCTCATGCATGCTATTGGATGAAGTTTTGTTTTGTGGAATATTTTTTTGCAAGAAATTGGAATGATTAGGTCATCTGCTGCACTTATGAAACAGCCGCCTCACTGAACATTTGACTGTCAAGAAACTGAAAGTTTTATATATATATATATATGGATGAATCTACACGTTCTTTGTGTTTATTCTGCTGACTGGCAGGAGGTTGTTTTATATATTTTGTTCTGATATGTAGTTATATCTCACAAAATTTGTATAGAAGCACTGGACTTGAGCAATCCAATGGCAAAGTTGTCATGGGGGCTCTTGTAGGCATACATAGACTGTTTGAGTTTAGAGGGATGGATGCCGGTTGATGCTGTCTTGCGTGGGGTTAATACGCATGTTTTTCTTTTTTCTCTTTGTTTGTTTTGGGGGGAAATTCGGGGTTTGATTATTGCACTAATGTTGGAATGTGGTCTTAATAATCTTGTTTTTGACACACAAAATATATTTTTTCTAATATGCCAAAATGTGGATTGTCTCTCTCCATGTGGAATGTGAATGGGTTGGGGCACCCCATAAAAAGAAAGAAGGTTATTTATTTTCTTAAACCTAAGAAATATGCTATTGTGTTTCTTTAAAAAAAATACAAAATCTTAGATATGATATGGGGTGGAAATTTTTTCTTTAGTGCTGGCTCAAGTAAAAGCAGGGGAGTCATTATGCTGATAAGTAAACATTTACAATTCATTGTCTCAAACATATTAATGAAACATTAGGAAGAATCATTATTGTTTTAGCAGAAATTCAGGGACAAAGGTTGATTTTTGGCTAATATTTATGTAATGTTGATGATCAGAGATGTTGCAAGCCGCTGGCACCCCACATGATATAATATTGGTCGGAGACTTTAATCTTTTTATGGACCCAGTCCTTGATCATAGTGAAACAAAAGTGTGCAATCCCCCTAGGGCAACATTGACGCTTCACAAGTTGTGTAAAACATCTTGGTCTTACAAATATTTGGAGACAATTGAATCCATCTAGTCTATAAATTTTTTTTCATCAGTCCATAAGATTTATTCTAGAATAGATTTTTTAGATATATATCTAAGTCCCTGTACGGATGAAGTAGGCAGAGCGGATTCCATTTGCAGATATTTATTGGAAGGTTGAACAAACAACACAAACAGTATTCCTTAAAGGGTTACTTCAGGATTTAGCATTAAGCTTTGTATCAGTAGAAAACCAGTAGTATTTTCGAATTACCGAGCTCCCCCCCCCCCCCCCCCCCCCCTCCTCATATCCCCCTGAGATGAGAGATTTATTTATTTTTAGTCTGGAAAAAATCCTCCGATGATGCAAAAATCGTCATTTTGCGTCATCGGAGGATTTTTGGGCCAGAGGCTTAAAACTACAGCCAGTATTCCGCATGTTTTCACCACGCCCATATGGGGCGGGATCTCACTCACAGAATGTGAAGATAGTGTCAGCCATCATTCTGTAGAAGCTAAGAAAACAGGCTCTTGCTCTGTGTAGAAAGTTTGTATACAAGTAGGCTAATCACGATGGCGGAAGGTAGTTTTGAAGTTGAAATGGCAGAAGGGGATTTCGAAGATCTGTTGCGAGAATCTGATGCTCGCGGCTACCTGTACGAGCCGCAATACAGCGATGAACAGAGGCAGCCGGAGCAGCTGCTGTAGCAGGGGAGCAAAACCTGCTTGGCAGGCAGGAGGAAGAGCCCGGCCAGACTCGAGTTGGGGCAGACTGGTGGTGTCAGTGCTCACGCTGTGCGCCTATGGAAACAGATAGAGTGTCCTATTGCTGTCGCGAATGTCAGCGATGCCATTTTCTTCTGGACGAGATCGCTGAATCCGCTGATGAAACAGCACCGCTAACTTGAGCATGTATAACTGAGCACCCAAGTTTTGCACCACAAATGGACAGGGGAGTCCTGGAAACTTATTTTAGGATCCCGAAGATAAATTGGAAACGCCAGCCAAAGTCCGCAGGGACAAACGGATGGCTTAGTGTAAAGTGAGTATTTTGTTTGTTTTTCTTTTTGTTACTAAGACGTCATGTACAGAGTTTGGACACCCGGAATTATCATAATGTTCTTCCCGTGTAGTCAAGTCAATTTATCAACTAACTCACGATTTATAGAGTCACGATGTATCAAAGCAAGCCTAGTTGTATCATATTTTCAGATACTGCCGCCTGTAACCGGTAGGCGTGGTTTGGGAGTGGCCTCGTAAGGCCAGCAAAGCAAGTGCATTCTGGGAGTTGTTGTCTTTCAGCCACATGTGTAAAAAATACATTTTCTGCCTTTTCTCAGTCTAGAATGCTTCAAATTCAAAAATAATTTCACATTTATACTATATAAATGACCATGACCATTTTAAATACACATTCATCTTCCCAGAGGTGAAGTATCCCTTTAAGCGTAATCAGGTCACAGGCTTGGGTCAAAACACTGATAAATTGGTCCACAGGCAAACATTATTATATACACAGAATTATTCATTTATTTTCCAAATTCTCAAGCTACAGAGTCAACTGGTCTAAATCCAAAGCTTTAGCTCTGACAGTATACTGCCCAGTAACGTCTTTTCAGCTGGGTACCTTTCAGTGGCCCAAACAGGGCATTAATTATTTGGGCATTTTATTCCCAGCAAAGTTTAGTTAATTTTGACCCCTTAATAAAAAGATTTTAGAGAAATGTGGGCAGGTGGCCTTCATTACATTTATCTAAGATTGCGAAGATTAATTTTATTAAAATTAATTGTATTCCAAAATTGAACTGCCCGTTACAATCTCTCCCTGTAGATGCCCCATTTCACCATTGACCCCCCCCCTTCGAAATCCACGTATCAAATATGATACAACAGGCTTTTGAGGTATATCTCTCTATCACCACTACATTAAATTCATGCTCATCACAAAAAAAAAAAAAAAAAAAAAAATCGAAATTTCAGCTTTTGAAATTATGATATACACATTTTATAAGATATAATTAATGTGTGAACTAATATTTCTCTGTATTTTCAAATATGCAGCCTGCTCTGTCATTATAAAAATCCCAATATTTTACATTACAAGCTATTATGATATCATATTAAAACTATCTTACCTTAAATTCCTGAGAAAACTTTTTTAAAAGTCTGTATAGTGCTTGGTGCATAAAATACATGCAGTAGGATAAAAAATGTTTATTGAAAAAATAATATTTTATTCAATGTGCTGAATTTAATTGTGATTCATTTCAGTCCATATTTATAGACCAAGGAGAGGAAGTTCTCATGGCCAAACTCTCAAACATTTGGTATCTCTGAAAAGCCCAGGGAGTCCTCTAATAATACCCCAATATTTAACACTGTAGCATGTATGGGCTAAGAAAAACACAATACATTTCCTACACAAAAATGAATTGCTGGGCCTCATGAGGATAATGACATTTAAAGCCTAATGTATCAAATATGATATATAGAAAATAAAAATATAAAAACGTGCAAATTTTCTTTCTTTTTTTTTTTCTCAAAAATGTTTTTTTATAGTTTGTCTAATGATACTAAAAACAGTTCAATGTAAAAAAAAAAAAAAAACATTTATAAAATTCTTTCATAATTTTACAGGGTTAAATTATAAACATATGCAGTCGGGGGAGTCCCCACTATCTGTAAAGTACAGAATATTATTATTATTATTATTATATACTTATTTTATTTGAAAACGCTGACATTAACATGTAATGCATAAAAGTAACTTCAAACTACTCAAATTAGCAAATTAAGTTTATTTATATAAATTTATTTTTGCCCTTGATTAGGAAAAAGTTATTTTTCCAGGTTGATACAGAAAACCAGAAATAAGTCCAGATCATTAACATAGTCGTAGCGATGTTCCGCCACCGTGTTATCTGATCTTTTTACCATTTTTATTTCATAATAAAAAAAAATTGGTAAGCTACTTAACACATAATAATCATATTTAAAAGCAGTAAGATTAATTCAAAATGATCTCTCGATTAAGCATTTTCACAATACTGATATGGAACAGTCAGTCTGTAGCAAACTTGTATGTAATGTGTAATAATGTAACATAATATAAGGGGGAAAAAAATATGTTACTCTGTCAACCTTAATTCCACTGTATTACATTTTATTGGTGTCAATTAAATTTCATTACTGAATATTTTTCAGTCTACCTAGTTAAACGTTCTTCTGGGAGACATTGTTTTTTGAGATTTTAAAAATCACAATTACTAATTCTAACTCTATTCATCAAAATAATATCAGTATCGTATGGTATAACATGCTTGTGTGTCCTAATATTGAAGTTCTTAAAAACGTAATTGTGAAATCTGTTTAGATGTTTTGATCCCAAAATGTATTTAATTTTTCTTTTTCCCCCTTTATTGTTATTTTTTTTCAATCAAATAAAAACATTGTGTAACATTCAGAGTTAGTCACAGTAGTCTGAAAGCTTCACTTTTATTGTGCAGCTGTTTTGTTGTGTAGATATTGGCTGAAAGAGGTGATTTACCCAATATGAGGCCTCTCGGCTTGCATGGCTGCAGCACCTATACTTTAAACATAACTGATGAGTTCTTGATCATAACTGATCATAATGTTGTTATATGGTACTGGAAAAACGCACCCCAAAAGAATGGGAGCAGAGATTAATGTTTTGTTTTTACCAAACATAACTACAGTAGAAGTTATTCCCTTATTTAAATTGAAGGTTTCTTATGTTTTTATTTTTATATTTTATCATTACAAACTATTCCATAAAAGTAATTAAAAATGCCCAAATGATACATAAAAATATTTCAATATTACTTTTTATAGTCAAAGAGAACAAATGTGGAAAAATCTGAGCAAATTATCGTATTCATATTTTTCACATTTAACAATATGTTATAAACTGATATATTTAGTATATATTTCCAATCAAGAGTAAGGATTCTTTTGTATGAGATATTCAGTTGGGGACACTTAACTTCAAGCCTAATTTATACCTTGATATAGTCCCAGATTATTTATGGTTTTGCAGATGTAAAGGAAAATGGCATGGAAAAATCACTATGATTTTAGCACCATCTTGTGTTGAAAAGGTTCATATAAGTCAACAAAAGAATAGAGAAGACAAGCTCTTTTCCTGAAGTAAAAGGGTTTTTTCAGGGTTTTTCCCTTCAGGGTTTCAGGGTTTCTCCCTTCTGTGTGCCCTGCAATTTAAAGTCTCTAAATTCCACGACTGCTTGTCTTGTGGATTCACAAAGAAGTTTAGCCAGGTTGTGCACCTCAGTGTCACCAAACAAGACCAGTTTGACAAGTCATGGGGCTTCAGTAACTCAACAAGATCATCGCTTGGCAGTCGTCGTTTCAAGCTGTCAATAACTGCTTGAAAAATTTGAGGTCAACATATTTTCCCTTATCTCACACCAATGATGTCCACACCTTTAAACTAGCCTAATGAGATATACGCTTCAGCCTTTGTGGTAGATTTACCTACCTGAAATTTCAGTGCTTGAAGCACTTAAATGGTCTGCTCAATGTATTGGCTGCTGTCAACAAGAGTTGGATCTCTTCTCTGCAGCTTAAATGACAGGCTCTGGAGTTCCCATAGAACCTCCTTCATACATGCCAAATCATATAGAAAACTTACATTTCTGATGTGCTTCAAAAGCCCTTTGTATTTTTGTCTTTCAACTTCAGTCCGAGATGTGTCTTCACTCTCCGTTTGCAAATGTTTTGCTAGTGCAGGAAACTTTTCCACACTGATTTTACTGTGTTAAAACAACTGGCTACCCCTCTAATTGTGAAGAGCTGGCCAGTTTTTAGAATTTGAATGTCCAGAGCTACTTCTCATAGTAATCATGCATTCCTGTGGGACTGGTGAAACAAGCTTTACAGCTTTGAGAGGAAAATTTCAAAATGACTGCAGCTAGATACAGTTTTCAATGAATCATGCATAGCTAACTCCAGCCGGTGTGCCAAGCAATTATTGAATTTAACTCTGGGGAAGTTATGTTTTAGCTTCGCAAGCGCCAAAAAAAAATATTCTGCAGAAAATTTTAATCAAAGCCAGCTTCCAGTAAACTCCACCTCAACGCAGTGAAAATAGAATCAGCATTGGTACCCTCTTTTAATTCCACCAAATCTAAAAAATTTCAACATCACCTTCTCCTTTTGACATCAGATCTGACAAATCTGATTAGGAAGGCAACACCAAATACAGTGCTCTCATCAACTGTTACACTAATGCAAGAGTTTTTAGCTTTTATGTGGGACACCACGCTCATTTTCATTTCCTTTGATATGTGCTCTATTATCTCAGCACGAGTGATGAACGCACGTCTAATGTATAGCTCTGTTTGTATAGTACTGAAATATCAATCACTTACCATTGTAAATTAATTATAGCCATTAAAAAATGGTCTTCATGTCATCATCGGTCCGTGACCTTCAGCTCTCACTGGATCGCTTGGCAGTCGAGTGTGAAGCGGCTGGGATGAGGATTAGCATCTCTAAATCTGAGGCCATGGTTCTCAGCAGGAAACCGATGGAGTGCGTACTCCGGGTAGGGAAGGAGGTATTGCCCCAAGTGAAGGAGTTCAAGTACCTCTGGGTCTTTTTCACGAGTGAGGGGACAATGGAGTGGGAGGTTGGCCGGAGAATTGGGGCAGCAGGGGCGGTATTGCACTCGCTCTATCACCGTTGTCACGAAAAAAGAGCTGAGCCGGAAGGCAAAGCTCTCGATCTACCGGTCAATTTTTGTTCGCATTTTTATATCGTCGGACTGCGGATACAATGACACCCAGGACGGAAAGGTTTGGCGACCTTGGTGTGCGCACATGTTAAGTTTGTACAGAGATGATTTCACCTCTAAAGAACTAAATTGTGCAAAAAAAATGACTAAAACAGCAATTGCGAGATGGGTGGCCAGGCTTCGGTCTGTGCATCTTTAACTAAAACCTGTTACAGTTAAAGGTCTGGAAACGGGTCACAGACCACCAGCAGTTACAGACAGTTATTGGAGCAGGAATCAAAAGAAACAGGCACAAGCTCTCTGTGTACGAGCAACATAACCAATGCTATCGTTTATGGACTCACGGAAGCATGAAATTTCAGAACAGCGACTGCAAAATGATTTAACGAGTAACGAGCGACTGAATAACTTTGTGCGGTTTTTGGCGCCAATAAACTTTTAACAATGAACTAACTCATTTGCTTCTTTAAACTCAGTTCATCAACATTCAATTAATGACATTTTCTCTCTTCATCGACTATGGTAAAAAAAAAAGGGGGGTTACATTTACATTTGACATATAGCACTCAAATTTTAAACACTTACGTGGTGTTCAGCTCTGGCCATTCAAATTTATGAACTAATTACGCCATGCGCTACACATGTACTGGACCCACTTGGGCAGTTTTAATGGTATGACCCATTTTAGGGATTAAACTTGATTCAGATGTAAAAATAGAAACGGATCTTTATATTTACAGGGGTATTTAATTAAAGCTTCCTACTATGAGTATTTGTTTAGACCCCACCCAAATTTAGATTTTATCTCCTTTGGGGGGTGGTTCAGGCTTTAATTAGGAGGGTCGGACCCCACCTACATAATTCTCAGTTTATTTAAACTGAGAATGGCATGCAGGATGTTGAAATGATGGCTGGACAAAAGTGCTTTCGAGCAAGCGATTTTTTTTTTTATACGTCTTGACTTTTTATTGGCATATTCTAAACACACATGTCAGTTTGACTGCTTGTTGGAGAAAAATCCTCTATCTGACCTTCTTCCCAGCTATTCTGCCATTACACGCATGAGCACTCTTGATTACTTAAATCACAGCTTCCCCTGAGTCAGCAAGAACTGTGGCACTGCAATCATGCCCAAACTGCAAAGCCAGAGACCAGCTTCCCTTGCAAAGAAACCGATTTAAACTGCAGTCTTGGTGGTGATGAAACTCTCAAGGTGAACGGACAAAGTTAGCTGTTAAATTAGAATTGTTATCGACTGCAATTTCAATGCTTTAGGCTTATCTGCAAATGTTTCAGGGCTCTGCCATCATAAGCGAAGCAGCAAATTCGATAAGCCTTAATTTGTGTGCTGTCCAATATAAATTTAGTTCTTAGCTATACCATCCCTCCTGAGGTTTATATTGAAGCCAAGAGCTAATTAACCTTACGATTGCTGTGAAAGCACACAAAAGGTGCAAAAGGTTAAATGGTGGGATGAATGTTTCATGATGTGATTTTATTTGATGATTTATGGTAGGCCTACATTTGGTCTGAACATCAAATCTATCATTTCTGACTGATGAAGATATTAAACGTTCAGTATACCAACGCCAAATGCCTTGACTTACCTGAGTTTAACTGAACTAAAGGGATTTAAATGACTGACATTGTTTAATTATATAAATTTTCTATAGACCACAGTCTGTGTATCTTCCGTTCATTCCATTCCCGTTTTGAAATAAAAAAAAAACGGATAATGAAAAAATAGGTGTTTTAATTTTGCATTTTTTCTGCACAAGTAAAAAAAAAAAAATAAAAAAAAATTCACACATTTATTCTAAGTATAATTTTAGCCTTTTAAATTTTTTGTTTCTCATTCTCCCTTCTCTAGACTAAAACGGAAAAAAAAACAAAAAAAAAACTTTATTTAAATAACATCAACACTTACAAATATCACCAGCAGGTGGGGGGGTAAAGATAAGAGACCTAATGTATATTTTAAATGCTTGTGTAGCTACTTTTCTAATTTGTTAACCTAATATATATATATATTATATTATATAAATATAATTTTTTTAATATTTAAAGATAACTATGTATAATTCATCATTATATTTTTAATTATTGTTATATGAGGGGCTTTCTCAGCAAATATTTGTATATGCGATTAAATGTGATTAATCTCGATTAATGAATCGGGACACCATGTAATTAATTAGATTAAAATTTTAATCGATTGACAGCGATATTTAATTGATATATGTATGTATAGTGCCTTTTTTTTAAAAAAAATTCTGGTGTCTTCTCTTAGCCAGCATCCACTTCAGACTATATTCCAGCATTTATTATCCTCACAGGAACAGCAGAACATCTATGGATTGTGCATGTGCAAAATTTTATTTGGAGCTTGAAAAAATATATTTTGAGAGTGCAAGTTGATATTTTGAGAGCAAAAAAGTAATTTTGCACATGCATGATGATATTTTGAGCACGCAAAAAGTTATTTTGTACACGCTTGAACTCAGTTTTGTAATGTATCTTCTTGCAAAGATTAATAGCTTTTTTTCGTGTGCAAGATCTCACTCGCATGATCTCACAAGAACTACGTCAGGATTGGCTATTAGAAACTGGTTTCAATCCCTCTGTAATACGACAGTTGAGGTAGCTACAGCAACCATGAACGTCTCAGTTTAAATGTAGCAGAAGAGCCAACAGGCACAATGATCCA
Organism: Moxostoma hubbsi; assembly: GCA_032164185.1. Lineage (NCBI taxonomy): Eukaryota > Metazoa > Chordata > Actinopteri > Cypriniformes > Catostomidae > Moxostoma > Moxostoma hubbsi. The sequence goes on from JAVLUX010000042.1 coordinate 7,787,614, forward strand.
AGTTCAGAACACACTTTATATACTGTATGCAGTTATCATTACAAAAGATATTTACCCCAGGGTTTACAGACTTGCCAGGGATACTGTAAGTCTAAACATACTCTAGTATATCCATCCATCCATCCATCGTCAACCGCTTATCCTGCAGGGTCGCGGACTGTAGTATATATTTTTTCAAAATACAGTAGCCTGGGATCATGCAGTGCTAAGGATTTCTATCTATTTTATTTATTTATTTATTTGTGTATTTTGCAGTTTCAAACCGTTGAGATTCAATAGACTGTACATTTAATTTACTCCAAACTCTGAAAGGAGACATAATTAGCTTATTCTCCTTATTCAATTTTGCCAGAAGTGGTAAATGCATAAACTTCATAAAAACAGCATACCCCACAACTTTGAAATGCAAACATAAACATCTTTTCTCATTTATTATCAAGAATAGAATGTTAATTTAGGCAATATTTATAATATAAGGAGGAGGTTACCCTGGCCAATTTGGATGCTTAGGAGACCTGGCTGGATCTCTCAGCATGCCCTGGGGATCGAACTAGCAAACTCCAGGGGTGATAGCCAGCATCTTTACCACTGAGCCACCCAGGCCCATGGTCACATATATTTTAATAATCTGCTATCTCGGAATATCCTTTGGGATGGATGGATGGATGGATGGATGGATGGATGGATAGATAGATAGATAGATAGATAGATAGATAGATAGATAGATAGATGTCAAAATAAGTTCCCCAAAAGTACACTATTACATTAGTCTCAAAGAGTGTAACTTGGTAACCAAGACAAACAAATACTAGCCAAGAGAAGTTAGCTAGCTAGTTAACCTATTGTCAATGTACAGACTAAAAAACATATTACATAAAGGTTCAATAAAAACAGTAAAGTCAACAAAAGAGCTGCTTTCATGTGGTCAATGTGTGTTACTTATTTCCTTTCTTGAAAACAAACTATTCCTTTCTCCTCTTCTTGTTTTTATTAGCAGTATGATATGTGGTCTAGACAGCTAATCAAAATTTTCCACCTCATCTCTGATTGGCTGAAATTCTGGCACATTTGTTGAGCAAACAAGCAGTCAAAGCTATGAGTGCATGCAGAGTGCGTAGGAGGAGAGAGCAAGTGAGATCTTGCACACGCAAAAAAACAGTGGAGTTATGTACATTTCAGATTTCTGTGCAAATTCACATTCAAATAAACTTTATTCAGCGCAAATACATTTTTGTTTGTCAAATTGAATTCATCTTTGCAAGAAGATGCATTGCTTCATAAAACTGAGTTCACGCACATGCAAAATAAAATCTTGCATGCTCAAAGTATAATTTTGCACACACAGAACATTTTTGTGCTCTCAAAATATATTGTGTGCACAAAATTATATTGCAGAATTGTGGCACACATATAGCTCTATAATCATAAAGTGGGTTAAAAGTGTCAATACTTGTTAGCCTTTACTGGAACTCCCACTGACATTTCTGGAAATAACAACCTACATATTTCTAATTTACAAAAATCATTATTAAGGTAATATTTCCATACTTAATTGTCCAAACCCTTTTAAAAAGGGTTAGTGAATAATTTACCAAAGCAAATAATTGCTAAATAGTTTTTTTCGTATTCCATTTTTTAATTTAAAAATGTATATGGAATGAACAAAAGATAAATGGATTAGACCACCCTGTAATGAATAAATGATTGAAGGTGAGATAAAGCTCAATATGGATCACAAGGGTTATCTGCACTTTAATTAGGATTTTGATGGATTTACATTCTGAGTGAAGATGAAATTTTCCCCACTACAAAACACAATCATAAAACGGTCACTGTAGAAAATGTAGTGTGAATTTATTCTTGTTTGATAGTGGCCATATTTCCTTTTTACGGTATAGTTGTACAATTCACTGTTGAATCTGGCACCAAGACATTAGCAGCAGATCCTTCAAGTCCTGTAAGTTGCAAGGTGGAGCTGCCATGGATCGGACTTATTGGTCCAGCACATCCCACAGATGCTCAATCGGATTGAGATCTGGGGAATTTGGAGGCAACAACTTGAACTCTTCATCATGTTCCTCAAACAATTCCCGAACAATGTGTACCTTGTGGCAGGGTGCATTATCCTGCTGAAAGAGACCACTGCAATCAGGGAATACCATTGCCATGAAGGGGTGTACCTGGTCTGCAACAATGTTTAGGAAGCTGGCACATGTCAAACTGACGTCCAGAAGAATGGCCGGATCCAGGGTTTCCCAGCCGAACATTGCCCAGAGCATCACACTCTTTCCACCGGCTTGTCATCTTCCCACAGTGCAGTCTGGTGCCATCACTTCCCCAGGTAAACGGCGCACACGTACATGGCTGTCCATGTGATGTAAAAGACAACAGGACTCGTTGGACCAGGCAACCTTCTTCCACTGCTCCAAGATCCAGTTCCGAAGCTCACCTTGCCCATTGTAGGCCCAATGGTGGACAGGGGTCATCATGAGCACTTTGACCGGTCTGCGGCTACGCAGCTCCATATGCCGCAGGGTGCAATGTACTGTATGTTGTGACACATTCCTATTGTAATCATCATTAACATTTTCTGTGACTTGTGCCATAGTAGACCTTCTGTTGGTTTGAAAGAGACGGAATAGCCTCTGTTGCCCTCGTGCATTGATGAGCCTTGGGCACCCAACACCCTTTCACCGGTTTGTGGTTTGTCCCTCCTCAGACCACTCTCAGTAGGTACTCAACACTGCTGACGGCAGTCTTGCCATTTCAGAGATGCTCTGACTCACTTGCCTGGCCAAAACAATTTGGCTCTTGTCAAAGTCGCTCAGGTCTTAACTCCTGCCCATTTCTCCTGCATTCAACACATTGACTACGAGAACTGATTGATTGCTTACCATCTAATATACCCAGACCTTGACATGTGGCCTTGTTAGTAGATGATCAGCGTTATTCGCGTCACATGTAAGGGGTCATAATGTTTTGGCTCATCCATGTATATTATTTCTGTACTACAAAATGTAAACTTCTAGTGTAGAGCTTAGAATTAATCATTACATTTACATGTAGCTTATTTACTTCATGCAGCACAGTACAACCAATTGTGTTCTACTAGTACACAATTACATTGGCTGATAAAAATTAATTAATAGTAAATAATGCCTAGCCAAAGTAAAGACTAATCACTGGTGACAAATTTTGACAACTATGTACACTATTATCCCACAATGCAGAGCTTTTGTTTACTGTTTGTTGTGAACTAGCCTGCATGGATTTCACAGTATAATTCAGAATACAGTATTTTATTATGATCAATTACCGTTAAATCTTGTAAAATCCTGGCAATTGTTTACAGTGTATGAATATTTTTAGCTTTGTGATTAATTAAAAGATTCTCTGTCTCACACAAAGATAATTGGCTAAGCATAACTAAGCAATTAAATTGTGTTTCTATACATTGAATATATTGTGCATACAGTATAATTAGAACATGATTTTCAGCTACAGGTGGTCACAAATCAAGAAGTGGTACTATGGCTCACATGCAGTAACAGGCAGAAAGTTGTGGGATACATCTCAAACAGTCTGCTGTACAGAGGGCAAAGACCAGAAATACTGTGGATTTGGCTCCATTTGTCAATCTGTGAACTTCCAGATCAATTTCTCCATGTTGTTTCAATAAAAAGAAAAAAAATGTTGTGCAAAATCTGAGAGCATTAGTGTAATTTAATGAAAGAAAATGTTTGGCTGATTGCTTGGCTGTTGGCTACAGAGATTTGTTTCCCTGCAATCATTAAACTCAGTCAGTTTCAATGCCACTAATACAGTGCTTGAAAAACTCATATTGGGCAGCAATTTTCAAAGGACTTTAATAACTTTTAACATGAAACTCCTGAAAATTCTATGCCAAAAATTATATTATTAATGATATACCTCACTGACTGTTCCAGGGGCCTATTGTATAAATGTTTAATTCCAAAGAGACTTCCTAAGCACACATCACAATACATAAAATAATAATAATTTGATTTACAGTAATCTGGTTGCCACTGAGAATTATTTTGTGTGTGTGCGTGCGTGTGTGTGTTTTGCAAGGCAGTACTGATATTCCTCAAACATTTAGGTTAGGGATTTTTTGCAATTATTAAACTTTTGCAATTAATTTCAGCTCGAATCGCTTAAATCGCTTACAGACTACATTCAAACTTTCTTTCGTAGATCTCAGACGTGCTGTCTATTTTTTATTTTTGTAAAATTGATAATTTTTAAGAAATGTAAGGTAAAAGTAAAAAAAAAAAAACCTCCCTTTGACTTTCATTGATAGAATGCTGAGATTGGTCTTGTCCTTGCATATATTTAACAATTTATAGTGAATTTTAGATTGAACAGTGTCTTTTGTTGATTTTTTTTTTTTTTTTTTTTTTTTTTTTTTTTTGGTGTGGAATACTAAAAACAAGACAATATATGTAATCTTACCAAAAATGTTAACACTTGTTTTGCTGCCTTGCAAGCACTAGTATTTTCTTCAGGAAATGCACATTGTATTTTTAGTACAGCTAACACATTTTCTGCATACACAAATCCTACCATATGTATGGACTTTTCCTATGGTAACTACGCAGGCTTTTATGCATGAGGCCCTTGGTTCCTTTCCTTTCAACCTTTCAAACCGCTTTCCCTATAATCAGCAAACTCATGAGAAAAACCATGATAAAGAATATCCACATAAAGAGGCGATCCATGATTTTGGCAACTTTCCGCCATTCCCCACTCCGTATCTGTGTGGCCTTCTGGTCGTAATAACAGTTAGCGATGTACTCAATATTCCTCAGGAGTGTTTGGTGATGGCAGATACACTGACCTTCAAGAAGTATTTCTTTCTTCTTCACTGATTCTTTTCCACCCACTCCATCCTCCCTGACTCTTCCTCCACACCCTTCTTTAGCTCCTGCAATCTCTCCATGGTCCATGCCCACAGTGATACCTTCTGTCCAGCCACTGGGGCACTCCTTTCCTGGCCCGAGAGATAACGTTGGACTGACATCTTCATTCAATTTGTCTTTTGTCTTATGTTGACACACATCACTGGCTGAAACACCTTGTACCCTCAGAGCAAAGTCTTCTTGTCTGGTTCGGCCGTTAATAGTGCAGTTGTTTCCCTTCTGAGCAGGTTTGTCTGGATGAGGCGACAGGCAGCCCTCCCCCATGTCATAAACAAAGCAAATCCGAGCCAGGTAGTGCAGGATAAAGCGCCGTGCCCAGGCGGGAACAGGTTGGGCCTCTGGCCCGCAATGGTGGATGTTTATAATGAAGATGGTTAAGGCAGTTGAAGCTGTGATCATGGTCATTGTGGCAATGTAATATTTCCCTGTGGAGGGTTAGAAACAGTCAGTAAGTTTGCAGAACTGTAGACAGCAGATTTCATTACAAAGCAATCAGCATTATATAGATGGTTAAAAATACTCACAATGTGAGTATCAAGAGGAGAGTTTCTGTGAATTATCCCAATGGTACCACAATGGTATCCCAATTACATTGCTACAACTCATATAGTGAGATTACTACAGTATTGTTAACGAAGGGACCACTGCTGGCAGTCCCAGTTTCATTAGGAAGGCTCATTAAAACATTCTGTGGTTATTGACCCAGGGTGCAGATTGTTTATTGCACCGCTTCTAAAGCTCTAGCAGTTTATGTGCATCTCATTCAGTCTCATATTTACTGGGTGGGGGTGGGGTGTTTCTTTTTGGTGGACCAGTTCATTGCACACCAAAACAAACCATTAATGGGGTGTTATGTCGAATAAAGCAGATACAATATTTACACAGGATTAGCTCCAAGGCATCATTACTCACGTTTATGAGTAGGGAATAAAAGTACCTGAGCGTTTTTTCTCAGCCAAAGGCAGTCTATCACAGTGCACAATTAAGTTGTGATGGCTAAATAATGGCAGAATAATTGGCAGACATCATTGGTTTTTAAGTGAGATCACATTTAATAAAGAATGCAGTAATGGCGCAATAACCCAACTTTATGCTGTACAGTCAATCGCGCTGTATTTTTCATTGGATTGCACAGAACTGACTGCACTGTTGAATTTGTCCTCCTATTGAGGGTTTGTTTCACTTCCCCTACAGCCCTATATTGGACCCCACCAGAGAATTCCAAGTATCCCCTATATCTTTGCTGGCGGTTTGGAGCTCCCACCCCTTTTCGGAGCTCTGCTTACAGCTATATTATTCTTGAGAATTCTGGTATCTCTGTGATTGGCCAAAAAGCTATATTCGCCTATTCTGATCATCTCTAATTTTCCCTGTGGACCACAGGAGCTTGACTTTTGGCCTAGTTTGTTTACTGAATTTAAGAAAATTGTATTTGTAGTTCTACATTCCTCCTTAATCTGAAAATTTCAACCTGTAATATTATAATATGCATAAATTTTTTTTAAATAAAATATACTACAAAAATTTCTAGAATATAAATTAATAAAATTCTAATTTTAAAACTTTAGTCATGGTTCTAGCTCCATAAACCACAGCTAATTAGAACATTGTTGATGTTTATGTACAGTTATGTGGACTGGGATTTTGGACTAATGAGATTTCACAGTGGGTTGGGCTACCCAGCATGACGCAGCAGAAATAGAAAATAAGAAATGAAAAATGCCCTGTCGCTTGCCGCTTGTCATAATCTCATCTGGTTAGGGCAAAACTCTGATTCACATGGTATCGCTGTCACTTTATCACATTGTGCCTGGTTAAAGTAAACATGATAAGTTACTTCTCACCAATGAGTGGCACGTTCTCTGAAGGAGGCATGCTTTCGGCGACCAATAGCTGAAAGACAGTAAGGGCTAGTAACACTGTGACCCCTAAAGACACTTTCTCTCCAGAGTCAGCTGGCAGGTAGAAGCCCAGAGGAGCCAGGAAGGAGATCATCATGCAGGGTATGAGCAGATTGAAGATATAAAAGGTAGCTCTTCTCTTCAGGTGAAGCGTGTAGGTGATATCTGGATAGGGGTCTGAGCAGCAGCCATAAAGAATAATGTTCTTCTTAGCTGGCATTCCCAAAACCTCCCATTCTACGTTCTCCACAAAGTCAGCCAGATCAGCACTGTCCAGAGCATTATGAAGGTCCATTTGGTTGCCATTGTGGGTCCAAGAACCAAAAGTGAAGCGGCACTGCTGTGCATCAAAGGGGAAAAAAGACACATCAACTTTGCAGGAGCTCTTGGTTATTGCTGGCTGGTCCCACAAAATCTGGCCATCATGGCGGATCACCACATTGGTCTCCATGGAGCTGGAGAACTGATCATCTGCACTGGTGGACAGAAGGTAGAAATCAAGAAAGACTAGATGATAAGCTAGTGTTTAGTGCTATGTTTGTCTAATTAAAAGCCTAAAACATTGCATTATTCATTAAATATACAATTAAAGTACTGATACATATTTAATCTGATGAGAAAAAGTGAAAGTACAGAGTGTCATGGTACAGTGTAGTGTAGTAGGACATAGTGTACACTTCTCAGGAGAGTACTCTCTATCCCACTACTTCATTTTCAAAGTTACCAAGAAGAACCTTGCTTACCATTAAACTCTGCGTGAATTGTCCATGAGGTTCATCCTTTAAAATTTACAGCATCTACAACTAAGGATTCTTCTTATTGATGCCTAGTTTCAAACAATTAAACACAGATCTAATTGAACAATTATCTTCCACAACCAGAATCACAACCTCTGTAGACATTGAGGGTGACCAATACTCAGATTAATGGTAAACTGACATGGATTTTTCAATGGTAGATTTTTAAGTTACATGTGGACCCCTTAAACCCTGAATGTGTGTTTGGATCTTTGAAGACAACCACACATCACAGAGCCATGGCAGGGAGTGGATTTGGATGGCTATTTTAATCTAAATATTTTGGTTGTGGTTTGCTGCCACAAAAATGTAAAGGAACAGAATGTTCTAAAAAGACTGTGTATGTTTTGCTATTACAAGCTTTCTGGACATGAAAAATAAATGAGTGGTGAGCTCAGGCCATCTGTCAGCTGACCAGCATCAGATCATCTAAGTATTTAAGAATTTCTGCTTGAACTTGTCAAAGCTTCAAAATTCTGGTCAAAGTTCAAGGGATTCTTACATGTAGAGAGGTGTTTAGGTGTTTACTTAAAGGTCAGTAAACATGGACCAGAGTTCCAGGAAAAAGTATGTGAACATTTGGATTTACTTAGATTTCTGCATGAATCAGTCATGAAATCTTCTCAAATACAATAACAAACAAAACACACAAACAACATTTGGTGGAGATTAGCTGCCAAAGGAGGGCCAACTAGTTATTTAATCCAAGCGCCCACATAAAGAAGGCTTAGAGAAGGTGTTCAATTAAGCTATGAAAATGTACCATTGTTTGAGTCTTATTTGTTTAAGCAAACTATTGTGGTGACTAAGTCAAAGATCGTATAAAATTTTGGAACAGGTTTTTGAAATTTTTCTGACGCTTTGATGTGCAATTTCACAATTTTTGTATAATCTTTTGAGCCCTATAATATCAGCCTGTTTGTTTACAGGGAATTAAAGGAATACTGTAGTTCACCCAAAAATGTAAGTTCTGTCAAAAACGTATTCACCCCATGTCTTCTAAAAACTTGTCTTTTTTCTTCTCTGGATGCATAAAGTTGTATTTCAATAAATATCCCGGTCTGTCTTTTCAGTACATTGGCAGTTGATAGTGACTCACTTTAAAGTTTTAAATAGGACCCAAAAAGTATTATAAAAGTAGTCTACGTCACTCTTACGCCATGTTCCAAGTCCTCTGAAGGCATGCAATGCAATTTGGAGGGAATCAACATGAAATGTAATTCCTTTTTTTGTAAAACATGCTTTGCGTGTTGATGAGCACTATGAGAGAAACTCGTTTCTAAGTGACACACATGTACAGTACATGTGAGAACTTGCATTCTTTTAACGTCAGCAAAACTTATTGATTCCTTCAGAATACTTGGAATATGACCACATGGACTAGTTTTATGATAATTTTGCATAATTTTTGAAGCTTGAATGTGAATATACACTGCAATTTTATTAAAAAGATGGGTCAGGATATTTATTAAAATGTCATCATTTTATGTTCTGCATAAGAAAGAATTTTCATTTTTGAACTACTCCTTTAATGTTTTTTCATATGCAGTTATTTCCATGTAGACAGAATAAACTGTAATTTACTTTTACTTTTTTTTTACAAAAATTACTTTAACTTTGAACTGTTTCTCATTTGCACCCATCATATCGTGTCTGAACACATGGATTTAACCACTGGACTCTTTATGTAGATTTTGGAGCTTCCAAAAGTATTATTATTTATTTTATTTTTATTTGAATTCTTTCAATTATGTGACTATTTGAAAGCGCAGACTTTCAAAAATATTCAAAAAAATATTTGTATTAATTTTACAGTTTTGTTAATAAATTCAGCAGGATTACACATCATGAATGTGACACCAAACTTTGCATTTCTTGAATTCAAGCAGATGAAGGGCTATATCTGGGGCCTATAAAATTAAAAGTCATATTTTTATTATATTTTTTAAAAAAAGTTTAAAAATAAAACAATAATATTGAATAATTGTCATACTGAAATGCTCATTCTACAGTACAGCATTCATTTTAAGTTGGATGCAGATGTATATTTTCTGATAATCACAACAGTAAGGTTAACTATAACATCTATAAAAACACCTAACACCTAATTTATGTTGCTACATTATGCTGACATGAATCAGTTGGATCTCCTTTCATCAGGTTCTTATTGATTTAAATTCAGTCATCTCTTGGACTTCTGAAGGCAAACAAAACCTGTTATATTTTACTCAAAAAATATATTTTATCCAGTTATCCTGTGTATTTAGCATTTTTCCTTGTGATAATTTAAATGTATTCATAGTTTTAACAGTGGTGTTTGTAGACCATGGTAAGCACACGGAAGCATGGATCTTGGCGTCATCTCTTAGATGTAACTTGATTTCTATAAAACAAACTATGTCAGTTTTGTAATTATAAACTATAAACACATTTAAAAACAATAAATATAAACATTTATAAGTTGTAACAAAAATTAATTATATCTCTCACTCCCCTAATGTAGATGTGGCAGGGCGGAGGGCGGGGCCGGGTCGTGATGATACACACCCGGTCCCGTATCAGGCTAATCAAGCCTCCGAGAGGGATAAAGGCTGATGGCAGATGGTGGTGCGGGAGAGAGAGATCATTTACGGACATGTCGGTCATGTGTGTGTTTGTGTCTTTTAAGTTTACCATTAAAACATTATTTACATTTGTCAAGCCGGTTCTCGCCTCCTCCTTGACCTTGAGCTACGTTACACTGGTGCCGAAACCCGGAAGGAGGAGGGATACGCTGTAGTAGAGTTCTCGCCACTACCATCCACCCCAACGGAGCAGCCGCGGCCATCTGCCGGGGGACGAGGAGCCCAGCTGCCTGGAAGCGGAGGAACGGCTGCCGACCGTGAGGGGAGATGGGGCTCCTAGCCGACCGCCTGGAGTGGTAAGGGCCGCTGCCAGGGGCGGAGGATGCCCTTACCAGCCACTGAAACGGGGAGTGGGGAGGGTATCACGACCGACCGTCTGGAGTGGGAGAACCGCTGCCAGGGGCGGGGAAGACCCCTTTGGCTCCCCGAGAATGCGGCGGGGCGTTCCATCTGCCAGGGGCTGGAGGACTGCCTCTGATCCGCCTGGAGAGGCACGGCTGTCGTCCGTTAGAGAGTGGAGGAGTGGCCGAGGAACAAGCTACGGCGTATCGGAGAACCGGCGAGTAGGTTTTTTTTTTTTATCTCTTCTCCTCTCTCTCTTTTTTTTCACAGCCTCCTTTGCTCATATTAACCAAGGGTGCCAATATTTTTGGCCACCACTGTATGATAATGTTTATTATTAATCTATTTCTCCCTAAAGATACTATAGTAAATTCAAGGGTGGTGATGTAGATAGGGATGTGCCTGAAACCAAATACCTTATTCAGAAAGTCACAAATACTTCATCCGAATAATATAAAAAAAAATATTTTGACTGTTAATCCAAGAAACAGACGCATAAAGGAACATTGAAAAAATCTTATATTCTAAATTACAATGAATTTATGAATCTGTGCAGCCAATATTTCTAAAGTGTAAACCTTATGAATGAAAATGCGCACAGTGTGATTTCAGATCAGATGGCCGTGGTCTCGACTTTTGTGGTCTCCGTTAATTGTGTGCATCTGGAGCTTGTCAATGTAATATTAACTAAGATACGACATCATATACACTTTCCACTTCTTAAAATGTCTATGTTAATGTATCACAGGATTCACACGTGATTCCCATATATTAATTTAGAGCCGAAACCTGAGCGCGATGTAAAATTCCTGACCTGAAGTGATGATTTCACGTCGGAGCTTGTCTGTCTGTCTCTTAAAGTTAGAGTAACACAACTTAGAGTCTATTAAACATAGAGTCTATTGGACCCCCTCTAGATTAAATAGGCTTGGTCTTAAAGACACACCCTCCTGCTGGCGATGTCAATCAGAAGATGGAGACACAACCCTTGTCTTTTGTGGATGTGTTGATATCCAAGAATTTTGGTTGAGGATTCAGTTTTATGTGTGAGGTTTTGGGCTCTCAAATTTTATTTTGCCCCACACCCTGTATTTTAGGAGATGGGGCGGTCATTCATTTGGAGATTAAGCATGTGAAAAACTGGGTCCTAACTAGTATTATGATTGCCAGTCAGATTATTTTAAGGAGTTTTGTTTCAGGAGTGTTGATCAGAGATTGCCAGAGTGGCAGCTTTTGAGGAAAGGACATCCAGAATACTGGGGAGTTTAGACCTGTTTGTGGAGAAATGGGGCAAATATATGTCCTTTTTGGAGGGCTATCTGGGAGGGACAGTGGAGAGAGAGGTGTAGTGGATGTGTGTTATTTAAGCAATATCACACGAGCAAGCATGCAATATGGCCTTACATCAGCATGCTGCTTTAGGGGCATATAGCATGATTGCGAGTGTGATAATGCTAATATTTGTGCATGGAACTACTTTCTTACGCGGCAAATGATGCGTCCAAGCCTCCATTAGTATTTCAAAAATGTCACTTCAGAAATAATATCATGGCTTGTGCTGTTTCTAACAAGTTATTGGATAAACAAGGATGTGTGTGTGTGTGTGTGTGTGTGTGTGTGTGTGTGTGTGTGTGTGTGTGTGTGTGTGTGTGTGTGAGTGAGTGAGTGAGGGAGAGAGAGACAGAGCGTGTGTGATCACCTGTTGCCACACCCAAGCAGAGATGCAGTCAGCTTTCTGGAGATCAGCTTCCAACAAATTCAGCTTCATCTGGTAAGAATTTCTTTTTTATTTTAATTTAATTAAATAATAATTGTAAAATAATAATAACAATAATAATATTGTATAATGTATTATTATTAAGCTATTATTATGAAAAAGCATACACAGAGCTCATTTTATTAATAGAAACACGGGACGCGCTGGGCGGCAGACATTGCTTCCGATCTTGCGGGCTCTTGTGTGGACAGATGTTTTCCATTTACAGGAGAGGCGGTGCTACAAAGGAAATGTCTAAAAAAAATTACGCTAAATATGATGTTCAAACGAAATTAATGTTAAATCCCAAGTTGAAGTACCTCAGTAAGTGGGTGGAGAGTATATAATATGTAGAATTATATTAATATATGATTAAAATAAAGTATTAGAATAAAAGTACACATTTATTTTCTCTCTACATCATTATAACTCTCCTAAAATGTACCTCATGCGTTCCCTTCTAGAGGGACTTTGTTCCCTAGTCACTCAAAGCGCCTGCGCTCGTTAAAGAGTGGCGTGCTGTCATAGCAACCATGTTACATTCTGTTTCCGTTTGTCCTACGAAGGCCATCTCGTTTAAACGAGGCTTGTTTAAAGGAGGACACTCAGTGTACTGCAGCCTTCAAGGGACGTGTCCTAACTAGCACGCAGCCTTCGAAACGAGACACAGCCAATGCTAGCGAATGCTAAGATGGTGCGTTCTCTGAGGCGATCACTGTAAATATTGTATTCTGTGTCTCAGGTGAGTTGTAAGCTACATTTACTTTAACAAATATATTTAACTTTTTATAAATATGTATTTGATGTCAAGGAATGATCTCTAATATTCTGGGTGGGCCTGGGTCTAATTCAGGTGGGTCCACCCTGGCCCACCCATGGCTATGCCACTGGTCCCTAGACTTCAGAATCAGAAGAACCGTGGTACAAATGTGCACCAACCCATATAATGGAGAACTGATATATTCACAGTCTAGATAAAAAATTGTATGCAAAGAGGAACATATTAATCGATTTGATTAATATGACTAATAAACACCCCCCATTTGTAACCTAACGCTCCCCTCTCTTCTAATTTGCTCTCAGCTCCCCCTGGCATTGTTTGAATGCCCCCGTTGAAAACCCCTGATGAATGTATAGAATGTATCCTTGGTCACACCAAAGTGATAGACAGAACTTGACATTCTGTTGAATGAATTGATGAAACTTAATACCAATCCGACCTACTTGTTATATAGGACAATATCAGGTCTCCATACATAACTACTAGGTATACGGATGGTATCAAGCCCATCGTAGTCTGTCTTATTCCAGGTGAGGTAGGCATCAAACCACACCTGACGAATCCACAGGTATGTCGTGAGAATTTGGTTTCTTTCATCCTAGAGGGGAAAAAAAGTGGATTTCAGAATCTATTTTAACACATTTATTCCAGCCATTGAAATAAACACCAAAATCATAAATCTATTTAATAGTTTACTATGTAAAGCTGTTGGATCAATAACATGATCATTTTTCATACATACTGTACATACAGTGACATACACATCTTCTATGATGACCATGATTTCCATTTCTGTATATAAAGTTGGGCTTGAAATCTAAAATGTTTATCCAGCATGCAGGAAGACATGCTGTCATGTGATAATAGAACCATTAAACAGGAAATGAATTCACTGTGCAAGGCTCAGTAACTTTAAAAAAATATATAAGATAATATTAGATAATCTGTTTTTAGTTCAGATTGTAAAATGACACAACCTAAATGAAATGTTTTACTTTCAAAAATATGTTGGAGTACCTATTTTAATTAATGATTAATTTGTGTACCCACATACAGGTAGTTGTAAGAAAAAATATTTGTATTACTTTTCATTTTTACACCACTTGAAATTGAGCCATTAAAAACCAATATGAATACAAATATTTCATCTGTAAATATGTCTAAGAACTTAATATTTGTGTTTTAAACTAAAACAAAAATCCTGCACATAATCTCTTAAAACATTCTTATGTGTCAGTGAATAGTTAATATTCACTGCCAGTGTTTTTGTTACACCAGGCAAAATATGGGAGCCTTCTTTACATGAGAAACATTTAGAAGTAGTTCAAATACAGCATTTGATTATGTTGTGCTCAGACAGCACTATTCATAGTTAAAGACCTTGGAAAAAGCAGCACTCTGAGCCGAGACATAATAAAAATTAATGTGTGATTGACTTGTGTGAGAGACATTACCATATCAATGATCTGGGAGAGAGTAATCTGCAAGGTGACGTTAATGATGTTGTCCGTATCCTCCACGGGCCTCAATGCATTGGTGTAATTCTTAAATAAATCATTCAGCAGCTTAAATGCATATTTCCCCTGTGCACACAAACATACTGCCGGAAAGGAAGAAGAGAGTGAGAGAGAGAAGTTTGGGCTGACTTATTTAATTCAGGTTGATTAATCAATAAAGGAATTTAATCGAATGTTTGATGTTTGAGTGTAAGCACAGACAACACACATTCATTGAAAACACTTGTTCTCATATTCTTCAATAGCTAAGTGACATGCAGTGTCATAGTTGGGTGAGTCTTCTGGGCTGAAAAATTATAATTTGACCATTTTAGACCTTTAATATTCATTATACTGTCTATCAGACCATCATTACTCTGCAGTTCAAAATTCTATCAGGTGAGATACCACGGAAGCTAATCACATTGAAATATGTGTGTAAATGTAGATGGGTCTGTAATACAAGCATTAAACTGTATAGTTTTTCGAATGATGCGTTATAGTGTTTCAATATCTTAACATTGCAGTGTGTGAGTAATAGTGCAAAAAATAAGTGTTTATTAAGTCATAAACAGCTGTTGTACTCGCGATTCGTGAGAGTGAATAAAATGCACCGTTGTTGTAGAGCCTCTAGTGTTAATTTCACCAGGAAATTGCAGATAAATGTAAAACATGGCACTTAAAATTCAGTTTTCAAAAATGTAGTTATATTAATGTTCATTCTATGAGATTAGGTTGGAAATTTAATGTGAAAACTGGAGCTCATACATGTCCATACAGCACTCAAAAAAAATGTAGCCTATTTTTAAGATGTATCCATTTCAATTCATCATCTTAAAATTTTTTTTGTGTGAGTATGTTCATCAACACTTCCATATATTCACATTTCAATAAGCACATACTGATTTCGATAGCAAAACATTTGCTGTACTGTTCCCAAATTTACACTGTGATCAATCTGGTGTGCCATGCATCACAAGATCAAGAGATTTTAAACACATTTTTATAAATGCATTATGGTGAACCACTAAAATATGGGGACAGCCTTCACTTTTATTTGCTTATTAGTAACCAGCTGGGTGTCAAACTGTAGTTCCAGGCTATAAACTCTATATGACTTGCCTGCCAGCTCAGGGTGGCCTGATGCCACATTTATGATGAATGGATGAGCTAACAGACTTTATCAGCATGTGCCAAGAACTGGCGTACTGCAATAATCTTTCAAAGAGCAGTCCATTTATATTTGGCCTCCAGTCCAGCCATGCCTGAACTACTGCCACACCAAATGCAAAAGGACAACACTAGTAACCATGCAGGTTTATTCAATTGCTCTAGACTGTTCTCTGATGATGAGGATGAGTGTGGTCAGCGCTTTCACTGCTGCACTAATTCACTCCAAGTGCCAGACAAAACAGGGCTCTAATCGAAGGGATGAATGGAGGCTGTGGTGTGAAAAGGATGTCTGAGGTCCAGCTGGCAGGGTTACTGTCCTGCAGCATCAATTGAGCAAGTGTGCAGAAAGTATCAAGTTCTTGGAAGCAAAGGTGCTGCTGTCAAAGGATTTCAAAGATGCTTGACATTGACTCTGTTCAGAATATCCACAAATGCTTCACTGACTGTTTGGGAAAAACAGCTCATATTATGTTTTACACAAAGTAATAGTGATACATTTTGGAAAAATATGTTTAAAATGATGTCCACTCACATGAGATGAAGACTTATTTATATTCAGTCATATTACATGCAAACTGAGCAATTGAAATGGGAATGCTTATGTAACCAGTCCTGCTCGACCCATTCTGAGCGGGATTCAAACTGGCGTCTCCGGCATGGGAGGCAAGCATGCTAACAAGAAGGCTAATGCCTCTAACGTCAGACGTTAGTGCACCTCTTGAGGCCAGGGAAGTGAGGTTTACACACTACACAGCTACCTACCGTTGCACTTACAGGCAGCTTTCTCCAGATATTATAGGCCTCCATGATTTTGTTACTTTGAGTTGGCTTGATTTGTTTTCACTACAGCTAATTCAGAATATATGAAGCAGAATGAATAACACAATGTATAACACATTGCAGTTAGTTTTGAAAAGAACACCCATCTTCAACAGAACATGTCACAGAACGGTGTAGTGGGCTAAAGCACTAAACTGTTAAGCAGAAGGTTGTCAGTTCGATCCCCACAGCCACCATCATTGTGTCCTTGAGTAAGGCACTTAACTCCAGGTTGCTCCGGGGGGATTGTCCCTGTAATAAGTGCAGTGTAAGTCACTTTGGATAAAAGCGTCTGCCAAATGCATAAATGTAAATGTCCCGATCTAAGACAAGAAGCTCTAGAAGACTACTGAATGGAAGAAAACTCCACATGGTTGTGTGCTCAGTTTAACTGCTAAAGAATGGATGACAGGTACTGTAAATGTGTTATAACAACTGAAATGTATGGTGTCTGCAGTCACACAGCAACAACTGCGATCATCTTTAACTTCACAGATTGCCATTACAAGAAGTTTCTAAATCCAGCTGTATCATGTCGTCCCCTTAGTGAAACAAGACTTGAATAACTACAAATTCATTGAACCTATTGTCACTTTCAGTACAGTTGAACCATTCCTGTTTTTTTGTTTTTGTTTTTATTAAAATAAGACCCATTGAAAAAATATTAGTAAATTGGACATTAACAAAAGTTACTATACAGTACTGTTTTCTAAAGGCATAACTAACACTCTCACCCTTTAATGCAAACCATTAGTCTTCTCTATAGAGACTTGATCTATGTGATCTTTAACACTACAGTATAAGCACAATATTCACAAATGTAACACTGTATCTTCAATTTTGGCATTCTTAAAGGAATATTCTGGATTTGATACAAGTCAAGCTTATTCAACAGAATTTGTGGCATAATGATGATTACCAAAAAAAATTATCTTTCTTTAAAAAAAAGAATGAAATCAAGGTTACAGTGAGGCACTTACAATGGAAGTAAATGGGGAGCATATCATTTTATAAAATAATACATTTAACATTAATTTATGTAATAATGGTTTGTAATAAATACATATACATGTAAATAAATACATAAATAAATAAATGTAATAATAAGAAAATAAATAAAGGAATACATGTCTTGATAAAACAAATATAATTAGTTTTTAATGAAAGTTATTCCTGAATTTATTTTTGTATACTTTTTTCCTTTATTTGTTATTTTCTTTTTTTCTTTAAAACATTTTTTTTATTCTTTCATTTATTTTAAATCACTTAAATTAACCAATATGACATATATTTATAAAATTGTGCCATAAAAAAAACAATTAAATTTGGTTAAATATGAAATGTCCAGAGTTTAAAAAATTCAAATTCGAACCTATTTAAAACACAACGTAATATTTCATTTGGCAAAATCACACTTATAATTCTAATTCAAAAGTCTATAATTCAAATTTACACAATTCAAATTCAAATTCTTTTGTCGCATTTCTGGCCCCATATAGCAGGCTCCTAGTGGGATGCTTGACTCACTACAGATCTTATTTGTTTAATATAATTAAATATACCTACACAGTATTCAAAAATTCACTAAAATATTATTTCACATTCCAAAGTTTGTAGTAGACTCCTAGTAGGGTTCATGAATTACTACAAGTTTTATTTTTCAAATATGTATAGAATGGCCTACACTTTTCAATTTTTTAGAAAGAAATTCACTCAAATTCACCAAAATCATAATTTCACATTTCAACAGTTGTAGTAGGCTCTTGGGGTGAGTGCAAGACAAGTCATACAGTATTTGTCATCTATGTCTAATTATACAGATACAGTCTTTACTTGTTTTATTTGAAATATACAGTTTAATATAGTTTGTATTGTTTTTGCACAACACTGTTATGGTTACAGTGTATGTCTCACATAGCAAAAAGAGAACAGTATAATCTTAACTCAAACCTAACCTTAATGCAAACTAAATTCACAATTTTAGTGCATTGTTATAAATGATTTTTTAAACTGTATATTTGGTATATATTCATATGGACATGCTGGCAATATTTGAACTGTAGTAAGGTGGTGATCCCACTGGGAGCCTACAACAATATTCAGAAAATAACATTTTGGTGAATTTTAGTGATTTCTTTTCTAAAATAACTGAATGCTGTATTCATTTATTTGGACATACTGTAATAATCTTACCTCCCGTGAGTCAATCTATCCACTGGGAACCTTCTACAACCTTTGGAATGTGAAAATATTATTTAAGTGAATTTAAGTTATTATTTTTAGTGAATAATGTATACATATACTGTATATGTATAATTAGACATATTGGGAAAAATAATACCTGCAATTAGACATATAGCACAACAAACTTTGGAATGTGAAAATAACAAATTTTATAGAAAATTGTATTGATTTTTTTAATTGGAAAAATATGGCATGTAGTAAGTCAGTCTTTCCACTGGTCGCCTATTACAACCAGAATCTTAAATTGTATTTTCAGTTTTATATAAATATAAAAAATATATGATAGTCATGTATATATGAAGTCAGTTGATTGAATGCTTGGTCACCATTGATGTTTTAGTGGGTGGAATTTTCAGACGGTCCCTTATGTACAACAGGCAATGAGAGCGCATTCAAGCGTTTGCAAGCTTACTGCTGCCTTCATGTGCACCTGGGAAGCTGTTACCTCTGAGTTGGTCATTTGTTACAACGACATGTCACACATTCAAGTGGTAGGCTAATCAAAATAGGGAAGAAGACAAATTTAATAAATTAAGAAATGAACGACGACTATTTATTCTATTGTATCGGTGAATAAACATTAGTGAATAAACCTGCACCACTTAAAAACAGCATATATGATTTAATAATGCATGACTTATTACAACATATTAATAATGAATTTGCTTAAAACAAACCACAAATGGTGAGTCATTAGTTGGCTGTCATATAAAACAAATTAATATTATTGAAATGAATTACAGAAGTTTAAATAATTCTACAAAGTCATTACTTCCTATAATTTTTCATGTTGACACGCCTCTTCCAACATCCAAACTTAGAAATGTCTCCTGTTACACATGTAACCTCGGTTCCCCTTCTGTCACTTCCTTCAAGAACGCCTTGCTCGTACCTCGAAACTCTGAAGTAGTAGCGTGGCCAGGTTTTGCAACGTCTTGTTCCTTTCATCTTAGGGAACTGAGGATAACATGTGTAACCGGAAACATTCCCTTTCAATTCAGTTCACTCGACATTGCACTTTTGGGGTCTATGTGACGTCATACCCCCTGAGGTATAAACACCTGAAAAAGAATAGGAAGTCAAAGGCCTACAGGATGGTGACTTATTAAAGACATATCTTCAAGTGTATATGAATAGTTAATGGGAATCTATAAATATAGCCTCTTCACAACCAAAGGTTGGGAAAGGAAATGTATTCCTTATTAGAAGTGCTTGTGACTTCTAAGGGGGGTAATTTCAACAAATGGTAAATGGTCTGCACTTATATAGCACCTTTTTAACCTTAGCGGTATTCAAAGCGCTTTACACTGCGTCTCATTCACCCATTCACACACACATTCACACACCAATGACGGCAGAGCTGCCATGCAAGGCGCTAACCTTCCATTGGGAGCAACTTGGGGTTCAGTGTCTTGACCAAGGACACTTTGGCATGTGGAGTCATGTGGGCCGGGAATCAAACCTGCGATTAGTGGCCAACCCGCTCTACCACCTGAGCCACAGCCACCCCCTACAACAGTCAACAGTCAACAGTATATAGACAACAGTCTATATACAGGTGGCTATATCAAAATATACATATATCAGGTAGCTTGCCCGTAATAAAAGGGCCTGGGCTCACCTGCTTAGAGTTGGACCAATAAGCACTCTAGATAGAGAGGACTTTGGAAGAGATGGACGCCACGTAGTGTTTGTGACGACCAAATTGCTGCAAAGCATATACCCTGCATGGACACACCATTTGTCCATGCCCATGAAGAGGCCATACCTCTAGTTGAATACATTTTCACACCAATAGGGCATCTCACGCCCTGTGATTCATAAGCAAGTGCACTCTCATCAATAATCCAGAGAGAGAACCTTTGCTTGGAGACAAACAATAACAAACAAAGAGTTGATCTGAAAGCCTAAACTGGCAGGTGCACTCCACAACAAACAAATGCATCGACTGCTTCTTATCCAAATTATATGGTGGGGGAAAGAAGTCTTGTAGGCAGACCACCTGAGTCCTTAATGGCATGGATAGAACCTTAGGCACATGGCCTTTCTGGGATGACAGTGGCTTTTGAAAGAAGACGTGACCCAGCATGATGCTGTTAAAAGGCTGGAGTTGTCCAAGGTTATAGAGCAGCCAGACGGTGGTGAGTATTACCAATGCCCATGTGACCCTGGAGCTTCTTCGAGTGTGTGCACTTTGTGCAGTGCAACAAGCATTTTGTCTTTATGAGAACATCCTTTATTTAGACACACCACACAGAAGCAACATTCTGTGTAATATCCCAGTCCCAACAAAAGTCCGGTGGAGAGGGGGGAGAGAAATGAGAATGTTTGTGTGACAACAAGCGTTTTCTCTTTTGTGTGAGAACATTGGTTGTGCGAACACAACACAGAGAAACATATTTGTGAATCATCTCAGTGACTACGGTGGGAATAATCAGCAAATGAATGTGTCTGTCTCAATATTTGCAACTAGCACATTTCTTCTCACAACTTAGTTTATGTGAACACAATACACAGAAACAGCCTGTGTGAAGCATCCCGGCAGACACCAGAGGGGAGGGGAAGTGAACAGCGTGTAAATGTTTGTGTGTGTTGAGCATGTGCAGCACAAGCAGATGCAACAAGCACTTTCTCTATTGTGTGAGAAGATTGTTTATGTGAAAATCATCACACAGAAACAACACATGTAATCTCCCAACGAACTCTAAAGAGGAGAGTATGTGAATGATGTGTAAATGTGCGTGTGTGTCAAGCATGTGCAGCGTGACTAGACAACCTGCGCTTACTCTATTGTGTAAGAAATTCACCAAATAGAAATAACACACATACAATCTCCCAGCAAACACCGGCGAGGAGAAGTGAACAGCGTGTAAATGGGTGTGCATGCTGAGCAAGTGCATCATATTCTGAAATGCATAACATATGATCATGCATTTGTTTTCATATCTCATATCATATATGTTTTTCTCACGTGTCGTCGGGGATTTGTCAATAGTGAAATGTTTTGAAATGTGTTTACTCCTGTCGCTGATTCCTTTTGTAATTTGGAAACCCTACGACTCCCATGACAAGACAGACAGTTGTGTAATATGAACAGTACCACAATCCGACATCTTTGAAAGTCAAACACTTAATGAGGTGAGTTAACAAGCAAGCTGGATCTCCAGGAAGAGTAGCGCTGCCCTTTGAGATGCAACCTTTTGACGGTGGCCAGACTGCAAGACCACTTATCCAGGCAAGATATTTCCAGCTCGACTGGAAGGGGCCACTGTAAATCAAGTTCCTCACCCACCCGCAAGGGGATGCAAATCAGCTCTATACAGTGGTATACGCATGCTCCTCACCCTCACTAGGACCGCTTCCTAACATCCTCCATGGACCACTCGCTCATATATGATGCTGCGAGGGACATGACGTCATCCCCAACGTCAGAACTGCCAACGTGATAAGGCTGTGCACTCCGACAAAGGGCCGGAGCTCATCGTGTGTATACTGTACTGGCGCAGACACTTCACCGAAAGATCGGGAGGATCAAGGGCATTGTGCCAGAGCGGGATCTTCATAGACTTCATCCAACTCAACCTCACTCCCCGCAACGCCTCCCTGTGTAAACCCTTGGGATCTAACACAGAGGAGGCAGGTAGGATGGCACGGGAGGCAGGATCGTCCAGCAGTATGTGAGCAATCCCTGAGCGGAGCATCCAGAGGCTCATGCCCTCATAGTATATATTTCAAAGGATACAGCTCCTGCCGGAATGCGGCGGGAAGCCAGTAGGAATCTCACTGAGGTGAAGAACCCGATGCCGGCAGCGAGGCAGAGAGATTCTTCACCGGAACACTAGAGGGGGTGGGTGAATCTTTCATTGCAAGTGCTGAGAGTCAGGCAATGATCATCCTGATGCATCAGCAGGCAAGTCCCATCTGCTGGAGGGTGTCTGTCAACAGCAAAAAGAGGACTGTTCAAAACGAGATGATGTTGGTCTTGAAGGAAGAAAATTCTTAAGAAATGGTGTTCGTGCACCCGCTTATTTAGGTCAACTGCACGCCTAAAGGGACGGGGCTCAAATACAGTTGCCAATTATAAGATTGCCATTATTATACAAGGGCTTCAACTAGGTCTTCAGAGAAGGAATTCCCCAAAAGCATTTACCAATGCCAGTGAACTGAATCGAAAGGGAACTCATGTATCATCTAGAATTCCGAGTTCCCCAATTCCCACTCATTAATACGACTTTGTGGGACCATTAATGTGTTTAGAACTCGTAATTACGAGTATTACGAGTAAATATTTCCGACTCCACTTGAAGGACAAATTATTCTGTAGCTACAACAAACGTTGACTGTTTTAAGTCTAATGATTTATGCCCGTATAGTATGGTTATATACTCTTTAACTTAATTGTGATGATGTATTTGTATCAAGAGAAAGTGGATAGGAGAAACCGAATATGCAACGAATATCCGCTTAGACACACTGGGCCATATTCTGTACCATTCA
This sequence comes from Moxostoma hubbsi, assembly GCA_032164185.1. Lineage (NCBI taxonomy): Eukaryota > Metazoa > Chordata > Actinopteri > Cypriniformes > Catostomidae > Moxostoma > Moxostoma hubbsi. The sequence continues at coordinate 7,810,984 of JAVLUX010000042.1, forward strand.
GAAGTGATTATCCCTATTCCCTTTAAAGACTTTACCATGCAATGTGCGGTATTTGGAGGGGCGTCTCAATAAGGGTTATTTGGAACTTGTTTTTTTATTGGAAACTCTATTTGAAGCGATCTTACAGCATGACTATCATGACAGTTTTGTCTCTTCAAAGTGCCCTTTAGAGGGTGATTTATCACGTTTGGAGCATAAAGGAAAGATGAGAAATCAGTGGTGGAGCTAGGGGGTGGCCAAGGGTGGCCGTGGCCACCATGGACTGAAGCCTGGCCACCCCATTGGCCACCCCACATGCAATTGCCATTTTTGAGCACAATACTTAACATGTACTGTACTCAAATTTCTGTGCCACCACAGACTGATCGCTGGCCCCTGCCCGGCCACACCTGTGAAAAACTACTGGCTTCGCCCCTGTGATAAATGCCACTTCTGAAGTCACAAATGCAAAAATAAAGTCGCAGTTCGATTATATAAATTCGCGATTGTATGATAAAAACTTGCGACTTTATATATAGCAATTGCAGGTTTATATCGCGCAACTGCAAGAAAAATATGAGATAAAAAGTCAGCATTGAATAATTTTTTTTTTTTTATTGCGTGGTGGGACCCGTCTTCCATAGATACCTATCCTTGCTCCTTGACAATCTCACTTCGGACATGTATTATTCTGGCACTCCATCATAAAGCAACCTAGTTGCAATAAACCATTTGAAACAATCAAATGCACTGTCCTCATGCTGACAAAACCGATGATGGTTTGAGGTTAAGAATGCAAGATTAACAATTAGACTGTCTTATGAGGGAAGATACTGGCACTGAAAAGCATATTGATCATGTCAGATCAGTGTTGTCACCTCATTACTTTCAGTAATACAAAGATGTTCCAGATTCCTGTGGGATTTATTAGGCATAAGCACAGAATCCCTTGACATGGAGGAAGGATTTGCAGTTTTCAAGTGGCAGACTCACAAGTTAGCAATGCAGAACGATTGAAAAGTTGTGTTGTAATTTTGTTTAATTCAAAATATTTACAGTTTAGTATCTGAAATCCTTACAACATAAAATACATTTATGTTAAATATATGTTTTATATTTCGAATTCATGCTATTTATATGCTGGAGAAACGAACAAGCAAGCCCACTAAAACATTGCAAAACAAAATGTGCAAAACAAATAAATACCTAAAAATTGCAAATATGTATTATTATTTATATAGCTATGTATAAGTTATCAAACAGTGTAATTGTGACATTGTTCATCATAAGATTTAACACAAGACAAATAAAAATTAAAAAAAAAAACACAGACGCGGGTGCCTGAATGAACTCGTTCATTAAATTGATATAAAGTCTTACCTGGAATAAAATCAATGGTGATAATCAAATGTAGAAGAGCAAAAATGTTACGTGGATTCATTTTATGGCTAATTCAAATTATTATACGGTTTCATGACGCCAAATGCAGCAGTTATATATTTCCATAATAGAAGATGTGCAAATATCCATGCGCATCTCGCGAGGCAAGAGAGCAAGTGTCGTGTGGTAGCTGATACTTACAGTAGTGCTGAGTAATGTGTTAAGAGTCTTGACTTGAGCTTGAGAGAACAATGTGTGTAAGCGTGGAGATGTGTGGTAGATAAGGTAATATTGAATATAATCTTCGAACTTCGATTTCTCGACTCTGAAGTACGAGGAAAACATTAAAAGACAAACTTCTTAAGTAAATATTACTACCGGTGAAAGCGTGCCTAACCTAAAGGTGACAATGTATTTATCTATCTGGCTAACATGTAGCATTGATGGTGGTATATTTACAAGTTACACAGGGAAACCCATCACGTATGACATGAGGACTGAAATTGGAACTTAAAATTTTTTTATTCAGTTTTATAAAAGACTTGCACAGACATGCACAGCAATAAATCAGACTGTCACAAAAGCGTATTCATTCAAATAACAGACCCTTAATTATGATGCATAATCTGTCACAAACTTGGTTTAATGTTCTTAGAAAATAAACATTTGATAGAAATATGCACATTTCTGTAGAGGACTGCAATTGTAGCACAAAAAAAAAACTACCTGAGGGGTTGCAGGATTCTCTTTATGCTGTAAAGCAACTACATACATCAGCGAAATCCTATCCTATCAGGTTTACTTAGTTTTATAAGAATCGCCAGTCACATAATGAACAGAAATATTTAGAAATATTTTAGAAAAAATGAAATATATTTTTAATCGACTTAAAAAAGTATTTTCTAATCTAGCAAACCTTTAACGCTAATGTTTTCCAGATTGACAAGTCTAAAAGCCAACAAAATAGAGATATGAAGACCACTTACATTTTTAATATGTGGCCACATATTTTTAATCCCAATTCTTAATCTCTAATCTCCATAAAAAGACCAAATGTTCATTCACATAATAATGAGTGACCTTTAACATTTACACCCATAAAGAGTCCATTGGAGCCATAAAATACTTTAAAGGGTGTGCACACTATAACAATAAGGCTTAAAAACACCATGATTGAAAAAAAAAAAAAAAACTCTGAATTTTTAAATGCATTTTTATAGTAGCCTATGAATAAATTGTTATTGGGCCAGAGAACAAGTAGTCTCAACTAAACACATTTACACAATGTTATATTTTAACTTTAAATACACCAGATGTTAACTTTAACCCAACAGACAAAAGGAAAAGTTGTCAACTGGAATTTTCCCCTTCTAAAATGGTAAGGATATCATTGAATCAATCAACAGGATTATTCAAAGGATACTTTAATTATCAAAGAGACACTTGCAAAAATCATGTCTATGAATACAAAGACTGGATTTTGGGGGGGGGGGGGGGGGGGGGGGTGGGGGGGTGGAAAGAAATTCCAACCCACATTGGAATGCTTTATTCACAAGTATTGTGCCTAAATATACATCAATAGCCCAACCATGGCCTGAAACAGCCATATAACTTGAGTTCAGAAGGTCATTCAAACTCAAGACTCAATACCTCTGCAGAACTGATAAAAAAAAAAAAAACTTTGTCCATGTCTTAGTATTCAGTGACTGACTACATACTCCTGTAGATAAGATTGAGTAAGGCTGCGGAGTTCCTCTAAAGCATAGTCCTCCGGCATGGGCAGACGTTCAATGTGTGGGGCGAGCTGGCAAAGAGGGATGTGGCGGGGATCTGGGGTGCCTTCACCACCCTGCTGTAGACTCGAGACCACCCGGAGGATGTTAGCCACACGTTTGGCCATCTCTGTAAGGCAACAGAGATCCAGGATTAGAAATCTAGATCAATACACTGAGGTTTTAATTAATTTTTTACCCAAAAATTAAAACGGTCACCATTTACTTGTGCTCATTTTCCATGGAACACAAAAGGCATATGTTTGGGACTACCTCAGTCACCATTCACTTTCATTGTCCTCCATATAATGAAAGTGAATAGTGAGTGAGGCTTGCCCAAAATCTGCCTTTTGTGCTCAATGGCAAAAAAGTCAGTCATACAGCCAGATAATACTGGATAATGACATTTTCATTTTTAGGTGAACTATCCCTTTAAGCTTAAGAGGCACTGGAAAAAAAAAAAAAAAAAAAAAGAAAAAAAAAAAAATTACCCGATTGTGAAAGTCTGTCTTTAGCTTTGGAGCAAGGGAGGAGCTCTATCCTACCACAGAGAGACGTCACCTCAGTATGTAATCGCTCTAGCTCATAACCTGGGCTCTCTGTCTATATAGTTAAACACAAAAAAGGGAAGATCATTTGTTAGGGCTCTCAATTATCTAAACTTCTATTTTTGTAGAGTTGCAATAGTTTCCTGAACAATGGGATACCTGTTGGATGTCTTGCAATGTCTGGATGACACGGATGTAATCCAGGTAGACACGACCAGATGTGTCCCAGCCTTGAATCTGAACACTGCGCTCTGGCACTGCCAACCCCTCCAAGTACTCCAGGAGATACACATGATTATCATTAATGATGCAATCTGAAGAGGAAAAACAGGAAGGAGAAGAGTGTGAGCTTTTAATAGGGAAAGGAATAGTTCACCTAAATATATATAATCCATATAATGGAAGTGAATGCTGACTGAGGCAGTCGTGCCTAACTTCTCAATTTGTGTTCCATGGAAGAGTCACAGATTTGGAGCAACATTAAGTTATGTAATGTCAGAATTAAATTTGGGGTGAACTGCCCCTTTAAAAGTACAGATGGTTATTAGAGGTAGACGATATACATCTGAAATTTACATAAACCTTTGCCAAATGCATTTAAACACATTTTTTCCAGATATTTAATCATAGAAAACATTCCCTGTCTTAGGTCTATTAGGATCACTATAAGAATGTGAAATGTCAGAATAATAGTAGAGAATGATTTATTTCAGCTTTTATTTCTTTCATCACTTTTCCAATGGGTAAGAAGTTTACATGCACTTTGTTAGTATTTGGTAGAATTGCCTTTAAATTGTTTTACTTGGTTCACATTTTTTGGGTAGCCTTCAAGCGTCTCACAATAAGTTGCTGGAATTTTTGCCAATTCCTCCAGACAGAACTGGTGTAACTGTGACAGGTTTTTAGGCCTCCTTGCTCGCACACGCCTTTTAATTTCTGCCCAAAATCTTTCTATTTCCTATCTTTTTTCACATGGATAGCATCATTATATAAAAGGAATGTCCTTGTTATAAACACATTAACCCCCACCCTTACCATACCCACACAAGAACAAAGCATCAGAAAATGGTTTGAGTTCCAGGGTTGAGAAAGAATATTATAAGTATCATTGCTAACACTGTTCTACATAAGAGAAATACTAAACCATAATAATGAACCTTTAAAATATAAATTTTACAAGAGCACGCACGAAGCGAGCTGCAGCGACACCGGCAAAAGCGGTAATGATGATGGTTTGAGGTTAACGGCAAAAGCCAATAGCTGATGCCTTTGACCATATAAAGATGACATTTGGCTCATTTTCCCACATATGCATGTGAAAGCGGGAACAAAAATTAATTTCCTGGATAACAAAATACCCAACCAGTAGAAAATACACAGATGAAGTAGTTTCTTTTCCAGAGAGATGTCAACTGTTGTAAAACTCCATCTTTCAAAAAGTTCAACAACACTAATTTTTAAATGAAATTAAGTTAAAATAAAAACTAAAAATAAATTCAAAGTTTGAAATCAAGGTGCCTTTCTTTATTGTGTAGGCTTAACGAAAATGATCCCATAGTACCACCTAGCGTCCAACCAGCGGTAATACCGGTGTTCGTAGTTTTCTTTTTTTCTCTCAACTGGTCGACCAAAACTATCAGGGGGCAGCCCTAATGTAATCTGAAGGATTTCCTAAACTGGGTCCATATTCTGAATGAATTCGAAATGACAGGGTTTGACAATTCTGTTGACAACCAATGGAAATAGCTCAGTAACTTTTGCACATCACAGGATCTTTTTCTTTAAGAATAAGGGAGATGGAGGCTGCAGTAAGGATTGATGGGAGATAGCCCATTAAAAAAAAATCTAGTGTGTTGAGAAAATACACATTTTTGTGAATACCAGAGGGGCTTTCAGATTATGCAGATAAATCATCATAATAATCAGCAAAGGCAGAGTTAATGCCCGGTTGATCGCATATCAGCTCCCCCGTTGAATATCTTATACACAAGATCCACCTAGAGGTGCTAGCAGCACGCGCCTGGTGCGCCAAGTGTTTCCCAGCTTTATCACCTAGCTCAAAGAAATGCTGCCTACTCTGCAAGAGAGGAGTTTTAAAACAGTGGCTTCTTCCTGGTGGAGCAGCCTTCCAGGTAATGACGATATAGGACTCGTTTTACTGTAGATACAGATACTTGTCTACCTGTTTCCTCCAGCATCTTCACAAAGTACTTTGCTGTTGTTCTGGAATTGATTTGCACTTTTCGCATCAAACTACATTAATCTCTAGGAGAAAGAATGTGTCTCCTTCCTGAGCGGTATGATGGCTGTGTGGTCCCATGGTGTTTATACTTGCATACTATTTTTTGTACAGATGAATGTGGTTCTTTCAGGCTTGGGCTGCAACTAACAATTATTTTGATAATCGATTACTCTGATTATTAGACCGATTATTTGGCTATTCTGCGTTTATTGCAACAATTAATCATTAGCTCTTAACCGACTATATTCATCTTGTCCCCCAACTTAAAAAGTTGTAATAAACATGCTTACTAACAATAAAAAGGACAAAATCTATTAAAAATATCTCTAAATGACATTCACTGAATTAAAGGGAAATCATTATTTTTATTAAGTTGAAATTTAACTGCAAAAAATCCTATTGTTAAAATGTGTTTTGTTTTCCATTTAAAATTGTCTAAAAATCCTTAACAAGATAAATTTACTTATGAAGCAAAATAGAAGATATTTAGACTTGCTTTAAAAGAACGTATATTAAATATAAGTGTATTCAAAATACAAGTGTACATTTTCAATTGGTTAAACTTTTGTGAGTGCAGTAAAGACAAAATACACATTCATGATCTATTCTCTAAAAGCAAGTCAAAATATCTTATATGCTGCTCCTCAGGTAAAAGCATATTTTTTAAAGATTTTAGATTAAATTTGTATTTTTTTATATTCAAAATTCTCAGATAACAAATTTTCTCTTCTGCAGTATAGCGGCTAAAGAAAACATACATTGTTTTAAAGGAGTTTTGGATATTTATATTGCAGAACAAGCTCAAATAAAAACAAATATTTTATTTGCAGTTTATTGGCAATTTTCTTCACAATAATAACTACACAGTGACATTTTATGATTCAATAAGTCATGAGCCATCGCGTTCTAATCTAGCTGCAGCAAGCATACAAGCTCAAGGGACGAGTGTCCCCGTGACAGAGTGTGCATCAGCTTGCTGCAGTTTCAATCTCTCCCCCTTAGATCGGGACATTCAAGCAACTCAGAGGCGGAGCTGACCGCACAGAGAACTGCCAGTTTCAGAGCTTGTAGTTATTTACATGATCTGCTTTCATATTATTTGAACTTTAATAAAGCTATAACGCATATATCTGCATTAAAAAGATGTAACGCCGCAGTTTTTCCTTTAAATACGCTCCACATACAAGCTTTGCTTCAGTGGAGCGGTAGCTCCAGATCTACTTATTCCACAAAGAGTGTGCTTCGGTGTCAACTAATTTTGTTTATTAATTGCCTCAAACTTGTCGAACTACATTACCTGAAGCTGTTTGGAAAGTTTAGAGTGCATCTGGACTGTGATCTGTGTAATTCTTCCTCTACTAGGTCAGGCGCAAGCTGCAGTTCTGCTCTTGCGCATCATCATTAGAGTTTGTGACGTCATGTTACGTTAAATGAGATCAAACGAATATTCGACAATGCAAATTTTTGACAAATTTTATTTTTATAGTCGACGTTGTGAACAACACTGACTAATCCGTTCAGCCCTACTTCAGGTGCTTGTAAATTTCTCCCAAGAATAAACCATATGTGGAGGGCCACAATTTTTTTTCTGAGGTCTTGGTTGATATCTTTTGATTTTCCTATGATTTCTAGCAAAGAGGCACTGAGTATGAAGGTAGGCCTTAAAATACATCCACAGGTACACCTCCAATTAGCCCATCAGAAGCTAAATTAGGCTTGACATCATTTTCTGGAATTTTCCAAGCTGCTTAAAGGCACAGTTAACTTCTGACCCACTGGAATTGTGATATAGTCAATTAAAAGTGAAAAATCTGTCTGTAAACAATTGTTGGAAAAATTACTTGTCATGCGCAAAGTAGATCCTAAACGACTTGGCAAAACTATAGTTTGCTAATATGAAATCTGTGGAGTGCTTAAATTTGTTTTAATGACTTCAAACGAAATGTATGTAAACTTCTGACTTCAACGGTATATAGGTTTAACACTTAACGAGGGGAGAGGAAGCTGGAATCGGGCTGACAGAGCACAGACATTTATTGTCAGACTTTTCAGCGTTCCACAATAACACTTTTTAGCGGTACATTCAACATATATGCTGCTTTTCAGCGCCCGCACTTCTGGCATGCAGACCTACACAAACAAGCTTCCTGTGTCTCTCTCTCATGTCTGCCGATGTATCGTCTCCTTAAGTACTCACGCCACCGCTCGCTGGAACACGAGGCAAGTGTGGCATGCAAGTCAAAGTCATTCGCCACTTATCTTCCAGGCCTCGCTTTGCCCAGACGTCGCTCTGCTCACCACAATCGGTTTAACAAAATATTCAGTTCTGATAATTGCTTTTTGGAACTAACGGTTATTAGCAAAAATATAGTTTGTTATTCCTCTGCATTCCTTTAATAATTTTGTAATTTTTATTTAAATGAGGGTATGGAAAGAAAAATTTGACTATATGGAGATGTCCCTTGTCAGCACATACATAGTGTCTCCAACTTTATATAGTGAAAAATAATAAAACACAGGGTATGAAAGTTCTATTAAAAGGTGCAATATGTACATTTTTTTGCCAATATGTGAACGGCTTGTAACGCAACTTAAAAACGAGCCCTTATCAGACTTCCTAGGTTGCCTATTAAAGCCTGTAGGCTGATTTTCATGTGAAGGGAGCGGGTCGCTTTTGCCAAAATCCACAGGAGAGCCTTGCCTCTGCACTTCTGCTATTCAACAGCGTCAACAGACAGTCTGCAACACTAAGTAACATTATCTTAGAGATGGAATCCAGCAAACGTCCGGCTACCGGCAAAAAAAAAAATCAAATAAATTGGCTACTGAATCCCATCTGGCTAAGCGGGAATGTGATCATGGTCAAGCGAAAACTAGAGTGAACATTGGCAGGGCATTTGATTCCTGGAGGAACCTTCATTTGGTTTTGGGTATCAAAACCGACCATGAATTGGCATTCTTCTTATTGGACAGGTAAGATTACATAACTGCAAAGCATATGAAAAATAGTTCCATAAGGATTGATCTGTGTAATTTTAGCTAACTTGAACTTACCTGCTAATGCTAACGAATTGCAAGCTTCCTTGCTTTGTAACATTCAAAAACTTAAAATATCTTCTCTTTATACTAAAATTCAGGATAATGTCAATATTAATCTGTAATTATTCAGCAAGGTAAACTATAACACATGAAATGAATGCAAGACAATGTTCAAGATGATGCAAAAAGCTCCATTCATTAGTGTAACGTTACTTAGTTATACAGAAAATATATATATTTGTGCATGATCACGACCAACCAGCAGCAGTTGTATGGCCACAAGTGTCATTAATAGCAATGGTTTCAGAATCTTACATACTGTACCTTTAAAAATAAAGCATTGTAACAGAGCCAAGTGTCCGTCATTTCAAATAGAACTCCATGGTGCATTTCAGGCTTGTTTAGGGTTTAAAGTCACACACTTTTCACCAAATCTTTTTTCTGATTATTATTGTGATATTGGTTGGTAGGGCTGGGGAGCTAGGTCAGGGATTTTATTTATTTTGTACTCTGGCCTCTATATCTGTGCCAACTAAGAAAATGTTGTAAAATTCTATGAATTGATTTAAAAAACTATCTGCCGATTTCTTGGTTATCAGCCTTTTCTATTGTATTGGCAAAATCCACTATCATCAATCTCTAATATGTATTGATCGTCAATCTCTAATATGTATTGATCGTCAATCTCTAATATGTATTGACGCGCATGTATGTTTTTCGCTTATACCAACCTGAGGCCAGGTGCTGGATGACTATCCTATGGCAGTGATTCCAGTGGCCAGCCCTGAAAAGGTGCAAGGCCTCACGGTGTTTGTCTCCTCTGCAGGCACGGATGGCCTTGGCCTGATGGATCCACTGGATGGGGATGAGCAACTTTTCCTTGAGAAATCGCTCCTTCTCCATTGACTCTTCTGTCTCCTCCAGGGAGCAATGCAAGTTGAGCATCTTCCGTACTGCACTTTCTCTAGATCTGTGCAGTCACATAACAAAGATCATCTAATGCACATTTAAACTCATCACTGTGTTCTGGAATAAAACACTACTGCTATTTGCAAACCGCATAGTCATCAACTAAACATGTACTCAGAAAAATAGAGACTAACCCAGAGTCAGGTATGTGCAGCAGCACAAAGATAGCCATCTCCCATAGTCCAGCGCTCTCCAGCTGGGCAGCATAGCTGGTGTGCAGCAATCCCTGGCATGAGGTGGAAAGGTGGTTGTAGTTCAGAGCCTGCAAAACGTTCCACAGGTGCCAGCTCAGCCGGTAATCAAGACGATCAGCAGTTACTGTGCTGGGATCTAGTAGCTGTTGTAGGCTGTAATGCCTGATAAGGAAAATAGCATAGAACAGCAAAATCAGACCACTCAAAGACAAACATAACACAAATGGGTTGTAGGGGGTGAGTACTGAGCAAAATGGTATGGATTCACATTTTCACTTTATTTAAAGACCTGGAACCAAAGAGAAAGATTACCAACCTGTCACTGTAAAGTTTGAGCAGGTGGAAGCAGATATCATAGAGCGCCCTTTTGGATTCAGTCTCCTCCATTTCTTCATCGAAATCCAAAAACTCAATTTTATCAGCATAGGGAGGTAAAGGACAGCAAGCATACTTTTTCCCTTCCTCTGAACCCTGCAATAAATAAAAATATAAATGACCTCATCAGAAAACTTTTTATATGTATTACATTGTATGTGCCCTGTAAATTAGTTTAAACTCATTTAAAGGTTTAAAATTAATAATTTCTTCAAATGTTATGTACTGTTTTCAGTGTTAAAAAGGAAACCAAGGTAATTAATTTCATTATAATATTTTTCATTGAATACATGTTCTTTCTACCTACATTTATTTTAGAAATATCTGTAGGCAACCAAGATTAAAAAACAAACAACAAAAGTCTTGGTATAAAATTGTCACTTCCTATGTAGCAAAATTGAAACATCTAAAAGTAACTAATACACCTTCCAAAAAATATTGTGTTGCAAGGTACCTGAAAGGCAGCTTCATATTTGGCAAGAGCATCAGCTATAGAAGCAGTGGGAGGCAGCATGTACCAAAGATGAACAGCAATACACCGTTTCCAATCGAGCTCAGAGCAAACGTTTATACAGCAGTCTGTTGACTGCCAAACCTTAAAAAACAAATACATGAGGGTTTAGATGGAAAGAAAACTAGAAGAACCAGAGTGATGACATTTCAGTTACTTACTGGCTTTCCTGCAAGCAGAGCGAAGATTTGTAATCTCTCCTCTTCCATAAAGGAGTCAATCTGCATCCTGTTCCAGTCACTCAGCTGTAGAGCCAAAAGATCTCTACAATACTGAGAGCCCACAGCCTGAGACAGCATTAGAGAAAGGCGATGGTCCCCTAAGGAGACACGCACAGTCCATATGAGAACCACAACTTGCGCTGCTATACATAATGCAACTATACATGAAGAATGTGTACATACTAAAATATGCAGCAACATCAGAAGTTCATTATCGAAAGAAAATTTACACAAGGAACTCTTCAGAGCTCAACAGGAAAATGTGTACACTCACCACTTTTCTGGGCTAGTTTGCATGCCTTACTAATGCAGTGGCCAGTTAGATAAATGAATACAGCCTCAGCATGGTTGCGCTGCAGGGCAAGGCCCACCTCCTCCTCAATACACTCGGCTGCACTCTCAGACAGCCAGTGCGAGAAGCTCCTACGGCGCTCAAGCTGCTGCTGGTAGTCTGAATATTGCTCAGACTCTAACTCCTGGTCACCCAAACGACCCCACAGAGCAGCACACAAAGTCCAAACCTGCCGCCAGTGAGCCAAGCCAGCTAATGGGAGAGATCAAATGTTTTTTTTTTAAAGTCGTTTTATTCCAAAATTTTTAGTTGTCAGCCATGTGTAGGGGATAGTTGAATTCTTATACAATATACTCTATAGAAAACTATGTGTTTATGGAACACAAAACTTACACTAAATGCATTTGCGCACACCAAATCGACGCGAATATGAGAATTACTAATGAATCGCCCATTCCCATAGAAAGAGAAGCGAATGTTCACCATTAGCACATTTATGCCTTTACAAAAGGTGAAGCTAATCAACCAGCAATTGTACACCAGTATGGTGTAGGTGGCTCATTGCACCTTTGAGCTGGCCCTCTGCTCATCACCAGGTGAGAATAACCACTTGACAAGTATGCAAAACAAACAAGAAAAGCAAATGAGTTCTCTAGTGAGCTGAGGGATGATTGGAAAGAAGTGTAGAAAATGCTATCATTTCAAACAATATTAAATGCGACTGTAACGCATACTGTATATATCCTTAAGTGCATTTGTTTAAAACCACTGCGTAATGCACACTCAAATGAGTGTTAAAACAAATGTTTAAAACAAATGTTTGACTGTTTTTTATAATATACATCTAATTGCTCAAAACCCTGCATGTTAATAATTAAATGTTATGAAATGTAAATGCTCCAAGAGTGCAAGCAATTAAATAGAGATCTCACCCAACAAAACCCATATTTAGATACTTTAGAGCTACCGACAGATGAGGCTGATAACAACTATTCAAAATAGTACAGAAATACCCATTTAGATTTTGGTATTCAAAGGAACACTGAGTGCACAGCAATATCTTTTTTTTTTTTCTCACCCCTTTTTCTCCAAAATTGTAATACACAATTCCCACTACTTAGTAGGTCCTCGTGGTGGCACGGTTACTCACCTCAATCTGGGTGGCGGAGGACAAATCTCAGTTGCCTCGGCTTCTGAGACAGTCAATCCGCGCATCTTATCACGTGGCTCGTTGTGCATGACACCGTGGAGAGTCACAGCATGTGGAGGCTCATGCTCCCCTCCGCGATCCATGCACAACTGGCACGCACCCCATTGAGAGCACCTAATCATGACCATGAGGTGGTTACGCCATGAGGATACGTTGCTCCTAGCAACCAAGCCAATTTGGTTGCTTAGGAGCAGGGGTGTAAAGTAACGAATTACAAATACTCACGTTACTGTACTTAACTACTTTTTTTCCAAGAATTGTACTTTTATTTAAAAAAAATTATACTTTTACGTGACTACATTTCAAGTGCTGTAACTGTACTTTTACTATGCTATTTTCCCACCGTCTGTGTTCGCTACTTCCCTGTACTGATTTTTATTTTTATCTATCAACATGATAGGGAGAGGCTAGGGAGAGTCTTGTGACTCCCATCCAATCAAATCCCACATAAAAAAACTTGAAAGGCAGCTGAAGATCTGGCACCATTTGTTATGGATGCCTCAAGCTTAGTTCAACACCTGAATATCACAGCTGCACCTGGAAGGGATTTTTGCAGTGAAAAAGGCCAATTGCATGATTGTGTTGTGAGTTTAACTTACCCAAGCCAGATATCAGCATTAATCCTGCCTCTAATTTGAAGAAACATATCAAGGTAAATTTCATATTTCTGCTTACTAGATTCTGTCTATAATGTAGCCAGTAATTTAGCTATCACTGAGATTATTGGGTTGATGTGAGAGATTTAGGCAATGTTATCAATAGGGCTTGGCGATAAAACAATCTTGATGTTTATCTGGAAACATTTTTTTTTAAAAAGATGTCCTCAATATCGATGATAAACTTTTGAGTAATTTTCTATACTTAGCCTATGATCTACATCTATAACAGGGGTATTCATTACATTGATCGCGATAGCAAGAGCACCACTGGTTGATCTATATAAAATACAAAAATTCTTTAAAATCTTTTATATGTGTTAGACTGAAAAGTGCTCACAATAAACGACTTGCGTTGGACATTTACCCAGCCCTCGATTCATCCAAGAAGAGTTAAAGAATGTCACAAAAAGAGAACTCACTTAAGTTTAAATGCTAAGTTCAAACAATGCAGCAATATGTAATAATTTATGAAGACAATTCACATAAGATAGATAATTTTTAAAGGGGATGCAAGGCAGTGATGAAGCAATATCATTTACATGTTAAGCAAACCCATATGAGATATTTATTTATTTTATTTTTCCAGTTTTTTAGGCATTTTATGCAAATTAAATACACCTCACTGCTGGTTCAGGTTTCTTGCTCAAAGTTACTTCAGTGTTTAATGACAGTGATCAAAACAGCTTTGTGCTTTAGTCCCACAAGTTGCTCTGGTTCTGGTAACTGCAACGGCTTCTCACATGTGATCTAAAGCTTATCTATGGTTGGTCAGGGCATTTACTTTATTTTTTTAAATAATTAACACACTCACCATAAAAAAAGAAAAATTTGTAAAAAAAAAAAAAAAAGGTTTGCTTTGACACCACTCGTTTCTGCGCGAATGTTCTTTCCAGGTGAGAATGGCTAGTTTGGAATCCATTGTTTGAATTCAAATTGTTGATCATGGCAAGAAATCACTCTCAAAATCATTCTGAGTGCCAGGACTTGAATACAATTTCCATTACTGGGAACAGTGTAACCTGACAAACAAATATATTAAATTGAGCTACTAAATAGTTTTTTTTTTTTAATGCCAACAATGAGTTTAACAAAAAAAAAAAATTATATATCTCTTTTTTTTATATATATTCAGTTAAATTACATGTATTTCACCAATAATTTTAGATAAAACTAAATTGAATGGACAAATTGAAAATGAAGGAGAAAAACTAAATTACAATTTGAAATAATATCTCTAGTAATGACTGACGCAGCTTTCACTTTCTATATTCCATGTTCGAGTGGACGGGGGAAAAAAAAAATAAAAAAAAAACAAATAATTTAAAAAGTCAATAAAACACAATGAAAAGTGTGTTAAAGGACAGTTTTGTCTTCATACACTTAGGGCATATGCTTTCACTCTGAAACCACTTTGAAATTTGTTCAGCAGGATACTAATATTAAAATGTGTTTTTTGCATTTATATTGACAAATTGTTTTTAAAACAAGCATGTTGAGTTTATGGTTATAATTTTAATTCAGATCCATGAACAGATTCATTCAGACTCAACCTGTTATTGACTCGGTCTTGAGTTAGGACTGCACTTTTGGACTTAAACTCGATTGTTTAAAGACTCTGACTTGACTCCAACTCTAGTATAAAGTAAAACAAAAAACACTGCATACCATCTGTTCCTGTCTCTTTGTTGACCTCCACAATCCATTCTGCATACTCATGCAGAGCATCCACTCCTCTTGCTGGCTTGATAAAGGGACAAGGATCCTCAGTGTTAATTGTGCTATGTTTCAGCCCGATCTCCAGTGGTTTGTGGTACAGGCTCTCAGCTGATTCCTTGGGTTCAAGGCCCACAACCTGCTCCACACGCACTTTAAATGGACTTTCAGTGATCCTGGGGTCATGCAAAGATGGGGAAAAATACTTTTAGAAAAGATTTTGCCATATGTGAGGTACTTGTAGACCAATCATGTTACCCTTATAATGTTGACAATTGATTGGTTTGAGAGAACTACTGTTTCCTTAATAGGAAAGCTAACCCTATTATTATGATAAAGCTACAGGAAGTTAAGGACAACTGGATGAAACTGCAAGTTCATATTATTCACAGAACAGGGAAATGCAAAACTTACAGTTTACTCTTAGTTGGTTTGGGCAAGAAGCCAAATCCCATGCTCTCCGTTGCCTGCTCCATTGTTTCGGTGACACTAATTTGATCTCCACAGTGTACCAGTGTCCAATTAGGCCCCCAGCCAACTCTAAAAGATCGGCCTCTAAAGAGAGCAGCATCCATCAGCAAACGGCCTTTCCCTGCAGTTATAGAGCTCTCCAGAGGGACAAGCCCCCCTAGCCTGCGGGCCCCCACAGTCCGTAGAGTAGATTCTGGGGGAGGGGGTGGCAACAGGAAGGAAGGGCCCAATGAAGGCCATGAGGATTCAGTTGCTAATGTTTTACTAAGCTTCTGAGGGATTCCACCAAAAGGAGCCTCTGGCAACTGTGAAAAGAGCCCTCCTCCCGAGGTGAACTTGGACTGTAGCAGCCCTCCAACTGTGAGGGCAAAGTCATTGAAATTGATTATCAGACATCAAACTAGGGCTGCATGATTTGGTCAAAAATAACAATGCGATTACTAGGACAAATTTAGCAATTGCTAGATACATAAGAAAATGCAAAAATTAAGCGGAGTGCTTTGCATTATCAAAACACATTATAAGCAACCCCACCACATTCAAAGTGAAACAAACTCCAATCCACCAGTTTGTGTGGAATGCGCACATACAGTATTACAAACAGCTTAAAAAGTGCCGTATTATGAGCACCACGTGTATGAGTATGAATGAGTAATGGGTGATGCCTCTTCACTTTGAAACATGCAGCACATGCAGACTTTCCATTTATTTAAAAAAAAAAAAATGACAGCATTGTGCATTTTAAAAGGAATAACAGAGCATTTGTAGGATATTATTCACTAACACAAAAACAATTGACTCATCCCTTGAAGAATGGGAACAGACTGTAAAATAAAATACACCATTTTAAAAAGTATAGCCACAAGACGTAAACACAACTGTTAACATAATTTTAGTGTGATACAATCTCTGTTCTTCATGGCGCTTGTCATAAAATCACTTTAATGATGCTACATCGTCATGGCCACGCAGTTGCAGTATTGGATATACTGTAATTTTATTCAGATAAGGTAAGTGATATCAATCACACTAAAATCATGCTCACACAATGTTTGCATCTTGTGGCTACACTTTTAAAACAATATTTATTTCAACATTTATGGACTGGCCCCATTCACTTGCATTTTAAACCAACTGCTGTTACTTGAGCTCAACTTTTGAGACTGAAACCTTCCTTTATTTTTAAAGTAAATATCATGATTAAGATTTTATTTCAATTTTACAACCCAAAATGAATTGGCAGTTCACGCAAGTATTCTTCCCACAAGTATGTCAATAGTGTTAACCGCAGCTCTCGTTAATTGCATTAATTATACTGGCGTACTTGATGTGCGGCCAATTCCAGAAAGTTGGACTTTGGGGGAGGCCACTTCCTGTGAGAGCTTTGAGGAGCCATGTTCTTGAAACAGGTCACACTCATCATCCTCTGCAAACAGAGAGGCCTTCATGATCTGTGTGGAATACAAGTCAACGTTATTAAAACAGCAGAACATCGGATGTGAAACGTTTGACTGAAGAATGACATGATTGAGTAGATATGCACGCTACCTGTAAGGTATGAGGGTTGATACCCATTGAAGAAGCGATTTGACTGGAGGCAGAAACCCGCTCGTGTTCAGCAGGAGTCTCAGCTCTCAGTTTGCTCTCCTCGAATGCAGTTCTCTCCCCATCCTCCTCACCCAAAACACTGTCCACTGTGGGTTCTTGGGTAATGTCAGCCATGTCGCTATCCAACTCCGACACACGGCTGAGAAGCTCAAAAACTGCAGTACTCTACACACAAAATTTTCAAGTCAGGTTTTCCCCTTGATCTTAGTACAGAGTTCTATGATCTGAATTTATGTATAATCCGAAGTAGACATAATATATTGCTACATCTCTGGTTTAAGTTAGTCCAAAAATCTGCTAATTAAACTTCACTTTGAAAAACTTGGTGAAAAGATTTGTCAGGCTATGAGGTTTCAGCTGCTCTGTATTCAAAACTTAGTTTTGAAAGCATTTCTGTGTAACCCATGAATCTGACTGACACAATTTATCTTTATTTTACTTTTATTTGTCACTGAAATACATGGCAAAACAGAAGCAAATCCACACACTGTCGTTCATACATTTGCAATCTCTACTAAATGAAAACCTAATAAGTTCGAAAAACCCACAAGTTCATATTTCTGGAACATAACTGATCAGATATCCCTTTATCACTGTATTTAAAAATTACTCTTAATAAATCTCCATGTATAAAGAAATCTTAATTACATCTGTATTTCCTCATTCTTTGCATGTGTTGCACAAATCTCATTATGAAGAAATATACTTCATATATTTTGGCAAGATAAAAGAATCCAATCATCATTAAATAATAAACTTAAGCTTTTCTGCATCATAATCGTCAAAACACATTCAGGATTCATTTGTATCATTGTTTAATAAATCAAAACAATGGTTTCATTATAGAAAATGCTTTAACGTTAATAATACTTTACTGAATAAAGAATTGGGTCCTGGCTGGTGTTATGATCGGAAGACAGGTCATCCTTAGGGGATGAAGTCAGCTGGAGTGCCCTTGTTTTGAGAGTGGTTCATGGAGTTGGGCAGGGTGGCAGCATTTGAGGGGTTGATATATAGAAGGCTGGGCAACATGGGTTTATATGATAAAAAAAAAATGGGGCAGTTATTTTGACTTTTTGGAGGGCTCTCAGGGCAGACAGAGGAGGGAGATAGACAACGTTAAACGTGTGCGCATTCTTATTGTTTTTTTTGTCTCGTTTCTAAATACTTTGTTAATTTATGTGTCATTATTAATTTATTATCAGACCACTGAGGTGCGCATTTTTGTCAGGTGTGGGGGAATGTTTGAAGGGAAGGGTTTTAAGGTAATTTCATTTGATTCCATATTTTCTGTCATGTTTATTTAATCTGTGACAAATCAATACAAATAAAAAAATACTTTATTGAAATTATGGAAAGATTTCAAACACAAGACTTTTTATACCAGCCAAGCACCCACTTTTTTTGACTGGAGAGCAAGAGAAAGGTGACCTTTCAGAGTATAAATATTATCATAGATAAAAAGGTACCTAATAAACACCCCCAACTCTTTAAATACAACTCTTAGTATTTACAATGTGTGCACAGTATAGCAATAACTTCTGAATTCTAGGAGTCACAGGAGATTAGCATTTGAACCACTATAACTCTTTGCTCTCTCTCTCTCTCCACTGTCAGTGTTGATCTGGATTGAGGAGGGGGCACACAGCAGGTATGAGTGAACTCGAATGGCCCTCGATGACCAAAGTGTGTCAGACTCAGTGTGTTCCTCAGTCTACCTGAGCCTGTGGTGGCATCTGCTGATGGGTCAGTGGAAGCTGCTGGATCGCAGAGGGAATGCCCGTCTTTAGCTTCTTTAGGTCGACCTTAGATGGAGGGACTTCCTCTTCTTCATCAGATTCCTGAAGGCCATACTTTGAGAAGTGGGCAACCTGTAGTGGAGAGAGAAATCAGTTTAAAGTACAAATGCAGATGATTTTAGTTTAATAAAAATTCCTCAATTTATACATGAAAGAGATTTGTGTAATACACAATTGGTATGACAGTATGATATCAAAATGTTGTGGGAAAGTGAGAGCGAAGATATAAAGTCTGCCATTAAAATAAATATAAAAAAATACTTCTAGATAGAAAGCTAGGGGTAAGTCATGTATACCTCAAACACCCAAGAGCCTGTTTCGGGCCGGTACTCCAGGAAGCGAGCACCCTGTTTACGTGAGGCAACCTCCAGTCGGCCCTCATAATTCATCTCAATCAACCTCTCAGGACTCTTAATCTGAAAGCATGTTGTCTTGTCATTGGGCCACACACCATCAAGAGTGACCTCTGCTCGTCTGTGTATTACACGCAACAACATAAGTTAAACCAACATGGAAAAATGCTTTTTCAAAAAGATTGACTAAAGTGATCAAGTAGAACAAAAAACAGATCCACAGATAAATTACCTGTTGAGACCTTCACCCACAGGAGGCTTGTCTTTGTCATCAGGGTACACAATTACCTCCTTGCGTCTGAAGTGCACAATGTCATCCAGGTTCATGTTGGTAAGGTTCAACTCACCAGGTAAGAAAACTGACCCGTAGCCTGCAACACAAATAAAGATCAAGTCATGATTAATTACACAGACATAGAAATACTAGATTTGTTTTTGTGTTGTTTTTTTTTTTTTTACAATGGCTTCATGCAAAATTTTTACCTTTCCTGCCAACAGTGAAGTTCTCCACAACACATTCTCCATTCTCATTCAACATCTTTCCTAATTCTTCCATGGATGGGATGGTGTAGTAGCCCAAACGGCCAAGAACTATACCTGAGAGAGGACAATAAAAACACAGAAACACTACATCAAACTGGTAATTCTTTAATAGAATGGCAAGAAACATTACTCCTAACTGGTGTTTGTAAATTTCAAAGCCTACAATTGCTGGAACTAGCCTGTTGATAAAATCAGAGGCAAACATACCAGCAGGGTGAGGAGGTTTCTGAGCCTCCAGCTCCTCATCTCTCTCCTCCTGAATGGAATCCTCTGCCAGAGAGATCTCCTCACTGCTGGCCTCCAGGCCATTGCGATAGCTGGAAGCTCTCCGCATGTTAAACTCAGTGATAGTGTCCTGTAGTAAGGGGCTTGGCTTGGTGTGTGGAATGGGTTTAGTGATTGGGTTGGGGTAAAACTTTGAGACCTCCAGATTGTCCTCCCCACTTCTATCCACAGCCACTTCTCTGGTCTCTCCATCCACACTCAAACTGAAGTGTGACAGAATGGAAAATTCATTAATATGCTACACAATAATTTAATGCATCGTTAAAAAAACTAAAGCAATACTGATTGCACCTTTAAAGTAAACAAAAATGCATTTGCAAATTATTTTACTTTTATGACGACACATTTCAGAGTGAAACAGAATATAGTTAACAAGAACAAAAAAAGTCCCACAACACCATGGATCCAGAACTGAATGTTTGGTAAAAAAAACAAAAAACAAAAAAAACCAATGCCCAAGTAATTATTTGTCTATTGATAAACAATCCAATTTCCTACATGGCCTATGTGCAGTCAACAGAAAATAGAAGTTGTTTCAGAGATCGATTAAATTAATTCATTTTAATGAAGATATAACATACTTGGAACAATAGTCACTCAAAGATCAGAAAAAAAGTATCAAGTATATACTGACTTCACACTGATATACTGAAAAAAAATACTTCACACCAAAGGTTAAGGGCTAATGTGAACAAACCAGAGTCCGTTCTGTGGATACTCTGAAGGGGAGGCCAGGTCATCAGCCTCTCTGTTCACTGAGTTGTTATACAGACTGCTGTTGTTGAGATTCTTCAACACAAGCTTTTTTATGCTCTTCCTAAAACATAACATCATAATAACAGTTAGTGCACTATAGTAGGGCTACTCATTTTGGACAATATTTGTAATAAGAGGATGCAGTAACATATGACTTGCTGTACTTACCTAGGCATGAAGGCTACATTGTTGAGAGATGGTTCATCATCATCAAGCCCATCAAAGAGCTGAGATTTGGAGGAGCCTGAGGAGGAGAGCGCTTTGGGACGCACACGTGTGGCAGGACGTGGGGTCAGTTTATATTGGGTGGGGGTCGTCAGGGCTTTCTGAGCAGCTGGATTTGTGGGCTTCAGACGCTAGTAAAGGAGAAGATGCAATCCATGTCAGCAATGAGTGTACTGTGCAACATCAGATCAATATTTTAATTAAAAACAAGTATTCTCTTATCGAGCCACTCACTAATCCTAAATCAAACACTGGACAAGTATGAACCAAGTAAATTTTATTCAAACCTCTTCTTTCTTCTTGGGGTCAGACAGTGGATTTCTGAAGAGAGGTGAGTCTCCAAAAGGTGAGTAGGCCAATGCACTGATCTGCTGTTGAAGGACAGCCTGTTGAGCAGCTGCTGCACTCGGGTCAGTCAGAGCTATGAACAAAAAAAATGTACCAATTATTTAACAAAACTGTCTACAGTGGGCTGCAAAAGTCCTCTAGTAAAAATGCTTTTTTAATCACCATTATATAATTTAATAAAATATTTAATTATAAATTATGTTAGTAATTGTTGCGTAAATTGAAAAATGTAAAAGAAAAACTTAATTTTAATATTTTGTATTTACTCCTTATGCTTTAATAAGAGCATACACTTAAACCAGCAAAGGCTCCAAAATTTGTTCCAAGTTGTTTAGAACCTGATGACAGGGTTTTCTATAAAGACCGCGTAAATGGAAACGTACCGATACCACTTTTTCCCTTCTGATCCCGATATCTCAGTATCGGCCGATACAGTGTTGTTTTTTGGCATAATCAGTTTAGAATATCTTTACATTATTGTGTGGAACTAATTGGGGGTACTCTGTAATATGAAAAGAAACACAAACCTCTAACTACACATTATTTCAATATAAATGTATGCAGGAGCCTATTAAGAAAAACTATAACTAGTTTACTGCATAATGTAGCAGCAAAATTAATTGGAATTCCATTCCAAGTCTAAAGTAGAAAAGAAGCCAATTTTCTTTGCAAAACTTTTTCTACTTTTATCTGGACTTCAAAGGATACAGATCTCTTATTTTTTTTTTTTCAATTTAGTTTTAAGATATCAGTCCACTTTTCATTCGCATAGTTATTTTTTGGAACCGATTCAACTAAAATATTGTTATAAATTGTAAACAAATAATGATAACAATAAATTATTATTATCATCATTGACAACAGTAATATATTCAACCACGCACCTTTAACTTTAAAACTTTCAGGCTTTTATTTTGACATTCTGAACTCTCCAGGAAGTCCTGTGAGTGGTATGTAGGGGAGTTCAAAGTCACTTAAATTTGCTTATTCAAATTCTGGTAAAATGTTTGGTTCTAAATGCTTAAGTGAATTGAACTTTGAGCATCTACAACGG
Organism: Moxostoma hubbsi; assembly: GCA_032164185.1. Lineage (NCBI taxonomy): Eukaryota > Metazoa > Chordata > Actinopteri > Cypriniformes > Catostomidae > Moxostoma > Moxostoma hubbsi. Next base: position 7,833,530 of record JAVLUX010000042.1, read on the forward strand.
AGATGCTGTTCTTGAGTAGCGCTCAAATATTGCGCACCACAGTGAAGGCTAAAAATAGCCAAGGGTGCTTCACCAGTCTGTGCATGAGTTTGTGTCAGAGCAGCGCTATTCACTAACACGCTGGTGCTGTGCATACTATATATTTACTTATTAAATCACAGCCTTTTGTGATTCGCAGAGCTATCGCACATCTTCAAGAGACTTTGAATAAAAAGCACAAGTCATATGAACTGCTTTAATGGTGTTTTTATGTTTTTTTTTTAATACAATTTTTGGAGCTTGACAGTAACGAACATGACTAACACACCGTATCGGATTTGGATCGCGCTCGTCGTACCGATACACGATCTGTCTAATAGCTTCAGTAGCAAAGCCGCTACCAATCCAGGTATCAGATCGGTGCATCCCTAGTGGATATTTGAGCTAACTTTATTTGACAAAACTACAATATTATGCACTTCAAAATCCAAATCACATTTTACTGTCCAAATAAGCGAATTTAATAAATGTCACGGATGGCACGTGTCTCTAACATTTGAGAGTTCATTTGAGAGTCTTAAAATCATGTGTAAAAGGGAAGAATTTTAGATAGAAATATTTTACTATCACATATAATATTACATAATAGCATAGCTATTCAGATTGGCAGGGAGCCAACAGCAAATGTTAATATATATAATGGACCAAGACTAAAGATGACTAAAAAGAGTAAATTATTTGAAAATATTTTTATATTTAAAACATTATTTTTAGTTTCATTCATATGATTTTAAAACCTTAAAAAGGAATCACCATTTTGACTCCATTAAATATAAATAAATAATTGAAGGTTTATGTGGTGTGCCGGGCAGGACCAAGCGGAGCGAAGCCGGGATGGACAACTGGGGTGAATTATCTCGCCCAGCTGTTGGTGACTATGGTGCTGGCGGTAGAGGGATAAAGAGCTGCAGTCAAGAGAAATGCAACGAAGTTGTGCATGTGTGGTTGAGAGCTGCTGCTCTGGTTGCAGCTTTATCCCTCGCCCCAAAACACCATAATCACCAACTGCTGGGTGAGATAACTCACCAGGGCTGTGTTAAAATGCCATTGAATGTGTCAAAAATTACTCAAAATAAGTGGAATTAAACTGGTTAAAGAAAATGAATGAGGGGGAGAAAGATTAAAACACCTACTACAAAGGGAATGCTTTTGGATTTATTCTTTGAAGGCCACAGTTTGACTGGATTCAGTGATTAATAAAAACATTTTTTTTTTTTTAAGAGAGCAACCCCACAATTTTTTTTAAATATTTTTAATTATACAGTTTTTTCCTATATGCATCTATACTATTAGGACAATACTTTTGATATCATGTATTTAATGTTTACTAATTATATTAATTTTTTAAGATATGGACAAATATGTTCAGTTAGTGTGGATTTTAGATGTCCATGTTTGGATTTTCTGTCATTTTGTTTCCGTTTGGTCTAGTGGGGTGTAACTTATGTGGATGTGGTCACATTTCAATTGATTTAATAAATAAAAGTTAATTGGCTGCTGCTATATTTCGGATCACTCAAATATTATACTGGTGTATAATATTAGTCTTGTATGCCCTGACGAAGTCAGTCTGTCAATAAGCATTGGCCTTTTAATGTTTATGGCCCAATAAAATAAAAGCTTAACACTATTGCAGATTAAGCGCCTCGCATATTTTTAGTGGGCCAAGCACCAACTGTATGTCAGTGTTCTTCATTTTGTTATTCTTCTACTCAGGGAGTCTATGGCAGCCAATAGGAACATTGTAAAAAGTTGTGAAATTTGGGACACTGGCAGGGGAGAGTTTCTGGAGTCAAATTGTTTAGTCTCTAACTCAAACCCTCTAGTAATTAAATCACTAGCATTAAAATCTACCATTTAAATTTTCACTACTGTTTATGCTTATAACTTGTGAACCAAATGTCTGAGATAAAAAAAAAGAAATTCTCAGATTCCTTGGCTCATGGAGCATAAAATGGATAATGCATTCAACTTAAATGGGGAGCATGTCTTAAGATTTTGAAGCTATATCTTGGCAACGCTTTAGCTTATTAAAACAAAACTTGGAATATGCCATCATAACCATGACCATAGGGTACCCGAGCAGTTTAGGGACTGGGCCATCTACTGAGCAAAAAAATCTTAATTTAAGAATTTGCTTATAACTTCTGAACAGTTTGCTGTAAAACCATGAGCATGGTCTATTTAGATTCCTTGCCGTCCATTTTGGTATAAATTCTGTATTTTACAAACATATTGGTGAATTGCTGTGAAACTTGGTATGCTTTACCAGTACCATGCACTGAGGCTACCTGAGAAGTTAAGGTGACAGTGCCACCTGTAACAAAAATGCTTAAAACGTTTGAACAATTTGGCTTATAATCAGGAGCCTGATGTCCTTGGATTCCTTGAAGTCATGCAGAGATCAATGACATCAACTTTTCCATGTTCAGCTATATATCCTGGCAAGCATTTTGAATTTCAACACCTCCAATGTTGTTCATCAGATATTCCTCATAATTGGGTAAGACCATCTTCAGACCATGCCATCAAAAAAGGTTCCCTATGCTTTTTGATAGACCAAACCGTTCTTGTTTAACACATCATTGCATTAAATAGCAAGATGCCAAAACTTTTACCCCACTGTACCTCACATAAAGCAGTCACTTAGTAATATTGGTTTAACAAATTCAGGGAATGAAAACCTTTATTTGCACTGACCCACAGGCTGTTGAGGAGCACCAAAATTAAGTGTGTTGGCTCCAGTGTTGAAGCCTCCAGTCCCGAATGTGCCCATTGACCCCAGGGTGGAGCCTAGCTTGTTCTGATTGTTTCCAAACAATGATGTCTGCCCAGTTCCTACAGCTACAAACATGGAAACATACTTGGAAGTTATGTTTTAATTCTAAAATTAACAAATGACATTCCACATTCAAAAACATATACCTCCTCCAAAGAATGTTCCCAATCCTGTTCCCATGCCTGTTGCAGCAGTTTTGTTCCCAAAAAGACTCCCACCAGTACCAGTTGCTCCAAATCCTTAAACGACAAACATATACAGTTGACAGAATATATTAGAAGTATATTAAATTGAATTTCAAATCTGAGAGGAAAAAGCTGCCCATCACAGACAGCACCAAAACTTTGAATTAATTTGACATCATATACTGGCAAGCTTCAACATCACACAGGCAAAAGCAAATAATGTGAGATAAACTACACATTTATTGAAAGAATGACTCACCAATGGTAGAGGTGTTTGTGTTAGTTCCTAGAGTGAGTGTAGGCTTGTTTCCAAACAGACCAGTGCCTGTGCCAAAGGGGGGTGCACTAGTGGTGGTGGTGCCAAAGCCAGCAGGCTTATTACCAAAAAGGTTCTGCAAAATAAATATGACAGGAGTCTCAAACATTAGAAAATAAATGGTTACACAAATGGTGAAATAGGGGTTGCCTCTCCAGAAATCTGGGTACAGAAATTATACCCACATTCCCAAAGCCAGCATTAGGTTGACCGAAGAGTCCTGTGCTTGTGCCAAAGCCTGTGGCGGTACTTGTGTTAGTGTTTCCAAATAGTCCTCCAGCCTGTGAGGGAGCAGTGTTGCCAAAAAGACCCTGTATAGATAAGATACTGGATTAAAAACTGAATAAGCCAACTGAACCTCACTAGTAAGAGCATAAACTTGTATTGTGCAGAATACGATGTAGACATGTAGTGAACCTGCTGGTACTCACCATGCTGCTAGTATTGGGCTGGCCCATGGTACTGGCGTTTCCGAAGGAGAAACCAGTGTTCTGAGTGGAGGTGGCTGAGCCAAATGGTTTGAAGAGACTGGAACCTTGCTGTTGTTGCTGCTGCTGTTGTTGTTGTTGTTGTTGTTGCTGCTGCTGCTGTTGTTGCTGCTGCTGCGGCTGGCCAAACAAACCTCCTGTGGTTGTGCCAAAAGCTCCTGTGCCTGCAGCGCAAACAGTTAACACACAAAGCAAAGGAAAACAGTAAACTTCAATTAAATACATTTTTCTACTTTTAAACAAAAAGTTTACCTACACAGATGGTGTATATCTAAACTGTGATTTTTAAGGCTTATTCAAGTAAAAATGGTTCAAACGATAAAACAACTTACTGGTGCCAAAGGAGGTCTTGTTCTGGCCAAAGCTGAAGCCAGTGTTTGGAGCAGAAGAGCCAAAGAGTCCAGTACCAGTGCTAGGTGTAGCTGAGGCAGCTGCTCCAAAAAGACCACCAGTTCCAGCTGCCAGGGGGTTGGAAGGACCCTTCCTTCCTGCCTGATAATCCTCAAACCTTAATTCCTTGATGCAAGGAAAGAGTTATATTGATGAGCATTGATCGATACTTTTTTTTTTTTTTATCCCATTTTCTCAAATTGGAATGCCCAATTCTCACTACTTAGTAGGTCCTTTGGTGGCAGGGGACAAGTCTCAGTTTCCTCCGTTTCTGAGACAGTCAATCCACGCATCTAATCACATGGCTCGCTGTGCATGACACATTGAGAGCGAGAACCCCTAATCACGACCATGAGGTTGTTACCCCATGTGACTTTACCCTACCTAGCAACCAGGCCAATTTGGTTGTTTAGGAGACCTGGTTGGGAGTCACTCCAACCAGCACGCCCTGGATTCCCGGCTTAGATCAATCTTTATAATGATACTAATAAATACTCGTGCACAAGGATTTGTTGTACATTTTTGTGCTTGTGACCGAGTACTTAAACTGGAAGAAAGAAACGAAAAATAAAAAACAGGTGAAATCCTCAAACAACTATCATAAAGGGAGTGTCATTCCTACCTCTAAGGATTTGTTCTCATATTCCTTCATGGCGGTGATGCACTGGTGTTTGGTGTTGATGCTGGTTGTCACACCAGACTTCACCATTGTGTCAGTCCCATTTGGTGGCTGTTACACAAAATATTTTGGTTAATCAAACATTATATGAACTACTATTAACTCAAAATAATGAAAGCAATCCATGTTGAATACAAAAAAAAGAGAGGGAAAGGAAAAAAAAAAAAAGAGAGAATCATGTCTAAACCAACATTGAATTTGATTGTTGTGCCAGGTGGTGCAGCAGTAAAACTTGATGCCCCAAACAAAGACCCTGATGTTCCTCCAAAAGGGTTGGATGTTGTGTTGGTTGTCCCAAATAATCCACCACTACTGGTGCTGGTACCAAAAGCTGCAAAGCAATTCAAACAATTACTATATAGTCAGTTTTGTACAAGATAATGTTTTAAATCTTTACAACACTTCAGTCAATTTAGAACTATGACAATTTCACTTACTGCCAAACGCGGCTGGTTTATTGGCGCCAAATGCATTGTTTTGCTGGGAAAAAAGACCTCCACCTCCAGTGTTGGTGGTTCCAAAGAGGCTGTTTGATGTGCCACTGGTGGCACCAAACCCAAATCCACTACTGGTGGAAGATGTGACAGGCTGACTAAAAGTGTTTGAGCCGAAGAGGCCACCTAGAGAACAGACACAAACACATTCAAAAGATAAATTACATTAAAGAACGGACCAATCATTTCTTTAATTGTTGTAGAATGTCAGTGTTTATCAAAAAAACTCTTGAAACGGCACTTTCAAATCAAATATTCTCAGATATAAAGACTTCTTAGCAAGTCACCACATGCTCCATTCCAATACGATGATCTAATTATTTGAGCGAATGTGATTCATTTGCGAAGAGCTCAGCAAACAGTTTATTTTTTTATTCACAACTTGAGTCACCACCTATTAGGGCTTGGCGATAAAACGATATTGATATATATCACGATAAAGAAAATCTATGATAAGCTTTTGAGGAATTTTAGATATTTACTGCGTGTCACTAAAACACAAGCAGTTCGGCTTTCTCAGGCTGCGTTTCCACTGGGGCGGACAAAATCTGCTCAAAAGGCGCTCACAGTGCTAGGAGAGAACTTGCAACGCATCAGTGGTAACGTAGGGTCAGACTGGATGAACTTGCTAATGCTAGCTGCCTTGCTAACAATTAGGTTACGTCAGACACCGGATTGATTCCATCCACAGCACAAGACTTCATGACAACAGTTGCGCTCTCTCATGTTTAGTGAAGAGCGCGACAGAACAACAGTGATGTGGACAACAGCTCTGATCTTTCTGTGCTGTAATCGTGAATATTGTTCTCTAGCAACAAACATGTATCATTTCTACTAGTGCTGCATGATTAATCACATCACAATCATGATATCAGCCTGTGCGATGTTTAGGATAGACAATATTGACAAATGCTTATCAATAATACTCTTATGGCTAAAATGTTTACAGTGTTCAGTGACTAAAATGTCAATATGACTAAATGTTACTAAAATATGACTAAAATGTCAACCGTTTTCATTGACTAAAACTACATAAAAAAATGCCCAGACTTTGTCAAACAAAACGACTAAAAACATTAAATAGAAATAGGATACGGTTGACTAAATATGATAAAAACTAAAAAGGACATTTGATACAGGATTAAGACCAAGATTAAATAAAAAAAACAGCTGACAAAATTAACACTAGTATTCAGTTGCCAGGTCATTAGGAGTGTATTAATGCAAAACCAACATTTACGTGTTTTTAACGTCACTTTTTTTGATTAGTGTGGTACCACCTACGCCTCATTTTGAGCCAGGAAAATCCTGGTTATATGGTGATATTTTGGCTTTAAGATAACAGACACTGAGCAGAGAGAGGTACTGTGCAAAATTAAAGTTGCTACATCACATGGCAACACAACAAATTTATATCAGCACCTCAAACAGCACAGAGGAAATTAGAAAAGTGAGATTTCAGAAAAATGATCCACACACTGGACAAGAGATACCAGCGATAAGTAGAACTTTTTAGAAAGAGGATTTGGAAATTCCAGTTGGTCATAAAAATAAAAAAACACAACCGTTTTAGTGATTTGATTGAGTGAACCACACTTTAATATCCAGTGTCCTTTTCAAAAGAGTTTATACAAAGTATATGTTATAACCTGCTTAAATGTCCCTGTTTGTTTGGACCATATTTTTCATGAAAATTTGTATGTTTTTATTTATTGTTCTATTTTATTTAGGTGTAATATAGAAAATAACAAGTCTGCAGTAATGCGAAGATGTTATTTTATTTTGTAAAAATATCATTTGAATTTGAAAACTCTGTTCATTTATAGTGGTTTTTGTTGCTAGTTTGTATGTTTTAGTTGTGAAATACACATTTCAGGATTCAGTAATCTATTTGTGCATTGTCCTTGATAACCAAGCAAGTTGACTCATGATACCATTTGTTTATTATATCGCAATCGCATATTGCAATATTAGCCTAAATAAATCGCAATATGACATTTTCCCCAAATCGTGCAGCCCTAATTTCTACCCTGTTCCGCTCCGCAAGTGTTGCCTCCTTTCCCTGCATGTGTGTAGACATGAAGCGCCACAGGAGTTAACGTTATTTCAAAGCACCTTTTAGACCATAACGTTTTTGCCTTCTAAATGTATCTTTATCAACCAGCATGTTACGAGCCTTTAATAATAAACAAATAGATTTCCGTTCTAATTTTGCGAAAATTCATTTGATGTCTTGAATGGAATTGGCCCTCTCTGGACCCCCCTGTGCAGTTTTGTAGAGACTATTTTGACTGTTTAGAATTTCTTTTTTCTTCTTTTCTTCCGTCAACTTTGAAATTAAAAAAAGTGCAATGTGTAAATATCGATATCGAACAATATGAAAAAGATTAGCGTAATAACAATTTTGGCCATATCGCCCAGCCCTACCACCTATTCAGTACAATCACTCTTTTGTACATGTGAAGAACAAACTACTCTAAACTTTGACTTTCTTCTGCAGAACACAAATGAAGATATTTTAATAGCGATGATTGTTTTAATAACAATGCAAGCTTTAAACCATGTCTTCTGATGCGATACATTCTGTTTTGGGTGAGAAACAGACCAAAATGTAACTACTTTTTCACTATAAATCTTGACAGGCAGTCTCTTAGATGTAACCATGATTTCAAGTTTGCAAGTTCCTTATTGCTGCCTTTAACCATTTTGGAGCTTGGAAGTGTTGTAGCCAATTGACTTGCACTGTATGCATGTAGACACATCATATATATTTGAAAATATCTGTTTCCACAGAAAAATAAAAAAGTAATACGAGTTAGAGGCAGCATGGGGTGAGTAAATGGGAGAAATGGGACAAATCCTTAACTTTTTTTCCAAATTTTCTTTTTACTTTCCAATTGGAATACAAATCCTTGACTTCGTTAACATATGGTATCTCCAACAAACACAATTTTTTGACCATTTTATTAAATTATCGATTTTACTTTTTTGTTCCCCGTCAAAATGACCTGCCTAGGAAATGAATGGGTAGTGTTCTTCGGCTTGCAAGCATCACCCTTTTTCTTCCAAACATAACGATGGTCATTATGGCCAAACGGTTCAATATTTGTTTCATCAGACCATATCTTTTGTTTCTCCAAAATGTAAGATATTTGTCCCCATGTGCACTTGCAAACTGTAGTCTGGCTTTTTATGGGGGTTTTGGAGCAGTGGCTTCTTCCTTGCTGAGCAGCCTTTCAGCGAATGTCAATATAGATTACTGGTCTACCGGGATCCAAACAATTGATTATTTTTAGAAACAAAACAATACTTATATACTTAACAAATTTTCACTGCTATACATCTCTGTGATGTGCGCTCATGAGAGGGATGACGCAAGCTCCTTGGTAAGGTCACGCGTCATGTGGAGGAGCAGGCAGGAAGCACGTAATTGTTTACAAAAGAAAGAGCACTGTACGCTGTACAGTCTTTGCAGTAGATTTATATAAGTGTATTGTTCAAAATTGTTATTTGGTGTTTCCTGGATGCTTCAACCTTCAGAAACCCCAAAGAAAATGCATGCCAGGAAAAATATAAACTTTTCATCGATTGCCTACATGATAATGAACAATTGAAGCTCTGGCTTATCGCGCTAAATCTGGATATCAGTACACCCCTATATTCTCAAATATTGGAGGGTGTGCAGTGAACATTTTACTCTTGAGGATTTCAGACCATCGAAAGAAACAAAGGGTTGATATCTGAATTCATAGGTTGTGCCTGTGCTGTTTTTTCAGCGAACTCAGCTATGTGTGAAAACTTTGTCATTGTTATGCCTCCCTCGGTCTCTCCATCTCCCTCAGTGCTCTGCTCCTCATCACCCGATTTCTAATTTACCATGCCTGCACTCAATTCACTCGCTCATCACTGCCTGCAGAAATAAGTTTGTGAAGTTTCTCTTCTGTGTGATATCACCTGTACTATTGATCTCACTGTGTAAATCCTGTGAATGTCAGTAAACGCTCTCGCACTTGATTTCATTAACTACAACTTGTGTGGCTTGAATTCCTGACAGTCACATAGCCTATATATTTCTGTTAAAGAAAAAGCACAAGTAGATAACTTAACGGCATTGCTCTGAAATAAAGGATGGTTATTTACTGCAGTAGTTTTTTTTATTATTATTATTATTTTGGGGGGGGGGGGGGGGGGAGTTTTTTGAAAATGTTTTGATTTGTGAATGGTGTTGTGTTTGTGGTCTGTGCAAGTTTCTCTTGTAAACAATGACGCGCTTCCTGCCGCCTCCTCTACGTGACCTTACCAACAAGCTTACATCATACCTCTCATGAGCATGCATCACAAAGATGAATGCAAGCAAAAAAAAAATTGTATTTAAAAAGTAAATAAGTACTTTCTAAAACACTATTTTTTGAGTTCAGAAGAAATGTATTTGTTGAATGGAGTCGTCCTTTTTGGTCGAACTATTCCTTTAAGCCTACACAAAGCAAGACACCTTGATTTCAAATTTTAACAAAAAATTCAAATTAAATTAGATAAATGCAAATAAAATGTGTTCAACTTGTTGAAAAAACGGCTTTACAACAGTCGTTAAGGACAACATCTCTCTGGCAAAGAAGCTACTTCATCCGTGAATTCTCTACCGGTTGGGTATTTCATTGTCTGAGAAAATACATCACACATGTTAATAAATACGTTTTGTTCCCTTCTTCACGATATATATATATATATATATATATATATATATATATATATATATATATATAGGCTGAAACGATTATTCACCATTATCGACAACAAAAAATGGTTGACAAAAATGTTCGTAGTCGAATAGTCGTTTAATCCAATTCAGTGTTTCCAAAACTGGAGTACATGTACAATTTCAACACAGACTAAAATAACATTTAAACCCAGTTCATGTATTTCTCACTGGCAAAAATGATTGTGCCCTCTAGTGTACAAAAACCTAAATGGTTGTGTCATGAAGGTCAGAAAAATATGCAAATGAAATAACCCTATCTTTAGCGGTTAAAAAAGGCATCTACTCATGCGTTGTGCATCACACAAGTATCTTTTTTTGCCAGCCTAGTGCTAGGTGACGTAGCTTAGTGATAGCAAGTAAAATACATCACTGTTTTTCCAGACTCGCACATTTTTTTTTTCCGCAGTTTAAAACGGAATTTGTATTTAAGGTTAGATGCATAGGGAGTTTTTATTCTGATGGTATAAGTTCAAAAGCTTTGATGACAGGTGTCAGACATGCAGCGACACCAAACACTTTTCCACATTCACAAACAGTAATTTTCACTCACATTTGCTTGTATACTAGAGACCTGTTTTTACATTGTTGCATTATATTTTTTCAGCAAATGAGCTCAACCTTGCAAAGTGTCAAATAAGACATAAAAAAAGCACCTTGAGCTGACCACGCAATTGCACAGATACTTAACCGCAATGCTCAAATTCGGCTGGCAATGCCATATCTGCAATGATGCGCAATTCCAGGCGCAGAACAGAACACATTGCATACCGCAAGCAACGAGAAGAGGGAGTTAATTTATGCAGTTATATCATATCTAGCATTCCCATCTCAATCGGTAAGCCATTTATTCAGTATGTGTATAATTAATATAACATGTACAAAACATGTACAAATATAACATTTTTAATATAAGGGAGTTAATTTACAAAGATACTTGAGTTAAATATACATATTTCAAATTAAATTGTGTGAATTTTATCTATGCGTTAGAGAGGGGGTACGTGAAAGGATGTTGAATGCTTGAAGGGGTACACCACTGCAAAAAGTTTGGGAACCACTGATCTAATTTAACGTAACATTAGATCACATTAAACTGTAATGATGGCGCACAAGAGCAGCCCTGCAGTTCGCAAAAAGAATGAGGAGAGGAAGAATTACACAGACCAAAGTCCAGGTGCACTCTAAACTTTCCAAAAAGCTTCAGGTGATGTAGATCAAAGTATGATGGAATTACACAAAAATACAAAATTCTTTCTTTCTACTCTCCCTCGGTAGAGGGCTGTATGAGTCATCCAGGTTTACCCCAACATGTTTGTTTAGTTCTCATTTCGATTTTACTATGTCTAAAAATGTTTATGAATATGTAAAGTAGATTGAAGGCCTAATGGGTCCCTGTTCACTTTGGTAACCTACTGTTTACTGAGTCTGATTTTTTAATACTAGTATTATTACTAGTACTTTCTGTGGGATATTAATGTGCATTTGCAAATGGTTTAATGAGAAGTGTAACAGGTAGTATCATTGACTGTAATGTATGGACCTGTAAAGTCGAAATAAAAAAGAAAAAAAAAAAAGAAAAAAAAAAATACAAAATTCAGAAGCACTCTTGTTGTGGAATAAGCGGAGTCATTGGATGTTTTTCAATGAACGCTTGACATGGACAATTGAACTAAGTGTGGCGAACTGGGTTCAACTGGCAATCGTGTTTTCATAACAAAAGGTATGAAGTCCCATTTTGATATTACTCCCAGCACAAAAACTAAATTGACGTTTCTGGAGCATTGATATCGTGAAACAGAGATCGGATATCAATGTTGAACCCTTAGACTTTTGAAAAGATGTATAATTTGTTAACATTAATTACATTTATAGACGGTAACTTATATATTAAATGTAAGCAGAGTGACGTCACTGTGCAGTTGATTGCGTATCCACAGGTTAAAATAATGAATTGTTAAAAAAATTATTTTACAAGTAACCACCTTTCCATTTACCGCCAGGCAAGAATACGTCTAAACATGCGGCGGAAAATTACTTACACAAATAAAGACAAAAACAATTATAAATTTAAATATAACAATTATAATGATAATCACTGAAATATAAATCATGATTTGCGGTGAACGTGTTTTTTTTTTATTATTTTATGTTTTAATCAGATGTATAGGCTGCAGAGTTGTTACAATGAACTGTTCTGTGGAAATAGAGCGAACTGAACTCAAAGCATCACCTGAGCTGAGATGTCTGAGGTCATTTGCAGCACTCATAGATGATACTGTTCTTGCTAAAAAAATTCAGAAGACAGAAACAAAGAAAGAGTGAGAACCTTTTACATGCGCGTGTTCCACGCGACTGCACTCCTCCGTGCAAACAGTAATACATGCGCAGACGCTTTTCTGTCATCTGTTCTTAGTAATATAATAATCTGTCTCTTCAAGTGTGTCTGTGTATAGACAAATTATTTGTGATATTAATTTGAAATAATAGCCTAATAATAATCTAATACATTTATCCGAAAACAAGCCAAATATCATCTTGGCATCGTCAAAGGCATCAGCTATTGGCGATCACTCTGACCATCGTTGATCCCAGATATCATCATCTATCGGCATAATCCTAATGTGCATTTCTCTCTAAAAATTAACATGTTCAGACAGTCTACTTTGCTGGGTTTTCCAACACATTCAGAATCATTACCGCTTTTGTCTGTGTCGCTGTGGCTCGCTTCATGTGTGTGCTTGTAAAATGTATATTTTAAAGGCTAATTATTACAGTTTAGTATTTCTCTGTAATGTAGGACAGTGTTAGCAATGTTCCTTATAACATTCTTTCTCAGCCCAGGAACTCAACCATTTTCTGATACCCCCCTTATATTCAAGTAATTAAATTAATATAAAAAAACATGCAACTAGCTGACTAATGGCTTAAATCAACTTCAAGTCGACTAGGAAAATCTTTGGTCGGGGGCTGCCCTACTCTATTATGTTAGATAATTAAATGATTATCTATAACTGTAACAGCCCTTATCCAATAATATAAAACAGGGTTTACTATAAGATACTGATGTTATCCCTTGATGTCAGTAAACAGGCACAATTTGCCAAGGTGCCATATTCCTACGTGTTAAAAATGTATTCAATGCAAAGCATAATAAATTAAGTGTCTTAAGCAATTATCAACTACAAACACTGATCCTACAATAAGGAATTATTCATGTTAAAATGATCACATCATGACACATCAAGTGGAACAACTAAGAGGAAAGGCAATCTTGGAGTAAAAAATTAGATTAGAATTTAAAAGGCAGCTTTGATACACTACATACTGTACATGTAGCACTAAGTGTGAAAGTAATATATATATATATATATATATATATATATATATATATATATATATATATATATATATATATATATATATATATATATATATATATATATATATATGTGTATATATATATATAAAAACAATTTAAAAAAGTATACCAGGTTTATTCTGAGTGGTTCCAAATAGTCCTCCTGTATTGTTGGTTGTCCCAAATGCTGAAGAACCAAAGCCACCTGCTGTTCCAAACCCAGTATCTGAGAATGAAAGTTTGAACAAAGTTTTCACGTACTACTGAACACTATTAATTCTTGGTAATCTCATTCATACACACACAAAACAGCTTATCATTTTTAACTTACTTTGCTGCCCAAAAGTCGATGAAGTTCCAAATCCTCCTGTACCTCCCCCAAAGGGAGCTCCAAAAGATTTGTTGAACATCTTTCACTGCTAAAGAGCCTGCATATGTCTACACAAGGGACAGCAAAATATACTCAAGTTAACACTGTGAATCCTTCAGTACAATCTTTTTATGTATTCAAATATATTTCAGGTGTCAAAACATTGTTCATAAACACACGAGTTTGACCTATAAACGACCCTGTGCCTCTTTTAAATACAATTGCACATTACTGTGCCAAAGTTTGTCGAACTGGCTGACATTAAAGGCGGGTGCACACTGTACGATTTTGGCCATGATGCTGCCAATCTTACAAAGTTCAGTGTGACATGTTCACAGACACAGCAGCCATATAGTGTGACTGCCATTATGACGGCCATATGAGATATTCCACTCGTCTCTCGCACCCCAATTCACTTGGAAAGAAACCTGCTCCATGTTTGCACCACCATAGCAATATTTGTGCACAGTTATCACTCTACTCAAGTTCTTTCAATGTTTTTTCTTTTTGTTTTATATAAAAAGTATTAATAAGCAGAAAATACTTGAGTGTAACACTTCAGCAATATGAAATAGGGCTGCCCCGACCAAAGATTTTCCTAGATTAGTAGTTGTAATTTCAGCCATTAGTCAACTAGTCACATGTTTTTGATATTAATTTATTGAATATATTTTTGGGGGGCATCAGAAAATGGTTTGAGTCCCAGGGCTGAGAAAGAATGTTATAAGTAGCATTGCTAACACTGTTCTATATTACAGAGAAATACTAAACTGTAATAATGAACCTTTAAAATTTTACAAGCACACACACATTAAGTGAGATGCAGTAACACCGGCAAAATCTGTAATGATTCTGAATGTGTTGGAAAAACCAGCAAGGAGACTGTCTGAACATTTAGTTAATTTATAGAAAGCACATTAGGGCTGTGCTGACAGACAATGATCTCTGGGATCGACGATGGTCAGAGTGATCTCCAATAGCTAATGTCTTTGATGATGTCAAGACAATATTTGGCTCGTTTTCCCATGTATTAAATTATTATTAGGCTATTATTATCAAATTACTATTACATATAATTTGCCCCGTGACAGACACATGCTTGAAGAAACACACTTTATATTAAGAAGAACAGATGGCAGAAAAGCTATCTATGACACACTGATACAGAAGTGTGCAGTCTCATGGAACACGTGCATCTAAAAGGTTTTCACTCTTTGTTTCTGTCTTCTGATTTGTTATTTTTTTTTGCAAGAACAGTATCATCTATGAGTGCTGCAAATGACCTCAGACATCTCAGCTCAGGTGATGCTTTAAGTTCAGTTCGCTCTATTTCCACAGAACAGTTCATTGTGACCAACTCTGCAGCCTATACATCTGTGATTAAAACATAAAATAATAAAAACACATTCACTGCAAACCATGATTTATATTTCAGTGATTATTATCATCATTATGATTATTTTTACATTAATTGTATTTATGTCTTCATTTGTGCAAGTAATTTTCCACCATGATATTAAGACGGCTTCTTGCCTGATGGTAAATGGTGTAATATATATATATATATATATATATATATATATTATTCCTTTATAACTTAATTATTTTAACTGCTTTTTCATTTCGTTTAGAGTGCAATTTATATTTAGACATGTATTCGATTTAATTCATTTTTTAAATAAATTTTCAAAAATCACTTAAGCAAGAATATTCACCAATCCCTCACCCCAGGGGTTGCCGATGTAATTGGATATTGCTATCTATCTATCTCTCTCTCTCTCTATATATATCTATATATAGGCTGTCAATCGATTCAAATTTTTAATCGAATTACATGATGTAATCACATTTAATCGCATATACAAATATTGCTGAGAAAGTCCCTCATAACAATGAGACAGTTTCAACAAGGGTCAGACATGCTTGTGTAGCATCTCGGGTGTGTTGTGTCAAACATAACATTTTAGGTCACTGTGTCAAGTTAAATATAGTTTAATAATTAGAAAACATCTTGAGATCCCTTAATTCAAATTTGCGCTCCATCAAATGTTTTGAACGCAAGAATGTAACATGTCTGTGTTGCACTGTCTGCTGGACGTTTGTTTTCTTCACTGTATAAACTGTGTGTTGAGACAGCTGAAATTTCAATTACTGCCCTCTGGAGTAAACAGGTGGTACTAAAAGATTGCATTTCTCAGGAATCTCCCGTATTACAGTCATTGCGATTAATTACGTTAATTTTTTTAAACGTTATTTTTAATTAAATTAATCACACCGAATTAACGCGTTAAATCGACAGCCCTAATATATATACACACACACACTCACACACATGATGCATTTTCTCCGATAACTAAGTAGGTTCTTTGCCAGAGAGATGTTGACAACTGTTGTAAAGCCATCTTTTAAAAATTGAACATGCATTTTAATTGCATGTATTTTTTTTCCAGTTTCATTTGATTTTTTTGTTGAAATAAATAAAAAAATAAAGTTTCAAATCAAGGTGTCTTGATTATATTGTGTAGGCTTAACGCTAAACCTGCCTAACCAAAATAACCCCATAGTACCAGTGTAGTTTTTTGATTATCAGGGGGCAACCCTAATATGAAAACATTATTCTTCTAATTAAATAAATACAGAGCTTGGGCAACAAAATTTAAATAAATTATTGCATTTTCTCATTTCTTTCTTTACATTTTCATCATGCATTTTCTTTGCAACGTTATTTTAATTACCATTTTACTTTTTATAAATTTACTTTAAACAACTGTAAACATCTTTAGTTAAGATTCACACCACTCCAATTTTATTCATAAATAAAATATAAAGACTGATCAATTTATATAAGGTAAATATTTATGGGATGCTTTAATCCAAATCAGCAAATACAGTTGGTGTATAGTAAATCATGTTTGTGCATCATCCCTAAGGAATTTGCAAGCATGATATATTATCAGCCTTTATGAATTTTAGAAATTTTGCATGGCCGATAGGTTACTAATCTAAAAGAGGAGAAAGATGTACTATAACCCACCTTTTTTGTTTTCTCTAGTGTGAACGGTGGTTTGTAATTTATCCTGCTACAAGTTTTTTTATTTCTACAATTAATATTTGCTGGTGGTAGCTCATTATTACTGTATGCTACCTCCCGCACTCACGTTCATACTCAACATCTGTAATTTTCTGTATTTGAGATCAAGCTGTCTTATTATAGGCCTATTTGACGAAACCCATCTTTCTTGTAAATGTTAGACTGATTTTGATAGAGTGGTACTGGAGCAAAGGAAATGCTGACTCTCTCCTGACTTGAGAGAGTTCACTGTTTGGGACAACAGTCGGCTACGATGTATATCGTGCAGTCTGACAAGCAACGATCGTAAAGGACTATTATAAATCGTAGAGTGTGCACGCGCCTTAAGACATTCAGTTGAAGAAAAAATAAGTATTTAAGATACAAAATAAATAAATGCAATTGTTAATTTAGGCTTTATACAGGTTATTTAAACCCTCAAGAAAAATGTACATGGTTTTAATGCCACGGGTTATAATTGGACACTATATGCAACTAAACATGTCCATTCAGAAACAAATAAGTTTGCATAAGAAATCTAACTGAATCAGTAAACGTGTTTCAAAACAAAAGGAAACGTGAGAGCACAAATTTTAACGTGTAACTCGACAGTTATGGTCTCATGTTTTAGATATTGTGGAATAACTTGTATATTGTTGTTCTGGAGGTTTGTCTACGTTCAACAATGTTGGGCGCCAGAAATGTGCTGCGGAATGAATATGTGGATTTAAGGCCTATGTGAGAGTGCTGCTGGGTTTGGCATGTTTTTATTATTATTAATTGGCTGCCGCTAACCATGACGACTCATTAAGCAAACAAACATTTTGGTTTGTTCCGGATTAAACCTGGGAGAACCAGTCTGAACAGACAACTGCGAAGCAACACACGATGGGCCACAAAATAACGAATGTAGCCGTCATGTGCTTACGTCAAAGTTACTATTTTTAATAAAAAAGGTTTGAAGACTCAACGGCCCGCTACGGAAATTATTCAAAATGTAACATTTAAAACACACGTTAAATTTTTAATGACACAGAGAGAACTAAAAATGCCATACGACCCCAACTTTTACTTTTAAATTCAAATGGCTCGCTAAAATGCTAACCTGCTAGCAAATGGTTTGAAACGCTATGAGCGAACAAACCATTTCACTCTCTTACCGTTTATTCTGCTTCGATAGCTTTCCCAAACGTCCGGTAAACCGTTTTTCGCCAAAAAAAGGCTCAGACTTTATAGCCAACTTGAGTCCGTTGCTGTCGGTTTTTGGACGTCAACTAGCCGACTTCACGACTGTGCTCAGTGTTGATGGAGGGAAACAACGTAGCAAACTGATGGCAACCCGCGTCGTATTTAGACCTCTGACGTCAACACGTAAGACGTAATAATTTCCTTCTTTTTTTTTTTTTGCTTCTCTTTGGCTCTCTCAGTGTTTTAATAACTGTTAAAATTCGTTGTTTTGGGGATGCCCAGTAGTTTTGTTTTATTAATGCTTTTATTTTGTATTTAGAAATACCCAGGTACATGGGGTTTTATACAATATAAAATAAACAGACGAATAATTTAATAAAAATAAAGCACATAAGTTCCACGTGTAAAACAACAACACATATATAATATATATATGTTATTTATAGATATATAACAGTTCTCTTTCCAAGAAGTCAATAATTATTTTCAATAAAAGAGATGTTGAAGAAAAAAAAAGAAAAGCCCTAATGTTGGGTTTTGAAAATAGTACACAAATGATTCACACTTTTATCAAAATTATAGCCATAACCTATTTATTAAATTGCATAATTATAATATTTATAAAACTGATTATGTAAAAAAAATTGTAACACATATTAAGTGATTGCTATTATTTACATAAAATAACTTGCATAAAAAAAATAGTAACAATAAATTGTTTTATTGCTTAATAATACACTGCCTGGCCAAAAAAAAAAAAGAAGTCTAATATTTAGTTGGACCACCTTTAGCTTTGATTACGGTGTACATTCTTTGTGGCATTGTTTCGACAACATTAAGCAACGTGACAACATTTATTTCCATCCAGAGTTTCATAAATTTTTGGCCGAAATCTTGTACTGACAGCGGGAGAGTCGAACCAATCCGTAAAGTCTTCTTCAGCACATACCAAAGATTTTCAATGGGGTTAAGGTCAGGACTCTGTGGTGGCCAATTCATTTGTGAAAATGATTCCTCATGCTCCCTGAACCCCTCTTTCACAATTTATGCCAGATGAATCATGGCATTGTCATCCTGGAATAAGCCCGTGCAATCAGTGAAGAAAAAAAATCCATTGATGGGATAACCTGGTCATTCAGTACATTCAGGTAGTCAGCTGACTTCATTTTATTGTCACCTAATATTGCTGAGCCTAGACCTGACCAACTGAAGCAACCCCAGATCATAACACTGCTTCCAGAGGCTTGTACAGTGGACACTATGCATGATGGGTGCATTGCTTCATGCACTTCCCTTCTTACCCTGATGCACACATCGCTTTGTATTAGGGTAAATCTGGACTCATCAGACCACATGACCTTTTTCCATTGCTCCACAGTCCAAATGTTATGCTCCCTAGAAAATGTAAGTAATTTTTTTTTCCAATTAGCTTTACTAACAAGTGTCTTTCTTGTGGCCACAGAGCTTTTTAGTCCCAATCCTGTAAATTCTCATCGCACTGTATGTGTGGAAATGCTCTTACTTTCACTATTCAGAATCAGAATGAGCTTTATTGCCAAGTACGCTTACACATACAAGGAATTTGTCTTTTCGACAGAAGCTTCCAGTGCACAAACAAAACAACAAGACAGAGAGTCATACATTTTTTTTATAAAAATAAAAAGTGAATAGAAAATATAATATATATAGAAATACACTATATAACAAAAAAAAATATATACGCATGTAAATTACAAATCTGTTATATACATATGCAAGAGGTAGGGTATGTTGGAAAAATATAAATAGAATAAGCTTTGTATTGCACATAATTATTGCTCAATGGTTCAGTTTTAACTGTTCATGAGATGGATAGCCAGAGGGAAAAATAAACTGTTCCTGTGCCTGACGGTTCTGGTGCTCCATGCTATGTAGCGTCAGCCAAAAAGCAACAGTTCTAAAAGGTACTGGGCTGGGTGAGCGGGGTCCAGAGGGATTTTACCAGCCCTTTTCCTTACTCTGGAAGTCTACAGTTCTTGAAGGGAGGGCAGGGGGCAACCAATAATCTGCTCAGCAGTCCAAACTGTCCTTTATATTCTTCTAACCAGACAGTTACTAAAGTGCAGAGGACAGAGTCAATGACTGCTGAGTAGAACTGTATCAACAGCGCCTGTGGCAGGTTGAACTTCCTCAGATGGTGATGGAAGTACAACCTCTGCTGGACCTTTTTCACAATGGAGTCAATGTGGGCTTCCCACTTCAGGTCCAGTGAGATGGTAGAGACCAGGAACCTGAATGACTCCACTTCTGCCACAGTGCTGTTCAGAATGGTGAGGGGGGTCAATGTTGGGGTGTTCATCTCCACTGTTTTGAGCATGTTCATGGAGGTTAGTCTGGAGAATATCTGGGATGATGGTGTTGTCAGCTGAACTGAAGTCCACAAAAAGGATCCTTGTATACGTCCCTGGTCTGTCCAGATGTTGCAGGATATGATGCAATCCCATGTTGACTGCATCATCCACAGACCTGTTTGCACGATAAGCAAATTTAAGGGGCTCTAGAAAGAGTCCAGTGATGTCCCTCAGGTGGGCCAACACCAGTCTCTCAAATGACTTCATGACCACATACGCCAGAGCGACGTGTCTATAGTCATTACGTCCTTTGATCTTGGTTTTTTTTTTTAGGGATGGGGATGATTGTGGAGCGTGTGAAGCAGCAGGGAACTTCACATTGCTTCAGCGATCTGTTGAAGATCAGTGTGAACATGGAGGTCAGCTGGTCAGCACAGGAGTTTAGACAAGTGGGTGAAACACCATATGGGCCCTGTGCTTTCCTTGCTGACAGCACAAGATGAGGATGCACATGTTCTTGTATTCAAACAGCTTGGAGCACAAATCAGAATGCAGGGATCTTAAAACATTTTTTATTTTTTTTTTCAATTTTAAATGGTTAAACTTGACACAATGATCTAAAAATGCTTATGATGCAAACTGAGATGCTCAAAGCGTCCATCTGACACATATATACATTGACACGTCCTTAGATAATCTCTTCTTATAAATCTCGAACAGATTTTCAAATTCAACTGCAAAATTGATAGCTGTGAACTGAAGGCCAATGGTTGTCTTATGTTTTATAATAATATTGAATTAAACAAAATATTGGATTCTAAAATCACTTTTTGTATTGTCTTATCAATGCTTTACTTGTCTGCCACAATGTAATGCATTTTAAATATCTGAATTATTTTTATTATGTAAGTATTTCATTATATAATTAATTTTTCTTATTTGAGGGGGTTTCTCCACAAATATTTATTTATATATTTGTGATTTAATTGCAATTTAATTTGATTAATTAATCAGCATACCATGCAATTAATTTGATTAAAAGTTTTAATTGATTGACAGCCCTTATTTCAATTCTAGTGATGCGTGCAACATTTAGTACTTGTATTTATTAACTTTAGACACTGGCACAGATAAATACCCCAAAACTTCATAGGGAATTAAAGTGAGTTTTTTCGAACATAGCCGTGAGATCTACTGTCGATTTGTTACGATGTGACTTCAAGCGTTTTAGTGATCTGTGATCATGATCAATTTAGTTTTTTTCCGACCACATTTCCTCCACAAAGCTGAAGGTTCACCACTATACTTCCAGGTTTTAATAATGCGTTGGACAGTTCTTAACCCAGTTCCAGTGATTTCAGCAATCTCCTTAGTTGCTTTCTTTGCTTAATGCAGGACAATAATTTGTCCCTTCTGAAACACAGTAACATCTTTTCCAAGACCGCGGGAGATACCTCTTCTGACATGGTTGTTTAAGAGTGAGAAGCTACACACTGCATCAGTTAGGGTTAAAAGAATTGTTGCAGCTGAATCATATTAATCATTGCAATAATGATCCAACCATAGACTCTTTAAGTATCTGCTTATTTAAATCCAAACGGCGACTTTTTTTGTTCAGGCTGCCTGACCAATAAAAGTCACGATTTGGATGTACCTGTAAATAAACAAACAAACAAATCCCAACAAACAAAGCCACCACCATCTCTGTGCACCAATCCGGAAATGGGGGTGCACCAGCTGACCTCCAACCCCTCAAAATAATCTGCCTGGTGATAATCACACAGGTCAGAACCCAAGAATTTCTGGTTCTCAAGACACCCCTTATCTGTATGTATAAGAGATCTCATAACTTCACTTAATCGGTTGGCCAATAGTTTTGAATTTTTTTTACGTCTAGCTGGATCAGGGAAATTGGACAGTAACTCTTACACTCACTTGGATCTTTGTCATTTTTAAGAATCAGACTGATCCAGGCTTGAGTCATGGTTATATTGTAGAAATTCACTATTCACAGTCAGCCATGATTAATTTAATACATGAGTGAAAGTGTTCAATAAAAGAGCAGTTACTGAAATTAAACTAGTGTTCGGCTGGTCATGTGATTCTAACATGGCAGCCCTCATGTGCGGACCCTTTCCATGTAGAATAAAACAGCTTTTATAAGGTTACTGATATGAGTCTTCATGTGAGTGGTCATGATTTTACGCAGTACATACATTTTAAAATTACAATTAATTTCTTAAGGAGTAGGTTACAAATTTTTTAATGAGGAAAAATTACTGAGTGCACCTTTAAAAAAAGAAGCAATAATTAATCACAGCTGGTTAAGGCACTTATAGTGCAAGTGAATTGGGCCAGATCACAAACAAAATTCACACAGATTCAAAAGTATAGCCACAAAATGTGAACATTATATGTATTAACATGATTTTAGTTAACATAATTTTATCTGTGTTATAAACATTTTATCACACAAAAATCATGTTTAATGTTTGTGTCTTTTGGCTATACTTTTGAAATGTTTATGGACAGGCAGCATTTCCAATGTAAATGCATAGATGTGTATATACACTCACCTAAAGGATTATTAGGAACACCTGTTCAATTTCTCATCAATGCAATTATCTAATCAACCAATCACATGGCAGTTGCTTCAATGCATTTAGGGGTGTGGTCCTGGTCAAGACAATCTCCTGAACTCCAAACTGAATGTCAGAATGGGAAAGAAAGGTGATTTAAGCAATTTTGAGCGTGGCATGGTTGTTGGTGCCAGACGGGCCGGTCTGAGTATTTCACAATCTGCTCAGTTACTGGGATTTTCACGCACAACCATTTCTAGGGTTTACAAAGAATGGTGTGAAAAGGGAAAAACATCCAGTATGCGGCAGTCCTGTGGGCGAAAATGCCTTGTTGATGCTAGAGGTCAGAGGAGAATGGGCCGACTGATTCAAGCTGATAGAAGAGCAACTTTGACTGAAATAACCACTCGTTACAACCGAGGTATGCAGCAAAGCATTTGTGAAGCCACAACACGCACAACCTTGAGGCGGATGGGCTACAACAGCAGAAGACCCCACCGGGTACCACTCATCTCCACTACAAATAGGAAAAAGAGGCTACAATTTGCAAGAGCTCACCAAAATTGGACAGTTAAAGACTGGAAAAATGTTGCCTGGTCTGATGAGTCTCGATTTCTGTTGAGACATTCAGATGGTAGAGTCAGAATTTGGCGTAAACAGAATGAGAACATGGATCCATCATGCCTTGTTACCACTGTGCAGGCTGGTGGTGGTGGTGTAATGGTGTGGGGGATGTTTTCTTGGCACACTTTAGGCCCCTTAGTGCCAATTGGGCATCGTTTAAATGCCACGGCCTACCTGAGCATTGTTTCTGACCATGTCCATCCCTTTATGGCCACCATGTACCCATCCTCTGATGGCTACTTCCAGCAGGATAATGCACCATGTCACAAAGCTCGAATCATTTCAAATTGGTTTCTTGAACATGACAATGAGTTCACTGTACTAAAATGGCCCCCACAGTCACCAGATCTCAACCCAATAGAGCATCTTTGGGATGTGGTGGAACGGGAGCTTCGTGCCCTGGATGTGCATCCCACAAATCTCCATCAACTGCAAGATGCTATCCTATCAATAAGGGCCAACATTTCTAAAGAATGCTTTCAGCACCTTGTTGAATCAATGCCACGTAGAATTAAGGCAGTTCTGAAGACAGTATTAGTATAGTGTTCCTAATAATCATTTAGGTGAGTATATATATATATATATATACAGGTGTGTGTGTATATATATATATATATATTATTTATTTTTTTTAATGGATAAGTTCAAATATTTTTCTGCCGTAACTACTATTATGCAACAAAACCTGTTGACTGAGCTTACAGTTTTTATTTATTTTCTTTTTTTATTGCAATAAAGAAAAACATAACAGCACTGCATATATCTATACAAGAAGATATAACAAAGGGGAAAATAAAAGAAAGATACAAAATATATGAATAGATCAACAAAGAGAGCATTGGTCAATAAAATAATCTTTATATACTTTAAGAAATCTGTTATACTTGATATTATTTATAAGTTTAAGAGATTTGACCATAAGAGATATGTCAGCAAGAAATGCTTCAGGCACAGTATTGAGAAACTTGCTTTTGTGGATAAAATATTTGCAATGCAAAATAAAGAAATGAACAATAAAATAAACCGCATGGTTACCATCACAAAAATAAAGCAATACATCTGTCAGTGAAAAACATAAATCACATTTTAGAAAAGGTGATAGATAGCTAATTAAACTCTCCCAAAAAGGATGTATCTGATTACATTGATAAAATAAGTAAAGCAAGGATTCTTCTTCTGTCTTACAGAACACACAAAATTAGAAATATCAGCACAGATAGAAACCTGGGAGTTTGTTGGGTAGATATTATGCAATATTTTAAAATGTATTTCTCTTATTTTATTGGAGATGGAGTATTTTTCTGGAAGTAACCATGTTCTTTTCCAGTGAATATTATCAAAAAGATTATACAAATAAAATGTACATCTACGGGATGTATGAGTTCTATTATGTAATATATGCTTTACGTGTTTATTATTAAAAAAATTGGTCAAGAAGGTTAACACCATCCACTAAAAGTTTGGGCATAATTGTTTTTCACTCATTAAAGCAAAGGTAAGTTTTAAATAAATGAATGTAGCTTGGTGACAAAGCTTTGATGACAGAATTAAAAGTTCTTTCCGGCAGAGGAAAATTAAAAAGTCATAAATTCTTCATATTCAAGTATACTGCCATTATTTTTAAATAAATCCAAAACAAAAACAATACCTCTATCAAACCATTTGTCCAAGAACAAGGATTTGTTTCGGATTACAATATTAGAGTTATTCCATATAATTTCTTTGTGGGGTGAAAATTTGTGCTCGTAACATAATTTCCAAGCAAGCAGAGCATGATGGTCAAATTTAGCGAGATGCAGGTAATTTAGATGGAGTAAAATTGCATTTTAAAAGAAAGTCTAGCCTCCAAATCTACTGAAAATGGAGTTAGGGATAAAATACCACATTGAGTTGTAGTTGCTTAAACATTTTTTTAACCAGTGAATTCTGAAGGAGCTAACAAGTTCCCTGAAATCTAATACTTCAAGCACACCTTAAGAACGTTTATTAGATAAGACTATATTTTCTAATTTTGTGGGAATTATTTTTCCAAATAAAATTCAATAATATTTTGTTAATGTCTGTGCAAATTTTGATGCTGGCAAATAAAGATAATGGATAGACACAATGAGATTTTAGCGAGAAGAACTCTGCCTTAAATCGATAGGAAACGCTGTAGCCAATAGTTAAAAATGGATTTGGTTTTCACTATTTTGGGGAAAAAATTAAGTTGTTGGCGCATTAATCTATCTTTGGTGAGAAAGATCCCCAAGTACTTGACAGAATCTTTCACAGGTAAATGTTGTATAAAAGATTGCTGAGAATCATAAAGACAAAATAGTTAGCATTTTGATAAATTTAAATATAATTCTGAGGCTTCTGATGTAATGATTAATGTGTTTTCTTATTAATTCTGTTTGTTCTTATGTTTTCATGTCTTTTATTTTGAAAAGTTCCTGGTTTTTGTCATGCGGTTCCCTTGTCATGTGATTTCATGTTTCCCTCCATGTTCATCTGTCTTGTTTTCATTGGTTCATTGTTTGATTACTTTGTTATTAGTTCTAGTTTGTCATTGGTTTTAGGTTATTAGTCTTGCTATCTTGTTTTTAGTTCTGTCTGTTCATTGGTTGTCTTGTTACCCATGTCTGTATATATAAGCCCTCATGTTTGCCAATGTCTCTGGTTGAGTATTGTTAATGTAACACTGTTGTTTCAATCAAGTCATAGCCAAGATTAGGCAAGTTTATGTTAGTGTTTTGTTTATTTCATGTTTTACATTAAGGTTACTTGAAATCATGTTTGGAAAAATAAACTGCACTTGGGTTCATCATCACATCATTGTCTGCTCCTGTGTCATTGCCAACTACGTTACAGAATACTTGACCTCACAATGGACCCAGCAGTTTGGCTTCTAAGCCTCTGTCAGGGGAATCGTCACCTGGAGAACTATGTGATGGTACTTCTGCTCACTGGCCAGCCAAGTGGACTTTAATGAGGTTGCTCTCAAAGACATTTATTGCTTTGGACTGATTGAGTCTATCTCATCATTGATGCCTGGCGGACGCAGTCCCCTCAATCTGGCTCAGTATATCGACCTCACCATACAGAACACTGGTTCCACATTCACTGTGGGGGAGGCAGATGCCGAGCCAGGTTTCCTCCACATGGCTGCCGCTGAGCCAGGGTCCCACGACATTAGACAACACATACTGATCAGCAAGCACAGCGAATCTGTTGCTCGAGTACGTGTCAGAGGCTAACTCAACTTTGGCGCCAACCTTGACATCCATATTTTTCAACTAAATACACCCCTTCCCATTTACAAGGTACACAAAAAGTGAGACAAATAGTTGGCTGATTAATCACATTCTTACCTTCACCGCCAGCACAAAGCTACATGACCACCCTCCACGACGCCATCTTGGCCTCCGTTGATTGAGCTTTAAGTTGTATAGAACTGTTCAGCTGTGACGTAATATTGTAGGCAAATCCGGAAGAGAATTTGCCACGGGTTTATTTAAATACACTTTGTGCCTCCAACAACTCCAAAGCTTTGAAAACCATTTGACTGTATAGTGAATATAATGTCTTTGCAATCTTGTTAATTATATCTGAAGTATTGTGTACTATGTATACCCCTGGCTTGTTTCTAAAAAATAAAAAAATGAATGAATAAAAGAAATTTGCCATGGGTTCCCTCTGGATTTTCCTATTATGAGTAAAATAAGATCTGTGGAAAATATTACTTGATGGTTTTGTATAAATTACATGCAGTCCTGCCTCTAATGTGAATTTTGAAGCCTGTGTGTGTGCGCATGTTTCAATATGGCTTCACAATTAACGTTTGAGGTATGACTGTGTGTAATTTATGTTGTAGAACAAAATGTCCACATATCGTCAAGTAATGTTTACCACCTTATTTAACTCAAGTAAATAAATAAATAAAAACATTATAAAAATCCAGAGGGATCCCATGGCAAATTCTCTTCCGGGTTTTTGGACTACAAGCTGAACAACTTTACTGAATGTGAAACACTTTACAATACAGCAAATTAATTGGAGATGTAATTTCTATATTACGCCATCGCCAAGAGAATACAGCAACAGCAATGAGCGGATCTCGCTCTGTGCCGATCCGGTAGCACCATACTTAAGTTACTTAGCCTAGTTTTGGCGTAAATGGGCTCAAAGTCAAACATTTATGCACTACTAAATATTTGAACGTTGCACCATAACATTGACTTAGGTAGGACGTAACCCTACGTATAAACTATATATTTACAGAAGTACAGACTCTGACCAGGAGTAAGAGTTGGAATAAAAAAGCAGACTCGTTTAATGACATCAATGAGCGCATGTTTTGATTGAAAGAAATCAATCATTTCGATATACAGTATGATGTTGACATTAACACCCGGCTACATTTATGAGATACTTTTATTATACATTTATGAGCTAAAAAAAAAATACTTTTAATCGGATCTTCAGCATGAAACTGATGTAACGGTGCAGTTTTCTGGATGTGTCGCCCAGTGTCACGTTTCAACACATTCTAAATATATTTAAGATATTCAAATTAATAAATTTATATTTTTCCAGCCTGTTGTATTAGTATTTATTTGTCACCCCTTATTTATTTATATACAGTTCCTATATATTGTTATTTATACAGGACAAATTATACTATTTATTAAATCTACTTTTATTACGTATCATATTTTAATGGGGATATAATTTATTACAGCTGATAGTTACGTGAGCAGACAAGGTTTGAACATCAACCATAACAAGATCAAACTGAAATTCACGGTTTATTGAACACTTCTGTGTACAAATTTGAAGGCTGTTTATTGGATCATTACAAGAAAACGTCATATTATGCGACTACGCATTACTTTATTAAGGAGAGCTTACGAACTACTAGTTAAGTCTTGCATTAAGAACAGGTGGTGTTCCTGTCTAACCACACTAAGCACTGACTTGGATACAAACTAACTAGTAGTTACTAAGCCCTTAGTGTGAACTTTACGTCCCAACTTAAGTGAGAACTTACACACAGCTGGTGCAACCCTGAGGGAGAAATACGTCATAGAGCGGTCCGTATATAAGTCACGAGGCGCACACTAAGAGGTCCTTTCTGGTCTGTTCTGTGCGCGGAACATTGACACAACAAGAATGAGTGGAACAGAAAGAGTGCAGATGAACGTTTTTGACAATGAAAGAAGCGGTTACTGGCTAATTGTTGTTCACTCTCGATGTCTTAAAGAGAGTACTTGTTCTGTAACTTGAAAATAGTTCCACGTGGAACGTCACCACGTGGTCCGATGACCTACTCAAATGTAAGCAGCCACCAATGTTACTTGTGTTCACTTTTTATAGTGTATTTTATTAACAACTTGAAATGGATGTGATGGGCTTATTTTATTTTTTCTAAATTTCCTCTTTTTAAAGACATTTCTGTGAAGGCGACTCCGGAATTCTCTTAAGGTGCATCTGCCTCCGTCTGCTCCTTGAGCAAATATGATGTGATTGAAGGGTAAATCTTTGCAACCTTAAATCTGTTTTATAGCTGTTATGCGTCAACTTTAAAACGGCACATTATTTCAGTTCTTTAATCTGTATTTGGATTGTGCTCCACAGAGTCCATGTTGCATTCCACTGAATGCTGGCTGGTAATGCAGGTAAAGGACCCAGTTTTCCATCATTTTAAAATAAACTGTTCAACAATGTGTTCTGATGAAACTCAAACTGAAAATAGCTGGAATTACCGTCAGATGGTTCAGTGGTGATTATCGGTTTTCTGAGCACAACTAAATTATGAATTTGATATACTTCGTAAAATGTTATGGTCTGTTGCTTACCAGTTTGTCTGTCTTCCCAGGTCTTTTTTTTTTTTTTGAGAGCGTCGCAGATTACGGTGAGTTTTACAGGAAGACTTATTTTAGTTGAGGTACTGGCCCAGTTCATTACTGTGATGAAAAATAAACTGATTATAGCTGGAATTACCGTCAGATTGACCAGTGGTGATTAACAGTTTTCTGACGTTGAACAAGAACAACTTTAGGCTTCTGTAAATGTTGGCCTGCAAATGATTTATTTGAATACTTTTCTTTCCCACTAGGTTTAAAAAGGAAATGTGGATCGGAACAATAATCTTGGGCATTGGAGCTCATTCATCAGCCTTTTAGGTTTAACTTGATGTTATTTGTATGTACATTCATTAAACCCAATAAAAATGACAGTTTTATTGAATGCTTTGTCACGTTTATTTACCATGTTTTGTGTGTGAATAAATCTATTTAATGGATCGTTCACCTAAAAATTAGAATTGTCAATTTTTCTCCCCTTCATGTTCCAAGCCCCTATGGCTGAGTTTGAAATGGTATACTACGATACTATTCCTAACATGGCTGAAGTAGAATAGTATGCCATTACAAACTAAACCAAAGACTTCTGTGGAACAGATGGTGGGCAGAATGTTGGCCTCCGGTTACCCCATTCACTTTCATTGGGAAGCAATGAATGTGAATTGTGACTAAGGCTGGCATTCTGCTCATCTCATTTTGCATTCACTGAAGAAAGTAACCGGTTTGGAACATGAGGGTGACTACCTCTTTATTATACTACTGGTAATATCTGAAGTTATTTGTAGTAATGTGCAACTCATAAAATTAGGTTTAGGGAGAGTTCAAACCCTGTAGAGCAGTGTGCTACAACCGGTGTTCTAAAGGCCCCTCTAACGTGAAAGATTTGATCCCATCAAGTGTCAATTAAAATAAGAAAAATGAGTGTCAGATAAGGGGAAAATACCACTCTGCTGCACCATGAATGGCATAATTTTCATTTATTAACACAAAACATTTTGTAGATTTGAGTGAAATTTACACACACAAAAAAAAAAACGCCTGGTAAATGTGCCCATTAGCCATGGGTTTATAAACATCAATTTAGGCTCAAGCATTCCAATTAATTGCCTTGACTTAACCCTTTCCCGTACATGTCCAATGCTGCGTAGTGAGCGAAGCAGGCATATTCAATTCTTTGCTCAACATTTGCCATCTGACGGGTTACATCCTGACACAAGGTGCATAAGGGGTGAGATATATATATATATATATATATATATATATATATATATAGCTCAAATCATTTTCTAGTCCTCCTCTTTTTCCACATAGGGTTTTACAGCAGAACGGGCAAGCTGCCGGGCCAGGTATCTGTCCCTGGCTGAATTTACAGTCTGTTCACAGCTGCGTTTTGCAAATTTACTAAGCTCCTGTTGTGTGTTACTTTTATTTACAGCTTCCACAGACTTCTCTTTCTCCTTATCACTGTCAGCCGTCTTCGCTTTTGTATTTTCTTCATCACTGTTTTTCCTTTTGTTGTCTATTTTATCTCTGTCCTTGTGTCCGTCTTCATCCAGCTCCTGTTCTCCTTTCTGATCCTGTTCTCTGTCTTTTGGGCTGATTTCCTGTCTGTCTCGCTCCTGCTCTCCTTTTCTGTCGTGTTCTCTGTCTTTAGGACTGCTGTCTCTTCTATCTTTTTTACCATGTCTGTCTTCATCTCTGTCCCTTTCCCTCCTGTCTCGGCCTCTGCTCTCTTCTTTCTTTTTGTCTCTGGCTCTTTCTTCTTTCTTCCTGTCTCGGCTTCTGTCCTCTTCTCTCCCACCATCTCGTTCCCTGTCTCTTCTGCGGTCCCTGTCCTCTTTTCTGTGACTGTGCTTGTCTACCCTGTCTCTCATTTTCTCTTTTTCCTTTCCCCTATCCCTTCCTGTTTCTTTATGACTTTTTTCTTTGGCCTCTTTTCGTTCTCTCTCTCTCTCATCCCCGCTGTCTGAGACAGGAGACTTCTGTCTGTACTGTCGTTTTGATTGGTTGCTTTTTGTAGCGCTCTTAGTGAACTCTGCCTTCTTGTCACTCTGGTCCTCATCACTGTGCGAATCAGCCACACTCTCTCTCTGTTTTGGTGGGGATTCTCGTGTTGGTGACCTTTCTGCTGCTGCGGAACCTGTAGCTTTCTCCTCTCTAAAAAAAAAACAAAAAAAAACATTAAGATGATCATGAATAATTTTTATCAGATCTACATTAGTGTCTCAAAATTAAATGGGTGAAAAGGCAAATATTTAAAGAAAATGAAGTTCATTCTGCTGCAATCTTAGTAATGCCCATATGACTATTTTCTATGTAGGTAACAGTCATACAAGCAGAGTCTAGACATTAATGGGGACTTGGGGCAAAAATGTACCTGAAATTAAAAATGTAATGGCAAAAAATGCTGTATATTTCTGACTGCATAAAGCCAAAAAGAAAAAAGTACAGCTACATATCTAATTGCCAAGATTACATTTAAAAAACTATTTTTCAGGCAGGTCCAGTTAATCTGCATGCATGTCCTAAAGTAGACAAAATATTAAAAGCTGACTGGCTATTTTAACAGAAAGAAATGCCACTGCAGACATACTGAGCATTACAAATTCTCCAATTTATATTTCTTTGAGTGGTCCGTCTCTTCCTCTAAAGCCCAAAGCATACTTCAGACAGATGCTATCGATTAGCTTCTGCGTACAGGACATGTGAAACAAATATCGGCAGAGTGCTCGAGCACTGAACGCGTACAGTCAGATTTTCCTAACCATGTGTCCATAAACGTGCAGAATGCACGTTAAAATGTAATCGCCGCTAAACATTAGGAGATGAAGGTAAAAACAACAACAGATCAGGAGATACCTGAATTTGCATGACTCGAGTCTGAAGGAATATAACGATATCTTAGTTGTTCTAAACTCTTGAAGAGAAATAGTCAGGTGTCTCATTGCAGTCGCAGTGTGTATGCACCAACTGCCAGTGCATGTGTGCACAGTTGTATGGAGTGTACTTTATGCTTTGGTTCGACGGTATGCAGACGCTGAGCTTTTCGTGCCAAAATCGAAGTATACTTAGGGCTTTATACTGTCTCTTGTTTACATTTCATCAATCATTTAACCCTCTGGGGTGTGAGGCTGTTTTGGGCCCTGGAGAAGTTTTGCCATGCCTTGACATTTGTGCTTTTTTCAGTAACTTAAAAACACATTAATGGCTAAAGTCTGATAACACTGTATTCAGCACAAACAGGGCTACAATAATATGTGAGCAACATGTGTGTACATGTTTGTATTTTTGAGAAAATAACGTTTATGCGTGGTTTTTGAAAAAACTAAATTTTTAAGTCATTGAAATAAGGCCATAAAACACATACTTAACATTTGTCCACAAGCCTTTTGAGAACTGGATCTTGTAGCCTAGAGTTTTTACTACAAAATGAAAACCATCCTGATCACTCATTCATACCATACAATGTAGTAATTCAATTTTTGTTAGACAAAAATAGTGCTAAAAAGGTCATATGCGAGGCGTGAACTATAATGAATATTGATTGTAATACACACCTGAGGAGACAAAAGATCCCTCCCCTGGGCCCATCACTGAGGAATGTGACAAAGTGAACGAATATGAGGAGACTTAATGATAAAAATCAAGTTTTAAGTTAAAAGTAGTAATCTTACTATACATTTCTTTACATAGACTTATTCATTTTACACTACCGTTTAAAAGAAGTCTCTTCTGCTATGCTGATTTTCTAATATGGGCATATTTAAAATGCATTTTACTAATTTAACCTGAACACATATTTGCAAGCACAAGCTTTGTTGATGATAATGAGGCATTATAAACACTAGATAAAATATAATCTAAACATTCATATTATTTTTATATCATATTACATATCATATTTATATTATACAGCATACAATTTAAATGCCTGCTTTAGCTGAAAAAGCATTTAAATGTAACTAAAACTTGCTTATTAGGACATATTTCAAATGTCAATACTCTGAATCCTGGCTGGCAAGTCTGGAAGCACTCCCACTAGTAAAATATGTTCAAGTTTATATAAAATAGCATGTCAGCTAATTAAAACTAAACTTACTCATCCGAAATTGTATCCTCGGCTGGACCAAGTCTCTCTTCAAAATACAAATGTTCATCGGAGTCCCGCTCTTCTTCAGAGGAAAATGTACTCTTCCTTACAATCCTGGAGCTTTCTCGCCTGTGTATCGTTGCAAACGCGCAGAAAAGTGAATGAACTATATATGTTTTCACAGCACAGTCGGGGGCGTGTATATTTGCATTGATTGTCTCAGCACATTAGCGTATGAATGGCGCGCTCTGCTGGTGGGTGGGATCACATTACAGATAATTAGATGAACCAGTAAAAACTGAACATCGCTTTGTTTCAAACGGATTGCATTGCAGGAGAATATTTGTTTTAAATTTGAATTGTTTTATTTAAAAGT
Source organism: Moxostoma hubbsi (assembly GCA_032164185.1). Taxonomy (NCBI): domain Eukaryota; kingdom Metazoa; phylum Chordata; class Actinopteri; order Cypriniformes; family Catostomidae; genus Moxostoma; species Moxostoma hubbsi. The sequence goes on from JAVLUX010000042.1 coordinate 7,867,490, forward strand.
AGACATTTTAAGCTTTCTTTAGACATATGTTTCATGTTTGTGTTTTAAGTATTCACGGAGTTACAGCTCACCCTTTTTATTTTCTTTATTTTACAAAAGCACAAAGTTTTGTTGTTATTGTGAGTGTACACAAATAAAAGTAGACCCTTTATAGTCTCTAATGATGTCTTACACTTATCTCTATGCCCCAAAATGACAGAGAATTTTACGTTCCAGTACAGTAGAATTTTAAAATCCAGTAGGACGTGCCAGGAAACTGTGCCATTCATGTGTCCCCAACAATTACCCAAACAAAATAGCCTAAAATATCAGAAAACCATTTACCTTTAATCTCGATGCCACTATGTCTATGCAATGGTGGTTTTGTTCACTTTTACGTTTGGAGATGCAGCTTGTTTAGTACCCATCTAAAATAAATGTAGCCGCCAAAGTATACCTCACCTTTGTGTAGTACGATCAGGCACTGCCTCTTCTCCAACTGTCTGATTGAGAAGATGTCTATAAAATCCACTGAGATCCTTCTGCTTCTTAACATCCAAGGCAGCTGAAAGAATAAAAAAATAAAAATATATATATACACACTACCGGTCAAAAGTTTTGAAACACTTGACTGAAATGTTTCTCATGATATTAAAAATCTTTTGATCTGAAGGCGTATGCTTAAATGTTTGAAATTATTTTTGTAGACAAAAATATAATTGTGCCACCATATTAATTTATATTTCATTACAAAACTAAAATTGAATTAAAAAAAAGTTTTTGAAATTGATGACTTGGACCAAATAATAAAGACAATATATACACACATACATACACACCACAGTTAGATAATTTTTATCTAAAAAAAAAAAAAAAGAGAGATAATTTTTGTGTGTAATATGAGCCAGTTGGTGACAAAGTGAATCCATTAGTCATTGTTTACATAGAACAGCGCTCTGTGAGTTTCCACATTGGATACATACTGTTTAAAATGGCGGAGGACATCGCTGTTTCTATAGTGAATGACATTTGTGCACGGGCTACCCCGAAATAGAGAGGAATACCCCGCTTGGACATCTATATTCCACTGAGAAAACTGACCTTCAGAAAGCTGTAAGCATCTCTGACTGGGTGTAGCAAAAGGTGATCGCACACACGCCATCTCTCTCTCGCGCTGCGCGCGCGCACACACACACACACACACACACACACACACACACACAGAGACAGACAGACACTCACATCCATCAGTCTATCCTTGTTTATCCAAGCCGTGAAACTATTTCTAAAGTGACATTTTTTAATTACTAACAGAGGTTTGGACGCATCATTTGTTTTGAACCAGCAATGTCAGATTCTGATCAGTAATTACCTACGGAACTCACAGCAGTGCTGATGTAGGGCCATATCGCACTCTTGTTCGTGTAAATATACACACACACACACACACCAGTTGGTTCCGATCCTCGAATCTGATTGGACGAGAGATGTTCCATGAGCACTGATGATGTGACAGCATCAGCACTCGGACGCTTCACTGTGTGTATCACTCCGCTTGTGTTCCAGCCATTCTAAACTAACGTGTAAGAGCAGTGCATATGTGTAAAGAGTAACTGTTTTTCTTTTTTTCTTTTTTACATTACATATTAGTGTTGTCAAAAATACCGGTACCAAGTCGGTACTCAAACAAAACATTTTTTAAAATACCAGAATTTCTGAAGGTACCGGAGTACCGAGTCTACCCGGTTCCCAATCAGAGTCGGGAACTTTCGAACGCTCACAACAAGCAAAAGACAGCGACAAGCAAAGTAGAAGCTACTGCGGAGGATCAACTGAATCTTGTTGAAAAGAAAAGTGGAAAAAGCCAGTTTTGGAAATTCTTTGGATTTGAGGCTGCTGTAAATGGAAATATCATAGATCAGCAAAAACCTATTTGTAAACGCTGCTTTCACAATTTTCTGACAAAAGGAGGAAACACATCAAACTTAATAATGCACCTGAAAGACAGACACCCGGATTAATTCAAGCAAATACAGCAGGTGTTTAAAATCATATTATCATTTGCATTAGGGCTGAAATGATTAGTCGACATTATCAACAATGTCGAAAATAAAAAAAATTCAAGAAAATGTTTCGTTGTCTAATAGTCGTTTGATCTCATTTAAAATAACATGAAATCACATTAAACTGTAATGATGAAGCACGAGAGCAGCACTGTCGTTCACGCCTGATGGAGAGGAAGAATTACACACATCAGTCCAGATGCACTCTAAACTTTCACAGCTTCATCTTAAGTAGATCCCAAAGTTTTAGGGAATTATAAAAAAAAAAAAAAAAAAAAGTTAAATTCAGAAGCACTCTCGTTGTGGAATAAGCACAGCCGGAGCTCTTTAAAGGAAACACCCCGGCGTTACATCTTAAATGCAGTTATATTTAATGTGTTATAGCTTTATTAAAGTTCAAATAATACAGAAGCAGCTCATGTTAATAACTATAAACTCAGAAACTGGCATTTCTCTGTGTGGTCGGTGC